>OY992539.1:102261567-103514067 GCA_963921195.1 Pegoplata infirma | reverse complement strand
GTCTGTCTGTCTGTCTGTCTGTCTGTCTGTCTGTCTGTCTGTCTGTCTGTCTGTCTGTCTGTCTGTCTGTCTGTCTGTCTGTCTGTCTGTCTGTCTGTCTGTCTGTCTGTCTGTCTGTCTGTCTGTCTGTCTGTCTGTCTGTCTGTCTGTCTGTCTGTCTGTCTGTCTGTCTGTCTGTCTGTCTGTCTGTCTGTCTGTCTGTCTGTCTGTCTGTCTGTCTGTCTGTCTGTCTGTCTGTCTGTCTGTCTGTCTGTCTGTCTGTCTGTCTGTCTGTCTGTCTGTCTGTCTGTCTGTCTGTCTGTCTGTCTGTCTGTCTGTCTGTCTGTCTGTCTGTCTGTCTGTCTGTCTGTCTGTCTGTCTGTCTGTCTGTCTGTCTGTCTGTCTGTCTGTCTGTCTGTCTGTCTGTCTGTCTGTCTGTCTGTCTGTCTGTCTGTCTGTCTGTCTGTCTGTCTGTCTGTCTGTCTGTCTGTCTGTCTGTCTGTCTGTCTGTCTGTCTGTCTGTCTGTCTGTCTGTCTGTCTGTCTGTCTGTCTGTCTGTCTGTCTGTCTGTCTGTCTGTCTGTCTGTCTGTCTGTCTGTCTGTCTGTCTGTCTGTCTGTCTGTCTGTCTGTCTGTCTGTCTGTCTGTCTGTCTGTCTGTCTGTCTGTCTGTCTGTCTGTCTGTCTGTCTGTCTGTCTGTCTGTCTGTCTGTCTGTCTGTCTGTCTGTCTGTCTGTCTGTCTGTCTGTCTGTCTGTCTGTCTGTCTGTCTGTCTGTCTGTCTGTCTGTCTGTCTGTCTGTCTGTCTGTCTGTCTGTCTGTCTGTCTGTCTGTCTGTCTGTCTGTCTGTCTGTCTGTCTGTCTGTCTGTCTGTCTGTCTGTCTGTCTGTCTGTCTGTCTGTCTGTCTGTCTGTCTGTCTGTCTGTCTGTCTGTCTGTCTGTCTGTCTGTCTGTCTGTCTGTCTGTCTGTCTGTCTGTCTGTCTGTCTGTCTGTCTGTCTGTCTGTCTGTCTGTCTGTCTGTCTGTCTGTCTGTCTGTCTGTCTGTCTGTCTGTCTGTCTGTCTGTCTGTCTGTCTGTCTGTCTGTCTGTCTGTCTGTCTGTCTGTCTGTCTGTCTGTCTGTCTGTCTGTCTGTCTGTCTGTCTGTCTGTCTGTCTGTCTGTCTGTCTGTCTGTCTGTCTGTCTGTCTGTCTGTCTGTCTGTCTGTCTGTCTGTCTGTCTGTCTGTCTGTCTGTCTGTCTGTCTGTCTGTCTGTCTGTCTGTCTGTCTGTCTGTCTGTCTGTCTGTCTGTCTGTCTGTCTGTCTGTCTGTCTGTCTGTCTGTCTGTCTGTCTGTCTGTCTGTCTGTCTGTCTGTCTGTCTGTCTGTCTGTCTGTCTGTCTGTCTGTCTGTCTGTCTGTCTGTCTGTCTGTCTGTCTGTCTGTCTGTCTGTCTGTCTGTCTGTCTGTCTGTCTGTCTGTCTGTCTGTCTGTCTGTCTGTCTGTCTGTCTGTCTGTCTGTCTGTCTGTCTGTCTGTCTGTCTGTCTGTCTGTCTGTCTGTCTGTCTGTCTGTCTGTCTGTCTGTCTGTCTGTCTGTCTGTCTGTCTGTCTGTCTGTCTGTCTGTCTGTCTGTCTGTCTGTCTGTCTGTCTGTCTGTCTGTCTGTCTGTCTGTCTGTCTGTCTGTCTGTCTGTCTGTCTGTCTGTCTGTCTGTCTGTCTGTCTGTCTGTCTGTCTGTCTGTCTGTCTGTCTGTCTGTCTGTCTGTCTGTCTGTCTGTCTGTCTGTCTGTCTGTCTGTCTGTCTGTCTGTCTGTCTGTCTGTCTGTCTGTCTGTCTGTCTGTCTGTCTGTCTGTCTGTCTGTCTGTCTGTCTGTCTGTCTGTCTGTCTGTCTGTCTGTCTGTCTGTCTGTCTGTCTGTCTGTCTGTCTGTCTGTCTGTCTGTCTGTCTGTCTGTCTGTCTGTCTGTCTGTCTGTCTGTCTGTCTGTCTGTCTGTCTGTCTGTCTGTCTGTCTGTCTGTCTGTCTGTCTGTCTGTCTGTCTGTCTGTCTGTCTGTCTGTCTGTCTGTCTGTCTGTCTGTCTGTCTGTCTGTCTGTCTGTCTGTCTGTCTGTCTGTCTGTCTGTCTGTCTGTCTGTCTGTCTGTCTGTCTGTCTGTCTGTCTGTCTGTCTGTCTGTCTGTCTGTCTGTCTGTCTGTCTGTCTGTCTGTCTGTCTGTCTGTCTGTCTGTCTGTCTGTCTGTCTGTCTGTCTGTCTGTCTGTCTGTCTGTCTGTCTGTCTGTCTGTCTGTCTGTCTGTCTGTCTGTCTGTCTGTCTGTCTGTCTGTCTGTCTGTCTGTCTGTCTGTCTGTCTGTCTGTCTGTCTGTCTGTCTGTCTGTCTGTCTGTCTGTCTGTCTGTCTGTCTGTCTGTCTGTCTGTCTGTCTGTCTGTCTGTCTGTCTGTCTGTCTGTCTGTCTGTCTGTCTGTCTGTCTGTCTGTCTGTCTGTCTGTCTGTCTGTCTGTCTGTCTGTCTGTCTGTCTGTCTGTCTGTCTGTCTGTCTGTCTGTCTGTCTGTCTGTCTGTCTGTCTGTCTGTCTGTCTGTCTGTCTGTCTGTCTGTCTGTCTGTCTGTCTGTCTGTCTGTCTGTCTGTCTGTCTGTCTGTCTGTCTGTCTGTCTGTCTGTCTGTCTGTCTGTCTGTCTGTCTGTCTGTCTGTCTGTCTGTCTGTCTGTCTGTCTGTCTGTCTGTCTGTCTGTCTGTCTGTCTGTCTGTCTGTCTGTCTGTCTGTCTGTCTGTCTGTCTGTCTGTCTGTCTGTCTGTCTGTCTGTCTGTCTGTCTGTCTGTCTGTCTGTCTGTCTGTCTGTCTGTCTGTCTGTCTGTCTGTCTGTCTGTCTGTCTGTCTGTCTGTCTGTCTGTCTGTCTGTCTGTCTGTCTGTCTGTCTGTCTGTCTGTCTGTCTGTCTGTCTGTCTGTCTGTCTGTCTGTCTGTCTGTCTGTCTGTCTGTCTGTCTGTCTGTCTGTCTGTCTGTCTGTCTGTCTGTCTGTCTGTCTGTCTGTCTGTCTGTCTGTCTGTCTGTCTGTCTGTCTGTCTGTCTGTCTGTCTGTCTGTCTGTCTGTCTGTCTGTCTGTCTGTCTGTCTGTCTGTCTGTCTGTCTGTCTGTCTGTCTGTCTGTCTGTCTGTCTGTCTGTCTGTCTGTCTGTCTGTCTGTCTGTCTGTCTGTCTGTCTGTCTGTCTGTCTGTCTGTCTGTCTGTCTGTCTGTCTGTCTGTCTGTCTGTCTGTCTGTCTGTCTGTCTGTCTGTCTGTCTGTCTGTCTGTCTGTCTGTCTGTCTGTCTGTCTGTCTGTCTGTCTGTCTGTCTGTCTGTCTGTCTGTCTGTCTGTCTGTCTGTCTGTCTGTCTGTCTGTCTGTCTGTCTGTCTGTCTGTCTGTCTGTCTGTCTGTCTGTCTGTCTGTCTGTCTGTCTGTCTGTCTGTCTGTCTGTCTGTCTGTCTGTCTGTCTGTCTGTCTGTCTGTCTGTCTGTCTGTCTGTCTGTCTGTCTGTCTGTCTGTCTGTCTGTCTGTCTGTCTGTCTGTCTGTCTGTCTGTCTGTCTGTCTGTCTGTCTGTCTGTCTGTCTGTCTGTCTGTCTGTCTGTCTGTCTGTCTGTCTGTCTGTCTGTCTGTCTGTCTGTCTGTCTGTCTGTCTGTCTGTCTGTCTGTCTGTCTGTCTGTCTGTCTGTCTGTCTGTCTGTCTGTCTGTCTGTCTGTCTGTCCATGTAAACGGTGTAAACACGATACAGGTCGCAATTTTTAATCAATTGACTTGAAATTTGAAACTTAAGTCTCTCTTGGCTCTCTTGGACGAAGCCTATTGAAATTGGAAAAAATCGGTCCATATTTAGACCTATCCCCCATACAAAGGTCCTCTTCAGTTTTGGCTCAAATGACTCTAATAACCGTATTATAGAAGGTATCGCTTTGAAATTTGGATGGTAAACATGTGTTGTCTTCACATATCATCATTTCGAATTTCAAAGAAATCGGACCAGTTCTTCTTGTAGCCCCCATACAAACCACCTTCCCGATTTTCACATAAATGTCTCAAATTTCATGAAAATAGAAAATATTTAATTAAAATTTTGTTTGTGTATGTTAAACGCGTACTTAAATAACCTTATCAAACCTGATAATCATCGGACCAGTTTTGGACTCAGGCCCCTTGTGAAAATTTCGCCCGATATTCATTTAAAGCGGTTTATTGTCAACAAATAGAAGCCTATTTCACTCAAATTTGATTTGTGAGTGTTTTCTTCACTTATTAAAGGTTTTACAACATATAGATCTAATCGATCCATGGGACCCATTTTCCGGGAAACCTTGGTGTAGGGTATTATATGGTCGGTCTTGACCGACTATAATTTTCTTACTTGTTTTTTATCATTGAAGTCTTTCGTTTCCTCTTCTATTCATTTGTTTCAAATTTAATTCCATTTTGTTCTAAATTCCAATTCATTTCGTTTCATCAACGCTGCATTCTTAAAAAAAAAGTACCACAGTACAATAATTTACCCCTATAACCCCGTTAAAATCTAAATTTCGAGAAGGTACTTTTTCAGAATGGTTTTTTGGGCTGGAGGATCCCAGTAAAATAGGAATTTCCAAAAAGGACATTTTTCAGAATGTTTTGAAATTGGATGAGTAGTTTCGGAGATTTTGAAATTGTATGCCTTTTGACCCAAATTGATCTTTAAAATTGGTGTGGTCAACGAAACCTACTATAACTCACCCTGAAGGAAAATTTTTAATATTGGTGAAAATATTTTTGAAATCCCATAATAAGTTTCGTATATTTACAAATTTTACGTAGATGAACCCCTATGTCTAACCATTCTTAATACTGGAGAAAACATTTTTTAAATGAGTAGTTTCGGATATTTCGAAATTTTATGTTTTTGGCCAAAAGTGGGCGTAGAAGTGATTGTGGTCGAAGAGAGCTAACCCATGTCCACCCTAAAGGACCATTCTTAATATATATTGGTGATTATATTTTTGAAATCGGATACGTAGTTTGATCATATTAAAATTTTACGTTTTTCTTGCTGAAGGTGGGCGTAGAAATGGACGTGATCAATTAAACCTAGAATATTTCCACTCTATAGGACCAAATATTGGTGAAAAAAATTTGGAAAACGGATAAAAAATTTTGGAGATTTATAAATTTTAGTTTTTTTTTGCTAAAAAGTGGGCGTATAAGTACACTCAAAAAAAAAAACTGTAAAGTTAGCAAAAAATTCAGTTAAATTTATCTAAAAAAACACCTGATTTTGAACCTACTAAATTTCTAGTTAATTTAAGAAAAAATATTTAGTTAACTTTTCGTAGAATGAATGTAGCAAAAAAACTGTAATTTTAACTAAAAATTCAGCTGAAAATTTCGTAACATTTTTTATTAGTTGAATTCAGCTAAACTTTTTGTAAAAAATCTTAAGTTTGTTAAATATTTTTTTTAACACTAACACTTCACTTATGTTTTCTTTTTTTTTTCACAGCATTAAGTTCAGCTTTAGTAGGACTTATGAGATTTGCATAGGAGGCTACACAAGAAAGGTTTAAAATTTTTCACTTGACAAAAATGTTACAAAAAATCAGCAAATTAATTAGTAAAAAAATGTAAACTCAGTTTTAAAGTCAACAAAAAAAAATTAATTCAAAATTTGTACAAAACTAGTACTTTAGTAAATTGAACTTAACTAAAAAAAGTAGTTGAAACGCTGATTTTAACTAAAAATTTGCTAAAAAGCCAGTAAACTCGAGTTAACAAAAAAAATTTTGTTAACTTTACAGTTTTATTTTTCTGAGTGTAAGCGTGGTTTATGAATCCTAGTCAATGTCTACCCTGGAGAAACACTCTAAATATTTGTGAAAACATTTTTGAAATCGAATGAGTTGCTTAATAGATATCTAAATTTTAAGTTTTTTTGCCAAAAGTGGACGTAGAAATGGGCGTGGTCGATGAAACTCGTTCCAAGCATGTACTTATTGGTGGAAAAAAAATTTAAATCCGTTTTGTAGTTGTGCAGATTTTGAAATTTTACGTTTTTTGTCTAAAAGTGGGCTTTGTCGATGAAACCTAGCCTATGTCGACCCTGGAGGAACACTCTAAATATTGCTGAAAACTTTTTTGAAATCGGATGAGTAGTTTAACAGATATTTAAACTTTAAGTTTTTTACCAAAAGTGGTCAAAGGTGTGGGCGTGATCAATGAAACTCAGCATATGTCCACCATGAAGGACCATTTGAAGTATGTGTTGGTGAAAAAATTGTTCAAATCAGTTCAGTAGTTTGGAGATTTTTCAATTTTACGTTTTTTGGCCAAAAGTGGGCGTAGAAGTGGGCGTAGAAGTGGGCGTGGTCGATGAAACCTAGCCTATATCGACCCTGGAGGAACACTCTAAATATTGCTGAAACCTTTTTTGAAATCGGATGAGTAGTTTAACAGATATTTAAACTTCAAGTTTTTTACCAAAAGTGGGCATAGATGTGGGCGTGATCGATGAAAGCCAGCATATGTCCACCATGAACGACCATTGCAAGTATGTATTGGTAAAAAAAATTTTGAAATCGGTTCAGTAGTTTGGAGATTTTTCAATTTTATGTTTTTTGGCCAAAAGTGGGCGTAGAAGTGGGCGTGATCGATGAAACCTAGCCTATGTCCATCCTGGAGGAACACTTTAAATATTGCTAAAAATAGTATTCCAAGTCGAATCTAAGTTAAATGCAAAAAATTAGCATTTGTAAAAACAAAATGTATTTTTTATGTTCTAACGAAAACCGTCCGACCCTATTTTTAATTGGTACACTCAAAAAAAAAAGTTTGTAAAATGACATAAAATCCCCGTGATTTTACGGGGCAGGTTTTGTAAAATATGTACTAGCAAGAATCCCCGTAATGTTACGGGGATAATTTGTAAATTGATTTAACAAAAGAAAATGTAAATTTACAATTTTTTTTTGTAGAAAATCAAAAAACAAAACTGTAAATTTACACATTGTTTGGTTAAACTACTGTTTTTTATGGCAAAAAACTTGTATATCTACAATAAAAAGTGGTAAATTTACAACTTTTATTGTAAATATACCATTTCTTCTTATTTTTTTTGCCGTAAAAACAGTAGTTTAACCAAATAATTTGTTAATTTACAGTATTGTTTTCGTATTTTCTACTTAATTTTTTGTAAAATTACAACTTTTTTTGTAAGTATACAATATTGTTTTTTAAATTTTCATATTTGTTTTGTAAATTTACAAAAAATTTGGTTTATTAGCATATTTGTTTTGTAAATATTAAGGTTTTTTTCCATTGGTGCATCTTATTTTTCCTTCTTCGGCAGCTGGAGTAGCACTTCAACAACCTGAAATGATTTTTTTTCACTTGAACACTTTTAACAAACTTTTTAAAGTATAACACTGCACCTTTTTTATTTTTTTTAGACATTTCGTTTTTTTTTTTAAGTAGAACATATGAGAATTGCGAAGGAGGCTACACATGAAATTTCTTATATTTTCAGGAAAAATTAGTCAAAAAATAACATTTTTTTTAAAATTTTTAATTATTTTCACAAGTATTTTTTAAAAATCGGAAAAATTTTTTTTTGGATATTGTAGATTGGATGTTTAAGTACCTGTTAAAATAAGAAAAACTTAATTTTTCATAATTGGCAGCTTTTTATTGACATTTTAGGTGTCAAATTAAAAAAAAAAAACAAAAAATATGGTATAATTACCAAAAAAAGTGGTAAAAATACAAAAAAAAAAACTAGAACAATTATATAGTAGAAACACATAAAAATTGTGGTATTTTACTTAACGCAAATTACCAAAAATGGTGTAAAAATTTATTTTTTTTTCTTAAGTTTACAATTAGTTGAAAAATGTTTGTGTCCGGAACTTAAAAAATTTCCAAATTTTTTTTTCATGAAATTTTTTATTAATAAAAAATGATTTTTAAATAAATTTTTTACTCCAAAACGCAAAAAAACTATACTTAGAAATTTTTTTGTTTAATTACATTTTTTTGTGTAAAAAAACTGAAAACCTTTTAAATGATCTTAAAAAAGAAATGTTTGTAATAAAACATTTTTTTGGTAGAAAAACTAAATAACATCAATTAAAATTTTGTTGTACAATTACAGTTTTCTTGTGTAAAAAAACTAAACACCTTGTAATATTTTTTTAATTTGTAAAATAATTCACTTTTTTGTAAATTTACCCAAAAAATTTGTAAAATAAATTTACCAACATATAATAGTTAAATAACAAAGCAAACTGTAGTTGTCGTTTTATTAAATATACAACAATTTTTGTAAAAAGACAAAAATATTAGTAAAATAGAATTACAAGACCTTTTACTTGTAATTTTACAAACTTTTTTTTTTGAGTGTATTATTCCTTCAAATCGTAAATATATGTCATAATTTTTGAAAACAATAATCGACTTTCGAAGGAAATTATTAAATTTATAAATTTAAATTTAATATGCTGCAAGAAGTATAAGCAACTAAAATTTCAGCTGCATGCCATTAAGGATAAAATTTCCTTACTTCAGTAATAAAGCTATTGTAATAGAAACTTCTGGTAATCATTAAATATGATTGCTTCTGCTTTTTTGATATATAAAGTAACAGTGATGATGATGATGAAGACGATGAAATTGACGTTTTTAATATTATATGTATATTCAAGTTTTTGTCTTTTCTAGAAAGGTTGTGCTTGTTTACCTTTGTAAAATTGTGCAAAAGTAAAGAAAAGGAAAAATACTAGAAATTCATCGTTCTGTAAACGCATTTTAATAATAATAGTTGTTCCTTCTTACATAAATAATGTTTGAATGTAAACATTACATTGGGTTGGCGTTTATTTTGAATGATTACTCACAATCAGTCATTGATTAATTATACAGAGCCGATATTACTGTGCAAGAAGGAAAAATGGGTCTCAATGGCTCTAATGCTAAGTTGAAGTAGACTATCAAATAAACAAAATTTCTCATCTTTCTCAATTCAAATCATATATAAAATCACCAAAGTTTTTTGCAAAGTCAATTTCCAATACTCAAAAATAAAGCTATGATAGAAAAATTCTAACAAGAACCAGTCGAGCGGTATTGCAAATCTTTTTCAGGAATTGCTTAAAGAAAGATAAAACTAGTAAAAAATGTTTAAGAGTCAAATCGGAACATGACGTGGGAAAAAATAAGCGGGTCAAAAGTTAATAATTTAACAAAGTTGACATAAATGGATCCGGAAAGTTTGGAGAGTGAACTTCCCGGAAACTTTCTTGGAGCATTACACCGTGCGACAGTCAAAATTGGATCTAAACCAGACCTCATACATATGAAACTATTCACTCAAAAAAAAAAGTTTGTAAATTTACAAGTAAAAGGTCTTGTAATTCTATTTTACTAATATTTTTGTCTTTTTACAAAAATTGTTGTATATTTAATAAAACGAAAACTACAGTTTGCTTTGTAATTTTACTATTATATGTTGGTAAATTTATTTTACAAATTTTTTAGGTAAATTTACAAAAAAGTGAATTATTTTACAAATTAAAAAAATATTACAAGGTGTTTAGTTTTTTTACACAAGAAAACTGTAATTGTACAACATAATTTTACTTGATGTTATTTAGTCTTTTTACCAAAAAAATGTTTTATTACAAACATTTTTTTTTTTAAGATCGTTTACAAGGTTTTCAGTTTGAAATGTATGTATTGAAAAGTACAAAATTCCAATATAATTTTACAAAACTTATTTTATTACTAGAATTAATGTTGTTTTCCAAAAAAAAAAAAATAGTTATTCAACAATAGGACACGAAAAAATTTTCTAAGTTCAGATTTTTTTTTTGCGTTTTGGAGTAAATTTAGTTAAATTTAGTTAAAAATAATTTTTTATAAATAATTTTTACACCATTTTTTTTGATAATTTGCGTTAAATAAAATACCACAATTTTTATGTGTTTCTACTATATAATTGTTCTATTATTTTTTTTGTATTTTTACCATTTTTTTTGGTGATTTTACCATATTTTTTTGGAATTTTTTTTTTAAATTTGGTACCTAAAATGTCAATAGAAAGCTGCCAATTATGAAAAATCAATTTTTTCTTATTTTAACTAGTACTTAAACATCCAATCTACAATATCCAAAATTTTTTTTTCCGATTTTTTAAAAATACTTGTGAAAATAATTAAAAATTCAAAAAAAAATTGTTATTTTTTGACTAATTTTTCCTGAAAATATAAGAAATTTCTTGTGTAGCCTCCTTCGCAATTCTCATATGTTCTACTTAAGAAAAACGAAATGTCGAAAAAAATAAAAAAGTGCAGTGTTATACATTAAAAAGTTTGTTAAAAGTGCTCAAGTGAAAAAAAATCTTTTCAGGTTGTTCAAGTGCTACTCCAGCTGCCGAAGAAGGAAAAATAAGATGCACCAGTGGAAAAAACCTTTAAAATTACAAAAACAATATGTAAATAAACCAATTTTTTTGTAAATTTACAAAACAAATTTAAAAATTTAAAAAACAAAATTGTATACTTACGAAAAAAGTTGTAATTTTACAAAAATGAAATAGAAAATACAAAAACAATATTGTAAATTTACAAATTTTATGGTTAAACTACTGTTTTTACGGCAAAAAAATAAGGAAAATTGGTGCATATACAATAGAAATTGTAAATTTACCACTTTTTATTGTAAATATACAAGTTTTTTGCATAAAAAACAGTAGTTTAACCAAATAATTTGTTAATCTACAATTTATTTTTTTCATTTTCTATTTTTCCTTGTAAAATAACAACCTTTTTCTGTAAGTTTACAATTTTGTTTTGTAAATTTACCAAATTTTTTTCAAATTTACAAAAAAAATGTTCACCTTGAAGATGATATTTTACAAAAAAAAAATGTAAATTTACATTTTCTTTTGTTAAATCAATTTACAAATTATCCCCGTAACTTTACGGGGATTCTTGCTAGTACATATTTTACAAAACCTGCCCCGTAAAATCACGGGGATTTTATGTCATTTTACAAACTTTTTTTTTTGAGTGTTGGCATAATTTAGAAAAACTGCATTCTCAAATTTTCATTTGGTGATCTTTTCTCCTTTTTAAAGGACTTCAAAGTTTTAAGGATAATAACATTTCTAATATATTTTTTTTTAATATTTCTACCCATCTGTTTATGTCAATATGGATGTCAGATGAAAGAGGACAATCTTTGGAAACGAAAATAATTTTTTGTTTTCATTTTTCAGGACGAAAAATTGTAAATAATGTCCTTTGAAATATTTATCCTTCCATATCCTTGAGAATATCCAATATATTTTCCTCAAAAAAATATAGGTTGAAACCTTATATATACTTTACCACATACCTCATTTTGTTGCAGTAGTTTTATTTATTAAGCCTTAACAAAAAATCATATTACTAGGCGAATATTAAAAAAAAAAAAAATGTTGAACGATAAAGCAATCATGGCTAGAAAAATTCTGGGCACTACTTGTTGGACTTGAACATGACCATATACACGTGACACTAGATATTGTATATAGAAAAACTGTATACTCAGTTTCGCATTTTTTGATATTTTCTCTTATTCAAAGGTCTTCAAAGTTTTAAGGATATAAAAATTTATAAAAAATGAATTTAAAAATTTCAACCCATCTGTTTAAGTTAATATGGGTAGCAAATGAAAACGGACGATTTTAGTTTTCCCTTTTTGATATTTTCTCCTTTTCAAAGGACTTTAAGGGATATACAGGATTTCAAAGGATACAAAAATTTCTTGAAAATTAATTTTAATATATCAACCCAAATCAAAGAGAACGATCTGTGGAAATGACGTATATAAAAGTATTAAAATTTTAAAGGACATTTTTTTACAATTTTACGTTATGAAAAACAAAACAAAAAATTGTTATAATTTCTAGAGATTGTCCTCTTTCATTTGATGGGTAGAAATAATAAAATACATTTTTAAGAAATTTCTTTATCCTTTGAAATCCTTTGAAAAGGACAAAATACCAAAAAATAAAAATTGAGATCGTCCTCTCTCATTTGATATCCATATTGACATAAATAAATGGGTAGAAATATTTAAATAAAATTTTATATCCTTTGAAGTCCTTTGAAAAGGAGAAATTATCTAAAAATGAAAACTGAGATATGGGTATCAAATCTTGGCATAAAAAAATTGGCATAAATTAATGGGTAGAAATATATAAATAAATTTTTAATAAATTTTTATATCCCAAATTTTCAAAGGACATTTTTTGCAATTGTTGGTCCTGAAAAATTAAAAAATAAAAATGTTTTAATTTTTAGAAATTGTCCTCTTTTTTATTTGATACCCATATTCCTATAAACTGATGGGTAGAAATATTTAAAAAAAATTTTAGAAATTTGTATATCCTTATAACGTTGAAGTCCTCTTAAATGGTGAAAAGATCACGAAATAAAAAACTAAGAACGTAGTTTTACTATATTCGACTTCTACGTTCACGTGTATGTGGTTTTGTTCAGGTCCAAAATAAAAAAATGTAAAATTGTCAAACGGTGTTTTAGCAAAATATATCTTAACTTTGCAAAGCCCTTGGGTGATTTCGTTTATTTAATTTTTTGTTACTTTAAAATTAAAAAAAAAAAAAAACAATTCGCTATAACTAAGTACAACCCTTTTAAATATGTAGTTGAAAAAGGAAGAAATCGACCAACACTGCAACGGAAACGGAAGTTTATGCAAAAGAAGTTATGGCATAAACATGAATAGGGGAAAATGTCTACATCAAATATACAAACAAACATACTCGTTAAATAAATAGGATGTTCAAAGGTGTGGTATTTTAGTTTAGCTGTTTATGACCAAATTAAATTTCTTGTACATTCAATATTGAAATATACATACATAAATTTATTTCAATATAGGAATGTTATGTAAAGTTAAATTTAAATATCCATGGAATATTTACGGGTTAAACAGCATGGTTAAAACAAACAACTTGTGAACAGGACTTTTTGCAAACATAGTACGTTGTTAAATTTATGAAAATATGGAAAATATTTAAAGCTAATTTAACTGAGAAGACGCAAGATGGCTTAGCTCACTGAAGCGGACAGACCCACTAGAACTAACAAATAGGCGCATTGTTTAAATTGGAGTAGCACTGGTAACATACGATCTCATATTAGATTTAGTTCTTTTGGAATCGTCTTATTTGATTTTTTTTTACAGTAAAAAATCCATCCGCCATAAAAGGGGCAATGTTACACAGATAACAAAACAAACATTCGCGAAAAAAAACACGGTGAGAACGTCCTAAGCCGATTGCTCAAATTTTTTTTTACGACCGGGACAAAAAGCAGTGGCTAGATAGGAAATCATATCTTGAATATCTTTGTTATATATGGAGTAATTTTTAGCAACGACAAGAAAGTGCCGTCCTAAGGACCGAAAAATACCATACAAATTTTCATGTAATTGCAAAGGTCTTTTTCGGCATTTAGGACGGCACTTTATGACTTTATATAAAACGAGGACACTTTGCACAAAATTACCTATATACCCACAGCTTTTTGTTTTCCTTGTTTTTTACAAACAAATTTGGATCGAAATTTACATTTTTTTTTTTGTAATTTTATAATTTTTTTTTGTAATTTTACAAATTTTCAAGATAATTTTACAAAAAAAAAAATTAGTAAATTCACGAGAATTCTTTGTAGTTTTAAATTAAAAACAAGTAGAAAAGTAAAATTCGACTTTGCCGAATCTATGAATACCCTCCACAATGCATTTTTTTAAAGGGTAGTACATTTTTTAACGTGAAAAAATTAACAATTTTGTTTAGAAATGTTTTATTTTGAGTAAAAAACTCTTTTTGTCATTTTTTTTAAAAAAAGAATTACTAATTTTTTTTTTGAGTGTAAAATTTTATTCGAGTGTAATGTTTTTTTTACTGTAAAAATATTTCTGAGTGAATGTAGTTTTTAAGTTCGAGTGTAGTTTTTAAGTTACCAATGCTTTTCAAACTAAACAAGTTTAAAAAGCATTGCTTTAAAAGTAAACAAGTTTGAAAAGCATTGTTTAGTTACCACCAATGCTTTTAAAACTTGTTAAAACACGTGGCATTTTAGATGAAACTAATCTGAAATTCAGGGTTTTGCTTATAACTTTTGAACCACTGGACCGATTGAGCTGAAATTTAATACCAAACAGGCCCGGGCACTGTGGTTCCAAATCCAAATCTAGGTGGACAAAAGTCTAAAAAGTTTGAATCTTTAAATTAAAAAAAGGTAGGTGTTTTAAATAGCTAACAACATGCCTAGACTAAACGCAAAATAATTTCATTATATAAGGTCTTTAACTTTGTCTCAGCAGAACTAGAACATCAATGTTTGTTCACCGAAATTTTTGTATTTGAAAATTAAGGAAATCAATACAAAACTAAGTAGCTTATAACAAGTGAATTATTTCCAGGAGATTTCCGTGGATTATATTCAATATAGCCATGGGTATATACTTATTTAAAAAATTTTCATTGGTTCGTAATTCTTTCGTGTTATCTTGATATCGGTTTTTTAAGTTAGGGTCATAAGTAAATAAAAAAAAAATTAGATTATTAATCTTTCAAAGCTTGCCGAAAAAAACCGCTCCAAGTTGCGGGCAACCCACTATATACATCTCTTAAAGTAACTATCAGAGAGTATGTTTTATCACTCATCTCATCCAGCGGCGTCCAGCTGCATTTTTTATAGCGCTTTTAAAAAAGCGATTTTTTTATGCAATTTTTAAAACTCACCAAAAAATGGGACTAATATTCAAGATCTTCTGCACATATTTTTGTAACAAATAACTTAACAGTATTTTCTACAATAGCTACATCACACATTTTTCTTTTCCCGCAACTTCAGAAGCAAAAAAATGATTAAATTCGACTATTCTAGAAAAAAAGTACATATTAAAAGTAGTTCGACATAGCTGGACTTTACTGTAAAACTCAGAATGGCTTTTTATATCTTTTTTTTTTATAATTCCATTAAATTTAGATACCAAAAGCAGCAAAATGTATTTAACTTTTTTAGTTGTAGCGAAAAGTCCACTTTAGTTATAGTTATTATAGTGAAACCCACTGTATTTTCAAAAATACTAGAGCTACCATTTTTTAAATATTTTTTTTGAAATCAGCGACTCCAAAAACATAAAATATAATGGTTAAATACTTTTGTCCACCTAGTTTTGGAATCGGAACCACAGTGCCGGGGAACGGCAAAGATACATGCCAAGCTTCAGTAGTCTCATTATTGTGTTTCGAAAGTTATCGTGTTTTTTATCTCGTAAATTCGCGAAACACCCTTGCCGAAATTTACTCTTTTGCTCATAACTTTTGAAACACTGGACCGATTTGGCTGGATTGCAATACCAACCTGACCAGGTAAATGACAAACATATATGCCAAACTTCAGTAGCCTCTGTAAAGTCTTTCAAAAGTTAGGGTGTTTTCTACGGACGGACGGACGGACGGACATCGCTAGATCGACTTAAAATCAATCGAGGATCATAAATATATAAACTTGATGGGGTCCTTGACCAATATTTCGAGGTGTTACAAACGGAATGACAAACTTATATATACCCTCTATCACTAGAGTGGAGGGTATAAAAATACTAAAGGTACCATTTTTTAAATAATTAAATCGGAACCACAGTTCAGTGGATCAAAATGGGAGTAGTAAGCGCGTTCTATTTTCAAAAATTAAAAAGTCCTACGTAATAGTCAAAAAATCTTTTTTTTTATTTAATCGAAAATGGACCTTCTGATTCCAAACCAAGCATCCAAGTTGGTCTTACAACATTTAATATACTTTCCTCATAACACATGTTAATAGTACATCAAATCTAAACAAAATATTCACTTAAGTGCCTGTAATATTTGTTGAAAGAAGTATTTCACATGTAATATTGTCGAAAGAATAATTTGATATTCTCGAGTAAAAATTTAAATATGAAAAATCGATTACTCACAACTGATTTTGAATAAAAGGCTCTAAATTAGTGTGCTTAGTTGCATTTAATACGTAATAAAACATATCAATAAATGAGCAACAGAAATTGCGTGATTTGGCATGGAATGCCCAACATATATAAAATTTTATCAAATAATATAAAATAATATGTAGTTACATATATGAGACATTCCACACCAATTATCCCGCTACAGAAAAACATGTGTGAAATGAATTTCTGAATAGGTTATATTGATAGCCCTATATGGAAGTTAGAAAATTGAGTTTTTTGTTTTTAAATTCTTTTAAACCTGGAGGCTTGGCTAAATATTGAAAAAAAAAAAAAAAAATATGGCAAATTTGTGTCGAGTTGCCTTTAATTAATATTTTTCAAGTTAAAACGTATTGCACCATAATCTCACAAATTTTCATTTTGTGCATTTTGTTATGTGCTATCGATTAAAAATTTTTATTTTGAAAAATTTTCAGAACTTTCCCATTTCTTAAAAAGTCAATTAATCAAAAAAATATTTATTTTTAAGTTAAGATGTTTGTATATCCACACGGGCTAAATACTTAATTTCTTAACAATTTGGTAATTTGCCTGTATTTTGTTTTTCAACATAGCGTATGAGTATTATTTATTCAAATATTTGTTACTTATCCACTATGTTGAAACAAGAACATACAAGCAAATTACAAAATTCTTATGAAATTTAATATTCAAATGCGATTTTCTTGGAAAAAAAACAAAAACGCGCGTCTGAATTTAAATTAAAAACAATTAAAATAGGAAAAAAGTGGCGGCATTTTTGATAAATGATTTTTATAAAAACCCAATTTTCCTAGTTCCATATAGGAGGCATTCTAAACCAAATGTCCAGCGAAAAAACCACTATGGAACTTAGAAAATCGCTTTATTGGTTTTTTAATTTTTCAAAAACTGGGCTTAGGAGGCGTGGTCAAATATTGGAAAAATGGTCAAATTTGTGGCGAGTTGCCTTGATAAAATATTTATCACATTAAAACGGAATGCATCACAATCTCAACAATTTACATTCTCATATAATTTTGTATGGGCTATCGATTAATTTTTTTTTTTTGGAAAATTTTCAAAACACATTCTAAAGTTTTCCATTTTTTGAAAAAGTCAATTATTCAAAAATCCGACCACTTTTTTTTATTTTTTTTCAAGTTTTTTTCGATAAAATCACATTTGAATTTTAAATTTCATAACAATTTAGTAATTTGCATATATTTTCTTGTTTCAACAGAGCGTATGAGTAATATTTATGCAATTAATAATACTCATTCGCAATAAATTGTTTAAATTTTAAAAAAGTAGTTTTGAGCTTCATGCTAAAAATTTGATTTTTTGGTCTTACGTTTAGACAGGTTATCGATATCCGACAGACTTAAAATTGTTTACCTAAATATTTATAAATTAATGCGATACAATTTTTTTTTTAATTTTGTATACTATTTTATATATTTTTTTTTTAAGGGACCTAGTACATTTTTCAAAACTCCAATTTTGACCAGTGATGCGCGAACAAAAGATGTGCCGATTTTGATAATTTTTTTTATCTTAATTGAAAATTTTAATTTATTAATTTTTAATTTGGTATGCAAAATATGTACTACAACATATAAAAAAATGAGCGAAACAAGAGGGTCGTGTCCAAAAGTGTGCGATTTAGCATGTAATGTCCCATATGTAACTACTTTTACTCGGGTTAACATACATACATATATAAATCTATATAAGTATGTATAAATGAAACTTATAAATATTTTATAAATATTGTCCATTTAGCGAAATATCAAATTATTCATCACATGTCAGAACATTAAATTGTTATTTGTTAAATAAACAAAAGTAACTTTATACCATGAAATACAGGCATGAGGGATGATGTGTCAGTGAAATGTTATATGTTTGAATAATAAAAAAAGAAGAAAATGAAAATGATATTATAGACATAAATTAAATCGTATTCACATCTAAAAGTAAAGTGTCCTCGTAAATGTTATAACATTTGTTAAAAGTTTACGTATAACAAAAAGAAAGTCATCTTTCATTTGTATATGGCGCCCAAAATGGGGCCTCTATTTTAAATCGTCCACTTCAGAGTTTTGTTATTTCATTTTATTATTTAAAACAATTTTAGGTAATTTATTATCATGAAAAATGTATTCCTAAGGGCGAATTACTCAATGCCCAGTTAGATAATAACTGTTGATTTAAAGGAGTCTACTGGCAAAATTTGTAAAAAAAAAGTTAAATTTAACCAAGGTTGGCAATCGAAACGAATAACGGTATCGATATCGGTATTGGTATCGTTTTTTTATTTATTTCGGTATCGGTATCGGTTACGGTATTTGAGTTGAATCAGTTACGGTATTACCGATACCGAAACGTCAATACCGGTACGTACCGGTATTATCGAAAAAAATGCTAAAAATATAAAAAAACGTATAAAAACTTAAAAAAAATTGTAAAAACAAGTAGAAAAGTTAAATTCGACTTGGACGAATCCATTAATACCCTCCACAATGCGCTTCTAAAGTGATAGTTAATTTTCTAACGTGAATCAAATTAACAATTTTGTTTAGAAATATTTTATTTTGAGTAAAAAAGTCATTTTTGAAAAAGAAAAAAAATTGAAATTTTTTTTTTTAGTGTAAATTTTTTTTCGAGTGTAAGTTTTTTTGTTTTAGTATACAAATTTTTGTATGAGTGACAAGAATACTTTGTAAAAAATTTTCTTGACTCATCATTTTTTTAAAGCTGGTTTAACGAGTTTTTCAACAAGTGAATTTAACCCTTAATATCCTACTGGTTCCGCAAGGAACCAATCAAAAAAATCGGTAACTTTGTTTAACAAATTTTGTTGAAACTTCCTTCTGTGACTTAAACAATGTTTATTAATACAATATCTAACATTTTCGCCGTTCACCATTTAGCAGGCCCCTTTTTGAAAATAGTTCCTTGAATTTTTTTAATTTTCAGAATGTTTAAAACAAAAAAAACTAACACATTTTTTTGGTCAAATTTTGTCTTCCGGGTGCCTGATTGATTCGCAAGGGTCCAACCAGGTTTTCTTCACATAGTTCAGGTAAATATAACCTATAAACAAAGTCGTAGAACAAAAGTTGTTTAGAATTGCGAGTTAAAATATTATAAATAACATATATTTTTTTCGGCTCAAAACAAAAAGTCAGGATATTAAAGGTTAAGGTGAAACCAATCTGAAATTTACGGTTTTCTTAATAACTTTTGACCCACTGGACCGATTTGGCTGAAATTTAATACGAACTAGGCCAGAGGAACGGTAAATATATATGCCAAGCTTCGGCATCCTCAGGATTGCCTTTCGAAAGTTAGCGTTTTTTTATCTCGAAAATTCACGAAAAACCCTTGCCGAAATTAATTCTTTTGCTCGTAACTTTTGAAGCACTGGACCGCTTTTTATTTCCCTCCCGCATCGCGGTTAAAGTAAAAACCCCAGCTTATTACATATTTCATCTTATTTCTAGGCAACCAAGTTTTTTTTGTTGGTGTTATCTATTTGAAAAATAGGTCTTCCCTGTCTAGACATGATCACATTCAAAAATATTGCAAACAATTTTTTTCGCAAATTATTAGACTTTTATGGACGATACGAGTTAAGCCACTTAAAAAAATTATACTATGGTGGAAAACCTCCCGCTAGTATTCCAAATGCCTCCCCCGAAGTCCTGTAAATATCAAAAAAAATCATTGGACACCCACATCACGGATTAAATAAAAATCCCCACAAAAACTATACTATACGAAAGGGGTCCAGAAAGTTTCTATTGGGAGTCAAAATGACTACATAAAAATTTCGTGAAAATCAATCATTTTCTTTGTGGGTCCCAAAAAATTTTTTGATTTTTATGAGACTTCGGTGAGGCATTTGGAGTACGATTTTTCATTTACAAAAACCAAAAAATTTGCAAACTTTCTATTATTTTTTTTTTTTTTTTTGTAAAAAAACATGGTTTTTAAGAAAAAACCGTTTCAATACCGGTACGTACCGATACCGAAGGAAAAGGTTTTTGGATACCGGTATCCGATACCAAAACTGAGTTTCGGTATTGGTATTGGTACCGGTATTCAATTTAAAGGGTTTTGAAACGGATAACGGTATTGAAAAGGTATCGATTGCCAACATTGAATTTAACTGAGAGTTTATTTATGTCGGAGTGTTGAGTTTGAGTACTCCAGCCAAGACGTGAAAAACTGAATATGAATTTTAAAATTTATGCCCCCAATTACTTGTAGCCCAAATTTTCATTAGTTATTTGTTGTTCATTTCAATAACAATCCTACAAACGCATTTGGCGCCCATAATGGGCCTCTTTTTTTAACACTTCACTTTGAGAAGTTTTTATTTCTTTTGCTAAAAAAATAACCACATTTTATTATTAAAATCGATTTCTGGTAATTTAATACACTGTCCAACAAAAATAAAAAAAAAAAAATCGTACGAACTGGATAATATACGTCTGAAACAAGAGACTAAATATAGTAAAACTGCATTTACAGTTTTTCTTTTCGTGATCCTGCTTCCTTTAAAAATGACTTCAAAGTTTTAGAGGATTAATTTTTAATATTTGTACTTTTCCTAGGATGCCACTAGTAAAAGCAAATTAAAGTGGATGACTGTCACTAATTTTCCAATTTTATTGTTTCACATATCAGGAAAAAGGAGGTAAGTTATGTCCTTTCAAAAATGTATCCTTCAAAATAATTCAAAGATCCTCCTCATTCATTTGCCATTACCAGTGTCACCCTAGGTCAAGCACAAATATTTCAAAAATATTTTACAAAATTTATCCTCTTAATATTTGAAGTGCTTTTAAAAGAAAACGGGGTCACGAAATGGAAAACTGTAAATGCAGTTTTACTCCATTTTATCTCTACTTTCAGACGTATATCATCCGGTTCTAGTTTAATATTGGCTGTCGGACGGTGCTATCATTCATAAAATTAAAAAAATATTCCTTAATGTAAAAAACTGAATACGAATTTAAAACGTTATGCCCCCAATGACTTGGAGCCCAACTTTTCATTAGTCTACCTAAATTTATTTATTATGCTGTTTTGACAAAAATTAATCAAATTTAAATGAGCCTTAAATTTTCCAACAAAACTTAGACATTTATGTTTTTTTTTGTACAACAGCTACAATACTCATGATATATTGTTAACATAAATATGACAAATATAAAAGTATTAAAATGTCATATACATGAATATTTGTGTTAAACATGTATTATATTTTTGCATTTAAGCAATATTTGAGTTCATATTCAAAAAATAAAAAAAAAGTTTAACAGACATTTGACACCAATTCCTTTGTGCAAAAGTTTGCAAAAAAATGTATCATAATATTTTATTTTAAAATAAATCTGTAAAATATGAATACTACTTAAGTTACATAGAATTTTCTACAAAAAAAAAAAAAAAATAATAGTACCACTCTACATGGTAAACACAAACGAATGTATACAGAGAACAGATCAATATATGGTAAGTTACCCAGCAAAAAATAGCAGGACTTTTAAATATATAATTTATTGTTTTTAATTTTCTGAAACTTTTTCCATACTATAGAAAATGTCTCAGATTCTGACACAGATTTTCTTTTTCTATAGAAAAAGTCTCAGATTCTGAGACAGTTTTTCTATCGAAAAAGTCTCAGATTCTGAGACAGTTTTTCTATCGAAAAAGTCTCAGATTCTGAGACAGTTTTTCTATCGAAAAAGTCTCAGATTCTGAGACAGTTTTTCTATCGAAAAAGTCTCTGATTCTGAGACAGTTTTTCTATCGAAAAAGTCTCAGATTCTGAGACAGTTTTTCTATCGAAAAAGTCTCAGATTCTGAGACAGTTTTTCTATCGAAAAAGTCTCAGATTCTGAGACAGTTTTTCTATCGAAAAAGTCTCAGATTCTGATACAGTTTTTCTATCGAAAAAGTCTCTGATTCTGAGACAGCTTTTCTATAGAAAAAGTCTCAGATTCTGAGACAGTTTTTCTATAGAAAAAGTCTCAGATTCTGAGACAGTTTTTCTATAGAAAAAGTCTCAGATTCTGAGACAGTTTTTCTATAGAAAAAGTCTCAGATTCTGAGACAGTTTTTCTATAGAAAAAGTCTCAGATTCTGAGACAGTTTTTCTATAGAAAAAGTCTCAGATTCTGAGACAGTTTTTCTATAGAAAAAGTCTCAGATTCTGAGACTGTTTTTCTATAGAAAAAGTCTCAGATTCTGAGACAGTTTTTCTATAGAAAAAGTCTCAGATTCTGAGACAGTTTTTCTATAGAAAAAGTCTCAGATTCTGAGACAGTTTTTCTATAGAAAAAGTCTCAGATTCTTAGACAGTTTTTCTATAGAAAAAGTCTCAGATTCTGAGACAGTTTTTCTATAGAAAAAGTCTCAGATTCTGAGACAGTTTTTCTATAGAAAAAGTCTCAGATTCTGAGACAGTTTTTCTATAGAAAAAGTCTCAGATTCTGAGACAGTTTTTCTATAGAAAAAGTCTCAGATTCTGAGACAGTTTTTCTATAGAAAAAGTCTCAGACTCTGAGACAGTTTTTCTATAGAAAAAGTCTCAGATTCTGAGACAGTTTTTCTATAGAAAAAGTCTCAGATTCTGAGACAGTTTTTCTATAGAAAAAGTCTCAGATTCTGAGACAGTTTTTCTATAGAAAAAGTCTCAGATTCTGAGACAGTTTTTCTATAGAAAAAGTCTCAGATTCTGAGACAGTTTTTCTATAGAAAAAGTCTCAGATTCTGAGACAGTTTTTCTATAGAAAAAGTCTCAGATTCTGAGACAGTTTTTCTATAGAAAAAGTCTCAGATTCTGAGACAGTTTTTCTATAGAAAAAGTCTCAGATTCTGAGACAGTTTTTCTATAGAAAAAGTCTCAGATTCTGAGACAGTTTTTCTATAGAAAAAGTCTCAGATTCTGAGACAGTTTTTCTATAGAAAAAGTCTCAGATTCTGAGACAGTTTTTCTATAGAAAAAGTCTCAGATTCTGAGACAGTTTTTCTATAGAAAAAGTCTCAGATTCTGAGACAGTTTTTCTATAGAAAAAGTCTCAGATTCTGAGACAGTTTTTCTATAGAAAAAGTCTCAGATTCTGAGACAGTTTTTCTATAGAAAAAGTCTCAGATTCTAAGACAGTTTTTCTATAGAAAAAGTCTCAGATTCTGAGACAGTTTTTCTATAGAAAAAGTCTCAGATTCTGAGACAGTTTTTCTATAGAAAAAGTCTCAGATTCTGAGACAGTTTTTCTATAGAAAAAGTCTCAGATTCTGAGACAGTTTTTCTATAGAAAAAGTCTCAGATTCTGAGACAGTTTTTCTATACAAAAAGTCTCAGATTCTGAGACAGTTTTTCTATAGAAAAAGTCTCAGATTCTGAGACAGTTTTTCTATAGAAAAAGTCTCAGATTCTGAGACAGTTTTTCTATAGAAAAAGTCTCAGATTCTGAGACAGTTTTTCTATAGAAAAAGTCTCAGATTCTGAGACAGTTTTTCTATAGAAAAAGTCTCAGATTCTGAGACAGTTTTTCTATAGAAAAAGTCTCAGATTCTGAGACAGTTTTTCTATAGAAAAAGTCTCAGATTCTGAGACAGTTTTTCTATAGAAAAAGTCTCAGATTCTGAGGCAGTTTTTCTATAGAAAAAGTCTCAGATTCTGAGACAGTTTTTCTATAGAAAAAGTCTCAGATTCTGAGACAGTTTTTCTATAGAAAAAGTCTCAGATTCTGAGACAGTTTTTCTATAGAAAAAGTCTCAGATTCTGAGACAGTTTTTCTATAGAAAAAGTCTCAGATTCTGAGACAGTTTTTCTATAGAAAAAGTCTCAGATTCTGAGACAGATTTTCTATAGAAAAAGTCTCAGATTCTGAGACAGTTTTTCTATAGAAAAAGTCTCAGATTCTGAGACAGTTTTTCTATAGAAAAAGTCTCAGATTCTGAGACAGTTTTTCTATAGAAAAAGTCTCAGATTCTGAGACAGTTTTTCTATAGAAAAAGTCTCAGATTCTGAGACAGTTTTTCTATAGAAAAAGTCTCAGATTCTGAGACAGTTTTTCTATAGAAAAAGTCTCAGATTCTGAGACAGTTTTTCTATAGAATAAGTCTCAGATTCTGAGACAGTTTTTCTATAGAAAAAGTCTCAGATTCTGAGACAGTTTTTCTATAGAAAAAGTCTCAGATTCTGAGACAGTTTTTCTATAGAAAAAGTCTCAGATTCTGAGACAGTTTTTCTATAGAAAAAGTCTCAGATTCTGAGACAGTTTTTCTATAGAAAAAGTCTCAGATTCTGAGACAGTTTTTATATAGAAAAAGTCTCAGATTCTGAGACAGTTTTTCTATAGAAAAAGTCTCAGATTCTGAGACAGTTTTTCTATAGAAAAAGTCTCAGATTCTAAGACAGTTTTTCTATAGAAAAAGACTCAGATTCTGAGACATTTTTTCTATAGAAAAAGTCTCAGATTCTGAGAGAAAAGTCTTAGATTCTATAGAAAAAGTCTCAGATTCTGAGACATTTTTCTGTACAAAAAGTTTCAGATTCTGAAACAGTTTTTCTATAGAAAAAGTTTCAGATTCTGAGACAGTTTTTTTTTATTGAAAAAGTCGAAGATTTTGAGGCAGTTTTTCTATAGAAAATTCTGAAATTCTAAGACAGTTTTTTGTATAGAAAACGTCTACGATTTTGTTTTCGTTTTTTTAATTCACTTTCATTCTTTTTAAGTGAACATTTTACTGGGATGTAATAAAACAATTCGTATGACAATTTCTATATAAAACCACTGACATATTAAAAATAATAAGAAAATAACAATGGAAGAAAGAATAAACGCAAAATAATATCCGTATAGCAAAAAAAAAACTTTAATATACAAATATATGTATAAATTACCAGACTTCTTTAACCTTTAGTTGCGAACACTGTAAATGTCTTTCTTGATTACAATACGTTACAAAAAACCAAAACATTTTTGCGACACGTGGCCTGACCATCATTTCTACATAATTATGGCATGCTGATTTCAATAATAAAGTCCGTTTTTGAATGAATGGAACAGTTGTCGTGCAAATCTTCTTCAACATTTTGCCAATTAATCTGATTTATGTAAAAAAAACAAATATGAGTTATAAATTTATGGAGAAAAAAATTTAGATACATGTAACTTTTTTTTTTGGAAATCGCGAGAAAACATTTTTTTTATAACAACAACATCCCTCTAAAATGGGATGTATTGCCTCATCTTTTAGTATAATATGTAAGCATGCCTAAAATCTTATATTTGAAATTTCAAGCAAAAAAAAAATATTTTTGCTAAAGTTTTCTTTACAAAAATGTTACGAATTCGATTTTGTAAAAAATTACACTGGTGATAGCAAATGAAAGAGGAGGATCTCCCCTAATTTTTCCATTTTTTCCTTATCAGGATAAAAGCATGTGAATAAAGTCATATAAAAACTTTATTAAAATACTTTGTTGAAAATTTTGAATGATATTGAAGGCACCCTGAAAAATGGCCCCAACGCCAAAAATGAAAAATAGCCCCAGTTTTGGGGTCTTTTTGAAAATGAAATTTCACCCCACTTTGAAATATGAAATATGGCCCCAATTCTGTGTGAAAAAATGCCCCAAAAAATTAGAACCATTTTTCTGAAAATGAAAAAGGCCGCAAATTGCAATATGAAAAATGACCCCAAAAAAAATATGTGTTTTCCCCAATCCATTATAAATAAAATTTTAATTCAGTCAATTTCATTTAATTTCAGTCAATAATTATAAATTGTAATTAATAATTATAAATTTAAAATAACTCCCAATGAAATTATTTTTTTTTATTTAAAACTTTTGAGTTGTATTAACGACATGAAAGATATTATTAACGCTTTTGGGCTGCTGCTTATGGTGGGTTTACATCAATGGATTTTCGGTATGATTTGATTTTGGCACCCATTATAGTTCTCATGATTATTCATATCTTAAAAGCACCCGTGTAAGTACTTCCATATAATTAAGTGAATTTAACAAAGGTAAAAAATATATTCTATTTTATTAACCCACTCGAAGAAGTTGGAATCAAATATATTTTTTGATGACTTATCGTTTCTAGGATTCTGTATAATGGCAGTAGCAATAATACATATTTATTTTGAAAAACTTTGAAAGCATATTGATGTGAAGAAAGCGCCGCAGACGAAAAATTTTTACAAGAGATTTTAACAAAAAATTAGAAAAAAACGCGCGATTTTTTTTTAATTTTTTGTTAAAATCTGTTGTAAAAATTTTTCGTCTGCGGCGCTTTCTTCACACCTATATGCTTTTAAAGTTTAAAAAAAAATAAAATAATTAACTTAAGTAACTCGAAAATAAAATTTAAGTATGTTTTTATAATACCGAAAGACCAACGGACCTCAGAGTACATGTGTGCTGACGTAAAGCGTAAGCAACCACTTAAAACCTATACCAAAATGAAATTAACATTTCAAATAATCTATCCAAGTTCCTTCCTACTTTTTGTTTTGTCACTTCAGATTTTTGTTTTGTTGTATTAAAATATTAAAACATAAAGTTTAATGTTTGTTAGCCTTAAGTCCGACCTAAGGCCGGCTACGCAGAAAAACTTTAAAGCAAAAAAAAATTTTTCACACAGATTTTGTACACATATTAATAAATGCATGTCAATTGTTAAAAGTCTTAATTTAAATACAACGGGGATTATGTGGAAATAATTTTATTATTTTTATTAAATTTGGGGCCATTATTCATTCTGCAAAATAACCCCAAATCAAAAAATTAAAAATGGCCCTATTAATTTTGGGGTCATATAAAAATGAAAAATGGCCCCAAAATTAAAAGGAAAAATTACCCCAAAAAACTAGGAAAAATGACCCCAAATTTTCGTGTTGTTGTACTCCATATAAAAATTTGGGGCCATTGTTCATTTTCGTTTTGGGGCCATTTTGCATTGGGGTCATTTTTCATAGTGCCGATATTGAAGGATACATTTTTGACGTGGAGGACGTTGAGAGCACCTTCTCATTGCGATAAGTATACCAAATGAAAATTTATTTAAGAAATTTACAAAAAAAAAAACATGTAAAAAAGTGTATTTTTTTAGAGGTTGGTTCAGTTCTTCAAGGGGGAACTTTTTCCCCCTGGCCCGATTTTGCCCATTCATGAACATAACCTGCCTATGAACATGAGACATATTTGTGTCAAACTTCAGGAGTCTAGATGACTTCATCGTGTTATCTACAGACAGACGAACGGACATACGGACATTTTAAAAATGTCTTAGAATCGATCATGGATTAATAATATAAATACTTTATGGGGTCCCCGGTATTTCGATGTGTTACAAACGGAATGACAAAGTGAGTATAGCCCCATACTGTGGTTGGAGAGTATAAAAATTGGGAAAAACTAAACGATTTTATGAGAGAACAGAGTGGTTTTTAGCTAGTTTTTAATGAATAGGAAAAATTGTCTCTTAATTAGGAGTGAGTAAAACAATAGAAACCGATCTGGTATCTACTTTTCTTATGTTGCGTTATATAAGTTTTCTCTTTCTAACCCAAAAATTAGAACAAACTGAAAAAATCCAACATGAGACTAAATATAAATTTTTTGGCAACAGTCATAACTGTCAATTCTGTATCAGTCTGTGCCACAACCCTGATCACACTTAAAAAATTAATATGTTATACCACTCTTGTACGAAAAACTTTAAAATCGTTGAAAAAACAAGTAGAAAAGTGAAATTCGGCTTTGCCAAATCTATGAATACCCTCCACAATGCATTTTTTAAAGGATAGTTAATTTTTTAACGTGAAAAAATTATAAATTTTGATAAAAAAATTTTATTTTGAGTAAAAAACTCTTTTTTGTCATTTAAAAAAAAATAAATAAAAATTACTAATTTTATTTTTTGAGTGTTAAATTTTTTTCGAGTTGAATATTTTTTTACTTTAAAAATATTTTTGAGTGAATGCACGTACGTATGTACCCAAAATATTGTAATTTTTGTAAAAAAAAAAAAAAAAAATTTTTTGAGTGCAAAATTTTTTTTTGAGGACGGACGGACGGACATCGCTAGATCGACTTAAAATCGATCAAGGCTCATTAATATATATACTTTATGGTGTCCTAGACCAATATTTCGATGTGTTACAAACGGAATGACAAATTTATATATACCCTCTATCACTAGAGTGAAGGGTATAAAAACTGATGTTTTCTAAAGTACTGGTAAATGTTGTTACTCTGTAGATAACAGCTTAACAGTTGTTAAAAAACGAATTACTTTTGTTGTAATAAACATCACAAAGGCATACCAGAAAGACTATTTCGTTATACAAAAGTAAGTTTTTCAGACAAAGAACAAAATACATCATTTTAATCGTTTATTTTATTTTTTCAAACGAAATATTTAAGAAATTCATTTTTGCTGGAACTATTTCAAAACAATATTTGCTATTTAGTTAAACAATAAAAACAGTTGTAAAAACATTCCATTTATATTGCAAATAGAGTTCAACCGATACAATTTTCTGTGCATATTGGATTTCTGTACACTGGTAGTATTTAAGTAAAAATATCGAAAATTGCAGCTTATAACACAGACGAAAATAGTGGCAATTTTTCTATCTGTGTAACTATAATATAAAAACTTTTTTTTTTTTGAAACAAGTCTCAAAACATTTGAAAAACGATAACTTACAAGCGATCTTAGAAATTGTTTTGGTAACGCAGGACAACCAAACAAATCAATTACAGTACACTGACGGTCAGAAATATTAAAAAGAAATGAAGTTCCAATATGCAAGAAAATTGTATTGCACTATTAGATAGTTTTAGTGCTACACAAAAGAACTAATATATGAAGGCATCACTAAAGCTATTCGGGATCTTGTACACTTAAAAGAAACTTTATCAGATTACAAGTTTGAATTCAAATGGTTAAAGAATTATGATTTGGAGTGAAATATATCTCTAATAAGGTACTTAAAACTTAAATCGGTTAAAAATCAGCCAAGTTATTACAACTTCCCCAGGCATCTAACGTGTGTCATGCCACTTGATTAAGGAATACGAGGCCCATTTTTGGAATTTATTGAAATTATTTACTCTAGTAAAATTTTTTATTCTTCATGTTCCAGTGATATATATGTTTTTGTTTTTTTCTAAATTAAAAAAAAATAAATAAAAATTTAAGAATGGGTTTGAAATCTCCATTTTTAAATTTTTATTTATTTTTGAAAAATACAGTCAATATGACAAATACTTTTCATCTTATTACATTTGAACTTGAAGAATAAAAAATTTTTATTACAGTAAAAAATTATAGGTCCTAAGCCCCTCTTTAAGTATACGAGTACCTATCGAATAGAAACTACTTGTGGATCCGATTTTGCAATGTCCGTCCGTATGTCTGTCTATTCGACAGTCTCTCCATGTAAACGGTGTGAATACCAGGCAGGTCGGAATTATCAACGAATTTAGCTGAAAATTTAAGTTTATGCTTATTTTAGCTCGAGAACAAACCCTGTTGTTTTGTATTTACAAAGCAACGTTTTAAATGTTAAAGAAATCGAGTAAGTTCTACTTGTGGTCCCTATTTAAACTACTATTCACATAAATCACATAAAATTCAAAAAGTTGTAAATTTTTTTGTACTTAAACTCCCTTTTTAAAGTTTCGCCCATTATTCGGTGAAATCGGTATAACAAATAGTATCGTATTTCATTCAAAATTGGTTTTTCAGGCTTAAAACATAAAAAGTTTTTGTATACTAAATATGTTCTACTAGCTTACAATCCCGGTACTTCGTTACCGGTTGTATTGAATACCGAATAATAGAAGGATCAGGATTACTCTATCGATTTCAAAAAATTTCCCTAGGTAGTCTTTGTTTTATTTACTTGTGGACGTTTAAGTCTTCCATAAAAAAATATTTCAATGAATAATTTAAACAATAAAATTTGAATAACTTTGCTGGTACGTTATCATGTTCGTTCCGGGGGACAAATATAATGACAATTTTCGAGTCCTTATGTCGGGATTTTGGATTTTGAGTGAATAAATATTTCAGTGAAAAAAGAAATTGGAATAAAAAAAAAATTTGGAGTAAAAAAAGCTAAACACGAAATATTTTAGTTAAAAATATCATTCCATAGTGTTCCCCGCTCTATTCCATATTGTTCCCCGTTCTACTCCATTTCATTTCCATCTCCATCTTCTAAGGTCATTATTATAAGAACAAAAAAAGTACCAAAAGTACACTTTTTTAACCCCCATTAGAAACGGAATTTAAAAAAGTACCTCTTCCAGAATGTTTTTTCTTCACCGAAGTATCCTACAATCCATATTTCAATTGTCTAGGATCATTGTTTCAGCAAATATTAAAAGTACTTTTTATCCCCGTTAAGAAACGGAATTTCCAAAAAGATCTTTTCCCAATCTCTTTTTTCACCGAAGGATTTTACATTCCAAATTTTAAGTTTCCGGGACCATTATCTCAGCAAATAAATAAGTACACTTTTTTTATTCATTTTAACACCTTTATTTTCCGAGAGGCGAACCTTTTCCAACTTCAAGTTTCTATGTTTATTATTTCAGGAAAAAAAAGTACCAAAAGGTGTACTTTTAGTACTTTTAACAAAACGTACTTTTTATAGAAGGTACTTTTTATAAAAGGTACTTTTTATAAAAGGTACTTTTTATAAAAAGTACTTTTTTTAAAAGGTACTTTTTATAAAAAGTACTTTTTAGAAAATGTACTTTTTAAAAAAGGTACTTTTTAAAAAAGGTACTTTTTATAAAAGGTACTGTTTGTAAAAGGTACTTTTTATAAAATGAATTTTTTTAAAAGGTACTTTTGATAAAAGCTACTTTTGATAAAATCTACTTTTTATAAAAGGTACTTTTTCTAAAAGGTACTTTTTATAAAAGGTACTTTTTAAAAAATGTACTTTTTATAAAAGGTACTTTTTAAAAAAGGTACTTTTTATAAAAGGTACTTTTTATAAAAGGTACTTTTTATAAAAGGTACTTTTTATAAAAGGTACTTTTTATAAAAGGTATTTTTTTTAAATGGTACTTTTTATAAAAGGTACTTTTTATAAAAGGTACTTTTTATAAAAGGTACTTTTTATAAAAGGTACTTTTTATAAAAGGTACTTTTTATAACAGGTACTTTTTATAAAAGGTACTTTTTATAAAAGGTACTTTTTATAAATGGTACTTTTTACAAAAGGTACTTTTTATAAAAGGTACTTTTTATAAAAGGTACTTTTTATAAAAGATACTTTTTATAAAAGGTACTTTTTAAAAAATTTACTTTTTATAAAAGGTACTTTTTATAAAAGGTACTTTTTATAAAAGGTACTTTTTATAAAAGGTACTTTTTACAAAAGGTACTTTTTATAAAAGGTACTTTTTATAAAAGGTACTTTTTATAAAAGGTACTTTTTATAAAAGGTACTTTTTATAAAAGGTACTTTTTATAAAAGGTACTTTTTATAAAAGGTACTTTTTATAAAAGGTACTTTTTATAAAAGGTACTTTTTATAAAAGGTACTTTTTATAAAAGGTACTTTTTATAAAAGGTACTTTTTATAAAAAGAACTTTTATAAAAAGTACCATAATTTCAGTAAATAAAAAAAAGTACCAAAAATATACTTTTTTCCATTTTACCCCCATACATTGCAAATTTTAAGTTTTTAGGACCATTATTTAAAAAAATATAAAAGGTACCAAAAGTACAGTTTTTTTACCTTTTTGCCCCCTTAGAATCAACATTGGCAAAAATCCAGCCTTTGTAGATCTATATTCCGGGAGCTGGACCTAGATTCCAAATTTAAAGTGTCTAGGACCATTATTTAAGTATATATAAAAGGTACCAAAGGTACAGTTTTTTACCCTTTTTACCCCCTTAGAATCAACATTGGCAAAAATCCAGCCTTAGTGGATCTATATTTCGGGAGGTTAACATACAGTCCACATTTCAAGTCTCTGTGACCATTATTTCAGGAGATATAAAAAGTACAAAAAGTACGTTTTTTTTCCCTTTTTACCCCCTTAGAATCAACATTGGCAAAAATCCGGCCTTAGTGGATCTATATTCCAGGTGCTGAACATACAGTTGAAATTTCAAGTCTCTGTGACTATTATTTCAGGAGATATAAAAAGTACCAAAAGTACAGTTTTTTACCCTTTTTGTCCCCTTAGAATCAACATTGGCAAAATTCCGGCCTTACTGGATCTATATTCCGGGAGGTGAACGTACAGTCCAAATTCCAAGTCTCTATGACCATTATTTCAGGAGATATAAAAAGTACCAAAAGTACAGTTTTTTACCCTTTTTACCCCCTTAGAATCAACATTGGCAAAAATCCAGCCTTAGTGGATCTATATTACGGGAGGTGGATCTACAGTCCAAATTTCAAGTCTCTAGCTTTAGCGGTTTGGGCTGGGCGATGATGAATGAGTATGTCAGTCAGTCAGTCAGTCAGTCACATTACTCTTTTATATATATAGATTAAGGGGCCCCTAGTGGTGCCCATTATGGACATGTGGGGTCCAGCGTCCAAACTTAAGCACTGAATTACGTTAAATATAACTGGCATCAATTTTGCTGCCATCGCTACAGTGCTTACTGAATGGCCGAATTATTAAAAATATACCACTGTTCACCGTCGTGTATGATTGTTATTTGAGGCTAATTAAAAATTAAGTATACGGCTTTTATACAGTTTTGAAACTACAGTCAAACTCGGTTATAACGTACTCGGTTATAACGAATTCTCGGTTATAACGAACTAAAGTCCCGACGTTTTGGCATACATTTTCATGCAAAATGCTTCTTTTATAACGAACATGGTTATAACAAATCCTCGGTTAAAGCGAACAGCTTATTATGGTCCCACGAATACAATTTCATGTTTATTTACCTTTTTATAACGAGCTTCCACAAATATTTTTTAATTTTTTAAAACTAGGTTGGTAAAAAATATACCCAGCTTATAGCGAACTTACTGGTCCCTCGGATTCCGTTATAACCGGGTTTGACTGCATTATAATTATAATAATATGTAATAGTTCGCTAATTTCAAAATTATTATTTTTTTTTTGTAGTGTACATTTTTTTAAGTGTAAATTTTTTGAGCTTAAATTTTATTTTTTTTGAGTTTTAAAATACATATTTTTTTAGTAACAATAACACTGTTTTTAGTATTTTTGTAAAAAGCATCAAAACATATTGCTAAAAATTCAAATTCCTTGAAATCCGCGAACCTGAACTAGCTCCAAAAATAAATAGAGACGGCGGATACCCCTAATTTTCAGAATATTGAATTTTTATGATGTATTTCATAAATGACATGTAAAACTTTATATTCCGATTTTGAACATCAGGGCAAATTTTTATTCTGCAAGGCCTAAAGCTTATAAGGTACAAGTTTTAGAACAATCAGATTAATTAACACACGGCGATCAAACTTTTGGATTTTTGAAAACTTAAAAAAAAATTGAAAGAACATATGTCTTGCGACACATTATCTTATTACACGAACATCAACAAATTTTTAAAATCGGTCGAACGGTTTTTGAGATATCGCTATTTGAATACGTTCTAGATTTTTTTTTTTTAAATATCTCAAAATTGTTTACCTTTGATCCATTCATAGAGCTTTACAAAATTTTTGAGCCAAAACCGATAATTTTAACACGTGGCGCCCTTCGATCAAAGTTGTGCATTTTTGTACAATTTCCACCAAAATTTTGTATTTAAATAAAAATAAAAAAATATCTCGCGGTACATTATTTTTATTTTGCTTTCTGAATACGAATACCAAAAAATATTTGAAATCGGTCGCGCGGTTTTCAGTTATCATCATTAAAAATTTGTCAAAAATTTAAAATAATGTCGGTTTTTAACACGTTGAAGAAATTTTTTGAGAAAATCTTATAATTTTGTTTCCGTTTACTATTTTATAGAGCTGAAGACGAACTTTCATAAATTTAGTTTGAGCCAAATCAGACCAGTTAAGTTCTTTGATCAAAGTTTAGAGTTTTTGGTGAAAATTTTTATAAAAAGCAAAACCTTAAACGACGGGCGCCACGGGTTAAAATGATCGGATTTGATCCAAATTACGTTTAAATAAAAGATTGTCTCCAGCTCTATGAAAGGGTAAAGGGAAAGATATTTTGAGATTTTTTTAAAAACGTAGAAATAAACCGCCATTTTTGGCAAATTCCAAATTGCGATATCTCGAAAGCCTTGACCGATTTTAAAATTATTTGATAATCGTATTCAGCATGGCAAGACATAGTTTTTTATATATAAATTTTTATATTTTTTTATTTTTAAAAATCCAAAATTTTGATCGCCGGTCGCCATGGGTTAATTTAATCCGATTGACTTCATATTTTGAACCACATATTTTTTTGAGGTTCCGTACACTTGGGAAAATCAAAAGTTGAAGAAAAAATGCTACTCTAATGGTATATGTTGTCAGAAAACTTACCATAACTTATTAATTTTCTTATCGATTTTTATATATTTTCAGGTTTTGGAAATATAATTTACAATACTTTTTTACAAAGATAAAAGAAAAATATTTTAATGACTCACGATCAATTAAGCGGGGGAAAAAATAAAATTTTTTGAAAAAAGTGTTTTTTTTTAATTTAAGAAACCGTAGCTCAGACAATTTTAAACCGATGCACACAGGGCCAGCCAGATCGATTTCCGGCCAAAAGTCCTTATATTTAATTCTCAAAAAATATCTATACCAATTTGTTGTACATATATAGGAGCTGGTTTCCTGAACTTATCTTTATGATCCAACTACACCATTTCCTTTGACAGGTCTTCAAAGTTAAAAAAGTTGAAAAAAAAAATTTGTAAGTGGAGATACTTTTTTATTTTTTTTACACATTTCTATTGCTAATGATCAACTTTTGATTTGCAGGGTTCACCCTTATATATTAGCCTTTGTAACGAAAATAATATGGAAAAATATAACTCATTTTCCTGACAGCAATTCGCGTTTTTGTGAAAATAACTATGATTTTTTAGTTATTGACTTTGCGCCGAAAAAATCCTCAGCGATCCTCAGTTCGATACAATCAGTCTATATTTTTTCTTATATAGAATGGATCCATATCTTATGAAAAAAGTTGCCCAAACTTGCTCGAAATGATAAATGGCGAAATTACAGCTATATATGCAGTGGTCCGAGATTTGTTTTTAAAAAAATAATTTAACCCAAAATAATGTTTTACGGCTTGATTAGTTTTTTTATCGTCAGAGAGTGCCTTAAGTGTAGGAAAAAAAATTATCTACATTTCTAGTTTTTTGTAGAATTATGTAAAATATCAGTTACACCATTTCTAATTAAATTCAAAGATTTTTTATTGAATTTCCAAAATAAAGAAAAAAAATTGAATAATTTGTCGTCACCATTTCCAAAAGCTTTTCTGAAACGAAGTAAGTCATTTACACCATTTCCATATTTATATCAAAAATATAAAAAATATTTATAAAAATTATGTGCGTAGATTTAACTTCAGACATTCTTAAAACTCTTAAGACTAATTTTTTGTTATATCAGACAAAGTTAAAAATTCTAGCCGCCATATTGTTTCCGCCATATTGAATTTTATCAGTTCGATTTTAAGATAACAGACCCGAAAATTTACTAGGCCACACTTTCAGCTAGCTTCAACAAAGAAAAGGAATATAACTGTTTCTTAATTACTTGTAACAAACTTTACTAAGCATATCTAGTCCGCCATTTTGTTTTTCAAAACTCACGTCAGTAATTCTGATTCAGTAACTCCAAGACCCCCTTAAAACAAAATTTGAGTTAAATCGGCCAATTATTAAAAAAAATTGTCCGCCATATTGGATGCGCCATTTTGATTTTTTTAGTTTTGAAGTTAAATTTTGAAATCAGCGTCCCGAAATACTCTAGAACACATTTTTAGCCGAATCCAACAACGATAAAGACTTTTGGCCGGAGTTGGATCATTCTTTAAACTTTAAGAAGCATATTTAGTCCGCCATTTTGTTTTTCAAAATTCGGAGTAACAAATCTTATTCAGCAACTCCAAGACCCGCGTAAAACAAAATTTGAGTCCAATCGGACAATTTAAAAAAAAACTTGTCCGCCATATTGGATCCGCCATTTTGATTTTTTTAGTTTTTAGCTAAATTTTCGGACGGATCCAACAACGATAAAGACTTTTGGCCGGAATTGGATCATTCTGGCCCTCTGTGCGATGGTCAATTTTTTGGTTTTGTTGAAGGGGTAAAACTCATATCTTTCAAAGAGAACAACTCGTAAATTAACAAGTTCTTGACTCGATAAAACTTTCTAGGAATTCTCAAGATTTTTGCTACCTCCAATTTTACAAGAACCTAAATTTGTTTTTTTTTTTATAAAAAATTTTGAGCTTTTTTTTTTTTGATGAAAAAGTTTAAAAAAGAACTAAAACGCAAAGTTTCTGTAGAATCCAAGATTGACACATTCAAAAATCATAATAATTTCGGAAGTATTTTCACGAAATATTTGTAGTTACATCATATTTGACCGACAATGCAAACATTTTTGTTTGCTTGCTGCACTTTTGTATTTCCTATGTTGGTCGTTTTGGTTTGTTTTTTTATTCACTTTTTATTCTTCTATAAACTTGAACTAAAAGTAAACACAAAATATCAATTTCATTTTGGCATCATCCATCTTCCAAGTAATTTTTGACTTAAGTTTAACAAAAGTATTCAAAGCTCAAAGTAAAATATAAAATAGTATAGAAAAAAAATCTATTTTTAAATTGATATTGTGCAAAACAAGAAAATTGTGATAGAGTGAAGGCAAAGTATTGGTTACAACCTGCAAGAATGCAAAAAAAAATCATTAGTTTAAAAATTAAATCTGGAATTTTTTTATTTTTTATACAGAGAAAATAATTTGTTTGTATAACAAAAATTTTAAGGAAATCCAATTAAGGTATTTAATAAGGATTTTTTATTTTAACACCGCACAGAGAAAAATAAATTTCCAACTGAATTTTTCAGTTGTATCAACTCAAAGTTCGGTTGCTGCTACTAAATTTTGCTGTGGCAGACGAATTTTTTAGTTGTATCAATTAAAAGGCAGTTGTATTAACAAAATATAGTTGTAACTACCGATATTTATTTGTTACAACCGTAATACGAGTGCGTCAACCAATTGTTTGGTGCAACAACTGAATTTCAGTTGGAAATTAGCAAATTTGTTTTCTGTGTGCGGACTTTTTCAATTCCCATGAAAGGGTTTTAAAAAAAATGTTTGAATTCAAAAACTAGATTTTTTTTTTATTTTTCAACATTTTTATACCTCAGAAAAATCAACCAAGTATATTTTTATTTCCTTTAATATCGATTCAAATAAAAAAAATATAACACAATTTTAAAAATTTTAACACAAATAAATTTTATGAATATATTTATTTTAACTTTTTTGCCTCAAATATTTTTGGTTTAGCGCTAAAACACCCCAATTTAACCGACGAGTTGATCTCACCCCCTCCAAATTAATCAAATTCAGTACTGGGGTTTACTTTAACGAAAAAGAGATTGTGCCAAGTTTTCAGGCTTCTGGTCATTCCAGTATTCGAGATATGGGGTCTTGAAAATTGGGAAAATCGTATACATAGAAAACAAAATCGTCAAATTTAAATCAACAAACATCAATTGTAAATCCACCAAACATGATGTCAACCAAACATTTAGTAAAAACGGCTGCCTGTTAGTCCATAATACAAAACTTCGATTTTGTTTTTAACAAACTTAGTCAAGTTATTTTATTTCAAAAATTTTTTTATTATGTCAGTAAATAGTGTTTGTGTTCGTTAAATTTCTTTGTAGAAAAAAAAAATTTCATTTGTCACATCAACAAATTGTGTTTGTTGAATTTATTTGTTGAAAAAAAAAAAATATATTTTTTACTTTTGTCAGATCAACTAATTGTGTTTGTGTTTGTTGAATTTCTTTCTTGAAAACAAAAAAAAATCTTTTTTCAACAATCCTAAAATTTTTCCTAGAAAAAAATCTGAACATTTTTAAAAGAAAAATGTCTCAGAAGGACAAATGACTCAGAAGGGAAGTATCTCAACCCTTAGGAACCGATTTGCCTGAAACTTAAAATATACATTTATAAATGAGACCATTTTAAGGTTGGGGTGTCTCGGCTTATCGGCCATATCGGAGATTTAGGGGTTCAAAAAAGGGGTAAAAAATTGGCGAAAAAACCGTTTTTTGAATTTTTCAGCGATTTCTTTCAAAGAAACTATATGATGTTTCCATATGAGAAGAAAGGTATTTTTAATGCCTATCCAACGGTAGCATAACCTTGTAAAAAATCGTCTTCGTTAAATTTTTTTTTCATGAAAATGTATAAATTTTGGAGGGTATTTATATGAAGAAATAGAGCTACGATGTCCATATGAATACGAAATAATCTTTATTAAATTTAAGTCGACACGTATTTTTGCTCTAGAGGATATTCCTGTTAGTTCTGGAGTTATCGAAATTTTCCCGGAGGTCCACATTGTTTCATAAGGGGACAACGAAATTTTGAAACACTGATATGGCTGAAAAGCCGAGACACCCCAACCTTAAACTCGTCTCTTTTATATATATTTTAAGTTTCAGGCAAATCGGTTCATAAGGGTTGAGATACTTCCCTTGAAGGAAAAATGTCTCAGAATCTGAGTCTTTTTCTATATAGGAAAAATGTGAAACCTTTTCTATAGGAAAAATATCTTAGAATCTGAGACTTTTTCTACTCCCGGGTGAAAATGACCATGTATGTTCATACATGTTCATACATGCTCATACATGATTCCATGTATGATAGTATATGAGCAATGTATGGAAATGTATGTCATATATGGGAACATATATGAACATACACAAGTAATGTAATATTCCATATATGTAAATGTATGCAACTATGTGTGGATAGGTATAAGTCATACTCCTTCATATATGCTATGCATCTGCATAGCATACATGTCTTAAAAAATTTTTTTTTAAGGTTTGGTTCGGAAGAACTTTGCAAAATTGGACGAAGTTCATGTATGGGTTCAGTCTAAAAAAAAAAGTCGTTCGGTTGGACAATAATGATAATACATCATCAGGATTGGTTATAATTTTTGTATTCTATAGGCGAATATGAACGGCACTAACGTAAACAACCAAATTTAGAAGAAAATTCGAACACTCTGACGGTATTACTGTCAGAGCTACGAAGGATTTCATCCCTTAATAAGATTTTATGTTCTGAATTAAACTTTAAAGATTGCATTTCCCAATCACAATTTATCGAATGAATTTACAACCTAAAAAAATGAGTCCAGTTTCCTATTATAAATTGGGTAAATTTCAACAAATTCAAAAAATACTATAAATTGAGTAAATTTCCCATATTTTTAAGTAGAATTACGCAATTTGTGTAAATTTACCCAATTTATAGTAGGAAACTGAAATCATTTTAATTAGAGTGTACATTTGATTTTAAAATATAGAATGAATTCGGTTTTTTTTTCATCCGACTTTGAAATTGAATGCGTAAGTTTTTGTAAATTCGATTTTTAAAAGTCTCACGAATAATAAATAAATGAAATAAAGAATGCATTCAGTTTTTAAAATTCTCATAAACAAGAATTCTATTTAATGGCAAAAATTGAATCCATTCCAAGAAATATTTAATATTAAAGATATTTAAAGATAATTGTATTCAGTGACTATAAAAATCGAATGTATTTTATTTGTGAATTCATTCGAAAAGTGGTTAATTCTTCGAAGCTTTGATTATCATAAAGTCCAAAGTATATTTTTAAAATATTCGTTAGTTTTTATTAAGAAATCAGTATCATAAATTAGTACAAATTATTTTTATTTGAAAAAATTTCAATTAATAGACGTTTTATGGAAAAAAATACATAAAAAAAAATTTTACATACAAATTCATGTATGACAATGTATGATCATTAATGTACATGTACCCTCAAATTACGGATATGCACATGTATGGACATCCATATATGCATCATATATGAACATACATGGTCATTTTCACCCGGGCTGAAAAATTTCTCAGAATGTGAGACTTTTTCTATAGGAAAATGTCGCAGACTATGAGACTATTTCTTTAGAAAAATATCTCATAATCTGAGACTTTTTCAATTGGAAAAATGTCTCAAAATCTGAAACTTTTTCTATAGGAAAAATGTAACAGAATCTGATACTTTTTCTACAGGGAAAATGTTTCAGAATCTGAGATTAAGACAGAATCTAACAGTAAGACTTTTTGTTTTAAACTTTTATTTTTAATTTTTATTTGAAAAAATATTTTTGAGCAATTAATTTGACTTTTTTTCAACAAATCTCATAACAGTTATGGTCTCTGTTTTGAATATTCAAAAATTATTTTTTTTTTTTATTTTATTAAGAATTACCACATAATTACAAATTATATGCTAATTTTACCTAACCGAGAACTGGTAACAATGACCTTCGTCTCGTTGTAGCGAAACAGACCAAGGCCTCTGGTGGGAATCGAACCCACGACCCCCAGACTCATAGGCTAGCTCGCTACCAACTAGCCTATTGGGGCGCCTATTCAAAAATTAAATATACTCGTAGTTCTTATTAATCAAAGCTTGTGATTCATTGATTAATTTATTAATCACAATTTCGATTAATCAAAAAAACTTTTGAATGGTAATCATAAATTCCGTCAAGATCAATTTAACATTCGCCAAGACGATTGTAACTTCTTCAAAACCAACTTGAATCTTCCAAGTATAATTTCACAAAAAGAATCACTGAGTAATGCAGACATTTGCAATTTAAATTATCACTACAAAATCACATTAACGAGAAACATGTGGTAAGTAGTAGTGGTAAATAAATAGATATTGTACGTAATACACTTGGTAACCATCTACCATACTTTATTGCCATTGCAACAGCTATTATTCGATGCATCTACATAAAATCTTTATCTGCATAATATATAGCTGTGGCTTGTTTTGTCCATCCGTATGTCCTACCCATTTTTGTTTTGTTGTAAATCCTAAAGGACCTTGTACAATGCAATATATATGGGGCATTCCACACCAAATGTCCCGCTACAGAAAAACATGTGTCCCGTAAATTTCTGAATATGTTGTTTGGATAGCCCTATATGGAAATAAGAAAATTGCGTTTTTGGTTTTTCTAATTTTCAAAAACTGGGCTTAGAAGACGTGGTCAAATATTGGAAAAATGGTAAAATTTGTTGCGAGTTGCCTTGATTAAATATTTATCACATTAAAACGGAATGCACCACAATCTCAAAAATTTACATTCTTATATAGTTTTGTATGGGCTTTCGATTAATTTTTAATTTTGAGAACCCGTTCTGAAATTTGCCATTTTTTAAAAATGTCAATTTATTAAAAAACATGCCACTTTTTTTTCTTTTTTAATTTTTTTTTTTTTAAGTTTAGATGTTTGTCCATCCACACAAAAAAATTCAGAAACACGTTCTTCGTTTTTTTTTTCGAGAAAATTGCATTTGAACTTTAAATTTCATAACAATTTTGTAATTTGCTTGTATTTTCTTGATTTAACTTTGCGAATGAGTATTATTAATTGCATAAATATTACTCATTCGCAACTTTAAAACAAAGAAATACAAGCAAATTACAAAATTGTTATGAAATTTAAAGTTCAAATGCGATTTTCTCGAAAAAAAAAACGAATAACGTGTTTCTGAATTTCATCTAAACTTTAAAACAAAAATTTAAAAAAGAAAAAAGTGGCATGTTTTTTAATAAATTTACATTTTTAAAAAATGGAAAATTTCAGAACGGGTTCTGAAAATTTTCCAAAAAAAAATTGTAATCGATAGCCCATACAAAACTTTATAAGAATGTAAATTTTTGAGATTGTGGTGCATTCCGTTTTAATGTGATAAATATTTAATCAAGGCAACTTGCCACAAATTTGATCATTTTTCCAATATTTGACCACGCCTCCTAAGCACAGTTTGTCAAAAATTGAAAAACCAAAAACGCAATTTTCTAAGTTCCATATAGGGCTATCCATACAACCTATTCAGAAGTTTACGGTACACATGTTTTTTTTCGCTGGACATTTGGTGTGGAATGCCTCATATAAAGCATATATATTTAGTAATGTCTGTTTTTCCATTAATTCTATATGTATTCCATTTGTGCTCGTTTGTCAAACTTTCATAGAAATGCTATAGTTTCTTGCTAACACTAAGTGCCTTAGCATGAATAACTGCCTTACCAAAGTTTAAATGTCTGAACCTCGTTTAACGCATTAAATAAATGTTTGTTTCTATTTCACTAAAACAGTTTTTTGACGCTGTTGGTAATAAGCGTTTGGTCTCCTGATTCCAAATCTGCCTTTCAAATTGTTCTAGCACGTACCGTTTTTGAGATATTCGCTGTTAAAAAAAAAAAATCAATTTTTTAACACTTTTGGGGATCCACTGTTACGTATTCTTACGTTGTATCCACAAAATAAGACTTGGTTTTATATAAAATGGACCTCCTGATTCCAAAACAGCAATTCAAATTTTTCTAGCACCCAGCAAAACTTACCTTACCATATAAGGTATAAAATAAGGTATAAGATCTCTTATTTTATACATTGCAGCATTGATGATTTTAACAGGCGATGAGACTAAAAGTAATGCATATACATTATCACAAAGAATACCAGTAAGGTATAAAATAAGTCATAAATTTATAACAAAGAATACGAGTAAGGTGTAAAATATATGATATTTTATAGGTTACGAGTAAGGTATATAATATAGCATACCAGAACGTAATATATAAGGTGTTACGAGTAGTGAAAAAGTAATTATGTATTAAATTTACTCACGTGATTGTAAGCGAGATAAAATATACTCCTGGGTGAGTGTGTGTCATTAACAAATTTCTGTCGTGAATCCATCTCTAGTTTAAACTTATGCATTTTTTTATAAAATATTTATTTTTTATGTTATTGTAATGCATTATGTATTCAATTATAAATAATGCATTATTTCAAACTTTGAAATAATACATAATGTAACCAAATATAAGTCATCCATGATTTAATGTTTAGAAATAATAAATATGAAATACATTTTTTCCAATAATCATGCATTACGTATCTAATTATTAGTAATGTATTATTTTTCACTTTAAAATAATACGTTGTGGAACAAATGTTTGGTAAGACATCATAAAATAATGCTACAAATAAGATATATACATTACCTGGTAATGTGTTATATAATCACCACCCATTACCAAAGTTTTGCTGGGCATGTTCCGTTTTTGAGATATTCGCGTTTAAAAATGTTAGTGTGATTTATACAAAATATAAGTGAGTGACAGTTGAGTTTGAGTTTTTCAAACGCCAATATTTCAAAAACGGCACGCTCTTGAAAAATTTGAATAGCATAATTGGAATTAAGAGGAACCATTTATACTAAATCTAGTCATATTTTGTGTGAGCACAGTAGATACCCAAAAAGTGCTAAATTACTTAGCATATTTTTCAATATTCAAACGCGAATATCTTAAAAACCTTACGTGGTAAAAAAATTTGGAAGGCAGGAGGTCAAAATCTATTTAATTCATATTTTCTGATTCATGGAAGTGCGAATTTCAATGAAGTTGTTCAACAGTGTTATCAATTGAAAGGTATAAAAAAATCAATTGCAATTCATGAAAGATAAATTTAAATTCAAAAAAAATCAACAGAAATTTTTCGAAATATACCAATAAAAGAAATTATCGTATATGATCTTTTATGAATCATTTGATCAATGTAATTGATATTTTCATTTACGGTTAAAAATGCAAAAAAATCTATAAAATACAGACATTTTTGGTATTTCTATCTGATCTGAAACACTCCAGTTATAGTTTTATAACACAGTCTGACAATTTGAGACATGTTGAGACATGTTAAACTCCGTTTTTCGATGTATGCTACAGTAGACTGGCATTTTTTTCTCAACTTTCGATTTTCCCAAGTGTTTGGGCAAATTTTTATTGTTCTAGGTCTAAAACTTATGTGGTACAAATTTGAGGTCAATCGGATTTTGGGTTTTTGAAAAATTAAAAAAAAATAAAAAAATTAAATTTTTTTCGACACATCATGTTTGTTAATTTTGGTGCGGTGAGCACGAATATCAAATAAAAATTAAAATCGGACGAACGGTTTTCGAGATAACGTCATTTTAAATTTTCAAAAATGGCGGTTTTTTCCTACGTTTAAGAAATTTTTTAAAAAACATTACATTTTTTCCCCTCGGCCATTTCATAGAGCTTAAGACAATCTTTCATTTAAATCTAATTTGAGCCAAATCCGATCATTTTATCCCGTGGCGCCCTTTGGTCAAAATTTTGGATTTTTGAAAAATTTCCACCAAAAAAAATTTGATTTTTTAAAAATTTAAAAAAAAAAAAAAAAATGTTTTTGATGCATCATTTTAATTAATTTTGGCATGCTGAACACGAATGTCATATAATTTCTTGAATCGGTCTAACGGTTTTTGAGATATCCCCATTTGAAATTTTCCAAAAAATGCCCAAAATGGTGGTTTTTTCCTACGTTCAAGAAATTTTTTAAAAAACATCACAATTTTTTTCCCCTCGGCCATTTCATAGAGCTTAAGACAGTCTTTCATTTAAATCTAATTTGAGCCAAATCCGATCATTTTATCCCGTAGCGCCCTTCGGTCAAAGCTTTGGATTTTTGAAAAATTTCCACCAAAAAAAATTAGATTTTTTAAAAATCCAAAACTTTGACCGAAGGGCGCCACGGGATAAAATGATCGAATTTGGCTCAAATTAGATTTAAATGAATGACTGTCTTAAGCTCTATGAAATGGCTGAGGGGAAAAAAATTGTGACGTTTTTTAAAAAATTTCTTGAACGTAGGAAAAAAACACCATTTTAGGCATTTTTTGGAAAATTTCAAATGGGGATATCTCGAAAACCGTTAGACCGATTCAAGAAATTTTATGACATTCGTGTTCAGCATACCAAAATTAGTTAAATAATGTATCAAAAACATTTTTTTTTTTTTTAATTTTTAAAAAATCTAATTTTTTTTGGTGGAAATTTTTCAAAAATCCAAAATTTTGACCGAAGGGCGCCACGGGATAAAATGATTGGATTTGGCTCCAATTAGATTTAAATGAAACATTGTCTTAAGCTCTATGAAATGGCCGAGGGGAAAAAAATTGTGATGTTTTTTAAAAAATTTCTTGAACGTATGAAAAAACCGCCATTTTTTGCTAATTTCAAATGGCGATATCTCGAAAACCGTTCGACCGATTTTAATTTTTATTTAATATTCGTGCTCATCGCATCAAAATTAACAAATATGATGTGTCGAAAAAAATTTAAATTTTTTATTTTTTTTTTTTAATTTTTCAAAAATCCAAAATTTTGACCGCCGGGCGCCACGGGTTAATTTAATCCGATTGACCTCAAATTTGCACAACATCCGTTTAAGTCCTAGTAGAATAAAAAAATGCCCGGAGCTTGAAAATTAAAGAAAACAAGTAAAAAAGTTAAATTCGGCCTTGCCGAATGTAGTGATACCCTCCACAATTTCAAAAAGATTATTGCAAAAAACTTTATTTAAAAGGAAATTACTTTTGAAAAAAAAAAATTTTTAAAAAAAAATTCCGCGAAAAAAAATTTTGGTAAAAAAATCCGCGATTTTTTTTGTCAAAAAATATGTTCGCACTTGTTTAAATACCACTGGGTGTTCAATTATGTTCACATATGCCAACCAGAAGCCGAATTAAAGCATTTTGTATTTTTAGGTTATGTTGAATGTACTGACATTTTTGAGGTGTGCTTACATTTTCGTTCATAACTTTTGAACCGCTGAACCGATATCGCTCAAATGCAATACCAAACTTCTCGGGAGAACTTCCAATAAATATGTTAAATTTCATTCATCTCTGTGCAATATTTTGTCCGCGATAGCATTTTCCACAGACAGACGGACAGACGGACAGACGGACAGACGGACATCGCTAGAATGTCTTAAAATCGATCGGGCATCATGAATATATATACTTTATGGGGTCCACGATCGATATTTCGATGAGTTACAAACAGAATGACAAACTTATATATACCCTCTATCACTAAGTGGAGGGTATAAAAATGTTTGGGCCTTACAGAAAAATGCCAGTCTAATGCTACAGTCTTCTAACAAAATGTCATTAAAGATTGGCTGATTTCTGACTGTTTTTTTAACAAAAAATTTTCAAAGCTAATGATTTTAAAATATTATGGCATGAAAAACGAATATGTGACTTGAAGTAATATTTCTTACGCAAATTTAGTTTAAAGCTCTTCTTTTTCCGGACTTTTTCATTTCCCGGGAAAGCGGGATTAATTTTTGAATTTTCCGGGATCCCGGGAATTCCCGCAAATATAAAATAAATCACATTTATGAGATCAAACTTTTAAAAAGGTTTACTAAGCAAAAAAATATATTAAGAGAAAACTGTGAATTTTTTCCAAAAAAAAATATTATAGAGAAATTTTCAATCCTAAAAATTTAAACAGAAAATTTTCATAACCAAAAAATTTTCAGTTTTTGAACGAACATTTATTCAAAATGGTAATTTTAGAGACCCCTGAATACATTTCCTTTATCGATATAAAAGGTATCAGATGATAATAATTTTTTTCTGGAAACATTTTCATAATTTAGAAGTCTCAGATATTGCCATAAAGAAAATGTCTCTGCTTTCTAAAAAATTTCACAAAAGATGTTTTAGACAGAGTTGTAATAATTTCTTCTCAGATTCTGAGAATAAAACATTTTTCGAGTGGAACGTTTTGAGATATTTTTCCTATCAAAAAATTATAAAGTATTTTTTTTTGTAATACTTTATTACTGTATTTATTTGGAAAGTATTTTTTTAAAAATGCTTTATAAGTCAAAATACGTTAAATTATGGAAATTTAAAATTTCCGGGAATTTCCGCTCTATTTCCCGGGATTCCTGTGAAAAACTCTAATTCTTGTTTATTTTTATAAACTATTGAATAAACATTTTTATTTCAAAAAAATTTCCAGATCTCATTCTGAAATTTCCCACTTTTTAAAAACGCTATTTTTTAAAAAATCCGGCCATTTTTTCTTTTTAATTTTTTTTTTAAGTTTAGATGTTTGCCTATCCACACCAAAAAATTTTGATGCGCGTTTTTCGTTTTATTTTCGAGAAAATCGTATTTGAAAACTGGGCGCTTTTCGTTTTTTTATTTTCGAAAAAATCGCGTTTGAATGTTGAATTTCATAACAATTTTATCATTTTCTTGTATTTTCTTGGTCAACATAGCGGATGAGTAACAAATATTTGCAAAATATTACTCATACGCTATGAGTAACATTTGCAAATATTTGTTACTCATCCGCTACGTTGAAACAACAAAATACAAGCATATTACTTACAACGTTTTTATGAAATTCAAAAAGAAACATTTTTGGGATTGCCGTGAATTCCGTTTTAATTTGATAAATACTTAATCAAGACAACTCGACACAAATTTTAATAATTTTTTCAATATTTAGCCACGCCTCCATGAATAGTAAGCTTTATAGGTTATTAAAGAATTGACATTGCCGAATTTAACCCTACTTACTAATTTATCTTTTTTTATATTTTTAAATCAAGTTTTTTGTACCCACATATTTTTTACCTTGTTAATCGAGGACATCCTGCATCTTTTGTCTGCTTTTGCATTATGTTGAAATTATTTATTTCTATTTATTTGACTCTGTGGCTTTCTTTGTACAAAAAGCATTTCATTATTGTAATATTCTTGTAATTTGCTGATGGGTTTGAGCATTATCATTTAACAGTAAGTAAAGACATCCAACGGAATTATGTATATAAATGCTACATGCGAAAGTTTACTAAATTCGATATTTAAAAGATGTATTTATTTATAAATTTTAATAAAATTTAAAAATTTTAATTAAATAAATACATTACATAAAAATTTATTGTGTATTTAAATCAGTGTTGCCTTTTATTGGTAAACAAAAACAGCCAACTTTGATAAAAATTTAGTTTTGTTTATTTTTTTTTTGTTTAATTAATAAAAATAAGTTATTTTTTAAACCGATTTTATTATACTTTGAAATCATTAAGATTTTAGTCAAGGAATAATTTTTGTCATAACTCATTTTTTCATAACTCTCATCGTTTTCGAGATAAGTTTGAAATATTAATATTTTAATGTTTGAACACGAATTTTTTCAAAAACGTGTTTGACGAAAATTTTGACTTTCATCGAAATATAGTAGTGGGGCAGACGAAATTCATAATCAAGAAAGACATTAACAATGTTTGAAACTTGAGGTTAAAGAGTCCCCGCACAACAATGTCGGAGCGGTTGACGGTTTCGGTCGTTGGAGAGTATAGGCGCAAAACAAAGGCGGCAGCGGAAAATTCTGTCAAACGATTATATTCACATTATTTTTTAATTTTTTCTGCACATTTTTATTTAATTTTATTATTTTTTTTAATATCAATATGATTTTTTCATATTGATTCGTTTTTTTTTTTTTGTTTTTTTTAGAATTTTCTAAATTTTTTTGTTAGAGATCACATTTTTTTGTTTACTTTATCGAAAATAATCGAAATATTTATAAAAATGTGGTAACATTTTCATATCAAAAATTAAAAGAGAGAGAGAAACCGACACAAAAATAAAATTGATTTTATTCAAGCGGTTTTCGGTCGAGCGTTTTTTCATGCCAAATTTGTATGAAAAAAACGTCACCGACATTGTTGTGCGGGGACTCAAAGGCGGTTCCGAAGCGTTACTGGAGATTAATTGAAATTTGCTTTTTATAAGTATATATTAGAGTCCCCGCACAACAATGTCGGTGACGTTTTTTTCATACAAATTTGGCAAGAAAAAACGCTCAACCGAAAACCGCTTGAATAAAATCAATTTTATTTTGATGTCGGTTTCTCTCTCTCTTTTAATTTTTGATATAAAAATGTTACCACATTTTCATAAATATTTCGATTATTTTCGATAAAGTAAACAAAAAAATGTGATCTCTAAAAAAAAAAATATTTAAAATTCTAAAAAAATACACAAAAAACTAATCAATATGAGTAAATTCATATTGATATTATAAAAAAACAATAAAATTAAATAAAAAAGTGTTGAAAAAGTTAAAAATAGTGTTAATATCAACGCATGACAGAATTTCCCGCTGCCGCCTTTGTTTTGCGCCTATACTCTCTCATGACCGAAACCGTCAACCGCTCCGACATTGTTGTGCGGGGACTCTTAGAGTGTCCCTTATTTTGGAAATGTTGGAAATGTTGAGACGGTACCCCCTCATTTTTTTCCTTTTGACTAAAAAATAACTCAGGAAAAATTTTACGCCCCTACGACCACGCCTTCCCTACGCGACGGGGCCGTAAAGAGCGGGGCCTTAAAAATCATTTTTCCATACAAAGCAAAAATTTTTTTTTTTTGATTTTAAATTTTTTTGTTATTGATTATAATATTACTTGGTTAGCTTATTCACGACAAAAAATTTGATTTTAGTGGGATAAGGCTTTCAGTTCTAAAAAATTTTTCGAAAAAAAAAATTTAGAGCTTTTGGGGTCCTACAGTAAAAATTTAAAAAAAATTTTTTTTTTTTTAGTTTTGACAAGCAACGGTTTTAGTTGTAATGTGGGTTTTAATGATATATATTCATAAAAAAATATTATTCATATCTGTGACATCTTGATCGTGTATCGAAAAACATCAAAAATGCATTTTTTACCCTTTTTTAGATCACGATAAAGATGTCACAGATAGGAATAATATTTTTTTTATGAAAATATATCATTAAAAGTAACAATTCAACTAAAACGGTTGCTTGTCAAAACTAAAAAAAAATATTTTTTAAAAAATTTTTACTGTAGGACCCCAAAAGCTCTAAATTTTTTTTTTTCGAAAAATTTTTTAGAACTGAAAGCCTCATCCCACCAAAATCAAATTTCTTGTCGTGAATAAGCTAATCAAGTAATATTATAATTAATAACAAAAAAATTTAAAATCAAAAAAAAAAATTTTTTGCTTTGTATGGAAAAATGATTTTTAAGGCCCCGCTCTTTACGGCCCCGTCGCGTAGGGAAGGCGTGGTCGTAGGGGCGTAAAATTTTTCCGGAGTTATTTTTTAGTCAAAAGGAAAAAAATGAGGGGGTACCGTCTCAACATTTCCAACATTTCCAAAATAAGGGACACTCTACCGTCCATATATAATTAAATATTGCGTCATATAATTTTTTTTTACTCGGGGTTTAAAATTGTTCTAAGATTTTTTACAGTTTGAAATTTTTCTAAGTTTTTTTAACAGTTTAAAAATTTTACAAGTATTTTTACAGTTTGATAAACTACATCTTCTGGTTCGAAGCGTACACAAACTTTATTTGGTGTATGTATCGTTGACCTGTGGTGTATGTATGTTATTTTAACCAAAAAAGATTCACTATAACCCGATAAAATTTTATACAATCTATATATGGGGCATTCCATGCCAAATCACTCACTTTTAGACCCGACCCCTTTCGATTTATTTTATTTTTGGATATGTTTTAGTACTTATTAAATGTAACTTGGACACCAATTTTCAGCCTTTTATTCCAAGATGGTGTTGAGTAATCAATTTTTCAAAATGGCGATTTTTTCCAAAAAATGGAAAAATTAAAATTTTCAATTAATTTTGACCAGTTAAAAATATAGATATCTTAAAAAAAGTTGGACAACGTTTTGTTGGTATTTAAATGTAGTTTTAGAAAAAAATATTAAAAAAATTATTCGAAGTAATTATCACTTATTTTTTAACGTTTAAAAATTAAAATCGACTTTTTGAAAAAGTCCGAAACCTTCGATTTTTTTTTACAAACGTCTAAAAGTTCTTCTCTTAGTTACGCAACTTTTAAGCCATAATTCGAGATGTGATCGCAATTTGTTCTATTTTTTTTCAAATTTTGAAAATTGCACCTTTTATTTTTTGACTCTGATTTATTTTATATGGTGCTCCAAAAAAATTAAATTGGTAGATACTGACCCTAACTTACCCTAGATATATTCAGTTCGAGGCAAAAATACGCCTCACAAAAATTAAGAACGATCGGACATGGATAAGGTGTTCCGCATGGGCCTTGAAGTTTAGAAAACGGATTACAAGGAAAAATATGATTTTTTTTCTGTTTTCTCAATTTTTTTGGTATTTTAAGTTAAGTTTTTATTCAAGTGGTTACAGAATTATAATACGGAGTAAAATGCCTCTCTAATAAGGTACCAAAGACTGAAATCGGTTGAAAATCAGCCAAGTTATTACAACTTCCCCAGGCATCTAACGTATGGCAGAACACTTGATTAAGCAATCTAATACGATTTTGGAAAATCATTGAAATTTTCTACTGTAATAACATTTTTTTATTCTTCAAGTTCAAATGTAATTAGATGACAAGTATTTTTCATATTGTGTTTTGCAAACATTTTTTAAATTAGTGCTAAAAATGCCTGCATTTTCAACACCCTTTTGAAATCTCTATTTAAAAAAAAAAATTATTTTTTTTGTTTTAAAATTTGGAAAAACCAAAAAAATATTGCACTGAAACATGAATAATGAAAAAATGTTATTACAGTAGAAAATTTCAATAAATTTAAAAAAAGGGACTCGTATTTTTTAATCAAGTGGTGTGGCACACGCTAGATGCCTGGGGAAGTTGTAATAACTTGGCTGATTTTCAACCGATTTTAGTTTTTAGTACCTTTTTAGAAAGGCATTTTACTCCACATCATAATTCTGTAATCACTTGAATTAAAACTTAACTTAAAATACCAAAAAAATTGCGAAAACAGAAAAAAAATCATATTTTTCCTTGTAATCCGTTTTTTAAACTTCAAGGACCATGCTAAACGCCTTTCACATGTCCGATCGTCCTAAATTTTTGTGAGACGTATATTTACCTCCAAATGAATACATTTAGGGTAAGTTAGGGTCAGTATCTAAATTTTTTTTTTTTTTTGGAGCTCCATATAACATAAATCAGAGTCAAAACATAAAAGGTGCAATTTTAAAAATTAAAAAAAAATAGAAATAATTGTGATCACATCTCGAGTTATGACTTAAAAGTTGCGTAATTTAGAGTATAATTTTTGTGGTTTTTTACAAAAAAATCGAAGGTTTCGGACTTTTTCAAAAAGTCGATTTTAATTTTTAAACGTCAAAAAATAAGTGATAATTACTTCGAATAATTTTTTCATATTTTTTTTCTAAAACTACATTTAAATACCAACAAAATATTGTCCAACTTTTTTTAAAATATCTATATTTTTTAATGGTCAAAATTAATAAAGAATTTCAATTTTTTAATTTTTTGGAGAAAATCGCCATTTTGAAAAATTGATTACTCAACACCATCTTGGAATAAAAGGCTGAAAATTGGTGACCAAGTTGCATTTAATAAGGACTAAAACATATCCAAAAATAAAATAAATCGAAAGGGGTCGGGTCTAAAAGTGAGTGATTTGGCATGGAATGCCCCATATATAAAAGAGTGTGGTGACTGACTGACTTACTGACTGACTGACTGATTGGCAATAATCATCGCCCAGCCCAAACCGCTGAAGCTAGAGACTTGAAATTTGGAATGTAGGTTCGGCTCCCGACAAAACCACCCACTAAGAAGGGATTTTTGGAAATTTCGATTCTAAGGGGGGCAAAAGGGGGAAAATAGGGCCCTTTGGGGGATTTTGTATCTTTTGAACTAATAGTCCTAGCAACTTCAAATTTGAACTCTAGGATCCTGTCGCGGAAATAAAATTTCGAAAAAAATATTTTTGGGAAATTCCGCCTCCAAGGGGGGGAAAAAAGGGGAAAATAGGGCAAATTAGTTCATTTTATATATTCTAAACAAATGGTCCCAGAGACTTGAAATTTGAACTCTAGGAGCCACTCGCGGAAATAACATTTTGGAAAAAGTAATATTTTGAAAATTCCGTTTCTAAGGTGGGGGGAGGGGGAAAATAGGGCAAGGTGGTATTTTTTGTATCTTCTGAACTAATGGTCCTACAATCTTGAAATTTTGAACATAGGATACTCTCGCGGAAATAAAATTTTGAAAAAAGTACTTTTTTAAAAATTCCGGTTTTAAGGGGGACAAAGGGGGAAAATATGGCAATTTGCTAAACTTTGAACTAATGGTCCTACAAACTAGATATTTGGACTATAGTATCCTCTCGGGGAAAAAAACATTTTCTTACTAAAATTTTTTCACTCAAAATTTTTTTCACTCAAATTTTTTTTCACTCAAAATTTTTTTCACTCAAAATTTTTTTTTACTCAAAATTTTTTTCACTCTATTTTTTTTACTTAAATTTTTTTTACTTAAATTTTTTTCACTCAAATTTTTTTTCACTCAAAATTTTTTTTCACTCAAAATTTTTTTTTACTCAAATTTTTTTCACTAAAATTTTTTTTCACTGAACTTTTTTTCAAGTTTTTTCACTCAAAATTTTTTTCACTCAAAATTTTTTTCACCCAAAATTTTTTTCACTCAAAATTTTTTTCACTCAAAATTTTTTTCACTCAAAATTTTTTTCACTCAAAATTTTTTTTACTCAAATTTTTTTCACTAAAATTTTTTTTTCACTCAAAATTTTTTTTTACTCAAATTTTTTTTCACTAAAATTTTTTTTCACTGACCTTTTTTTTAAGTTTTTTCACTCAAAAATTTTTTCACTCAAAATTTTTCTCACCCAAAATTTTTTTCACTCAAAATTTTTTTCGCTCAAAATTTTTTTCACTCAAAATTTTTTTCACTTAAAATTTTTTTTACTCAAATTTTTTTTACTGAATTTTTTTTTACTCAAAATTTTTTTCACTCTATTTTTTTTTCTACTTCAATTTTTTTTTACTTAATTTTTTTTCACTCAAAACTTTTTTTCACTCAAAATTTTTTTTTACTCAAATTTTTTTTCTAAAATTTTATTTTCACTGATTTTTTTTTAAATGAAAAAGTTTTTTACTCAAATTTCTTACTCAAAATTTTGTTTCTCCTTTTTTTAGTTTTTGGGAATTTATTAATTTTATCACTCAAATTTGGAAGAAATAGGACAATTTGAGCATTTTCTATCTTCTGACCCCCAGAAACCCAAAATTTAGACTATAGGATCCTCATTCTGAACAAAATATTTTTGGAAATTCCGCCTCCAAGGGGGGAAAATAGGGAAAATTGTTACATTTTTTATATTCTGAACAAATGGTCCCAAAAACTTGAAATTTGAACTCTAGGAGCCTCTCGCGGAAATAATATTTTGAAAAAAGTAATATTTTGAAAATTCCGTTTCTAAGGTGGGGGGAGGGGGAAAATAGGGCAAGTTGGTACATTTTGTATCTTCTGAACTAATGATCCTACAATCTTGAAATTTTGAATATAACATTTTAAAAAAAAGTACTTTTTTGAAAATTCCGGTTTTAAGGGGGAAAAAAGGTGAAAAAAGGGCAATTTGGGTTATTTTGAACTAATGGTCGTAGAAATTAGATATTTGGACTATAGTATCCACTCGGGGAAAAAATCATTTTTTACTAAAATTTTTTCACTTAAAATTTTTTTTTTATTAAAAATTTTGTTTTTACTAAATATTTTTTTTTACTCAAAATTTTTTTTCACTCAATTGTTTTTTATACTTGAGTTTTTTTACTCAATTTTTTTAACCTACATTTTTTTCTTAGGGGGTGTTTTTACCCAAATTTTTTTACTCAAAATTTTTTTTACTCAATTTTTTTAATTTAAATTTTTTTCACTTAATTTTTTGACTAAAATTTTTTACTCAATTTTTTTTTTATTTTTTTTTTTGGAATTTATTGATTTAATCACTCAAATTTAGGGGGAAATAGGATAATTTTGAACATTTTCGATCTTTTGAACTAATGGTCCCTGAAACCTGAAATTTTGACTATAGGATCCTCTCGCGGAAATAATATTCTAAAGAAGATACTTTTAAGGAGGTGAAATGGGAAAAAGGGCAATTTGGTACATGTTCTATCTTTTGACCTAATGGTCCTAGAAACTTAAAGTTTGGACTATAAGATCCTCTAACGGAAAAAACATTCTGATGAAACAAAGTTTTTTTTTAATTCTGATTCTAGGGTGTTGAAAAGGGGAAAATAGGATAATTTGGTACATTTTGTATCTTCTGAACTAATGGTCCTAGAAATTAAAAAAATTGGACTATAGGATCCTCTCGCGAAAATAACATCTGAAGGAAGTATTTTTTTTAAATTTTTCATTTAAATTTGGGGGGGAAATATGACGATTTTGAATATTTTCTATATTCTTAACTAATGGTCCCAGAAACCTGAAATTTGGACTACTGGATCCTCTTGCGGAAATAACATTCTTAAACAAAGTTTTTTTTTCATCTCCGCTTCTTGGGTGGTAAAAAGAGGGAAAATAGGACAGTTTGGTACACTTTGTATCTTCTGAACTAATTTTCCAAGAAACTTAAAAAGTACTTTTTTAAAAATTCCGCTTCTAAGAGGCAAAAAGGGGGAAAGTAGGGCAATTTTGTGTCTGCTGAACTAATGGTCGTAGATACTTGAAACTTGGTCTGTACTATCCTCTCGCGGAAATAACATTCTGAAAGAAGTACTTTTTGAAAATTCCGCTTCTAAGGGGGAAAAGGGCTGAAAGTAGGGCAATTTTGTATCTGCTGCAATAATGGTCCTAAATACTTAAAATTTGAACTGTAAAAAAAATTCTAAAAGAAGCATTTTTTTTTAATTCCACTTCTAAGGGGCGAAGTATGGCAATTTTTTATCTGCTGAACTAATGGTCCTAGATACTTAAAATTTGAACTGTACGATACTTTCGAGGAAAGAACATTTAAAAAAATTCCACTTCTAATGGGACAAAAGGGAGAAAGCATGGCCCTTTGGGGGATTTTGTATCTTTTGAACTAATAGTCCAACAACCACAACAACATTTTTTTTTATGTATTGGAAAACACAAATCTCACGAAAAGAACAACAATTTTTTTTTGTTGTTGTTGGGCCCTGAAAAAACAATCCTGCATACGTCTTTGGTCCTACGTACTTGAAATTTGAAATGTACAATCCTCTCCCGGAAATAACATTCTGAAAGAAGTACTTTTTTGAAAATTCGTTTTTAAAAGGGGAAAAGAGGGGAGAGAAATGCAATTTTGTATCTGCTGAACGAATGGTCCTAGATGCTTCAAGTTTGGACTGCACGCTCCTCTCGCGGAAATAACGCTTCTACGGGGAAAAAAGGGGGAAAGTAGGGCAATTTTGTATCTGCTGAACTAATGGTCCTATATACTTGAAATTTGGACTGCACGATCCTCTCGCGGAAAAAACATTCTGAAAGAAGTACTCTTTTGAAGGGGAAATAGGGGGAAAGTATGGCAATTTTGTATCTGCTGAACTTATGGTTCTAGATACTTGAAGTTTGAACTGTACGATCCTCTCGCGGAAATAACATTCTGGAAAAAGCACTTTTTTAGAAAATTCTGTTTCTAAAGGGGGAAAAATGAGAAAATAGGGCTTTTTTGTATTTACTGAACTAATAGTCCTAGATAGTTTGGACTGTACGATCCACTCGCGGAGATTACATTAAGAAGAAGGTGGGGCAATTTTGTATCTGCTGAACTAATGGTCCTAGATACTTGAAATTTGGAATAAACGATCCTCTCGCGGAAATAATATTCTAAAGGAAGTACTTTTTGAAAATTCCGGGGGGAAAAGGTGGAAAGTATGGTAATTTTGTATCTGCTGAACTAATGGTCTAAGATACTTGAAGTTTAAACTTCACATTCCTCTCCCGGAAATAACATTCTGAAAGAAGTACTTTTTTGAAAATTCGTTTTTAAAGGGGGAAAAATGGGGAAAGGAGGTTAATTTTGAATCTGCTAAACTAATGGTCCTAGATACTTGAAGTTTGGATTGTACGATCCTCTAGCTGAAATAACATTCTTGAAGAAGTACTTTTTTAGAAAAATCTGCTTTATGGGGGAAAAAGGAGGAAGAAGGGTAATTTTGAAATTTTAGTCCTCTAGCGGAAATAACATTCTAAAGTAAGTATTTTGTTAAAAATTCCGCTTCTATGTGGGAAAAAGGGGAAAAGTAGGGCAATTTGTATCTGCTGAACTAATAATTGTCCTAGATACTTGAAATTTGGACTGTACGATCCTTTCGCGGAAAAAACATTCTGAAAGAAGTACTCTCTTGAAAATTCCGTTTTGAAGGGGTAAAAGGGGGAAAGTAGTGCAATTTTGTATCTGCTGAACTAATGGTTCTATATACTTGAAGCTTGAACTGTACGATCCTATCGCGGAAATAACATTCTGGAAGAAGCACTTTTTTAGAATATTCTGCTTCTAAGCCTTAGAATCTAAGAGCAAAAAATGGGGAAAGTAGGGCAATTTTGTATCTGCTGAATTCACAGAAAAAAACGAATTGTTATATTGACCCCCATATTTGTGAAAACAATAAACTTTTTATACGGAAATTTGTGATATCAACTAACGTTTGTAAATATTGATTGTTGAAAAAAATGTAAAAAAAAAATGATAAACGAGTTTGTAATAGTTCTCTCAAAATTATTATTTGTATTGACAAACGTACAAAATCTTTATTTTTTTTTCAACAAAGAAATTCAACAAACACAAACACAATTTGTTGATCTGACAAACGTAAAAAATCTAATTTTTTTTTTAACAAAGAAATTCAGCAAACACAAAAACTATTTGTTGACATGATAAAATTATTTTTAAATAAAATTACTTGACTAAGTTTGCTGAAAACAAAATCGAAATTTTGTATTAGGGACTAACATAGGACCGTTTTTACTAAATTTTTGGTTGATATCATGTTTGGTTAATTAACAATTGATGTTTGTTGATTTAAATATGGCGATTTTGTTGTCTGTGTTAATGGTCCTAGATACTTGAAATTTGGACCTCTCGCGGAAATAACATTTTAAAATAAGTACTTTTATGAAAATTATGCTTATAAGGGGAAAAAATTAAAAAATAGGGCCATTTTGTATTTGCTGAACTAATAGTCCTAGATAGTTGAAATTTCGACTATAAGATCCACTCGCGGAGATTACATTCTGGGAAAATAAGTTTTTGAAAATTTCGCTCCTAAGGGGAAAATTGGACAATTTAGTACACATTGTTCCTTATGCACTAATGTTCCTTGAAACTTAAAGTTTAAACTATAAAATCCTTTCGCGAAAATAACATTCTGAGAAAAGGTTTTTTTAACTTCCGTTTTCAGGATGGAGGGGGGATAAGTCAATTTGTTACATTTTTTATCGTATGAACTAATAATCCTTAAAACTTTAAATTTGAACTATAGGATCCTCTCGCCGAAATAATTTTCCAAAATAAGTACTTTTTGGAAATTCCGCTGCTAAAGGGGTAAAAAGGGTGAAAATAGGACAATTTGTAACATTTTGTATCTTTAAAACTAATGGTCCTAGAAACTTCAAATTTGGACTATAGAATCCTCTCGCGGAAAAACATTCTGAAAAAAGAGTTTTTTTGAAAACCCGCTTCTAAGGCCGAAATAGGGCAATTCGGTACACTTTGCCTCATCTAAACTTATGCTCCTAGAAACTTAAAATTTATACTGTAGGATCCTCTCGCGGAACAAAAACATTATGAAGTCCAGTTTTTAAAATTCTTATTTTAAAAGGAAAAATGGGTCACTTTTCACACTTTCGGAAATAATGTTACTAGCAACTCAATATTTAGCACTTAGGATCTTCCAGCAGAAAAAATATATTTTCACTCAAATTTTGGTTATACACAGTCTATAGATGAAACACAATTTTATAACATGGACTTGAACTAATTTTATTAATTATATTTTGTTTTAAAGTACACTCCAAACAAATGAGTCCAGTTTCTTACTATAAATTGGGTAAATTTCAACAAATTCAAATAATATACTACTATAAATGTGTAAATTTCCAATAATTTTTTGGTGCAACTACACATTTTGAGTAAATTTACCCAATTTATATTAGGAAACTGAAATCATTTTAGAGTGTATTTAAAGAGCATTGAAAATTTATTTTTTCAACAGAGTATTTGGTTACCCTGGAAACAAAATTTTTTACTACTTTAAATCTACTCAAAATATAATATTTTAAAGGTTGAAACAAACAATTTTTATGTTTAATAAAAAAATTAATGAGAGTTTAAAGCAATAAAGTTGTTTTTTTTTGTTACAGCTAACCGGTAACGAAGTACCGGGCGAGTTAGCTAGTTAGATATAATTGGATCTTATTGTATCCAATCACATATAATTTAATGCCTTTGGATAGAGACAAATTTCGGACAAAATTGTATCAAACTATATACAAATGAATAAAATAAGATATTAATAAATCCAATTTAATGCAATTCTATCCACCATTTTTGGGATAAAATTATATCTAATTGTATTCGAGGACAGATCAAACGTTATATAATTTTATGTGACGCCATATTAACATTTTTACTCGGGTAAAAGTATATAAGATCATATTAAATTATTTTTACTCGGGTACCTATATAATTTGAAATAATGTACCAATTTCAATGAAATTTTTGTTAGATTAAAGCTTATCAGTTTCTTAACTATTATTAGTAAACAAAGTATTTTTGCAAAATTGTTTAACTCATTTTTTTCGAATTTACAATGTAACAACTTTTTTTTTGAAAAAACAGACTAAAATATAATTTTAAAATTCCAAAAATCATACGGTAAAATTTAAGCAAAAAATAAAATATTTTTTAAAAAAAAATTTGTGTACCAATTATGACTAAGCAAAACATAAGCTTTAATCTGAAAAAGATTTCATTGAAATTGGTTCATTATTTTTAAAGATATAGACTTTTAAAATGAAAATTCTTGAATTTTTGTCTGGTTATAAAAACCAAAATAATAATATATGTATTTTCAAATAGTAATCACGTCGTTGATAAGGGGTTCCCATACCTTTAATTTAGTCTATAAAGCATATTCGTCCCATGCCTAATACATTTTTTTTATTATAAAAATACTGAAAAATGAAAATTTTCTGAAATTTAGGAAAATATAAAAAGTAATCCGAATTTTTTTTTTCAAAAATCCACTATCCAGAACGATGCAGAATTTTATAATCTAAAATACAAAAAAAGAAAAACCAAAATCGGTTAAGAATTGCGACCTGTAGGCAAAATTGGATAAAAAAAGTCCATTTTCCCCACTGTGCGTCCGGTCTAACCTAAAAATGCAAACACCTTACCTTGTTTTTAGTATGTATATTGAAATTCTAAGAAAAATTTAGCGACACAAATCTATATCTTACTGATTGTTAGATCGATAACTTTTTTCAAAAATAGCGTTTTCCAAACTTATTATAGGAAACAGCACTCGTTTAATTAGAGTGTAGCTTCGTTAATTTGTGTGCTACTAATATCAAAAAATTTAAAATTAAATGTAAAACTTACCCATCAGTGCCAAAGGCTTGAAGTTCACGATTCAATGTCTCCTTGACATTTTGTTGGGAGTACAAACCCATGGGTGAGTTGAATTGCTTGTGTACCAATTTACGTTGAATAGCAGCCATTTTTTTATTTTTTTTTTATTTTCAGCAAATTTTAAAAGAAACTAATAAACACTTTTCTAAATATTGATATCAACTGAAGCTTTTAAACCTTATGGCAAAATAAGCAAAAGCTTATTGAAAAAAAAAAATAATAATAATTGAAAACAAAAAACGAGAAGAAAAATGAATTAGCTTTACACGAGAAAAAAAAACTGATACTACTATAAATTCATAACAATTTAAAATTCTTAAGTGTATTGTAAGTCAGTTAACTTTTCAAGTAACTTGATGCAGGATTTTCTAAAAAAAATATTTTTTTTTACAAAACCCCTCATGAAGAAACATGAACATTTAAAAATAACAGCCGGACTTGATATTTCTGCCACCAGTACATTTTTCTAAAACCAATCTTCCTAATAACAATATTTTACCTTACAAACCCACAAAGAACTTATTATTTTCTGAATTTCTATACAATTTTGTGCGAAAATTACAACTTAAAATCAGACTATCAACTTTTTAAGGAGTGGAAAAGAATGCGTGTGCATTGTTCTGTTGTAGTCTTGAAGCAGTCCAAATAGAAGAAGTACACATTTTTTTTGTTGGGGAAATTCAAAAATTTAAAATTGTACTTCTATTTGTCAATTCTGAGCCGATTCAGTAAATTATTAAGTTTTTGTTTTTTGGTTTGCATTGAAAAATATTGATATAATTGTGGTTTCGTTATAAAAACAGTCTTATGACAACTGTTAATTTGTTCATAATAATATTTGTTCTTTTCAGTTTTTTTTTCTTATGATAAAGCTTAATAAAATATTAAGGACAAAAACTAAATTTAAAAGATAGAAGAAAGAGAAGGGTTTTTAAACGAATGCAGTGTAGTCTTAAAAATATTTTTGAAACAAGTTTTGCTCTGAAACTATGATTGATAATATCTAAAATATAAAATCCTTTGGTTTACTTTAAGAAAGATTTTTCACGTTTTCTATATATAACCGTTAAAAATAATTTCGTTATCGTTATTCGTTGTGTTATTCGTTCTGAAAAAAGAAGAAAAAAAAAAAAACAATAAGAATGATATTAAAATGATATTTAGATGCAAACTAATAAAAATTTGTTTAAATTTAGTCAAATTTGATAAAATATACTTAACTATAGCCCTACTTCAAATTGGGAAAATTTAATTGAATGTACTACCTAACCAGGAAAGGTTCGTACCCCACTATTTAATTTTCATATATAAACTTTGAGTAGCTGTATTTCGCCCAAATATTAACCGATTTTAATGCTTATACACTCATTTGAAAGGTAATTTTATTCCCTTCAAGAATCATTAATTAAAGATAATATTTTTAAAAATTCCCGAGTAAAAATGAATACATATAATTTTACATTATTTGATGTATGTATATATAGCCATATGAAATAATATGTTTTCATATCAAACAAAGTACATAATTATATCTCGCATTGAGTTTTTACAAATTTTTTAAATGGAGTTATATAAAATTACATCTAATGATAACCATATTAATATATAAATACATGTGGGAGACATAATCATATGTGACACATATAACTTAATCTGATTGCATACATATTTATATGTGACTTAATATCAAATAACGTATACGAGCATATTTAAAAAAAATCCAATATCATTATATATATAATTATATATGACTTACAAGAAACCACCCGAGTAAAAAAAATCTGATATAATCATATATGCTATTATATAGTTATTTATATTTATATATGGTTATGCATGAACTTTGATATGGACATACAAGTTTATATATAGCATTGTATTATTCCTTGTTTTTTAATATGATAGCATACATATTCATATCTATTTATATACTGATCTATATGAAATTTGATATGACATATAAGGTCGGGAATTTTTAGATATGACAGATAAAAAGATATATGATTTTATTTATAATTATATCCCGAAAAAATTTTTCGAAATTTTCTAAGTCCCGGACAATTAAAAAAAAAAAATCAAGTCCTAAAAAATTTTATGAAAATTTTCCAAAGTCCCGGACACAAAATTTTTTGGCAATTTTTTTGAAGTAAAAAAATGTTTTTATAAGAAATTTAATTTTTTTGAAAAGTTTTTGAGTTCCGAAAAAATGTTTTTAAATTTTCTAAGACACAAACATTTTTTGGAAAATTTAAATCCCTTTTAAATGATTTTAGATAAAAATGAAAAATTTTTAATAATTTGCTAAGTCCCGAAAAAATTACGAAGAATGCAATAAAAACTCTTCTAATTGATAATGTATCCAATCTGATAAAACAATTTATAATTTCACGTTTAAAATTCCAAAAAATTTTACCAGATTTCATCCAATTATATAAAAATTTATCTAATTTTAACAGATAAGATATGATTTAATACAATTAGATAGACCCATTTTTGGGATCAAACTTAATCGAATTTGATATTATTTTATCAAAAATAATAGAATTTGATATAATCGTATAATATTCGATCCGCCAATTTTCGGATCAAAATTAATATGGATTTACATAAAAGCATATCTGTTCATATATAATTAAATATTGCGTCATATAACTTTTTTTTACTCGGGCATTTAAAATTATATATGACTTACAAAAAATCATTTAAAACTATATATGGTTCCATCTTAAAAAACGAAAAAAAAAATTTTCAAATATAATTATATATGGTCGCCCATATAACTCTATATACAGTTATATAAAACTATACATGGCATCAAACATTTATTTTTTTAATATTATCAAAGATATAATTATAAATGGCTTATGAGATACCGTATATAGTTTTGTAAGGTACCATATAACTACAATTTTTTTTTAAACTCTATATATAATTTTAAATGGTGGCACATGTAACGCCATATAAAATGTTATACAATTGTATAAGGTAAAAAATATTTTTTTCTTTCACAATATTTTATATATAATTATGCATACTTTTATATGACAGTATTTCAATATTTTTTTTTAATGTTGCATCATATATATTTTTATTTAAGTATACAAGAGAGCTTGTATAATTATATATGATTCTCAAAGCACCTAAAATCAGTCAAAAAAAAATATATATAAATTCTATAAATTTTTAAATAGAAAAAAAATCTGATTAATCCATTGTATTTTAAAACTTAAAAAAATGCATATTGGATTTTAAAAGTTAAATGTTTAAAAAATGCATATAACTTAAATAGTTGTGTGTAACTTTATATAAGATCATATAAGATAATATATGATGCTTGGGGACCCCGAGTTCGATTCCCGGCTCAACCCAGAAAAAAACTATTTTTTTTTAATTTTTTAAAAAAGAAAATATGTTTTTAAAGCTTATTGTTTTTTCTAAACTTAAAAATATTGAATAATTAAATTTTTATGATAAAATCGAAAAATAAATATTATTTATTTATAGTTATATAATTTTATATATTACATCATATAAGTTAATATATGGTTCCTAGGGACCCTGGGTTCGATCCCCGGCTGAGCTAAGAAAAAAAGTTGTTTTTTTTTAATTTTTTTTTAAAGAAAATATGTTTTAGAAGCTTTAATTTTTTACTAAACTTAAAAATATTGATTAATTTATTTTTTATGATAATATTTAGAAATAAATATTATTTATATATAGTAATATAACTTTCTATATTGCATCATATATGATAATATATAATTCTTGAGGACCCTGAGTTCGATTCCCGACTAAGTCAAGAAAAAAATTATTTTTTTTTAATTTTTTTTTAATCTAAATGATTTTTTAATGCGTTTTCGTTTTTCAAATTTAAAAAAAAAATAAAATCCCTGAATTTTAACAAAAATATTTCAAAAATAATTATATTTTGATATAATTATATATTATTTAATCCGAAGAAAAAAATATTTTAAAACTTTAATGTTTAACCATCAATATCTCTGGTTTTAAGAGAGCTAAAGTCCTCAGATCAAGCTCAAATCAAAGCTTTATTTGTTGCCAATAATTAAAAGTGTATTTGGTTCGAACTTATGTTAGCAATATTTTTAGATAAAATTATTTTTGTCTGAAAAAATTCCGAAAAAAACTTAAAACTCATTATTTGGCCGTTGGTGAGTAAAAAAGTTTATACATGTTTTATACCATTTTAAAGGTATTTTTATTAAATATACAACGGCAGAAAGAAAATTTGGATCCGATGAAAAATGTGAAGCTCATAAGCCAAAAACCGTTTTTATTTTAAAGCTTTATAACTTGGAAAATTAAGAGCATTGGAAGATGAAAATCATGTTGTTGAACTCAGTATTAAACCCCCTATTAGCTCAGCAAATAAACTAAAAAAAAAAAAATCACAAATTTTAGCAAAAATTTTCTAAGTCTTTTTAAAAATTTTGTTCAAATTCAAGTCGAATATAATTTGATGCAATCATATACCCGATAAGATAAACTGGATTTAATTATATATAAGTTAAACTTGATATAATTATATATGATAAACTATTTTCTAAGTTTTTTTAAAACATAGTCTTTTAAAGTTGTCATTTATTAACAACGTCCGCTGGGTCAGAGGGTAGAGATTGCGATTACAAAACAGTTGGTAGCTGTTCGATTCCCCCGCCGCTCGAAGTTTTTTTTTTTTTTTTAATAAATTTTAATTATATATATTTATATCTTAATATTGAAAAAAATTGTTTGGATAAAACTTTATCAGTTCTAAAAATAGATTTTATTGTTCGGATTAAATTATATATAGTTCTAAAAATAGATTTTTTTTTTCGGATAAAATTTTATCTAAAGTTTTTTGTAATATTTTTTTTTTCTTTCGTATGAAATTTTATCTTTTTTTATCCAGCTAAAAAAATCTTTTTTTTTTGTCTTGGTCCAATAAGATCCAATCATTTTTCGGATGAAATTGTATCCCACCGATTAAAACTGATCTAATTAGATAAACCCACTTTTCGGATCAAATTGTATCCGTCCGGTTAAAACTGATCTAATCTTAGCGATCCATTTTTCGGATCAGTGCTGATCTTTCAAATCTCGGATCTATCAACAGATCTGGAATAATATAAGAACATATATTGCTCCATACAAAAATTTTTACTCGGGTTAGCTTTGTTAAAAAACAATAGCTTCATCTACTCAAAATTAACTACTTATTATTTTGACCATTTTAAGTTCGTACTGCATATGTATAAAAGATTAGCAAATTTTTTGTGACGTAACCCTTGGATTAAATAACGGCTTTAATTCGATTATTTATTGAACTTATTAAAGTTTTACACTTACTAGTGGTGATGGAATCCCATAACTCATGTATTTTTACTTTCCATCCACAAATATGTGATGGGGGGTCGTTTTTAAGTGCCATTCATAATCGCCAACATTCAATCAATCGGATTTAAGTCCGGACATGATGAGGTATAGTTTAGGACACTAATTTTGTTTGATCTGAACCTTTTTTTTGCTAATTTTAAAAATATGGACTCTTGTTGGAAGGTGATTCCTCAAAAGATATCACGTTTTCAACTGATTTCATTAGGGGTTGCCCTACCATATTTAATAGGACGGGCCGATTTGAATGGCCAAAATAAACAAAAAAACAAAATCTGCGTGAAATTCTAAGAAGATTTTCCCAAGATACCATTGGTCCAAATTCAAACCTTATACTCGGCCTATCGACATGAAGATTGATCTACTCTTCATAAGCAAAACAAAGCAGTATTTATGTAAATATCATTTTGGAGTCAAAACGCATCAATTCAAGAGAATACCTGGGACCAAAATAGGTTTTTCCTAATGTTTTTGATGTGTCAAATCCGATTATGACCTTTGGTACCATAGTCGTCGGTTGAATTAAGGTATTTTAACTAAATTATGATATTTACATAAATACTGCTTTGTTTTGCTTACACAGAAAATAAAATCAAAAAATTCAAGTCAACAAACAGCAATTGTGAATGTCCTAAACTGATATCAACCAACCATTTAGTAAAAACGGCATCCCGTTAGTCAATAACACAAAAATTCGATTTTGTTTTTAACAAACTACGTCAAATAATTTTATTTCAAAATTAAAGGAAAATTTCAACAAATCGTTAGTGGCATTTTGTAAATAAGACAAAGAAAAATATTTTTTTAACTTTCAAATAACCCGTTTGTTATTAATGTTCAATTATTTGTAAATAAAACTGATTTTTTTCAACTATTTATGTCAATAAACAACTTTGTCAAATAAAAGTAAAATTTTCAACAATTTAAATCAATAAATATAAAGAACTTTGTCATTCTAACAAAATAGTAAATTTTTTTTTAACAATTGCTGTCTATAAAGAATTTGGTAGCTTTTGTAAAGCATAAAACAAAAGCACAAACATACTGTAAAGACAACATGCTCTCTCTCGTCGTGTAGTTTGTTTTTTATTTGTGCCTGTACTTCTTTTTAAAAAAGCAGACAATGAAGAAAGAAGACAATTAAAAAAAAAAAAAAAAAAGATTATGAATTTAGTTTTATCTGAGCTGGCAATGGGTAGGGCAGCAATTTAAATTATTCCATAGAAAATATTATTAAAAAAATGTATTTCGAAAACAAATTAATCTTTTTATATAAACATTTTGTTTTGTTAACTATTGTTTTGTTTACAGACTTTGCTTTCCAAGTTTTTACCGATTGCTATGTTTGTCTAAAACAACACTAAAACATGTGTATATAAAAAAGAAAGAAATAAAGAACAAACGGAAAAAAAAGAATTTTCAACATAAGACAAAAACGGTAAAACGATAGAAGTAAAATACATTCTTAAGTGTTATAAAAAAGAATATTGACTAACAAAATACTTTTGTTTAATTTCAATATTAATATTCTCTTACATTTATCTCGATTTTTAATCAATTTATTTTTAATTTTTTTTTCTATAAAAAAAGTTTTAATTTGTCAATACAACTAATACTGTTGGTTGATATCACAAATTCGTTTGTTGAATTCCTTTACCATATCAACAAATGACGTTTGTGTTTGTTGAATTTCTTTGTTGAAAACAAAATTTATTTTTTTTTCTTTTGTTAGATCAACAAATTACGTTTTGTGTTTGTTGAATTTCTTTGTTGAAAACAAAATTTATTTTTTTTCTTTTGTTAGATCAGCAAATTACGTTTTGTGTTTTTTGAATTTCTTTGTTGGAAAAAAATTTAAGATTTTGTACGTTTGTCAATACAAATAATAATTTAGGAGAACTATTACAAACTCATTTATCAATTGTTTTTTCATCAATTAATATTTACAAACGTTAGTTGATATTACAAATTTCCGTATAGGAGCACTTTCAGTGAAAAATTTAATTGTATTCACAAATATGGGGGTCAATATAACAATTCGTTTTTTTCTGTGTTATGAAGAGTAGATAAATCTTCATGTCGATAGGCGCAGTTTAAGGTTTGAATTTGGACCAATGGTATCTTGGGAAAATTTTCTTAGAATTTCTCGCAGATTTAGTTTTTTTGTTTATTTTGGGCCATTCAAATCGGCCTGTCCTATTAAATATGGTAGGGCAACCCCTAATGAAATCAGTTGAAAACGTGATATCTTTTGGGGAATCACCTTCCAACAAGAGTCCATATTTTTAAAATTAGCAAAAAAAGGTTCAGATCAAACAAAATTAGTGTCCTAGACTGTACCTCATCATGTCCGGACTTAAATCCGATTGATTTGATATTGGCGATTATGAATGGCACTTAAAAACGACCCCCAATCACATATTTGTGGATGGAAAGTAAAAATACATGAAATATGGGATTCCATCACCACTAGTAAGTGTAAAACTTTAATAAGTTCGATAAATAATCGAATTAAAGTCGTTATTTAATCCAAGGGTTACGTCACAAAAAATTAATTAATCTTTAATATGCAGTACGAACTTAAAATGGTCAAAATAAAAAGTAGTTAATTTTGAGTACATGAAGCTATTGTTTTGTAACAAAGCTAATTTTTTAAAAATATTATCTTCAATTAATGATTCTTGAAGGGAATAAAACTACCTTTCAAATGAGTGTATAAGCATTAAAATCGGTTAATATTTGGGCGAAATACAGCTACTCAAAGTTTATATATGAAAATTAAATAATGGGGTACGAACCTTTCCTGGTTTGGATAGTATATAGGTAACTAAGGGGGATTTAAAGGAAAAAACCGTACACACAACGCCTAAAATTAAACACCAAGTGTTTAAAAATCTAATTTGCACACAAAAATTTGAAAATTAAACACTTTACACAGTATTTGTGTATTGATAAATATATTCGTTTGAAAATAGACACCACAATTTTAAAATTACACATTATATGTGTACAGTAAGCATTTTGTGTTTTATTGAAAATAACATAAAAAATCTCACACAAATGTTTCAGATTTTAAGAATATTCAAAGAACCACAAAATGCGTCAATTTTGTGAATTTCCTCTGATTCTGAAAATCTGTTCTATAAAACAATGTCTTAGATTCTGAGAATTTTCCAACACATTATTCCTACAGAAAAGATATCTCAGAGAACTTTTTCTAAAGAAAAAGTTTAAATATTTTAAGAATTTTTCTATAGAAAAATGTATTAAAATCTGAAAATTCTTCTGTAGAAAAATATCTCAGATTCTGAGAATTTTTTCTATAGAAAAAAGTTTTAAAATTTGTAGAATTTTTCAATAGAAAAATGTCTTAAATTGTAAAAAAAAAAATCTGTAGAAAAAGTATCTCAGATTCTGAGCATTTTTATGCTATATTATTAGAAAAAATTTCGAAGATTCTGAGAATTTTTCTATGGCAAAATATTGCAAATTCTGAGGACTTTAAAATAGAGAAAATTTCTCAGATTCTAAGAATTTTTCTGTAGAAAAAATATATTAGATTCTTAGAATTTTTCTATAGAAAAAATTTAGAAGATTCAGAGAATATTTATATTTATATAAGAATTTTTCTATAGAAAAAATATCTCAGAATCTAAAAATTTTTCTAAAGAAAAATATCTCAGATTTTTGGAATTTTTCTATAGAAAAAATATTTCAGAATCTAAGATTTTTTCTATAGAAAAAATATCTCAGATTAAGAGAATTTTTCTATGGAAAAAATATCTCAGATTCTGGGAATTTTTCTATAGAAAAAATATCTCAGATTCTAAGAATTTTTCTATAGAAAAAATATCTCGGATTCTGAGAATTTTTCTATAGAAAAAATATCTTAGATTCTGAGAATTTTTCTATAGAAAAAATATTGCAGATTCTGAGAATTTTTCCGTAGAAAAAATATCTCAGCTTCTGAGAATTTTTCTAAAGAAAAAATATCTCAGATTCTGAGAATTTTTCTATAGAAAAAATATCTCAGATTCTGAGAATTTTTCTATAGAAAAAATATCTCAGATTCTGAGAATTTTTCTATAGAAAACATATCTCACAAGGGAAGTATCTCAACCCTTATGAACCGATTTGCCTGAAACTTAAAATATATATAAATGAGACGATTTTAAGGTTGGGGTGTCTCGGCTTTTCGGCCATATCAGTGTTTCAAAATTTCGTTGTCCCCTTATGAAACCATATGGACCTCCGGGAAAATTTCGATAACTCAAGAACTAACAGGAATATCCTCTAGAGCAAAAATACGTGTCGACTTAAATTTAATAAAGATTATTTCGTATTCATATGGGCATCGAAGCTCTATATCTTCATATAAAAACCCCCCAAAATTTTCACATTTTCGTGAAAAAAGTATTTAACGAAGCCAAACTTATACAAGGTTATGCCACCGTTGGATAGGCACACACAGAAAACAAATTTGCTAATTTCCAACTGAGATTCAGTTGTTGCAACAAAAAATCGGTGGATGCATTTGAATTAAGGTTGAAACAACTAAATATCGGTAGTTACAACAAAATGTTGTTATTACAACTGTCTTTTAATTGAAACAACTATAAAATGCGTTAGCCACATCAAAATGTAGTAGCAGCAACCGAATTTTGAGTTAATACAACTGAAAAATTCAGTTGGAAATTTATTTTTCTCTGTGCATTAAAAAAACCTTTCTTCTCATATGTAAACATCATATAGTTTCTTAGAGAGAAATGGTTGAAAAATCCAAAAAACGATTTTTCGCCATTTTTTTACCCATGTTTTGAACCCCTAAATCCCCGATATGGCCGATTAGCCGAGACACCCCAACCTTAGAATTGTCTCTTTTATATATATTTTACGTTTCATCCCAGCAAAAACATGTTAATGAGTTGTGAAAAGTAATCATTACCAAGTACATTATTTATAATGAGTACCCATTACCATTAACATTATTTTAAGCCCAAAAGTAACTACTTCTCAGTAATATGTTATAAAAGCACCTCTAAGTAATAATATCTTCTTGCACTTGCAGTGTTTAACCTTTACAATTCAATTAACTTAAAAAGTACTTAAAAACTTAATAGAAATTACGCAATTTTTAAGTTTTAGTAAAAACAAGTTAAATTTTAAAAGTTTTAATTAACTAATTATTTTACTTCTTTTTGGTAATGGGTTTTTACTCCTTATTTGTAATCCGAGGCAGTTACTACTTATTTATCTCCATACTCTTCACTAGTTATTTTTGTCTCACGCCCTTGTTAAAATAATTAGTGTTTCATTCAATAAGTAACTACTTATTAACATCTGTTTCGGATTACAAAACCCATTACTAGTAATGCCAATTTTTGCTGGGATGTAAATCGGTTCATAAGGGTTGAGATACTTGCCTTGTCAGATTACGAGAATTTTTCTATAGAAAACATATCTCAGGTTCTGAGAATTTTTCTGTAGAAAAATGTATTATATTTTGAGAATTTTTCTATGGAAAATATATAAATATTTTTTCTATAGAAATATTTTTTCTATAGAAAAAAGTTTTAAGATTTGTAAAAAAAATCTGTAGAAAAAACATCCCAGTTTCTGAGGATTTTTATATAGAAAAAATTTTGAAGATTCTAGGAATTTTTCTATAGAAGATCTCTCAATTAAAAATTTTAACATTTTTATATACTTGCAGTTTTGTTTGGACATATAGATGCAGTTGATGAAATCAAAATTTAGATTCCAGCGAATTCTCTGTTTATCGCGATTACTTACTTGTAAGTATTTTATTTTTGATAATATTCATTATAATATTAAAGTTTCACTTTTTTAATTTATTTGCAGAAACAGAGGACTCAACAAAAATTTATTTTTATGAAGAATTATGCAGGAATTTGCGAAATTAGCGACATTTATTGAGCAAGTTAATTCAATGCGTTCATTAATTTTATTAATTTTAATATATAATTTCGTCTTTTATATGGGGCATTCCATGTGAAATCGGACACTTTGAAAAACTTTTTTTTTAGATTTTCCCAATTTGTTTACAGTTTTTAGTACCCTTTGAAAACTCCTTCGTAGTAAATTTTCAGATTTTTTTGATGACCCGTTCAAAAGATATCGAATTTTTAAAAATTGGTAGTTTGCTCCTTTACTCAAACTTCTTTTAATCATAACTTCTTCAATAATGGTCCAAATTTCAAATTGTTTTTTTTTTTAATTTTTGTTTTTTTACGTACTTTAAAAAAAAACTCCCAAAAAATTCTTAAAAGCGCTATAGTATGCGATTTTTTAGTTTTAAAATTTAAATCAAATTTTTGAAAATGTTTGTACTCTTCGATTTTTTTGAAATTTTTTTGTGTAAAACTTCTACCAATTCTACAAATTTTTTGCCTAGGAGGATCGTGGGATAACGATTATTACTATTTTTTAAAAATTTATTAAAAAATTTTATTGTAATTTTCCAATCTTAAAATCATTTCTACTGCTCCAATGGTGCGTCAAAGAGGGGTCCTTTATAAGACCGACCCCCATTAATTTTTACTTCTTAACATTTCTTTGGAACAAACTAATACCCTATCTCCAATTTCTAAGGGGGCTCCCACACAAAACGACATTTTTTAAAATTAGTTCCAACCGCTTTAACTGCCCTAATAGTGCCCTTAGAGCAACAAAATGTATGACCGATCCACAATATTTTTTTAGTCCAAACATTTTCTCTGAACACACCTACCCTCTATCTTTAACTGTTAAGGCGGTCCCCATACAATTTTTTTTATTTTTTGTAAATTTGTTTTATTTAATGTATGGGAGCCTACTTAGGGAGTGGAGATAGGGCATAGGTATGTTTCAAAAAAATGTTGTAGGGTAAAAATAAATGGGGGTCGGTCTCACTAATGACCCCTCTCGGACGCACAATTGGACCGATAGAAGCTGATTAAATAAAACAAATTTACAAAAAATTAAAAAAATTGTATGGGGACCGCCTTAACAGTTAAAGATAGAGGGTAGGTGTGTTCAGAGAAAATGTTTGGACTAAAATAATATTGTGGGTCGGTCATACATTTTGTTGCTCTAAAAAATGTCGTTTTGTGTGGGAGCCCCCTTAGAAATTGGAGATAGGGTATTAGTTTGTTCCAAAGAAATGTTAAGACGTAAAAATTAATGGGGGTCGGTCTTATGAAGGACCCCTCTATGACGCACCATTGGAGCAGTAGAAATGATTTTAAGATTGAAAGATTACAATAACATTTTTTCAAAAAATTTTAAAAAATAGTAATAATTGTTATCCCACGACCTTCCTGGGCAAAAAATTTTTAGAATTGATAGAAGTTTTACACAAAAAAATTTCAAAAAAATCGAAGAGTACAAACATTTTCAAAAATGAGATTTAAATTTTAAAACTTAAAAATCGCATACTAGAGCGCTTTTAAGAATTTTTTGGGATTTTTTTTTAGAAAGTACGTAAAAAAACAAAATTTAAAAAAAAAAAAATGTGAAATTTGGACCATTATTGAAGAAGTTATGATTAAAAGAAGTTTGAGTAAAGGAACAAACTACCAATTTTTACAAATTCGATATCTTTTGAACGGGTCATCAAAAAAATCTGAAAATTTACCACGAAGGAATTTTCAAAGGGTACTAAAAACTGTAAATAAATTGGGAAAATCTAAAAAAAAAGTTTTTCAAAGTGTCCGATTTCACATGGAATGCCCCATATGTAGTTTTTAGTTTTAAAGCATTTCTTAAAAAAAAATTGCATTTAAATTTAGAATTATAATTATAATTAAATTTATAATTAAACCACTAATAGTTGAAATAAAAGCTATACAAATAATAAAAATTTATTTTTTGGTTTTATTTCTCTACAGGAATTTTATTTGCAAGACATTTAATGCAAAATTTTACGCATTATAAATGCATTTTTAAACACAAATGAATGCTTTTTTTAAGCACAACTATTTGAAAATTACACATTTTATGTTTATTGGTAAAGAATTTTGAAAGCGGCATTCTCGTATGTGTACACACAAAATGTTTATTATTTGTACACGTTTTGTGTGCAAATGTTGAAATTTAAACACATAGAGTATTTTTACCCACTTTATTGTAGGAGAACAGTTACCTACAATAAAGTGGGTAAATTTCAACTAAAATTTATAAGAGTGACCCTTAGTGTGAGCTATTTTTAAACACCCAAGTAAAAAAGTTTTTATATAATCAAATATAATTTTATAAACATCATTTATGATTATATAGAATTTGATGCGAAAAATGAGCCGATAAAACCATGTAAAGCTAGTAAATGAAACTTATGTTTTAATAATTTTATTATATAATTTTATGCGAAATTTTGACCCCTATTTTTATATAATAACAGCAAAATTATAGGTGACAGGACATAATCCACACGGACATTACCCCCATACCGGAAATGGGGATTATGATCAAATTCATCACGGTCATAATCCCTATAATTGTTGTGGGGACTATGACCGTTTCCAAAACGGTCTTAATCCCAATGGGGAATATGTCCGTTCCCTGTTGGGATTACGACCGATTTTTTTTCGTTCATATTTCACAAATGAGGCATTCCACACCAAATGTCCAGCGAAAAAAAACATGTGTACCGTAAACTTCTGAATAGGTTGTATGGATAGCCCTATATGGAACTTAGAAAATTGCGTTTTTGGTTTTTCAATTTTTCAAAAACTGGGCTTAGGACGCGTGGTCAAATATTGGAAAAATGGTCAAATTAGTGGCGAGTTGCCTTGGTTAAATATTTATCACATTAAAACGGAATGCACCACAATGTCAAAAATTTACATTCTTATATAGTTTTGTATGGGCTATCGATTAAAAATTTTTTTTTGCAAAATTTTCAGATCCCGTTCTGAAATTTTCCATTTTTAAAAAAGTCAATTTATCAAAAATCCGGCCACTTTTTTTTTTCTTTTTTATTTATTTTTTTTTAAAGTTTAGATGTTTGTCCATCCACACAAAAAAATTCAGAAACACGTTCATCGTTTTTTTCGAGAAAATCGCATTTGAATTTTAAATTTCATAACAATTTAGTAATTTGCTTGTATTTTCTTGTGTCAACAGAGCGTATGACGAATATTAATGCAATTAATATTACTCATTCGCAACTTTGAAACAAAGAAATACAAGCAAATTACTAAATTGTTATGAAATTTAAAATTCAAATGCGATTTTCTCGAAAAAAACGATGAACGTGTTTCTGAATTTTTTTGTGTAGATGGACAAACATCTAAACTTTAAAAAAAATAAATAAAAAAGAAAAAAAAAGTGGCCGGATTTTTGATAAATTGACTTTTTTAAAAAATGGAAAATTTCAGAACGGGATCTGAAAATTTTGCAAAAAAAAAAAAATTAATCGATAGCCCATACAAACTATATAAGAATGTAAATTTTTGACATTGTGGTGCATTCCGTTTTAATGTGATAAATATTTAATCAAGGCAACTCGCCACAAATTTTACCATTTTTCCAATATTTGACCACGCCTCCTAAGTCCAGTTTTTGAAAATTTGAAAAACCAAAAACGCAATTTTCTTAGTTTCATATAGGGCTGTCCAAAAAATCTATTCAGAAATTTACGGGACACATGTTTTTCTGTAGCGGCACATTTGGTGTGGAATGCCTCAAATATGGGGGTCAATGAAACAGTCCGTTTTTTTTTTTTTTTTGTGTACGTTCCAAATTCCCTGTCTCTAATTTTAGTGGTTAGGCGATACTGATTCAGTCAGTAACTCAAACTCAACACTTGTTTGCATTTTTATTTCATAAAATTATGTTTTATAGCCTAATTCAATAATATGTACTTTTTTAAAAGCAATTGTTTTTTTTAGTGTAATAATATTGGGTTCATTTATATATATTGCATTTTCTCCAAATAGTGCACGGTTGTTAGTGTATAAATTAGGGTTTCTATTCGGGAAAAATTTCCCGGGAATTCCCGGGAAATATTTTTCTTAAAATCCCGGGATTTTTTCTTCGGGAAATTTCGGGAATTCGTCGCTAATTTTTTAATAAAAATATATTTAATTTACACATTTTTAACACAATCTTAAATGATTTATTAAAAAATTACATTAAAACTATGAAAGAATTACAATTTTTAAAGAAAGACTAGTGAGGACATGCTAGAGCTTGCATATTATTTAGGCCTAATAATTATTTTTTTTTAATCAAACCAAATTTCACTTCAAATGTTGGTTGCAAATTGGCAAAAGCTTTCTTAATCTAAAATTCCAATGATTTATTCTTTAACAAAAATATCAATATTTTAAAAAATATATAACAAACCTGATTTTCAGCTTAAAATTTCATATATGAAGTAAAAGCTTGATATCTATTGGTCGTGAAAAAAAAATATTTTGTAACGAACCTTGGTCGTTCCGAGTTCTATCCCAGCCACCAGTGAAAATACGTCATTACAATGGCTATATAGTACATTGGTGTTCTCATTTTGGCCAGAATGCCTTAAACCAATTAATTTTAATAATTTGAAAGTTTAATTAAATACATCTTCAAGATATAATTTTCTTACGGTTGGCGTAGTCAAAATTAGAAAAATTTTCAAAAAAATTATTAAAACCGTATTTGATGCAAAATCGGGTATTTTCGAATTGTGAACAATCTTGCATGGAGTGGAAATACGTCAATGCAAATACTAAAACTATGATAAGGTCCAATATTTGTACAAAAAATAGATTTTATCAACTTTCTGCGTATATTTTATAGGTTATTTAATCTATTTTACAAAAGAATACATCTAAAATGGCTTTAAATTGGAAAATACGACCATAATTTGTAATATAACAATTTTTATATGGTAAAGTTCAAAATTTGTTTTAATTAAAAAATTCCCGGGAATTCCCGGGAATACGATTTTTTTAAAACGATTTCCCGGGAATTGAAAATTTCCGGGAATTTAGAAACCCTAGTATAAATAGAGAGGCTACGTTGCTAAATGCATTTAGTACATAATATTGTTATTGCATGTCATATGTCTATCAATAAAATAATATTACACGTATGAAGTTTATGTACAAAGGGCCTGTTGAGCCACCTGTTGTTTATTTTACATATATAAATATGTATGGGTAGTTTTTTTCGATTTCGCATAGAGTTAGTTCGGAACAGTTGTTTAGAGGTCAACATAAAGTTAACAAACAAATATTGAGGGGTTCTTTTTTAACTTGAATCTTAAAACTTATTTTTTTATTAAAAAATTATTTAAAAAAAATGTATTTATGATCATCTGATACCACTACACCAATTGCAATTGTATTTCAGAAATTATCAATTGAATTTCTGAGATATCAATTGAGAGAAAGAGAATTTTTTTAAATATTTTACCACACCGAAGCCGTTAAATAAAATCAGATTATGAAATCCGTTCGTGAGATACCTCAGATTTTTGATTTAACGTATGGACTTTCACTGTACTTAAAAGTCCTTACTTGGGTTACCATTTTAATTAATATAAAATTTTGGTTTTGATTTTCTATTTCAATAATAAAATTGATTTTATTCGGTTAATCGAAAAATTTAAATTTAACCGATTAATAAAAGATTAAATCTGAGCCCTGATTAATTACACCGTCCTACAGCCAATATTAAACATGAACCGGATGATATACGTCGAAAAGTAGATATCAAATGGAGTAAAAATGCGTTTACAGGTTTTCATTTAGCGATTCTGTTTTCTTTTAAAAGGACTGCAAAATTTTGTATTTTTGAAATATTTGTATTTATTTGTTCTAGAATGACACTGGTGATGGCAAATGAAAGAGAAGGATCTCCCCTAATTTAATTTTTTTTGTTATTTTGCCATATCAGAAAAAAAGTAATTTGAAAACTTTATTGAAATATTTTGTTGAAAATTTTGATTCATATCTCCTTCTTTTTCCTGATATGTAAAAATAATAAAAAAGGAAAAGTAGTGAAGATTCTTCTGAAGAGTCCATTTTCAACTGTAATATAGCATTAAGGAAAAAATTTAACCTGTGATATTTTATTTTTTAGTAATTATACAATTAATTGTTTTATTTTTGTGTTTAATTGCACTACGTGTAATTTTAAAACCAAATTTAAATTAAAAGTTAAAATGTAAATGCAGATTTAAAGCTGCCCATTCACTTGCAATATTATTGTTCAACTTTTCAAATTGTGCAATAATATCGCTTGTGTGTATGTAATATTTACGGTTGTGCAATATATTGGAGAATATCAAAACACTTTTGATATTTATTGTACAAACAAGAATACTGCAATATATTTTATCAGTGTGTTGTCTATATTGTACAACTTTTATTATGTTATGTTTATGTTTATATCTTGTACAATATATTGGGTTTAAGTATTGAGCAATTTTATTTGCTGTGTAGGGTAAAACGACAATAATATTGTAAAATAATTTTTTTTTAAGTTGAGCAATTTTATTGCAAGTGAATGGGCAGCTTAAGATTTTATTCAATAAAATTTCCCTGAAGAGGTAGGAAAACAACCTACGAAACGTCGGAGAAAAATATGAAATAAGTCTTTTATTTGCATATTATATAAACAGTGACCTTGAAAGCCTGATTGGAAAATTCCAAAACCGTTAATATAATTAAGAAAAAAGGTCGATAAAAATTAAAATAATTCTTCTCTTTCATTTGCTATATCTAGTGGCATCCTTGGACAAGAACAAATATTAAACAAATATTTTATAAAATTTAGTCCTTTAAAACTTTGAAGTCCTTTTAAAAGGAAACAGGATCACGAAAAGAAAAACTGTAAATGCAGTTTTACTACATTTAGGGCGAATTACTCAATGTAAAGTTGAAAAGCTGCTAACTGCCGATTTAACAGAGCCTTATGTCAAAATTTGTATGAAAAAGTTAAATTAAATGGAGAATTGTTTTATAACGGAGCATTGAGTAATCCAGCCATAGTTTCTAGTTTTAAACGTATATTATTCAGTTCGTGTTTAATGACTTTTTTTAGTTTTTGTCGGACGGTGTTAGTTGCTCGATTGACCGATTAAACAAGAAAATCGATTAGTATCTATATACACAATATAAAAAAAATCTTTTTCGTACTGTTTGATGAAAAAAACCATATAAAAATTTAAATAAATCGAAAATTAATCCAATTAACTGGCCAGATTATTGTTCCGTTATACTTAAAACTTAATAAAGTAAAATTTGGTGTTAATAATTTGAAAAGGACCTAAAATCGATCTGAAGTTGCAATAACTGATTACAAGAAAATAAAAATATGACTTTTTACTATTTTTAAATCGGCTGTATCCCTGCAAGCAATTGGAAGATATATCCCCTAGAAGAAATTGCGGCAATATCTTCTTTTTATCGTAATAAAAATTCATCTAAGTAGTAGTTTTGAAAATCTTCCTTTTATCATTTCGAGGATATTTTAGCAATTTAAAAAAAGAATATATATTTTTTTTTTTCATTTATAAAGTAGACAAAATCGCCAAATTATCAAAAATTTATCTTCTAGGCGATTTTTCACCTGCGCGATACATATACGATATCTTCCTCGTATCATACGGATGTAAAAAAATACGAAATCAATACATTTTATTTATTGTCAAAAATATTTTTAATTTCGGTTTTCATTGTTTTTTCCGAATAAATCAACAAAAGATCATAAAAATTGGTGTTAAGAGGTAAGTAATGAATTCGCAAACAACAAAAGCATTAATCTGCAAAATTTAATAACTTTTTTTAACTTCATTAGGTCCTGCAAATTTTCAACATCTCAATGTGCCATTTTTGAAGAAGATAATCAATTTCAAGATCATGGAAACAGTGAATAAATTATAGTTCAACAATATTGTTTGTAAAATATCTTCTTTAATTTAAATAATAAACATACTTTTATCTCCTATTAGAAAAAATGGCAATATCTTCATTTTATCTTCTAGGTAAAATTTGAGTGATATCTTCAAGTTATATTCCAAATAATTATCTGGAAATATTGCGTATTTATCCTCCAGAAGAATTGCCTTCGTATCTCCTGGACGTTCGCTTTCGGGACACGATTTCTACTCATGGGTGTTTCTTCCGCAATACGAAGAAGATATCCCCCGCAATACAATTTATCTTCCAGGGGATACGCTAGCGTATTTTCTTCGTTTCGAAATGCTTATTTAAGTTTCAATGTATTAAAAATATAATTTTTTTTTTATGGTGTTTTGCTATTTTTTTTTTCTGCAAAAAAACTGTGTTTCATTCGAAAAGTCACGGAATTATTGATCTGCCCCCGTATATCAGATTTTAAAACTATTTTTTTTTATGCATATGTATGTGGAATATCTAACAACAAATTTGCGATGCAAATTAAAATTTTAAATCTAGCGATTTTTTTGGGTTTGAAACACACCCATTTGGAGCCATAATGAGGAATCTGCTGATTTTACCTAAAATTCTGTATGGATAATCGGATTCGAGTAAGAAGAAAAGTCTGTCAAGACAGCAGAAAAATCTTCTGATTTTATCAGAAAAAATCTGCTGAATTCAGATGAACAATCAGAACATCTAAAATAGATTTTATTTATATAAAAAGGAGTTACAAAAAAAGTTGCGCAGCACAGAAAACTGTCAAATATTGCAAAATGGGATAACGGGACTTTTTCTTGTAATTGGACAAGGTTTCTTTATAGTGAGTGAATTTTGTAAATTGACTTTAAAAAGCCACTGTTCTGACACCAACTGAGCAAAATCGGAAAAAAATGGCTCCGCCCTAATACACATACATGTATAAATATACAATTGCTCGTATTACCACAGTACAAATTCAATAACAATAATATGATCAACTAGAAGGATAGCTTTAATTGAATACAGCTGAACTTTTAATTGGATTTTTTTTTTTTAAATATTAAATTTTATTATAACAAAAAGGATATGGACCGCCTATTGATAATGCATTTTACTCAGTTATTGAATATTGTGTGTTTTATTACGTGGTGTATTTTTTTTTTGTAGATAATATAGACTTGGTGGGCAATTGAAAATGTTGATAAAGGATTAAATTATGATGTTATAAAAGCTTATTAAGCATTTTGTGGATATACAGTCAGGCACAACGTTTTTCTAACTACACCATTTACAGATGTAATTCGTAAAAAATCAATTGTAATTCGAAGATTCTACTTGTAATTCGAAGATTCCATTTGTAATTCGAAGATTCCATTTGTAATTTGAAAATTCTACTTGTAATTCGAAGATTCTATTTGTAATTCGAAAATTCTATTTGTAATTCGAAGATTCCATTTGTAATTCGAAGATTCCAATTGTAATTCGTAAAATGTCAATGGAAATTCAGTTGATATTTTTCGAATTACAATTGGAATCTTCGAATTACAAATGGAATCTTCGAATTACAAATAGAATCTTCGAATTACAAGTATAATCTTCGAATTACAAATGGAATCTTCGAATTACAAATGGAATCTTCGAATTACAAATGGAGTCTTCGAATTACAAGTAGAATCTTCGAATTACAATTGATCTTTTTCGAATTACATCTGTAAATGGTGTAGATATATATCGAAAGGAAAATTTTAAGATTTTTAAGAATGCAAAAATGCTATCAAAAAAGCTACTCTCAGAAAATTATGTAATTCAAATAAACTGAATATGACAACTGAAAAAAAACTTTGTTTGTAATTTGTTTTGTTGTCTACTACATTTTCAGATAAAATAACTAAGAAGTGTAGTTGTTTTAACTGACAAAAATAAAAGGCATTTTACACCAAATGTTCAGCAAGCTGTGTCGTGTCAATATGAAATCAATTGCACAGAATTTTCCCTTAGTGCACCAGTAATTAACAAACATTTAATTTAGGTTTATTTGAAAAGTGGGCCTTGTAGGCAACGTCAAATATTGAACATTTCAGCAGACAAGGGAAAAGTGTAAAACTTAAAACTCTTCAATGAAAAAAAACCAAAAGTATTTTTTTCAAAAAAATTTAATTCAATTTTTAAATAAATTTCCTACAATTTTAAAATAAAACTCGGTACCGAGTTTTAAAAATAAAACTCCGAAATAAAAAGAGTTTTATTTTCATACAATTAATTTTATTTTAAATAAACAAAAAATGTTTTTGGTTTTTAACATTTTTATGTAAAATAGTTGATAATATGATAATATATGACCTCACGAAATAGTAAAATTATTTAAAATTAAATTCATCTTATTTAAATTTATTAATACACCTAATAAAACTCTTAATTGTGAAAAAAAACTTTCTATTAATTTTATTTTATTTTATTTTATTTTAAAGTGTTATCTTAATATTTTGTTGGTTTTTTGCATAAAAAATATTTTTGCAAAAATCGCGTATAAACTTAAAAAATAAACACTCTGCAAAATTAAATGTATGAACTAAATAGATTTTGTCCTCCTAATTCCAAATCTGCTTTAAATATTTCTAGCGTTTACCGTTTTTAAGATATTCGCGTTTGAAGATTCGAATAACCGCTAATTTAGTACTTTCTGTAGTTTCACTCTAACTTATTCGAAAATTGGAAGTAGATAATTTTATGGGTAGTACTTAAATAGACCTCGTGAACCCAGATTATTTCCATCCATTTTCAAAATATTTGAGACTAGAAATAAATACTGTAAACAAATTTAAGCATCAATGACCACTAGTGAGAAAAGTAATGGATACAGATGCACTGTGTCTTTAATATTTAAGAACTCGCTAATCTTGAGCAAAAGGTTCAGCATGAAAAACCAATAAAACGAAGATTTAAATAATATTATTTTTATTAAGGGGAGTTTAAAAAATTTTTATTAAGGGGAGTTAAACAGCCTTCATGTGATTTTTTAAGCAGCTATAAAAAATAGATACGCAATATTTTTATACCCTCCACTCTAGTGATAGAGGGTATATATAAGTTTGTCATTCCGTTTGTAACACCTCGAAATATTGGTCTTGGACCCCATAAAGTATATATATTCATGATCCTCGATCGATTTTAAGACGATCTAGCGATGTCCGTCCGTCCGTCCGTCCGTCCGTCCGTCTGTCCGTCTGTCCGTCTGTCCGTCTGTCCGTCTGTCTGTCTGTCTGTCTGTCTGTCTGTCTGTCTGTTGAAAACACGCTAACTTTTGAAAGACTTTACGGAGGCTCCTGAAGTTTGGCATATATGTTGGACATTTACCTGGTCAGGTTGGTATTGCAATCCAGCGAAATCGGTCCAGTGGTTCAAAAGTCATAAGCAAATGAGTGAATTTCGGCAAGGGTTTTTCTGGAATTTACGAGATAAAACACACGGTAACTTTTGAACGGAAATTCTGAGGGTGCTCAAGTGTGGCATATATATTTATCGTTCCCCTGCTCTAGTTCGTTTCAAATTTCAGCCAAATCGGTCAAGTGGTTCAAAAGTTATTAGCAAAACCGTAAATTTCAGATTAGTTTCACCTTAAATTCACGTGTTGAAAACCCGGTAAACATGTTTTAAAAACATTTGTAAGTCAGAAAAATATTTCAAAAGGAATTTTTGTCACACAAAAATATTTTTACACTAAAACAAAAAAAAAAAATACACTCAAAAAAAGTTTACACTCAAAAAAAATTTTACACTCAAAAAAAAATTGGTAAATTATTTTTTTTTTTTTCAAAAATTAATTAAAAAAAGTTTTTTTACACTAAAACAAAAATAAAAAAATACACTCAAAAAAAATTTTACACTCAAAAAAAAATTAGTAATTTTTTTTTTTTTTTTTTCAAAAATTAATAATATTTCTAACCAAAAATGTTATTTTTTCACGTTAGAAAATTTACTATCACTTAAAAAGGGCATTGTGGAGGGTATTCATAGATTCGGCCAAGTCGAATTTAACTTTTCTACTTGTTTAATTCTGTTTTTTGATTTCAAAAATAATTTATTGTAATATTTTTAAAATTTCATAACACAAAATTTGATGAACTGAAATTTCAATTTAATTGTAGAAGGTTTTTTTAAAGGACAAAATCGGCTGTAGTTGTACAGCTAAAAGTACTATACCGATTTTGATTAAATATTTTTGATTTGTAGATTATTAAGTTCTCTAGTAATTATCGTGGCCCCTTTTTTTAGAAATTTTGACATAAATCTGTTTTTTTGAAAGAAGAAAAGTAAATTTTTTTTTTAAGTTTATATTAGCATAATTTCATCAAAAATCCATATTTTTCAAAAAATGGCCGCGGTAAGTACTAGAGAATTTAATAATCTACAAATCCAAAAAAAATAATCAAAATCGGTTCAGTAGTTTTTGTTGTGCAACAGCAGCCGATTTTGTCTTTTAAAAAAAGAATTGAGTGGCAACCCTGTAAACTCTTGTTGACCAAATTTTGTGTAGTAAAATTTTCAAAATATAACAATAATTCATCTTGCAAATAAAAAAAAAACAGAATTAAAAAATATTGCGTATATTTTTATAGCTGTTTAAAAATTGCTCATGTAAAGACTAATTTTTTCCTTTATACCTAATGAAAATATTTAAGATGAGATACATTATTTTTATCTAAACTCTACTAAGTATACATATATTTATATTATTTTCAAAAATAATACCAAAATAAATTTATTTTAATTTTTAAGGTAAAATAAAACTCTTTTTATTGAGAGAGTTTTATTTTTGAAATTATAAAACTCCAAAATTTTTAAGAGTTTTATTTTTTGAAATTATAAAACACCAACATTTTTAAGAGTTTTATTTCAAAACAAAATTAAATTTGAATAATTTAAACATTATTTTAATAAAGTACGGAGTTTTTCCTTGTCTGCATTTCAGCAGTTTTTTCTGAGTATACGAGTATTTATTTCATTATTTATGGAAATTTAATGTAACGCAGTGATGCCTTAAATATTAAAGTTTTTTTTTATAGATTTTTGTTAGAAATTCTGAATTTATCAATTTTATTCTAAATTTTATTTATCGAAAAAAATGCCATATTTTTTAAACTCTCCACTATAGTGATAAAGGGTAAAAGTATAAGATTGCCATTCCGTTTGTTACACCTTGAAATATTGATTTTGGACCCCATAATGTGTATGGGGCATTCCAGGCCAAATCACTCACTTTTAGACTCGACCCCTTTCGATTTATTTTATTTTTGGATATGTTTTAGTACTTATTAAATGCAACTTGGACAACAAATTTCAGCCTTTTATTTCAAGATCGTGTTGAGTAATCATTTTTTAAAAATGGCAATTTTTTCAAAAAAAAAATGAAAAAATTAAAATTTTCAATTAATATTGACCAGTTAAAAACGTTTTGTTGGTATTTAAATGAAGTTTTAGAAAAAAAAAATATAAAAAAATTATTCGAAGTAATTATCACTTATTTTTTGACGTTTAAAAATTAAAATCGACTTTTTGAAAAGGTCCGAAACTTTCGGTTTTTTTTTTTTAAAACGTTTGAAAGTTCTACTCTAAATTACGCAACTTTAAAGCCATAATTCGAGATGTGATCGCAATTTGTTCTATTTTTTTTTTTTAAATTTTGAAAATTGCATCTTTTTTTTTTTTGACTCTGATTTATTTTATATGAAGCTCCAAAAAAATTGAATTGGTAGATACTGACCCTAACTTACCGTAGATATATTCATTCCGAGGTAAAAATACGCCTCACAAAAATTAAGAACGAGCGGACATGGGTAAGGAGTTCCGCAGGGGCCTTGAAGTTTAGAAAACGGATTACAAGGAAAAATATGATTTTTGTTCTCTTTTATCAATTTTTGTGGTATTTTAAGTTTAGTTTAAATTCAAGTGGTTACAGAATTATAATACGGAGTAAAATGCCTCTCTAATAAGGTATCAAAAACTAAAATCGGTTGAAAATTAGACAAGTTATTACAACTTCCCCAGGAATCTAACGTATGGCAGACCACTCGATTAAGCAATATAATCCGATTTATAAAATTCATTGAAACTTTCTACTGTAATAACATTTTTTTATTCTTCAAGTTCAGATGTAATTAGATAACAAGTATTTTACATATTGTGTTTTGCTAACATGTTTTAAATTAATGCTAAAAATGCCTGCCTTTTGAAGTCTCTATTTAAACTTTTTTTTTTTGTTTTAAAATTTGGAAAAACCAAAAAAATATTACACTGAAACATGAATAATGAAAAAAATGTTATTACAGTAGAAAATTTCAATAAAATTAAAAAAAGGGACTCGTATTCTTTAATCAAGTGGTGTGACACACGCTAGATGCCTGGGGCAGTTGTCATAAATTGGCTGATTTTCAACCGATTTTAGTTTTTAGTACATTATTAGAGAGGCATTTTACTCTATATCATAATTCTTTAACCACTTGAATTTTAATTTAACTTAAAATACCAAAAAAATTGATAAAACAGAAAAAAATCATATTTTTCCCTGAAATCCGTTTTTTAAACTTCAAGGCCCATGCCGAACGCCTTACACATCTCCGATCGTCGTTAATTTTTGTGAGACGTATTTTAACCTCCAAATCAATATTTAGGGTAAGCTAGGGTCAGTATCTACCAATTTAATTTTTTTTGGAGCACCATATAAAATAACTCACAATCAGAGTCAAAAAACAAGTGAGAGTGTTAAATTCGGCTGTGCCGAATCTATAATACCCACCAACATATAAAAAAAAGAATTTTTAAAAAATGCAGGGGCTTTTTTTTGGGGGGGGGGGGGGTCAGTAGGGATCATTGGGAACACATAACCCCAAGCGGTGAATGTTTAAAAATTCATTTATTATGCTTTTTGAGCTAAAGTAATACAATTTTATCACTATTTAAAAACATTTTTAATATCCACGCCCACAAAAGGGGGCGGGCAAAAAAAAACATTTTTTTATTTCCTAAGTCCAAGTGCAGGGCCTTGAACTTTTTCTGACATCAAATTGTTTATTTGCTTAACAAAAATACAAAAAAAAAAAAAAACTGTGAAAATATGGCGTTTTTCAGAGGTTAGTTAAGTTCTTCAGGGGGGAACTTTTTTCCCCCTGGTCCGATTTTGCCCATTTACGAACTCAAACTACCTAGGACCAAAATACATATTCCTGTCAAACTTAACCATTCTATCTCTTTTAGTTTGGACTGTATCGTGTCTTATACAGACGGACGGACGGACATACGGACATTCTAGAAAAGTTTTAGAATCCATCAAGATCAATAATATATATACTTTATGGGATCCCTGACCGATATTTTGATGAGTTACAAACGGAATGACAAAATGAGTATACCCCCATACTGTAGTTGGAGGGTATAATAAAAGTTGCAATTTTCAAAATTTGAAAAAAAATAAATAAAACGAGTTCTGATCACATCTTAAATTACGGCTTAAAAGCTTTTAGAGTATTTTAGAGTAGAATTTTTAGACTTTAAAAAAAAAAATCAAAAGTTTCGGACTTTTTCAAAAAGTCGAATTTAGATTTTAAACGTTTAAAAATAAGTTATAACTACTTCGAATAGTTTTTTAATATTTTTTTCTAAAACTACATTTAAATACCAACAAAACGTTGTCCAACTTTTTTTAAGATATCTATTAGGGTGCACCAAAAAAACGAAGTTGTTAGATATCGACCGGGCCCCCCCCCCCCTAGAAATGTGCATTTGGGGGTAAAAACATGTCTCACAAAATTTTAGGAAAATCGGATATGGGTAAGACCTGCCGCATCGGCCCTGAATTTTGAAAATCGAATTACAAGGGGAAAATATGACCTTTTATCAATTTTTTAAATTTTTTCGATATTTCGAGTTAAGTTTGAATTCAAATGGTTACAGAATTGTGATTTGGAGTAAAATGTCTGTCGAATAAGGTATTAAAAACTAAAATCGGTTGAAAATCAGCCAAGTTATTACAACTTCCCCAGGCAACTAACGTGTGTCAGACCATTTAATCATGGGATTCGAGCCCCATTTTTGAAATTTATTGAAATTATCTACTGTAACAACATTTTTTTATTCTTTAACTCTCAATGTACTAAGAAGATAAATATTTTTCATATTGCGTTTTGCTAACTTGTTTTGAATAAATGCTAAAGTGGTCTGAATTTTTCAACTCTATTTTCAAATCTCCAATTTTAAATTTTTATTTCTTTTGTTAAAGAAATTTTAAAAAATCGACTATTGGAGTTTAAGGATTTGTTAAACATATATAAAGGAATAAAAACCCCGAATATTGTAGGCGTTGCTGTTTTCATTTGGCTATTACAGTGATGTAATTTTGGCGGATTTCGGGAATGTAGCGATTTTTGGCACTTTTTTAGCTCTCACTTATTTTTTTTTGTTTTTTTTTTTACAAACTTCATATGTTTTGGACCGAATTATATCAACACTACACACAAAAAAAAAATATAAAAAAATTGTGTACGTTTTGGGGATAATACAACCTATAAAGTGGTTTTGGATAATTTACCTAAGTTTTTTAGAGCAAAAACTTTGTTAAGTTATCCAAAACCACTTTATAGGTTGTAATTAAACCAAAAACTGGCACATTTTTTTTAATTTTTTTTTGTGTGTAGATAGAATACTTTAATTCGCAAAATTAGGGCGAAATTGAGATATAAAAAATTGCTCCTGTTAAGGGTCAAAGGTCAAATTTTAGAAAATTTTGAATTTTTGAACATTAACAGATTTGCTGGGCGGATTTTGCTGAATCTACTTGATGTTATTTTAATTGGTCTAAGCCAGCGGTTACCAACCTATGGTACGCGTACCACTAGGGGGTACTCAAAACTGTCCGCAGGGGTACGCCAAATTTTAGTAATTTGGACATTCGTTTCAGATTAACCTTTCAATGCTGGTTCCGCATCGGGCTTCCAAAGTTTTCCATAACATCAGGTTTTTAAGAAAGTTGAGGTCAAAGTTCACAAAAAACGTATTTTTGTGCAATTTAGAGAGCATTTTTTTGCTATATTTTGAGATCTGACCACTTGTTTTCGATTAACCTTTCGGTGCTGATTCCGAATATGGTTCCCAAATTTTTCTGTGATGTCAGGTTTTTGAGAAAATGTATGTCAAAGTTTTTGTTGAGCTCAAAATGCCCCTTCATTGTATATACGAGGGTGCTTTATTTATTATTTATTGTATTAAATAAAAAATTTAAAAATTTAAATAACATTATATTTCCGCCCTCTGTGATGTGTTTTTGGAACTTTTTTTTAAGGGGTTCAGAAAAGGTCCGTTGTTTAAATTTTTGGTGTAGAAACGACTGGTGAAATCTGAATTCCAAAACTTTCAGCTGTTTTTGCTCTGCAGAAAAATCAGCTCAAAATCTGCGTTTTCAGATGCATTGAACCACCCCAAGGAGCGAAAATTTTTCCCAAAAAAATACCTCCATTGTTTTGATCTCCCCTTCCCCTTCCCCTTCCTTCAAAAAAATTATAATACCCGCAGATCAAAAATATCAAAATTAACTCTAATATTTATATGAGAAGTTTTTTAACGCAAACAAAAAACTAGTTAGGGGGTACGCGGCTGACAAAATTTAAAATTAGGGGTTCGCGAGCCAAAAAGGTTGGCAACCGCTGGTCTAAACTATATGGCAAATAATTAAAATTCAGAAATTTAAACCTTAAGTGATGTTGGGCCTATATTTTTTTTCATTTAATGGAGATAATGTAAGTGCATTTTGTTCAAAGGGGCGAATAGGCCCCACCAGCACCAAAGGGTTAATATTCTGAATTTAAATAAAAATACATATGTTAAGACCTTTTATAATGACATCAAGTAGTTTCATATATTTCCACTCAGAAAATCTGTTAATGTTTACAAATTCAAAATCTTCTTAAATTTGACCTTTGACCTTTAGTTGGGGCAATTTTTTATTTCTCAATTTTGCCCTAAATTTGCGAATTGAAGTATTCTATCTCGTGTTGATATAATTCGGTCCAAAAAAATTTGAAGTCTGTAAACAAAAACAAAAAAAAAAAATAAAAGCTAAAAAAGGGACAAAAATCACTACTTTCCCGAAATCCGCCGAAATTACATCACTGTAATAGCCAAATGAAAACAGAAAATTCTACAATTTTTGGGGTTTTTATTCCTTAATATGTGCTTAACAAATCCTTAAACTTCAATAGTCGATTTTTTAAAATTTCTTTAACAAAAAAAAATAAAAATTTAAAATTGGAGATTTGAAAATAGAGTTGAAAAATTCAGACCACTTTAGCATTTATTTAAAACAAGTTAGCAAAACGCAATATGAAAAATATTTATCTTCTTAGTACATTGTGACTTGAAGAATAAAAAAATGTTGTTACAGTAGGTAATTTCAATAAATTTCAAAAATGGGGCTCGAATGCCTTGATTAAGTGGTCTGACACACGTTAGTTGCCTGGGGAAGTTGTAATAACTTGGCTCATTTTCAACCGATTTTAGTTTTTAATACCATATTCGATAGAAATTTTACTCCAAATCACAATTCTGTGACCATTTGAATTCAAACTTAACTCAAAATATCGAAAAAATTGAGAAAATGGATAAAAAGTCATATTTTCCCCTTGTAATTCGATTTTCAAACTTCAGGGCCGATGCGGCAGGTCTTACCCATATCCGAATTTCCTAAAATTTTGTGAGACATGTTTTTACCCCCAAATACACATTTCTAGAGGGGGCCCGGTCAATATCTAACAACTTCGTTTTTTTGGTGCACGCTAATATCTATATTTTTTACTGGTCAAAATTAATTAAAAATTTGAATTTTTTAATTTTTTTTGAAAAAAATCGCAATTTTGAAAAATTGATTACTCAACACTAACTTGGTAAAAAAGGCTGAAAATTTGACTGCAAGTTTCATTTAATATGTCCTAAAACATATAAAAAAATTAATCTAGGGGTTCGGTTCTAAAAGTGAGCGATTTGGCCTGGAATGCCCCATATACTATATTCACGATCCGTGATAGATTTTAAGACGACCTAGCGATGTCCGTTCGTCTGTCCGTCTGTCGGTCTGTTGAAAACTCAAAACCTTTTGAAAGACTTTACAGAGGCTTCTGAAATTTTTACTAACATTTAATAAATTTTATACTAACATTTAATAAAATCGGCCGAATTTTTAGTAAGGAATACTGTAGGATTTCTATGAGTGTAGAAAAAATGTTACAGAATCTGAGACTTTTTCTATAATAAAAGTGCCTAAGAATCTAAATCTTTTTGCATAGTAAATATATCTTACACTCAAAATAATACATTAGTATTTTTTTTTTTGCTAATTTCGATTAACCTTTCTATGCTGATTCCGAATATGGTTCCCAAATTTTTCTATGATGTCAGGTTTTTGAGAAAATGTATGTCAAAGTTTTAATAAAACGTGTTTTTGGGCATTTTTGAGACGGGTTGTGATAGAGTGGAAATTTTGGTACACTCAAAAAAATACGTTAGTAGATTTACTATTTTTTTTTTGCTAACGCTAGTTAGCTAACTTTTAGCAAATTTTTAGTTCAGATTAGCATGTTAGCAAAAATATCTTGTAAACTTCATTTAGCGCATTAGAAATTTTAAAGAAATTTTAACTAATTTTTTTTGCTAAATTTAAAATTGAGTTGACCAAATTTTTATAAGCTATTTTGCAAATATTAGCAAAAATAAATGGTATTTTTTTTTTATTTTCAGAAAACTTAAAATGGCGCTATTTCAGAAACCAAGACAGATAGAGCAAAATGGAGGCCATTTTTGGTTCTCGGGCTCGCCGGTCCTCTTCACATGTGTGGACCCTAATGGGTCCTAACCAAAAAAATTAGCATTCCCGAATATCAAAAGCTCTCCGAGTAATATTTTTAAAGTTATCGAGTTTTATAATTCTCAAAACCCCGGTGGTCCCCTAAAATCACGTATCTCAAAAACTAAGCAAGGTAGAGCGAAACGGACACTAATTTTGGATCAGAAACTATGACGATTTTTAAGGAAACCAACTAGGCCAGTCCCATCGGAGTCTGGACCTATCGCGTCCGAACCCAATGGTGTCCTCAAATCTGTATGAACTAATTGTATGTTGAAATAAAAAAAATTTCATTAAAATAATGTTTGGCAAAACATTTTTGCAAACTTTACCAAAAAACTTGTGGGTTCAAAATCAACAAATTTTCTTGTAGGTTTACAAGATTTTTTTGCTAACATTACAGTTTTTATTTTGAGTGTAGAATCTGAGAGTTATTCTTTAGAAAAAATGTCTCAGAATCTTAGACCTTCACGGCAGGAAAAATGTCTAAAAATTCAGTCAGTTTTTTTATGAAAAATTTCTAAGAGTCCCACTTTACATTGAAATATCTTTAAAAGCCTGCTTGTTCCAAAAAAGTATTATTATTGTCTCCATAATAAGTAGATAATCCTTAGTATGTTAAATATAATTTCAAAAATTCATGTAAGATTCAATATAATTTACGTTCGGGTTTCTTACCAATTAAAACCCAGCAACAAATGTTTAAATACCTTTAATCAAAATTTTAACTTGTTTTTTTGCCTAAATCCACAAAACTTATTTACGTTTTCAGTTACCAGATTAATATCCGATTCCAGGACACCGATGATCAAAGAACCAATTCTAGAGTTTCTTTTATTAAAATGACGTTTTAAAAATTGTTTGCTTGGAAAAAGTATCTCTTATAATTTAAGTTTTTTTTTTGTTCCTTTTTAAACAATGTTTTTACTTTAACATCTTTATAAATTAAAACAAAAACACACTATTTTATTATTATTATTGTTGTTGTTTTATACAAACATTTAACAATTTACATAATAGTCCTTTAAGTCTTTTGCAACACTTACATAAAAAAACATTAAAATAAACACATGTATTTTTTAAATGGATGTCACTGTGGTTGCATTAAAATATAGCCAAAGGCAACATACTCATACAGTAGAGTAGAAACAAAAAAAAAACAACAACAACAGCAATATCAACATTAAAATCAAAGCACAGTGTTTCAAAATGAATACTTTGCTGGCAATAAGTCAAGATAACAGTTTATATATTTGAAAAATATTAAAAAAATTAAGCTCTTAAAAGTCCAGTTTTTCTTTAAAATTCCACTCAAAATAAATTCTCTATACAATCAGCATAAAAATCTGCTAAAAATACTCGTTTGATAATAATAACGTTAAGTAGTGTTAACTCTGTCTGTACAAAAATGCATCTACTACACTGATAGAAATTTGTACATGACAATAATGAAAATCTACATTAATGTTATGAAAAATGACGTTAAAAAGGAACCTATGTAGGGTTTCATTGAATTAATGAAATGGGTATCATAAAATGTAATTGCAAGAACAATTTTCATTAAATTAATGAAAATTGTTCATACAAAATATAAATTGTATTTTATGAAAATGTTTCATTACTTTAATGAAAAAAGTATTTAATTCTTATGAAATACTTTCATTGAATTAATCCTACTTTTTATTTTTGAAATGAAATACTTTTATTGAATAAATGTTACTTTTATTTTTAAAATGAAATATATGTTTGAAATTGTAAAGATCTTTTTATAGAATTAAAAATAATAAAAAAATGTTTTCACTTAGTTTTCTCGCACAAAATTTTACTCCAACCTTAACTTTAAATACATAATTAAAACCACAAACTAATATAAAACATCACAAAAATTAGTTTATTAATATTTTAGTTTTAATTTAAAATTTCGTAAAAAAAATCTAAAAAAATCAAAAAATAACCAAGTTAAAAAAACACATATTTTTTATTTTATCTGGGCAATTCCAAAAATTTTCGCCCCACTGTTCGGAAACATGCCTTTGGACGCCACTGAGAATTTGGCTCATAGATATCCACGTTTATATGAGATATGTTGCATTTTTGGATTTTCAAAATTTGCTGTAGTTTTCAAATTATCGCGGGTCAAAGTTCGACTTTTTTAGCAAAAGTCAGACAAATACATGACGTTTAACGTGCTCTAACTTTATAACTACACCATTTACAGATGTAATTCGAAAAAGATCAATTGTAATTCGAAGATTCTATTTGTAATTCAAAGATTCCATTTGTAATTCGAAGATTCCATTTGTAATTCGAAGATTCCATTTGTAATTCGAATACTCCAATTGTAATTCGAAGATTCCATTTGTAATTCGAAGATTCCAATTGTAATTCGAAAAAGATCAATTGTAATTCGAAAAAGATCAATTGTAATTCGTAAAAGATCAATTGTAATTCGTAAAAGATCAATTGTAATTCGAAAAAGATCAATTGTAATTCGAAAAAGATCAATTGTAATTCGTAAAAGATCAATTGTAATTCGTAAAAGATCAATTGTAATTCGAAGATTCCAATTGTAATTCGTAAAAGATCAATTGTAATTCGAAAAAGATCAATTGTAATTCGAAGATTCCAATTGTAATTCGAAAAAGATCAATTGTAATTCGAAAAAGATCAATTGTAATTCGTAAAAGATCAATTGTAATTCGTAAAAGATCAATTGTAATTCGAAAAAGATCAATTGTAATTCGTAAAAGATCAATTGTAATTCGAAAAAGATCAATTGTAATTCGAAAAAGATCAATTGTAATTCGTAAAAGATCAATTGTAATTCGAAAAAGATCAATTGTAATTCGAAAAAGATCAATTGTAATTCGAAAAAGATCAATTGTAATTCGTAAAAGATCAATTGTAATTCGTAAAAGATCAATTGTAATTCGAAAAAGATCAATTGTAATTCGAAAAAGATCAATTGTAATTCGAAAAAGATCAATTGTAATTCGAAAAAGATCAATTGTAATTCGTAAAAGATCAATTGTAATTCGAAAAAGATCAATTATAATTCGAAAAAGATCAATTGTAATTCGTAAAAGATCAATTGTAATTCGTAAAAGATCAATTGTAATTCGAAGATTCCATTTGTAATTCGAAGATTCCATTTGTAATTCGAAGATTCCAATTGTAATTCGAAAACAACGAGTATAAAATCGTTTCTTACGCCTTTAAAAACATTGTTTTTTTGTTGATTTACTCGTTGGTTTTTGAATTACAATTGGAATCTTCGAATTACAAATGGAATCTTCGAATTACAAATGGAATCTTCGAATTACAATTGATCTTTTACGAATTACAATTGATCTTTGACGAATTACAATTGATCTTTTTCGAATTACAATTGATCTTTTTCGAATTACAATTGATCTTTTACGAATTACAATTGATCTTTTTCGAATTACAATTGATCTTTTTCGAATTACAATTGATCTTTTTCGAATTACAATTGATCTTTTTCGAATTACAATTGATCTTTTACGAATTACAATTGATCTTTTACGAATTACAATTGATCTTTTTCGAATTACAATTGATCTTTTTCGAATTACAATTGATCTTTTTCGAATTACAATTGATCTTTTACGAATTACAATTGATCTTTTTCGAATTACAATTGATCTTTTTCGAATTACAATTGATCTTTTACGAATTACAATTGATCTTTTTCGAATTACAATTGATCTTTTACGAATTACAATTGATCTTTTACGAATTACAATTGATCTTTTTCGAATTACAATTGATCTTTTTCGAATTACAATTGATCTTTTACGAATTACAATTGGAATCTTCGAATTACAATTGATCTTTTTCGAATTACAATTGATCTTTTACGAATTACAATTGGAATCTTCGAATTACAATTGATCTTTTACGAATTACAATTGATCTTTTACGAATTACAATTGATCTTTTTCGAATTACAATTGATCTTTTACGAATTACAATTGATCTTTTACGAATTACATTTGATCTTTTACGAATTACAATTGATCTTTTTCGAATTACAATTGGAATCTTCGAATTACAAATGGAATCTTCGAATTACAATTGGAGTATTCGAATTACAAATGGAATCTTCGAATTACAAATGGAATCTTCGAATTACAAATGGAATCTTCGAATTACAAATAGACTCTTCGAATTACAATTGATCTTTTTCGAATTACATCTGTAAATGGTGTAGTAATCCGATTATCACAAGTAATGGCTCATATGAAAGCTTAATTCTTCTTCTTTTAGGAAATATTTTCAAAAGCATACGGTTTTTTTCAGAAGTGTTGCAAAAATTCAGAAACATTTTTTTTTTGCGAATATTTAAAAAAACACATCTTCGATTTTTTAAAAAAAAAGTTTGGTGATAAACAATACTGTTTTGTACAACATATCCAAAATTCAGAGTGGGATCCCAATGGGATCAAAAAATATTCTGGTTTTAGTACGAAGTTCTTAAATTTTACCTTAGAAAATTAAAATTTTATATTTCTTAAATATAAAAATTTAAATTTTCAAAGAAAATTATACTATTAAAATTTTGAAAAACATTCAAAACATTAGAAATTTAAATTTTCTAAGGGAAAAATATCAGAACCTCGTACTTAAAACAGAATAGTTTTTGATCCCATGGAGATCCCACTCTGAATTTTGAATATGTTATACAAAACATTGTTATTTTTCACCAGAATTTTTTTTAAAAAAATCGAAGATGTGTTTTTTTAAATATTCGAAAAGAAAAAATGTTTTTGCATTTTTGCATCATTTCTGTAAAAAAAACTGTGTTATTTTAGAAATATTTTCTAAAAGAAGAACCCCAGCTTTCACATGAGCCTAAATTTGTGAAAATCAGGTCATTGGTTAAGAAGTTACAGCTCTTTAAACGTGATGTATTTTTCTTACTTTTGCTTAAAAAGTCAATCTTTGACCCGCCATAATTCGTTAAATACACCAAATGTAAAAAAACGATATATGGTACAAATATCATATTTATGAGGGCTATCTATGTGTCAAGGTTCAAATTAATCTGATACACCATTTCCAAAAATGACTAAAATTTGAGCTAAATTTTCTGGAATGGCCCATCTATAGATTTCACTCAGTTTTTCTCAAACAAAATTTTACTTGAAATAATTTAAAACAATGGGAGTTTAATACATACTTATAATTAATCAACAACATTTCATTTTAAATTTCGTAAAAAAATTCTTAGAAAAAATCACGCTCTGATCAGCTGTTTTTTGCGCGCGCAAACTAACAGACTAAACAGACGCGACACGACAAGTGTCAAAAAACAGAAAGTTTTGTAAACAAAACTTAATGAAATTTTTTAATGAAACTACAAAATCTAATGAATCAAAATAAATGAATATCTTGCACAATATGTATGAAATTTCATTCAGCATATGAAAAATTTCATTGTTGCAATGAACCAACGTTAATGAATTCCATTCATTAGTGATATGAAGCGTTTTTCTATCAGTGTATAGAAAATTTTATTTTTACATTTGTAGCACTGTGTTATCTTATACACAAATATGCTGTGAATAGATTATGAAAAACAAAATGAAAAGAAATTGATCTTAGGTTGATTTTTTGTTTGTAATTTTATCCAAGTAACATCATACCGGTGCGTATGATTAATAACACTGTGTGACAGAGAAAAAAAAAAACCTGGGATGCGATACTTTTTTTCTAGTAGGTGTTGTCGAGTACAACAAGACCCTGTACTTGAAATTTGCGAAACACCTCCAAAATCTTGAGTTACGGGTAAAAAACTGGTTTTTCGAACTTTTTACACTTATAAGCCAGTAACTTTGTTGATTTGTCGTCGGTTTTAGAAAGAAGAAAGTGAGACCTTCCGAAGATCTGAATATCATATTTAAGTAATATTGAGACAACTATGCGTATTTCTTCAGCAAACTCAATTTTTTTAAAAAATTTCCATATTTTTCAACTTTGGAGATGTTTTTACACATTTTTTTTGTTAAGGAACCGTATTATTTATGAATTTATTAAAAAAGTATATATATTTGTGAGAAAACCTCAACTATGGTTTTTAAAATCGGTAAAAAATTGACCGAGTTATTAAACTTTTAATTAAAACAAAATTTTGGAATAAATGCCTGCACAATGTTTTTATACCCTCTAACCGTAGTACGGGGTATATTCACTTTGTCATTCGATGCGAAACGCATCAAAATATCGGTCTATAGTCTCACAGCGAATATAATTTTTTGATCAATGATCGATTCTAAGACATTATAGAGATGGCGAAATATCGGCCTAGAGTCCCATAAAGTATATATTTTTTGATAAGTAATCGATTCTAAGACATTGAAGAGATGTCCGTCATGTGCGGACGTCCGCTTGTACAAGACATGATAATTTAGTGGAAGGTTAATCTTGTATAAATGACAATGGTACTCTAAAGCAAAAAAGTTTGGCGAAAGCTCTTGTTCTAAACTGTTGTTGAGAAGGGGAACTCAGCGGCGCTAATGTATGGCCTGTCTGGGACACCTTTCCCTTGCGATAAATAAAAATAAACAAGTGAGAGTGTTACATTCGGCTGTGCCGAATCTTTTATACCCTCCAAAATGTAAAAAAATATAAAAAAATCCAGGGGCGTCTTTTTTTTTTGGCGTGGGGTTGGTTGGAGACGTTAGGGGGCACCTTCCCCTTGCGATTTTGAACTTCTTTTGAGATAAGAATGTTGCATTTGCTTACCAAAAGTACAAAAAACTCTGCAAAAAATGCGGTTTCTTGGGTTGGTTTAGTTCTTATATTCCTGCCTAGGAATATAAGACATATTCGTGCCAAACTTCGGAAGTCTAGCTCTTTTATTTTGGACTGTATCGTGTCCTCTACAGACGGACAGACGGACGGACGGACGGACATCGCTAGAATGTCTTAGAATCGATCACTGATCAATAAAATATATACTTTATGGGGTCCTAGACCGATATTTCGATGCGTTACACACGGAATGACAAAGTGAGTATACCCCCATACTGTGGTTGGAGGGTATAAAAACTATAAGGACGTTTCGCGGTTTTGAGGGGGGGGAAGTTATGGGTGATGCTGTCTGGGGACACCTTCCCCTAGCGATTAATGTTTTATTTATTATAATATTTACACTCAAATAATAAAATTTTATATATTTTTTTATTTTTCGTTTAACCTAAAAGGAAAGAAGACCAAAAAAAAAAAAGGCATTGTTTAATCCCCTTGGTTCAACAGCAGGTCAATGAACTTCATATGACGCAAAAATGTTTTATTTGTTGAACAAATAGATAAAAAAACTTTAAAATAAAATAGTGTATTTCTGGGGTTGCATTAGTTTTCCAAGGGGAAACTTTTTTCCCCTGGTCCGGTTTAGCCCATTTACAAACTTCACTGTCCTATAAACATAACACATATTCGTGTCAAAACTTTAGGAGTCTAGCTCTTTTATTTTAGACAGTTTCGTGTCTTCCACAGATGGACAAACGGACGGTCAGACAGACGGACAAAGCTAGAATGTCGTAGAATCGATCACTGAACAAAAATATATACTTTATGGGACCCTAGATCGATATTTCGATGTGTTTCACACAGAATGACAAAGTGAGTATACCCCTCATATTATGGTTGGATGGTAGAAAAACATTGTGCAGGCATTTATTCCAAAATTTTGTTTTTATTAAAAGTTTAATAACTCAGGCAATTTTTAACCGATTTTTAAAACCAAGGTTGTAATTTACTCTTAAATAAATATACTTTATTAATAAAAGCATAAATGGTACGGTTCCTATAAAAAAAATATGATAAAACATCTTCAAACTTAAAAAATAATGATTTTTTTTTTGAAAAATTGAGTTTGCTGAAAGAATACGCACAGTTGTTTTAATATTACCCGGCTAAAAATGAATTGTATATGAGCATATATGAACACATTTGACCATACATCATTAATTCGAAAACATATATGATCATATAAGAACATATATTAAAATTGGCGCTTATTCTATATATGACCATATATTGTAAAACATATGATAATATGCGATCATATATTGGCCCATCCTTAACATAAATTATCATATATGATCGTACATGAGCTTGTATACATTATTTTTAGCCGGGTACTTAAATTTCATGTTTACAACTTCGAAAGATATTAGTTTATTCTTTCAAAAAACGTCGAGTAATTCGAAATCGGTTAATATTCAACAAAGTTACTGGCTTATAAGTGTAAGAAGTTCGAAAAACCGGTTTTTTACCCGTAACTCAAGATTTTGGAGGTGTTTCGCAAATTTCAAGGACAGAATCTTGTTGTACTCAGCAACACCTACTAGAAAAAAAGTATCGCATCCCAGGTTTTTCTGTTTCATTCATTTTTGTAACACTGTGTAATGACTGATAGTTATAAAATTATTTATACATACATATGAAGAATTAATGTCGATAAAATTTTAAACATAATGATAAAATCAATTTATTTTACATACATATTTTTGACAGCCCGAGTAAAAAAAAAATGTATGGTAAAACATGTTATCTTATAAAATTATATATAATTTATTGGATCTGATTTTGCTAAATTTCATCCGAAAATTGGCCGCGCCAAAGTTATCTCATAATATATGAAGTTACAGTTTAATATTTGATTGTATGTGATTTCATCCGGAAATTGGCCGCGCCAAAGTTATCCCAAATTATCTATTATCATGATTTTGTATTAAATATGATATAATATGATGTAATTTCATCCGGAAATTGGCCGCGCCAAAGTTATCTTAAAATATCCGATATCATGATTTTATATTAAATTGGATATTATATAATGTAATTTCATCCGAAATTTGGCCGCGCCAAAGTTATCTTATAATATCTGATATCTGGATTTTCTAAAAAAATTATTGGATACATTTTAATCCAAAAAATGTTTCTGTTTTTAGATTTATTTTTAGATATAATAATGTCAAACTGAAAATAAATTAAAAAAAAAAAAAAAAACTTCGAACGGACGGAGATTTGAACCACAAGTCTTCCGTTTTGTAATCGCAATCTCTACCCTCTAGACCAGCGGACGTTGTTAGCAAATAACAACTTTAAAAGACTTAGTTTTTAATAAATTGATCGCATCTAATTATATCAAATTGATCTAACATATAGTAATATATGATTACATCCAATTAAATATGTTATTCACTTGTACACAATTTTCAAAAAGACTTAGAAAATTTTTGTTAAAATTTGCAAAATAAAAAAAATTGGAATGACGTACAGTGCTATTAGGGGCTTCCATGGTAAGCTTAAACAATAATTTTAATGTAGCGATATGCCTTATTTCCAAGTCATAGGCTTCCAAAGTGAAATAAGACTTTGGCTTATAAGTTTGAAATTTTTCATGGAATCAGGAAATCAGAATTAGATTTAAGATCGGGTTCCAAAAATCATTGATAATTTGATAATTTTAACCAAATATAGCTATTATTAACTACATAAATGCAATATAAATTTTTAAAAATGATTGCAAATATTCAAAAAGTAAAATTTTTTAAGTTCTAAAAAAACAAATGCAATAAAAAAGTGTTTTCTATTTAAAAAAAAAATAAAAAAATATATTTTTTTCTGGAATCGAACTCGGGTTCCCAAAAATGATAGATAATTTTATAACAAATTAATTATAGTCATATATAACTATATAAAAGCAATATAATTTTTTAAAAATGATTGCAAAAATTCAAAAAAAGAAAAATTTTTAGTTCTACAAAAAATAAATGCAATAAAAAAGTGTTTTCTATTTAAAAAAAAATATATTTTTTTTCTGGAATCGAACTCGGGTTCCGAAAAATTATAGATACTTTTATAATAAATCAGATATAGTTATATATAACTATATAAAAGAAAAATCATTTTTTAAAAATGATTGCAAAAATTTCAAAGATGAAAATTTTTTAGTTCTAAAAAAATTAAATGCAATAAAAAACTGTTTTCTATTTAAAAAAAATAAAAAAAAAACTTTTTTTCTCGACTGGGCCGGGAATCGAACTCGGGTTCCCAAAAATCATATGTAATCTTATATGATCCAATAAAAACTTTTGTATAACCATATATGTTGACACACAAAAATGAATTTTGAAATACTGGCATATATAATTATATATGGCAAGTTGTTTGGTCAAAAAAATATTTTTTATATACATGATTATATTAAAATATATATTCCATTACATATGCGACCATTTATAAATATATATTGAGTTTAGACGAAATTTTCGTATATATAGTACCACACAAACACAGATACATATCGTTTAAGAAACATATAATTATATCTATTATTTTTGTTGGAAATTTTTTTAGTATGGAACCATATATAATTATACATAAATTGATACTGGATTTTTTGTTTTGTAAAGTCCTATACATAATTAGATATAAAGTCACGTATGATAATGTATGAAATCGGATTAAGTTTTATGTGCAACGTATGATTACATCTACCATTTATATTAATATATTATGAACAATATAATTAGATATGATTTTATATGACATCATTTAAAAAAATTGGAAAATTTCAAAGTGAGATATAATTTTATACTTTGACTCATATTGTTTTATATGGTTTTATGAAAACATATAAAAAATTATACATTTATATAAATTCCTTTTTACTCGGGAGTCTTATATTTTTTACTATTTTTTTTTAACGTGTATACTGTTATTACAAAAATAACACCGCTCAACACTCATTTGGCGATTTGAATTCTGATGATCAATTTTAGTTAGGGTTTGCAATGCAGCTCGTAATCGTAACCGTAACCGCGGTAAACCGCACTATTTAACCGTAACTGCACTAAAAATCTTGCGGTTACGGTTAATTTAATTAACTTAAGATTTTTAGGACAAAATGGGTTTATAAAATGGAATAATAAAAAAAAAATACATACATATATTTATAGATACAAAAATTGACTCAGAATATAAAACTTTTTCTATTGCAAAAATATTTCAGAATCTAAAACTTATTCTGTAGAATAAATGTCATAGATTCTGAGACAGTTTTAAATGCAGACATGCCTCCGATGAGACTTCTCTTTAGAAAATATTCCTCAGAGTCTGAATAATTTTTTACTGAAAAAATGTGTCAGAATCCAACTTTTTCTATTGAAAAAAATACTCAGAAATAAAACAGTTTTGATAAAAAATATGTCTCAGAATCTAAGTATTTATCTATGGCAAGAATATTTCAAAATCTGAGTCTTTTTCAGAACAAATTTCTGTTTCTCTACAGAAAAAGAAAATCTTAGAATCTGAGACTTTTTCTATAGAAAACATTTTTTAGCCACTGAACCTTTTTCTACACTAAAAAAAATAAAACTGTAAAGTTAACAAAATTTTTTTTGTTAACTCGGGTTTACTGGCTTTTTAGCAAATTTTTAGTTAAAATCAGCGTTTTAACTACTTTTTTTAGTTAAGTTCAATTTACGAAAATACTAGTTTTGTACAAATTTTGAATTAATTTTTTTTGTTGACTTTAAAACTGAGTTTACGAATTTTTACAAATTAGTTTGCTGATTTTTTGTAACATTTTTGTCAAGTGAAAAATTTTAAACATTTCTTGTGTAGCCTCCTATGCAAATCTCATAAGTCCTACTTAAGCTGTGGAAAAAATAAGAAAAAAAAAGTGAAGTGTTAGTGTTTAAAACCATTATTTAACAAACTTAAAATTTTTTACAAAAAGTTTAGCTGAATTCAACTTATAAAAAATATTACGAAATTTTCAGCTGAATTTTTAGTTAAAATTACGTTTTTTTTGCTACATTCATTCTACGAAAAGTTAACTAAATATTTTTTGTTAAATTAACTAGAAATTTAGTAGGTTCAAAATCAGGTGTTTTTTTAGTTAAATTTAACTAAATTTTTTGCTAACTTTACAGTTTTTTTTTTTTGAGTGATAAAGAAAAACACGGAATTTTTAAACTATTTAAAAAAAATTCCTTGAATCCAATATTCTTATTAAATAAAAAAGGCTATAAATCAGAGACATTTAAGTATTAAATTTCTCAGAATCTGAAAGTGGTTTAATCGAAAAAATGTCTCAGAATCTATGGCTTTTTCTACAGAAAAATCGTGTCACTTCTGATACACTTTAAATTAAAAAAATAATAAATTTAACTTTTATTTTTTTTAATTAATATTTTTGTTTTTATTTTGTTTTTAATAACGATAACAATTTATAACTTTCTCCCACCAAACACAAAAGCTACATCCTCCACTGTATACCTATAGGTATACATTTTACATTAAATCAGTTATGTACTACTATTTTACAATTTTATTAATCAAAAAATAATTAAATTAAAATTATTTTAAAATAGTGCAGTTAGCCGTTAACCGCGGGTAACCGCTCCAATTTTTACCGTAGCCGCGGTTAAGAAAAACTGCGGTTATTTCCAAATCCTAACTTTAATAGACTTTGATCTCCTGATTCCAAATCTGTTCTCCAAATTTTTTCATCACGTCTAGATTTTTAATTATTCACGGTTGAAAATGCGAAAAATTACGATTTTTAAATTGTTTGAAAGCCTGCACAGAAGCCATTCAGTGGAATACAAATCTGGTATAAATCACAAAAGTAGAATTTTTCTATGGTCTGCAACATAGAAAACAATTTTTTTTCAAATTTGGTTGGGTTATATTTGCTTTTTAAAATGATACTGATAAAATTTCCATTTTTGTAAAATTTACTGTAGTTTTTTGATATTTTTTAAAGAAAAAAAAACTGGAGCCAAAAACCGTCCATTTGTTGAGCGGAGTAATTAATATGGATTAAAAAAAAGTTAAAACAAAGGCGGATCTGGCTATTGATAAACTTGGGCATTGAAAATTGTGGCTTTTAAGTTGAACATTTATGTGATTTAAATTTGAGGTCAATCACAAATTTAAAATTTTGAAAATAAAAAATAAAAAAAGGAAACTGTGATTGTCACCTTCTCTCTTACTATAAATATTGACAACTTCATTTATTTAAATTTCTGAACTTAAAAAATAAAATTTTCGCAAAGTATTTCCTAAATACAATATGAAATTTTATCCAGCTGCGATCTAATCGAAATACTGTGCTAGAATAACAACGAATAAAAAAAAACCCAAAGCATACGTTCAGACATGTATAGAGTATATTACAAGCTTATAAAGAGAACGGAAAGTAAGTTTTCCATCACAACTACTGCTACTGGCTACAAATTATAATATAACGAATTATATTGTTGCACTTTTGGTAATTTGCACTTCAACTCTAGAAAATATAGCTACGGCAAAAAAAAAACTAATGTATAAAAGAAATTTTACACAGACCGCAATTATGAACTTGTTACGATCTGCAAAAAATATGTTTCCGAAATTTACTTCACAACGCATAAGATTGTAATAAAAAACAAAATTGGAAAAATAAATGATTGAAAAAGATTTTATGAAAAAAAAAAAAAGTTTGTTAGAAAAGCAGAAGTTTGGTATTTTTTTTTTTTTTTTTTTTTGACAAATATTAACTTTCGACAACAAAAACTTGGGCGAAAGTGTTTGTGCTTCAAAAAATTAAAAAAAATGAATTGTATTCGCCCACATTTTGTTTCACCAATTTTTTTTATTTTGCCAAAAAAAAAATGTTTGCTATTTTTTTTTTTTTATCTCAGCATTATTTTAATATGAATTTTTATTTATTGAATTATAAAAACTTTTTTTTGCAAACATTTTTTTTACAAAACAAAATTTTAGCCAAACATTTATTTTTGTCAATTTTGTTTAATATATTGTTCCAACAAAAAACTTTTTTTATCCAATATTTTTCACTTTTGTACTAAAAAATGTAGCTATCGCTCGTCGTATTCATTGTACGCAACACTCTTATTATAATAATATATTTTGTTTAAGAAATTGTAGAATAAGAAGAAGTTCTAAAAATAAAGAAAAATACTGAAGACATCATTGTGCTGTGTAAAGATGCATATTTTGTATGCATATTTTATGGTTTGTCTTTTCCGTTTTCTTTACAATCATATTCAGAAACACTTTTTTCATGTTTTTTTTTTTTTAATTCTTTGGGGTTTTTTTATTATATATTTTTAACCCCATAGTAGTAGGTCATAAGTTAATTGGTTTGGCAACACTCTATTGTAAAGCATTATTCACACACTCATATTCAACTAGTACCTTGATGTACGGCAAAAGGGGACCAATTCGAATTTAGCATAGAAAAATTAAAATTCAGAAAAGCAAAACAGAAATTCAAAAAATTCAATACAAATTTAGAAGAGCATAAAGTCAAAACACCTCAATTCAACCGAAAAAAACATCTTTGATCTTACCCCTTTCGAATTGGATGAAACTTGGAGTACAGTTAATCCAAGTCTGATAGTGCCAAAATGTTGTACTTCCGGTGGTTTTTCTTCCAGAGATATGGAGTGTAGTAGTATTAGAGTGTCTCTTATTTTGGAAATGTTGGAAATGTTGAGCCGGCACCCGCTCATTTTTTTTCATTTGACTTAGAAATAGCTCATAAGTCATTTTACGCCCCTACGACCACGGCTTTCCTAAGCGACAGGGCCTTAAAGAGTGGGCCTAAGAAATCCTTTTTCCATACAAATCCAATTTTTTTTTTTTTTTATTTTTTATTTTTCTTTTTATACTCTCCACTTAGTGGTAGAGGGTATATATAAGTTTGTCATTCCGTTTGTAACTCATCGAAATATCGGTCTGGGACCCCATAAAGTATATATATTCATGATGCCCGATCGATTTTAAGACATTCTAGCGATGTCCGTATGTCCGTCTGTCCGTCTGTCCGTCTGTCCGTCTGTCCGTCTGTCCGTCTGTCCGTCTGTCCGTCTGTCCGTCTGTCCGTCTGTCCGTCTGTCCGTCTGTCCGTCTGTCCGTCTGTCTGTGGAAAATGCTCTCGCGGACAAAATATTGCACAGAGATGACTGAAACTTAACATATATATTGGAAGTTCTCCCGAGAAGTTTGGTATTGCATTTGAGCGATATAGGTTCAGCGGTTCAAAAGTTATGAACGAAAATGTAAGCACACCTCAAAAATTTCAGTACATTCAACATAACCTAAAAATACAAAATGCTTTAATTCGGCTTCTGGTTGACATATGTTAACATAATTGAACACCAAATGGTATTTAAACAAGAACGAACATATTCTTTGACACAAAAAGAAAAAAATCGCGGATTTTTTTTTTTTTACCAAATTTTTTTTTTTCGCGGAAATTTTTTTTCAATTTTTTTTTTTTTTTTCAAAAGTAATTTCCTTTTAAATAAAGTTGTTTGCAATAATCTTTTTGAAATTGTGGAGGGTATCACTACATTCGGCAAGGCCGAATTTAACTTTTTTACTTGTTTTAGCTATTGTTTTACTTGATTAGCTTATTAACGACAAAAAAAAAATTGGATTTTGGGGGGATACGGATTACAGCTCTAACAAATTTTTCCAAAAAAAAAAAAAAAATTAGAGCCGTTGTATAACACTCTGCTAGGTGCAAAAATTTACAAGCTGGGCACCATGTTGGTAAAGCTAAAGGTAGAAGCAGAACAAGCACGGCACGGGGGACGGTTGCCGTTGCCGGAGAATATAGGCCCAAAACAATGACGGGGGACGGCGACGGCAAAAAATGTCATTCGTTTGTTCAGTGGTGCCAACTTTTAATAAAATTGGAGTAATTTTACGGAAAAAATCGCTTATCACATAGTCAATGTGATTAAGTTGGCACTACTGTACGTTTGTTACACCATTTTGAATGAAAAAATTAAAAATTGTTGTGAAAATGCGGCAACCCTGGAGTGTGAGAGGGAGGGAGATTGAGAGAATCCGGAGATAAAATAAAATAAGTTTTAATTCTTTGTCGTGCCGGTCACGGTTTTTAACTGTCAAATCGTATGGAAAAAGTCGTGCCGTTCTTGTTCTGTTCCTACCTTAATTTGGGTACGCTGAATTCAATGGTGGTAGCCGTTTTTCGCGATATTTGCGATTTAAAATTGTTAAGCCTACACTCAAAATAATAATTCCGTAAAATACTCCGTAAAATGACTGTAATCTCAGTTCAACAAATATTTGACAGAGTTTACTGACAAAATACAGATATAATGAAAATACTTTGTATTTTGTTGTGAAAAAAAAAAATTTCATCTGTTATATTATTTTTAACATTGTAATCTTAATTTAACAGATAATTAACAGAGTTTCTGCTTAAATACAGATTTAAGTGAAATACTCCTGTTTTTGTTATAACCAAAAAACTAACTTTTATCTGTATTTTTGCTTATTTCTATGTAATCTTAATTTCATAGTTAAAAACAGAGATTTCTGTAAAAAACTAAATTTTATATGTATTTTTTTTAAGAAAATGTTAAAAAAGTACAAAAAAAATCTTTTTAAAAATCGTATAAAAATTTTACAAAATAACATGTATTTTACTAAACTCTGTAAATTTACAGAGTTTTTTTCTGTAAATTTTTGGTTGAATCAAGTGCATTTCACAAATATATATACATTTACAGCGTTTTTATTTGCTAAATGATGTTTTATTTAACCAATATTTTACTAGAAATTCTGAATATTAAATTTTTTTTGTCAAAATCATTTTACAAAGTTTTATAGTAAAATTACAAAGAAATGTTGCTAGCTGCAAATGTTTGGTGTACTCTGTTAAATTAGCAGAGTTTTCTGTAACTCAGCTAATTTATTTCTGTTAAACTAGCAGAGTTTTTCTGAAATTTAACAGAGTTATTATTTTGAGTTGAATTTTTATGCTTGTGCAATAGTTTTTAAATATAAATTAAGAAAATCCATTTTTTGCCGCGAAAAAAAATTTTTCCGCGAAATTTTTTTTTTTAGAAAAATTTTGTGTCTGTAATGTATCGTATTCTACTCATTTTCATAAAAAAATAAAAAAATTGGAAAAATATATCGCGAAACAAAATTTCCGCGAATAATTTTTTTTTTTTGTATATTTACTAGTGTTTAGATGTTAAAATTGAGCAATGTCTTAATAATATAAAAAATTATTTTTTTACTTAAAAAAAAAAAATAAAAATTAATAGCGAATATTGCTAATACATACGTTTACTTTGAAAAAACTGATATTACAATGGGATTTAGGGTAAATTCAAATCAAACTAAAAATATTTGTATTGAACCCTTTTTTTCACGAAAATAAATATTTTTCGCGAACAAAAAATGTTTTTCGCAAAAAAAAAATTCACGGTATTATGGTTTGTTAGGTTAGAATGGTTTTAAATTTAAAAATGATCGCAATAGTTTAAAAATATCGTTTTAATTGTTCTTGAGCATCAAAATTTTAAATCGCGAGTACGAGCGCTAACTTCGTAAAAAGGCTAGCACCATTGGATTCAGCGTACTCGAATTAACTTTAGCAGTAGAGTGCCCAGCTAGTTTAAAAAAAAATTTCAAATTCAAGCACAGTGTAATTAATTAATTAATTAAAAAATAAATAAGTTTTTTGTTATACTATTAATTACTACTATAATTAAAAAAAAAATAAATTAAAGTTGTTTAAAAAAAAAATCCAAAAAACAGGTCTCATTCAGGTTTCAAATAATAGGTAATGAGACAGCATTTAATGGCATTCACCAAGTTTTTTTTTGTAAAAGGTCGAAGGCCATTGTTTTAACCTTAATTTTTGGAGAGCTATACCTCAAAGAAGAATATTTTTAAAATTTTTGAAAAAATATGAGTTCTTTAGGATAACCTATATTACATAAGTTTAAATTTTCAGGATGTAGATGTCATTGGAACTTTTTATGTTAATAGAAACATAGTGACAGATAAGAAAAAGCTGTGTATCCTCCATTAGAAACAAAAAAATATTTTTTTTTCTTTCGGACCCTGGTACAATTGTTCACTTTTTTAAATGTTTTGGGCATGCTGGGTTTCTATTTGGAAAAAATTTCCCGGGAAACATTTTTCTTAAATCCAGAGATTTTTTCTTCGGGAAATTTCGGGAATTCGTCGCTAATTTTTTAATAAAAATATATTTAATTTATACATTTTTAACACAATCTTAAATGATTTAATAAAAATGACACTAAAACTTTAAAAGAATTAACGTTTTTAAAGAAAAACTAGTGAGGATATGCTTCAGCTTGCATTTTATTTACGCCTAATAATTATTTTTCTTTAATCGATTGCGTGACAAAATACGGAATCAAACTAAATTCCACTTCAAATGTTGGTTGCAAATTGGCAAGAGTTTTCTTAATCTAAAATTCCAATGATTTCTTCTTTACGAAATTTAGTATTTCATATTCAGAACAACAATTTTTATAGTGCTTAAACAAAAATATCGATATTTTAAAAAATATATAACAAACCTAGTTTTCAGCTTAAAATTTCATATATGAAGTAAAAGCCTGATATCTATCGGCCGTGAATAAAAATATTTTGTAACGAACCTTGGCCGCCGTGAGTTCTATCCCAGCAACCAGTGAAAATACGTCGTTACAATGGCTATATGTATAGTACATTGGTGTTCTCTAATGTACTACCAATTAATTTTAATAATTCGAAAGTTTAATTAAATATATCTTTAAGATATAATTTTCTACGGTTGGCATAGTCAAAATTAAAAAAAATTTCCAAAAAGTTATTAAAACCGCATTTGAAGCAAAATCGCATATTTCCGAATTGTGAAAAATTTTGTATGGAGTGGAAATACGTCAATGCAAATACTAAAACTATGATAAGGTCCAATATTTCTACAAAAAAAATAGATTCGCAGCTTATTTCGTGAGTTAGATATCAGTTAGCAATCCATTAAAGGCATAGTTTACAACAATACACCTATTTATTATCAAACGAGTATTTTTGTTGAAGGTGCTATGTAGATAATTTATCGAGCTTTAATTCAAGCTTAATAGCGTCCAGATTGAGTAAATATTAAACGTGCTACGAGGGTCGAAATGGAAAGTGAAATTATTACAAGAAGTTTTTTAGAAAAGTTCTTTAAAATACTTCTAGGTCGATCTTTCCCAAGCTCAAACATTAAAAATTTAAAAAAGAGTCCAATAGTATACATTCATTTTTCAAATAATTTTTCCAATGACCCGAACAAAAATCAAAATTTTTAAAATGCAGTCGAAGAAATCCGAAATTTTTGACCTCCAATTTTTTTGACCACCAATTTTTTGTAAAAAAAGGAAATGTTCAATTATTTTCATATCTCATTACTATACACTTGGGTGTACTAAAATTATTAAACAATTAAATCTTGTGTTTGTTTACTAAAATTTGGTGGTCAAAAGAATTGGAGGACAAAAAATTCGGATTTCTCTACTGTGTTTTAAATTTTGGTTTTTGTTTGGGTCTTTGGAAAAATTATTTAATAAATGAATTTTAACTATTGGACTATTTTTTAAATTTCTAATGTTGGAGATTGGATAAAATCGACCTAGAAATATTTTTAAGAAATTTTCTATAAAAGGTCTTTCAATAATTTCAATTTCTATTTCGACCCTCGTAGCACATTTAATATTTACACAATCTGAACGCCATTGTATGTTGTATGTTTATTTGGCGGCTATATAACAATTTCTTATACTTTATAAAAGATGCTCGGGCCATTTCAATCCGACACTTTATTTCTTTGTCTGCTGTCCATCTTCTGTAAGCCAAGCACCCAAATATTTGAAACTAGTCACACGTTCTATTGGGTTGTTATTTATTACAAGTTGCGCATTAATATATGGAACTTTATTACGACTTATAATCATCATTTTATACTTCGCCTCCGGATGGCGAAGTATAAAATGATGATGGAGTCATGGACTCTTAAAACCACACACATGAATAAGCTTGAAAGTTTTGAAATGTGAATATATCGTCGACTTCTTCGAGTTTCATGGACAGATTTCGTATCCAATGCTGAAATACTAAGACGACTAAATACTTAACGTCATCTTCTCCATACCATCAAAATCCGTAAAACCACATATTTTGGCCACATCATCAGAGGGGAAAAATATCAACTACTTGTTCTTATACACAGAAAAAAATATGGGGAAAAACAATTTGAGTAACCACTTGTTTAAATTTAAAAAAAGTTTTGAGTAATTTTTTAATTGACGCAATTAAAAATTTACTCAAAAATTTAAAAACAAATTGAGTAAATAATTTAATAAGAATTTAATAGCTTTTTTATTTTTTTTTTGAGTTTTCTTAGTTTTTTTAATTCTCGTTTAGTTTATAGTTTTTTGTATATATACATGAAAGTTTGTAATCATATTTATAAAAATTTTTTATGTCTTTAAGACAAAAATATATTTGGTAAAGTTTGAAAAAACATGTTTTTTTTCTTTGTAAAAAAATATGAAATTTTTTTAAACTTTGTTTTTTTTAGAGTAGAAACAGAATAAGCCCGGCACGACTTTTTCCATACGGTTTGGCAGATTAAACCGGTGGCCGGCGCCGATGTGAAATAAAACTTGTTCTGTTTTTAAAAGGTGGTGCTTCTTGTTCTGTTCCTGCACTTAATAGTGTCAATTAAAAATTTACTCAAATTTTTTTGGCAAACATTTAATAAATTTTTATTAAAAATTTACTCAATACTATTAAATCGTTTACTGGTGGAAAATTGAGTAATTTTTTACTCAATAGTATTAAAAATTTACTCAAATTTTTTTTTTATTTCTTTCTGTGTACTACAGGGAAAAATCGAAGGCAGGCGTGGTATTGGCAGAAAACAGATGTCATGGTTACGCAACATCAGATCATGAACTGGTATCCGATCAATTGGAGAACTGGTCAGACTGGCATCAGACAGAGAACAGTTTGCTAATTTAATATATAATATTATTTAATTAAATTTAATTGTGATTCGCTTTCATCCTATGAAGGATATGCAATAAAGAGAGAGAGAGAACGCCATTAAGCTTTAATTAAAGCTTAATTAATTACATACACAGGACTATTTACAAAAATACTTATTTGATAATAATTAGCTCTATTTTGGTTAACTTTGTCCTGAATGGATTGCTAAGTAATATCTTTCATACGAATAAGCACCGTATATTTTCGAGGTTAGTAAAACTATTTTACATAATAATTCATATAAAATGGTTTTAAATTGGAAAATACGACCAAAATACGTAATGTAACAATTTTTATATGGTAAAGTTCAAAATTTGTTTTAATTAAAAAATTCTCTGGAATTCCCGGAATACAATTTTTTTAAAACAATTTCCCGGGAATTGAAAAAGTCTGGGAATTTAGAAACCCTAATGCTGAGTCCAAATAAGACCTTTGAACTGGCGTATAGCTACTACTTTTCAAGTTATATGCACCTAAATGTTAAAAAACATAGCAATAGCATTTTAGCAATTTGCAGACATTTATGTGCAGATATCTCGAAAACTTGTAATACTATAGGACGTTTAAAAGGTATTTGGACTCAGCACGTCAAAAACAATCAGAAAAACGAACTAGAATCTCAATAACAAAAATTATTTTTTTCTAAGGGAAAATACACCGTTTTTTCTATCTTTTATTTTATTAAGAATTAATATATAATAACAAATCATATAATTATTTTAACTAACCGAGAACTGGTAACAATGACCTTCGTCTCGTTGTAGCGAAACATATCAAGGCTTCTGGTGGGAAACGAACCTACGACTCATAGGCTAGCATGCTACCAACTAGCCTACTTTGGAAATTTAGTTGGAATTTACGGATTTCAATTAAAAATATAATCAAACAATTGGTCTGAAAATACCTGTAATTTTGAGATAAGCGCGTGACACGATATATGAGTTTTTCACTAGTAAGCGAAGGTAAAATTTATTTTCTTAGAGCATGAGTGAGCGTAAAGTCAAATAAAAAGTTCACGAATAATTTATTTCAAATGAGAATAAATTATTTTTTATGTTTTCTTTATGATGAACAAAATGAAAAAGAATTTGTAATGGCGGATAGGCAGATGATTTTAAATTAAAATGTAATTTAATCTTTTAACACTTATATTCATAGACTTCATAGTTAGTCATAGACAAAAATTACTAAAGACTAGCCTTCGGTGATTCAACTGACTTCAGACACTTAAAAATCTAACCTAATCTATGACACACACCAAATATCGTACGACGATATACCGCTGTTAGAATGTACACAAGTGTGAGTGCATTAGTTTTTTTTATGTAAACAAATACATACATATATGTTTGTAGAACAGTTACTGCAATGTTTTATAACGTTTATGCAATTGTAAACATTTCCGGAACATGTTTAATATTGACAACAAACTTGTTTTTGTGGTTTGTTATTTGTTGTTTTTAGAATATGCATTTATGTGGTATTTTTGTATGCAATATTTTTATATGCATACATAGATGGAAGATGATCTATACTATATTAGAATCAAAAACATTATTCATGTTTTTATTATGCAACGTTAAAAAAAAACTGCTTTGTTTATTGAATGCAAAAATGTATTTTAAAGAAAAATATATTGCAAATTCCGCTAATGATACAAGTAAAATTACATAGACACTTATCCACAGGTCAACGATACTGGTTAATGCGATAGCCTATAATAATATTTATGTATATTAGGGATATAACTTTTGAACATTTTTTGAAAATATCAAATCGGCCCTATGCTGGCTTAATACACACGGTATATACACATTTATTGAAAAAAATTGAGCATCAATATTAATATAAAAACACAAAATTTTCTTTGGTTCTATTAGCTTTTCTTGTTAAAAAGGTAATTTTCCTACCAAATAGCTAGAAAAAAATAAGAAAAACGGATTGGGGCAAGATGGATTTTTTTGAAAAACGTTTTTTAATGTAAATAATGTCAAGCTTTCTAATAAACTTAGTTAAAATAATCTCAAAATAGGCGCTTTGCAAAAATTTTTTTTTTTAATAATTTGACCTTAAATTTTAAGGTCAAAGTTATATTTTTTTTTTGGTGGTTTACCAATGATATTGGAAAGGTCGTCAAAAATACTTTAAAAATCGTTTTTTAAAAAAAAAAATTTATCGCATCAAAGTGTCAATAAAAATTCAACCAAATATGATCTTTGCAGAAAAATGAGAACTTCCCATCTCTGTAACTCAAAAAATATTTCAATGAAAAAGTTTTTATTTAAACTTTAGACTACCTACTGTTATCCTAACATTTTGGCAAAATTATACCTAAATCGGTTTTTTGGTGTGGACCGTTGACGCGTTTTGCCCCATATGTGAATATATTGTTTCTACAGAATAAATTTTGACAGTTTCCAACACTACAATTCTATTTTTAGCAATCTCAACCTCACTTCAACCTCACTTAATTTTTTCAACTTCTTTGTCTCTTACATTATTTCGCAAGGGTTACCAACATGATCTGGAATTGCAGACCCAAATAAAGGAATTTACATTTTGTGTTTCGGAGACGTGCCTAATGGCGACATATTTTGTCAGAAATTTTTTTTTATATTTTCTTTAATGGTTTGGTCGTACTTTTTGTTTGAAATTTTTATATACGAATATAAGACTTTATATTTTGCCACAAGCGATTGCCAATTTGCAAAATACTCTTGATTGAATAGAATTTGACGAATTTCAAAACACGTGTCGAGTAAGTCTTGCGAAATGATTTAAATTTAAAAATCAATTAAAAAAAAACAAATTTATAAATAGTTTCTTGAAAATTGTAACTCTGAAAATATTATCGTTATGATTAGTAAAAGAAATATGACCTCGATCCAGAATAATCTTTCTCAAAATATGTATAAAAAAAAAAATATTTATAGAAAAAACAAGTAAGAAAGCTATATTCGGCTGTGCCGAATCTTTTAATACCCTCCACCAATGTGAAGATTTAAAAAACAAAAAAGTTTGTTTTATTTATACCTCAGGAAATAAAAAAGTACCAAAAAGTGTACTTTCGGTACCTTTAATAAAAGGTACTTTTTATTAAAGGTACTTTTTATAGAAGGTACTTTTTATAAATGGTACTTTTTATAAGAGGTACTTTTTATAAGAGGTACTTTTTATAAAAGGTACTTTTTATAAAAGGTACTTTTTATAAAAGGTACTTTTTATAAAAGGTACTTTTTATAAAAGGTACTTTTTATAAAAGATACTTTTTATAAAAGGTACTTTTTATAAAAGGTACTTTTTATAAAAGGTACTTTTTATAAAAGGTACTTTTTATAAAAGGTACTTTTTATAAAAGGTACTTTTTATAAAAGGTACTTTTTATAAAAGGTACTTTTTATAAAAGGTACTTTTTATAAAAGGTACTTTTTATAAAAGGTACTTTTTATAAAAGGTACTTTTTATAAAAGGTACTTTTTATAAAAGGTACTTTTTATAAAAGGTACTTTTTATAAAAGGTACTTTTTATAAAAGGTACTTTTTATAAAAGGTACTTTTTATAAAAGGTACTTTTTATAAAAGGTACTTTTTATAAAAGGTACTTTTTATAAAAGGTACTTTTTATAAAAGGTACTTTTTATAAAAGGTACTTTTTATAAAAGGTACTTTTTATAAAAGGTACTTTTTATAAAAGGTACTTTTTATAAAATGTACTTTTTATAAAAGGTACTTTTTATAAAAGGTACTTTTTATAAAAGGTACTTTTTATAAAAGGTACTTTTTATAAAAGGTACTTTTTATAAAGAAACCTTTTATAAAAGGTACTTTTTATAAAAGGTACTTTTTGAAAACGGTACAGAATTTTCGGAAAGTACTTGTTCCAGAATGTTTTATTTCAGGATCCTACATTCTAAATTTCAAGTTTGAATAAAATTTCAGTAAATAAAAAAAAGTACCAAAAGTACTTTTTTACCCATTTTACCTCAGTAGCATCAACATTGGCAAAACCCGAGCCTTAGTGAATCTTTTTTCCGGAAGGTGAACCAACATTGCAAATTTCCATTTTCTAGTACCATTATTTAAGGAAATATAAAATGTAACAAAAGTAAATATTTTTACCCTTTTTACCCTATTAGAAAAATCATTGGCAAAATCCCAGCCTTAGGGGATCTATATTCCGGGAGGTGAACATACAGTCCAAATTTCAAGTCTATGTGACAATTTTTTAAAGAAATATAAAAGGTGCCAAAAGTACAGACTTTTTCCCCTTTTTACCCTACTAGAATCAACATTGGCAATAATCCAGCCGTACTGGATCTATATTCTAGGATTTGAACATACACTCAAAATATTTTGTAGGCAAAAACAAAAGAAAAACACACTTAAAACAAGTGAATAAACAATTGAAAACCATCCCAGTAATTATTCATTTATTTTAACAAACAGCAACATTTATTTTTTACTGTTGAGCTAAAACACCTCAATTCAACCGAGGAGTTGACCGCACCCCCTCCAAATTTAAAGAAATTAAGTACTGATATTTACTTTAACAAAAAAGAGATTTTGCAAATTTTTCAGGCTTCTGGTCATTCCAGTATTCAAGATATGCGGTGTTGAAGATTAACAAAATCGTATATATTTGACAAAAGTGTTCTGAGATAAATAAAGATAACTCGATAAGTAATAACAATACAGGTCTCAATCGGGTTGCAAATAATTGGTAATGAAACAGCCTTTAAAATAGCATTCCCCAAGATTTTTTTTGAAAAAGGTCAAAGGTCATTGGTTTTAACCTTAATTTTTGGAGAGCTTTATCTCAAAAAATGATATTTTTAAAATTTTGGAAAAAATATATGTGGTTAAGAATTACATATACTACTTAAGTTTAAATTTTCAGGATGGAGACTTCATTGGAACATTTTATATTAATAGAAACGTTGTGACAGGAAAGAAAAAGCGGTGTAATTTCCCTTAGAAAAAAAATATTTTTTTTTTGTCTTTGAAATTCGGGTACCAAAATCCATTTTTCTGAATGTTTTTGACGTGCTGAGTCCAAATATGACCTTTGAACTGGCCTATCGCTATTACTTTTCAAGATATATGCACCTTAATTTTCAAAAAACACAGCAATAGCATTTTAGCAATTTTCACATATTTATGTGCAGATATCTCGAAAACTAATAGCGATAGGCCAGTTCAAAGGTCATATTTGGGCTCAGCACGTCAAAAACATTCAGAAAAATTAATTTTGGTACCAGAATTTCTAAGACAAAAAAAATATTTTTTTTTCTAAGGGAAATTACACCGCTTTTTCTTTCCTGTCACAACGTTTCTATTAATATAAAATGTTCCAATGAAGTCTCCATCCTGAAAATTTAAACTTAAGTAGTATAGATGATTCTTAATCACATATATTTTTTCCAAAATTTTAAAAATATCGTTTTTTGAGATATAGCTCTCCAAAAATTAAGGCTAAAACCAATGACCTTTGACCTTTTCCAAAAAAAATCTTGGGGAATGCCATCTTAAAGGCTGTCTAATTACCTATTATTTGCGATTTGACTGAGACGTGTATTGTAATTACTTTTTGAGTTATCTTTATTAATCTCAGAACACTTTTGTCAAATATATACGATTTTGCCAATTTTCAAGACCCCATATCTTGGGAAGAAAAAGTACTGGAAGCCCAAAATTTTGGCACTATGAGTTTTTTGTAAGGGCCCAACAATATTCCAAGTTTCATCAAATTCGAAAGGGGTAAGGTCAAAAATGCTGCTTTTTTCGGTTGAATTGAGGTGTTTTAACTCTGTTGACAAAATTTTCTAAAATAAATAACATTAAACATTAAAAAATTACGGGTTTTTCACTCTTTTTTACTAACATATTCGAAAAAAATAACCTACGAAAACATTAAAAATTAATGATAGTTCTGTTATTTTTACCAACAAATTCCAAAAAAATAACCTACGAAAACATTAAAAATTAATGATTTCGTAGGTTATTTTATACAATTTTCTATTGAAATATTTTTTTTAAAAATTTTTAATAAAATTTTGGGGAATCGATTCCGCAGCCAACTACATTCTGGCCAGACACTCTACCCATCGTGCCAAAGTCACTTGATACAAACATGTTTTTATATTTCTATAAATAATTTTTTGATATTTTTTTCCTACAAAAAATTTACTGACTTGTGTAGGTAAAAACTAATGATATTTCATTAAAAAATACCAACAATTTAAAAAAAAAATTACTTACACAAATCATTAAAAATTTAAAGAATAATCAGTAGTTTTTACTTACAGAACAAAAATAAATGACTTCAAAGATTAAATGTTAATGAAAGTCTTTATTTTTTAGTGTGTTATTTTTGAAACAAAGGACAGAAGAAGTCATTAATAAAAACTGAACATCAAACAAATGTTTTTGCTTTTAAAAACGACTAAACGGAAACCTTTTTAAATAAACTACAAACAGTTAATGACATAATTTTTTGAGTGTACTGTCCAAATTTCAAGTTTCTATGACCATTATTTCAGGAGATATAAAAAGCACCAAAAGTACAGTTTTTTACCATTTTGACCACCTTAGAATTAACACTTGCAAAAATCCAGCCTTAATGGCGACAATTTTTTCGAAGTTTTTTCGAGGCTTTTCCGCAATAACGATTCGAAGTCGATATTATATACAGACGATATTTTAACGTTTCTCGAACTCATGTTTTTATTGAAAAACTAATCGATTTCGAAATGATTTCCAATCTACATTTTGGGAATTCTCGTATTTGTTGTTCCATAAAAAAATATTTATTTTCAATATAACATCGAGTTTTAGTTTTATTAAATTTTACAAAAATTCCACAAATTTTACTTTTATTATTAAAAAAAAATAATATCTAACACTAGAACAATAAAAAAAAAAATCCGCGACCGGGGTTTGAACCAAGGCCAAAAATCTACAAATCATAAGCTGCCGAACCTGCTAACCAATTAGGCCATACACAACTTGAAATTTGTTTGTACTAATATATATTTTGAAATAAAAATATTTTCAAATTGGGAGAAGTATGTCAAAACAAAATAAAATGAATATAAAAACAGGGTAATTCAAATAATAATACAAATTATAATTTAAGGGCAATTCAAATAATAATAAAAAATTCAAATTTTAGTAAAAGTAATTTTAAAAAACTACTTTTATTATCAAACTATGGCTGAAGGACTAAGGCGTTCAACCAGTAAACTGGGAGTTCTGGGTTCAAATCTCAAGTGAGGCAGATAAAAACAGTAATTAGTAAAAATTAAATTTAATGAATAAATAAATTAAATTAGTAAAAATTAGTTAATTGTAGGTAAGTAGTAGTAAGTAAAAAAATATTTTTTTTAATTCTTACCGTTTTTAAAACAATTAACTAAATTATTAAAAAACAAATGTATCGAAATTCATGAAATTTTTCGATTAAAAATCGAATCGAATCCTGTACCAATATTCGATTCTATATCACCTTGCATGCCACATAGGAAAACACGCTTTATATCGACATTATATCGATGAAATTCTTAGAGAAAACGATTCTTTTTCGAACCGATATCGACTCATTTTGCATACTGGGTACAGTCCAAATTTCAAGTCTCTATGATCATTATATCAGAAGATTTAAAAAGTACCAAAAGGACAGTTTTTTACCATTTTTACCCCCTTACCATTGGCTAAACTCCAGCCATAGTGGATCTATATTGCGGGAGGGTAACATACAGTCCAAATTTCAAGTCTCTATGACCATTATATCGGGAGATATAAAAAGTACCAAAAGTACAGTTTTTTACCCTTTTTACCCCATTAGAATCAACATTGGCAAAAATCCAGCCTTAGTGGATCTTTATTCCGGAAGGTCAAACTACAGTCCAAATTTCAAGTCTCTAACTTCAGCGGTTTGGGCTGGGCGATGATGAATGAGTATGTCAGTCAGTCATATTACTCTTTTATATATATAAATTTTCCGGATTTGGGCGATTTTTGCCATAAAGTTTATTTCTGTCTTTTATTATTTAACAAAATTTATTTTTTAAATGAAAATATTTTGTTTTTTTAAAAAATCTGAACAAAATTGAATTTTGGCGATATTTTACATCCGATTTGGCGACAAAGCCAAAAAAAAAAGTCTGGCAACCCCGTTAATATGACGAGGCAAAAATGGACACACACACACACATGCTATATAAAAATAACTATTAATTTTTTTATTATTACTTAACGAACTTTTTTTTAATTAAATTTAGATTTGTTTTACATATTTTAAAGCTTTTTTGTAAAGATTTTTTCCTTTTTCTCAGTTTTTTTTTTTTCATTTCCGTTTTCTTTCTTATGTATCACACAAAAAATGAGTTAATTTAGGGTTATGTTGAAAAAAACTATGTGTTTTTTAGCAATTCGCTCATAACTTTTAAAATACTTAACCGATTTTTAAAAAAAATACATCAGTTTTTGCCCGGGAAAATTACGCAACTTTTGGTACCCCAAGCGTTTAAATCGGTTTCGGTGTATTGCCAAAAACGTGATTTCAACAGACAGACAGACAGACGGACAGACAGACAGACAGACGGACATCGCTAGATCGACTTAAAATCGATCAAGGATCATGAATATATATACTTTATGGGGTCCTAAACCAATATTTCAATGTGTTACATACGGAATGACAAACTTATATATACCCTCTATCACCAGAGTGGAGGGTGTAAAAATATTGATGAAATTAAAAATTTATGAACAAAAATATTGATGAGAAAAAATATTGATGAAAAAAAAAATTGATTACAAAAAAAAAATAAAATTTTTAATAAAAAATATATATGAAAAAAAAAATTTTTTAATGAAAAAAAAAAAATTTTTTAATGAAAAAAAAAATATTGACAGAAAAAAAAATATTGATGAGAAAAAATGTATGAACAAAAATTCTATATTTTAAGGATATTTATTCTGGCTCGAGGTAATTATTTCCTTTACTAGTTAAACCCATGATATTCTCATAGCCTAATTTCAAGAAAATTTTTTTTTTTTTGTTTTAAATTTATTTATGTTGGTCATTTTTGCAAAACTTAATGGACACGTGTTTTGGAATTTGTCAAATTTCATTGTCAAGATTATTTAGCAAAAAATAAAAACGATTTACTACAAAGTAGCAAACGAGCCTAACGACAAATCGTTTGTGCACAAACGCAAATATTAATACATATTCGCCTTTATTCGCAATGAGAATTAAAAAGACGAAGAAATTGTACCATACTAATACACAGAAAAAAATAAAAAAAATATTTGAGTAACTTTTTAATACTATTGAGTAAAAAATTACTCAATTTTTCACCAGTAAACGATTTAATAGTATTGAGTAAATTTTTAGTAAAAATTTATTAAATGTTTAAAAAAAAATTTAGCTATTTATTTTTTTAAGGTTTAAAAAAGTTTAAAATTTTTTTACAAAAAAAAAAAAACAAAAAACTTGTTTTTTTCAAACTTTACCAAACATATTTATATCTCAAAAACAAAGAAAAATTTTATAAAGACGATTGCAAACTTTCATATACATACACAAAAAACTTTAAACTAAACGAGAATTCAAAACTATGAGAGCTTAAAAAAAAAATTAAAAAAACTATTAAATTTTTATTAAATTATTTACTTAAATTGTTTTTAAAATTTTTAAGTAAATTTTTAATTGCGTCAATTAAAAAATTGGGGGACGGGGTCTTTCGCAGAGGTTGAAAGCTCTCTGTCTGCTATCCACTTGGGGTTAGCAAGAAGCGATTCCTTTGTCTGAAATTCCCAAGCATCTCACAACTTCCGGTCTTAGACCAAGTGTTCCCTGGAAATGTCATGGAGGCACCCGCCTGATTGACAGCCAAAGTGAGAAGGCGTACAGCATTGAGTATCCAGAGTGCATGTTAACACTGATGCGTCTCTGGAAATTAGGTGACACCCGACGACAATTTCTCACTGAAACTCATCTGTATTTAACCGTCTAACGGTTCATCGGCCTAGCGGTGTGTTGGCAGCCCCAACTCTAGGATCGGATGCATTAGCCCAATCAGCTAATCATCTTAAAAAAACCTGATTACAGAAACCAAAACAAATGAAATTAACCAACAGATTAACCCGATGACGACCTTCAGCTTTAAGAAATGGACACGATTTGGAACCTGGAATGTCCGTACGCTTTTGAATACCACTTGTCTTGCACAAGTGTGTAAAGAATTTACTAAATATAACCTGCTCTCTATGGGACTATGTGAAACCAGATGGCCTGAATCCGGTGAGTTCCCAACAGCTAATGGTTTAACCCTTATATACTCCGGTAGACCTGAAGATCAACCTAAAATGAACGGGGTTGGAATTCTCTTATCGAAAGAAGCGAAAAATGCTCTAATAGAATGGAAACCGCACTCTGACCGGATTATTACAGCCCGCTTTAGAACCCGCGCCAGAAATATAACCTGTGTGCACTGCTATGCACCCACAGAAACGGCAGATTCATCGGTAAAAGAAGATTTCTATGGCTTACTTTCTAGAGTAACCGCATCCACAAACCGCGGTGATATAATGCTGTTAACAGGTGACTTTAACGCTCAATTGGGTCCTGAGAATAACGGTCTTGAAAAAGTCATGGGGAAACACGGTCTAGGAAGAATGACCGAAAATGGCGAGCTTTTTGTTGAGACTTGTTTAAACAATAACCTAGTCATTGGTGGGACGCTATTTCCGCATAAAACAGTACACAAGGTTACATGGGTCTCCCCCGACCACGTAACTGAAAATCAGATTGACCACATTGCCATTAGCAGAAAATGGAGAGGGTCACTACTAGATGTTCGTAATAAACGTGGTGCCGACTGCGGCAGTGACCATCACCTTGTAGTTGGTACAATCCGTCTTAAAGTAGCGGCCATAAAAATGTTGGACAAAGCTCAACGAAAATATAATACTGATAAACTTAAAATTCCCGAAGTTATGAACAATTACGTCGAATCGCTTCACGCTTCCTTACAAGCGAATTCGAACAATTCTGCGAACAATTGGCCTTCAATCAAAAACTGTTTTATTAACGCCGCTAATGAACACGTAGGATTTAAGGAGACGAAAAGAAAGCAATGGATCTCGGACACCACCTGGAGCCTTATATCCGAAAGAAGAGACACAAAAGGACTATTAAATATGGCAAAAACTCGTAATGAAAAGTCAAGACTAAGCTCTTTATATTATACCTTAGACAAGAGAGTCAAAAAAAGTGCCCGTCAAGATAAGCGCAAGTGGGTAGATGATTTGTCCAAAGAAGCTGAAACTGCTGCCGCAACTAATAGGACTAAAGATCTGTATAGAATTGCCAAGAAACTGACACAAAAAAGCTTTGACACTAGCAAACCGCTTAAGACTTCCGACGGAGAGTTAATCACATCCAAAATAGCCCAAATGGATGTGTGGTCAAAGCACTACTCCTCTATGCTTACCAACACATCTAACATTGCTCACAATCCATGTGAATGTATAAATCACAATGTTAGAAATGATATATCCATAGAATCTCCGGAAATTTCCGAAATTATGGAGGCCATAATATGCATGAAAAACAACAAAGCCCCTGGTCCCGATAATATACCCCCTGAGTTACTTAAAGCATCCCCTGAAATAAGCGCTAAACTTATCTACCCCATCATCAGAAACTTTTGGATAACTAATACACTATGTGACGAGTTAAAAGAAGGGCTTATTATTAACATACCAAAAAAAGGTGACTTGTCACAATGCAAAAACTGGCGTGGTATCACTCTTATCAATATCGCAAACAAGATAATCTCTCAAATTATAAATAAAAGGCTATCAACCGCATTTGATCCTTTTATACGTAACGAGCAGTCTGGATTTCGTCCCAATAAATCATGTATCGACCACATAAATAGTCTACGTATAATAATCGAACAATCCGTTGAATGGAGAACGTCGCTTTACTTGGTCTTTATTGATTTCGAAAAAGCCTTCGATACCCTATCACACTCAGCTATATGGAGCGCACTTGCATGCAAAGGCACTCCCACAAAAATTATTGATATTTTAAAAGGTCTTTATCACAATGCAAGCTGTCGTATTTTGCACGAGGGTTGTATTAGCAAATCATTTCCCATCAAAACAGGAGTTAGACAAGGTTGTGTCCTGTCACCTCTTCTATTTAACTTAGTCCTGGACAACATAATGTTAAAAGCATCAAGCGAGCAAAGGGGAATCACATGGGGACTTAACAAGCGGCTTGAAGACCTGGACTATGCTGACGACATATGTCTATTATCCCATAGCTACAATGATATGCAGGCCAAGCTTAATGCAGTACAGGCTGAAGCAACTAAAACTGGCTTAAAAGTAAATATTACCAAAACTAAGGTAATGAGAATTAATGCGGTAAACAACAGACCATTCACTATAAATGAACAGACACTCGAAGACGTCTCAGCATTCTGCTACCTTGGCAGCCTTTTAACTATTACTGGAGGTTCTGGGGACGATGTTAGAAACCGAATAAAAGCTGGTAAACAATCATTTGGCTTACTAAACCCCATTTGGCGATCAACGCAAATATCGAAAAGAACCAAACTTAATATATTCAACTCCTGCATAAAATCGACACTTCTTTATAGTTGTGAATCATGGAATGCAGCACAGGCAGATATAAACTCGATACAAGTCTTCATAAACCGTTGTCTACGACGAATATTACGAATATTTTGGCCAGTCACCATTTCGAATGAAAGACTATGGATCCAAACTTGCCAAACCCCTATAATCTTCGAAATACGGAAGAGAAAATGGCGCTGGCTGGGGCACACTTTGCGAAAGCCCACTGATGATGTGACAAGAAATGCCATCGATTGGAACCCGCAAGGTAGCCGGCGTAGAGGCAGACCATCGCACACCTGGCGTCGCCAAATCGAAATTGAGGCTGGCAACCATAATTTGAGCTGGAACGAAATTAAAAACCTAGCCTCGGACAGTTCCAAATGGAATGAATTTGTTATGGCCCTATGCTCCTTATAGGAACTACGGGAACTAATATATATAATATAATTAAAAAATTACTCAAATTTTGTTTTCAAATTTAAACAAGTGATTACTCAAATTTGTTTCCTCCGTATTTTTTTCTGTGTAAGGCAACGATTGTCAATAACCAACAAAAAAAATTTAAGACATATGATAGTCCATTGGACTACAACAATAATAACATATGTGTTGTTGTGAGTGTACTAATCCATATTAGGGTTATTCATCACTATGGCGTGCCAACCATTATGTTCAAATTCTGATTAATTTTAATTAAAAAATAAAAATTGTTTTATTCGACCTTTAAAATATTATATTTTGAGGATGTTTATTCTGGCTCGAGGTCATTATTTCCTTTACTAATTAAAACCATGATATTCGCATAGCATAATTTTCAAGAAAATATTTATATATTTTTTTTTTTTGTTTTAAATTTATTTATGTTGGTCATTTTTGCAAGACTTAATCGACACGTGTTTCGGAATTTGTCAAATTCCATTGTCAAGATTATTTAGCAAAAAAAAGAAACGATTTACTACAAAGTAGCAAACGAGTCTAATGACAAATCGTTTGTGCACAAACTAAAATATTAATACATATTCGCATCTATTCACAATGAGAATTGACAATCGTTGCCTTATTACAATGTGTATTAATATTTTAGTTTGTGCACAAACGATTTGTCATTAGACTCGTTTGCTACTTTGTAGTAAATCGTTTCTATTTTTTGTTAAATAATCTTGACAATGGAATTTGACAAATTCCGAAACACGTGTCGATTAAGTCTTGCAAAAATGACCAACATAAATAAATTTAAAACAAAAAAAATAATTTTGTTGAAAATTATGCTATGAGAATGTCATGGTTTTAATTAGTAAAGGAAATAATGACCTCGAGCCAGAATTAACATCCTCAAAATATAATATTTTAAAGGTAGAATTTTTATTTTTTAATAAAAATTAATCAGAATTTGAACAAAAATATTGATGAAAAATAATATTGATGAAAAAGTATACAAGAAAAAAAATATTGATTAAAAAAAATATTGTTTAAAAAAATATTGATGAAAAATAGTTATGTTACGTTTTATTCACCAGCTGGTGAATATTTTTTTTATTCACCACATAGTTAATTCTTATCCAATTTACAAACCCAAGTTACTAAAATTTTTGGTTTTAAGAAAATGAAAACAGTAGTCCTTATTTTCTTTTTGAGGTGGCGTCCTGCAACTTTTTTTAAATTAGACACCAGCCTTAAAACATTATCATGTTAAAAACTGAATAAACGAAGGGACTGAATTAAAAAAGATCTGAATAAACTAAATAAATGAAAAGTCGTTCATGAACGACACAACTATAACAACAATTAGTTTTTTTTTAGTGTGCTGTAACAAATTTAAATGTTATTCTTCCAAAGAAAATATTTTTTTTTAATATTTTTCTTTTTCTACACATTTAAATTTAAACCTTATATTGAATAAATTTAAAAATATATTTACAATAACTATTATTTTTAATAAAAATTTATCACACTCAATAGTTTGCTGGTAAACGTCAGTTTATTTTTTGAAATATCAATATGTATTTTTATACTCATAGAGTAATATATCACAATAAGTTTATTTTCACATACATGAAATGTAAATGTTTTCTTTTTATTTTTTGTAAATAAACAATTTTTTTTAATAAATTCAATTTTAATATTTTAATATTTTTGACCAAAATTAAATTTTATATATTGGTTTTGTATATGTATTAAAAAAAAGATTATTTAATGAAATGCAGAAAAAAATCACCTTTTAGCTACAATATCACTACTGTCACACCTTAATAATAATTTAAAACTGAAAATATTGTATTTTTAACACATTTCTATCGTCAAAAAAATTAAGAAAGAAAAATTAATAAAAAATTTTAATTTTGTTTTTGTTTGTAGCTAAAAATATCTATTATATTGGCTAGATGGATGGAAGTGGAAATATTTTTTTTTATATATTTTTTCTTTTAAATGTTTAAATTCTTCATGTTGGCGTTGTTTGTGAATATTTTCTCACTCAGATACTCAGGAATAGTTGTCACATCTTATTTTCAGATATAAGATTGAGTAATGAAATAGAGGAAAACAAAATATTATAAGTGTGTATAATAGGGCGGGTCGATTTGTATGGATCGAAAAAAACTGAAAAATCGTATAGTAAAAACAAAATCTACAAGAAATTCTAAGAATTTTTTCAAAAGAAACCATTGGTCTAAAATCAAACCCTATACCGCGCCTAACGACATGAAAATCCGTCCGTCCGTCTGTTTTTCTGTCTGTGTGAAACACGCTAACTTTCAAATGTTAGCGGAAGAACAAAAAATTAATGCGGCAAGCTGCTGAAGCATGGCGTATATATTTGTTATACTTCCGGTCAGATTAATACTAAATTTGATCGAAATCTGTCCAGTGGTTCATAAGTTATTAACAAAATGGGGAATTTTAGATGGGGTTTAACCCGAACTCCCGTGTTAAAAAAAAAAAAAAAACGCTAAACACGCTTTGCAAAGGAATGGTAAGCCAAAAAAAAAATATTTTAGAAACTATTTTTGTCACTCAAAAAAACTAAAAAAAATATTACACTCAAAAAAAAATACACTCAAAAAAATTTACACTCGAAAAATTTTTTTTTACAGAAATTAAAAAAAATAATTTTAATCAAATAAATCAAAAACTGATGTAAAAAAAATATTCAGTTATCAAAAATTTTTATCAAACACATCTTTTTTCCTCTCCGATATGCAACTCTCCTGTTTCATCCCACAAAAGTATCTATGTTATGTGTTTTTTTTTGACGAAATATCATTATGATCCTCAATTACATACTTTTATTTACTAAGAAAAATCCCTCTGTAATTAACATACAAATGCTTTGGCGGGAAGCGATCCCACAACCCCTGCACTTACTTTCAGAGAAGCACGCTACATGTTAATATACTGTAGCCCAATAAAAAATAAATAATGGAGTAAAATTATCATGGATTAACGATAAAAGCAGCGATTTATTGTTAAAATTTCTTATTATAATTTTTCGTCTGTGGAGTTTTCATTACAAATCAATCTAATTATTTATTTTTCCATTTCAGGGATTATGTCTAATATACTTGCCGGTCCTAATCCCAAAAATTGTTCGAATTATACCCAGCGGCAATTAGTAAAGCATTGCTGCTGGATGTATTCTTGCAGCATATCGGTATATACAACTATGTTTTCTTTACATCTGAGGTGTAGGGTATGTTCAGCAACTTTGTAGAAAATATTATGGCAAATATTTTTGTGAAACATATTAACCCTCTAACTCCCTCTCATAACGGTATTTTTTGGCTCTATTCTAACAAATCGCAAAAAACACCCCGAAAGAGGGGGAGGGTGGGTATGAAATGTTCTACAAAAATGTTGCCAATAAAATTTTACTATATACCTCAGAGCACATTAAAGCCCAAAAATTAACACGAACACCAAAAAAAAGTCAAGTTCTATGTTTTGCTTATGAAAAAAGGACGGACGGACAAATCTTCATGGCGTTAGGCGCGGTATAGGGTTTGATTTTAGAAACATGGTTTCTTTGGGAAATGTTCTTAGAATTTCTTGTAGATTATGTTTTTGCTATACGATTTTTGACAAAAAAAATCGACCCGCCCTAAGTGTATAATCAAAAATACAAAAAAAAAAAAGAAATAAATATACTAGTTTAAAAGATAAGGCGGAAAATAAAATTTAATGAATTGTCTTGAAAATTGGCTAATAGGTTTTCTTTTTATTGTTGTTGTGGTTTTTTGTGTATTATATGTATTAAAAACACGAAAAAGTTTTGTAGGTACATCATGTTCTCAAAAAAAAAATAAGTAAATAAATAAAATTAAAGATTTTTTGTACGTCATATGCCAATACAAATAATTGGAATTAATTAAGAATTATTCATGCAATTTACGGTAATATTTAGGTAGAAAATGGAAACATTTTCATGAAAAACGATAAATACTTATATTCAAACTTAAAATTTTTAATTTTTAAAATTAATAAAAATAGTAAAAACAATATTAAACAAGTGAGAAATGTAAATAATTCTGTGCTGAATCTTTTATTCCCTCCAAAATGTAAAAAAAACTTTAAAAATAACACTGCGGTATAGACAAAAATAAACAAGAGTTACGACCAGACCTTTGAAGAACTAATTCAATTTGTGAATTAATTCACATTAATTTTAATTAATTTTTTAATTATTGAATATTGAATACCAAAAACTCATAAAAATATTAGTATAGCAAACTCAACACTTGACTATATACAGACTTTTGAAGAATTAATTCAATTTGTGAATTAATTCACATTATTTTTAATTAATTTTTTAATTATTGAATTAATTCATGCTTGAATTAATTCATTGAATTAAATTTGAATTATTTAAAAAATAATTAATTAATTTTGTGAATAATTCAATTTTAATTCAAAGAAATAATTGAAGCATGAATTAATTTTTTTTTTAATTAATTAATTTTGAATTAATTAATTTTCAATTCTTTTTTTGATGTAATTCTTTTTTCGAATTAATTCTTTTTTGATTCTTTATTTCTTTTTTTGATTCTTTAATTATTTTTTTGAATTAATTCTTTTTTTGATTTAATTCTTTTTTTGAATTAAATTTTTTTTAATTCATTTTTTTGAAAGTACACACATACTATAAAAATTATGCTTGTGCGGAAGTAGCAAGAAAAAAATCAAACAAAAAATAACGTTTTTTTTTGTACATTCATCAACGTCGCAAAATCAGCATTTTTTAACTTATGGGCATTAGAGGTGTCCTTAAAAACGAAAATCAACTTTTTATATGTACCTGGTAGGGTCCTAAATTGTTCTTTAGTATCTAAAAATGAGTGAGCCAAAATTTGGGGACAATCAACTAAAAATAACTCGTGCCGAAAATGGATTGAAGTTTTGGGAGATTCTTAGATGAAAAACATTGGTATTTGTTATTTTTTGTTAAATTTTTTGTGAAACATTATAAAAATGGTACTAAATTACCTATCTAAAAAGACTAATAAAATTAAAATCGGATAAAAAATAAACATTTTACGCATACATGCCCCAGACCATTGTATGGTTTTTAAAGCCAAATTTTCAAAATTTTAACATAAAATAAAAAAAAATATATATTTTTACTTTATGATCATATTGAAAACATGTTTACGATTAAAAATAGCAGATATGGTAGTCAAGATTTATTTTTATTTGGCGGCGGTAGTAATAAAATTTCCGCGTAATTTAGCAAATATCGGACAATTTTTTCTTTATTGTACAGAACGAAGTGTAAAACGTAAATTTTTTAGCTTTTGAGAAGTCGGATATATGTAGAAATTTTGTATTTTAGAAATGTATAATATTTCAAATTTGTCATTTCACCTCGACGAAAAGCGGTTAAAGATGCCCAATTTCTCAAAAAATTTACAGATTTTATGTACTTTACTTCGTATAATACAATACAGAAATTTTTTTCCAATATTTGCTAAATTATTTTTGAAAATACACATTTTCTTTGGAATCCGCGGAAATTATATCACTACCCACGCAAAATGAAAAAAAAGTTAGACTACCATATCTGTTAGTTTTTATCTATAACATGTATTTAATATAATTGGGTCATTATTAGTGAAATCAATCATGAATATTCTTGACCCCCTCCGATATTGATGAAATTTGGTTAAGTTCGTACACTACGTAAAAAACTAACAAATGCAAATTTTCAGCCCTCTAAGTCAACAAGGGCCGAAAATACGGAGGGTCAAAATTTCCCCCAAAATCTCCCAGTCGCGACACTTTACACCGTAAAAACTTAATATCGTTGGTTCTATTATAGCTAGAAAGCCCATTTTTGGTTTGTTTAGAAGCTCATAATATGCTCTATAAGACCTACCATAACCGAAAAATTTTCGAAAAAAAATAAGGGTTACCTCCCTTATTTTAAGGTCGTGATAAAGGGAGGAGAAAATGGGGAGGATGGTATCCCCCGATTTTTTTTTTACTTAATAATCTTATAGAGAAAGTCCTAAAGAATATATTCTAAAATTTTTAAGTTGGGACAACAATGGGATCACTCAAAATCAAAATTTTTCAAAATTTTCCCGAAAATCTCCAAATCGCAACACTCTTGAACCTTAAAAATTTAATATCATATATGCTATTGTAGCTACAGAGTCCATTTTTGTTTGTTTTAAAGCTTATAGTACGCTCTACAATAACTACATTAACCAAAAAATTTTAGAAAAAAAGAAAGGGTGTTCCCCTTAATTAAAGGTCGTGGCAAAGGGTATAGGAAATGGGGGGAAAGTATCCCCCAATTTTTTTTTTTACTTGGTATTCTTAAAGTGCAAGTCCTAATGAACATATCCTAAAATTTTTATGTTGGGACAACAATCAGATCGACCAAAATCAAAATTTTTCACAATTTCCCCCAAAATCTCCAAATCGCGACACTCTTGCCCATTACAAATTTAATGTCGTGGACTGTATTGTAGCTAAAGAGTCCATTTTTGGTTTGTTTTAAAGCTCTAAATATACCCTACAATATTGCTTTTACAAAAAAAAAAAAAATAAAAAAAAATTAGGGGTGCCTCTTGTATTATAAGATCGTGGCAAGGGGTGGGGGAAATCGGGGGATAGTATCCCCCAATTTTTTTTACCTTGTTTTTTTTTTTAAAGAGTAAGTTCTAGAGAGCATATCCAAAAATTTTTATCTTGGGACTCCAATGGGAGGCGCAAGAATGTCGCGATTTGATGATTTTGGGGGAAAATTTTGAAAAATTTTGATTTTGGTCGATCCCATTGTTGTCCCAACATAAAAATTGTATACTATGTTCATTAGGACTTCCACTTTGAGAATCCCAAGTAAAAAAAAAATTGGGGGATTCTTTCCCCCCATTTCCTTCACCCTTTGCCTCGACCTTCAAATAAGGGGGGCACCAATTCCTTTTTTTGGAAAATTTTTTGGTTTTGGTATGTCTTGTAGAGTGTATTATAAGCTTTAAAACAAAAAAAAATTGGCTCTGTAGCTACAAAAGCACTTATGATATTAAATTTTTAAGGTTAAAGAGTTTTGCGATTTGCAGATTTTGGGGAAAATTGTGAAAAATTTTGATTTTGAGCGATCCCATTGTTGTCCCAACTTAAAAAATTTAGAATATATTCTTAAGGACTTTCTCTATAAGATTATCAAGTAAAAAAAAAAAATCGGGGGATACCATCCTCCCCATTTTCTCCTCCGTATATCTCGACCTTAAAATAAGGGAGGTAACCCTTATTTTTTTTCGAAAATTTTTTGTTTATGGTAGGTTTGTAAAGCATATTATGAGCTTCAAAACAAACCAAAAATGGGCTTTATAGCTATAATGGAACCAACGATATTAAGTTTTTACAGTGCAAAGTGTCGCGACTGGGAGATTTTGGGGGAAATTTTGACCCTCCGTGTTTTCGCCCACTGTTTACTTAGAGGGCTGAAATTAAGTGTGTATTAGTTTATCACTTAGTGTTACAACTAAACCAAATTTCATCAAAATCGGAAGGGGTTACGAAAATTTTGAGCTATTTTTGATTGATTTCACTAAGACTGACCCAATTATAAAGTAAAATTTAATTTTTTTTATTTTTTTGTCTAAAAATTTTCAAAATTTTCAAATTTTGGCTTTAAAAACTATGCTATGGTCTGGGGCATGTATGGGTAAAATGCTTATTTTTTATCCGATTTGAATTTCTTTAAGCTTTTTGGAAAGGTAATTAATTACCATTTTCATATTATTTAACAAAAAATTTAACAAAAAATAACATATACCAATATTTTTAAAAAAACTAGAAAAAAATTGTTTTTTCATCATTTAAGAGTGTCCCAAAACTTCAATCTATTTTCGGCACGAGTTATTTTTATCCGATTGTCCCCAAATTTTGCTCTGAGGTCCATTGTGATATACCTCAGAGTCTACGTGTGTTGACGTAATACGTCAGCAGCCACTTACAACCTAACCCCAAATTTTGGCTCACTCATTTTTAGATACTAAACTACAATTTAGGACCCCACCACGTATTAAAAAGTGATTTTAAAAAATTACCTTAGTCGTTAGGACACCTTTAATGGGCATAGCATATATGTATATGAGGCATTCCACACCAAATGTCCAGAAAAAATAAACATGTGTACCGTAAACTTCTGAATAGGTTGTATGGATTGCCCTATATGGAACTTAGAAAATTGCGTTTTTGGTTTTTCAATTTTTCAAAAACTGGGCTTAGGAGGCGTGGTCAAATATTGTAAAAAAGGGCAATTTTTGGCGAGTTGCCTTGATTAAATATTTATCACATTAAAACGGAATGCACCACAATCTCAAAATTTTTATAGTTTTGTATGGGCTATCGAATATTTTTGTTTTTTTTTTTGGAAAATTTTCAGAATACGTTCTGAAATTTTCCATTTTTTAAAAAAGTTAATTTATCAAAAATCCGGCCCATTTTTTTAAGTTTAGATGTTTGTCCATCCACACAAAAAAAAATCAGAAAGGCGTTTATGGTTTTTTTCGAGAAAATCGCATAGGAATTTTAAATTTTATAACAATTTAGTAATTTGCTTGTACCTAAGACAAATAATTATTTATATGTGCATTTCTTATATTGAGTTATAGGAAAGAAAAGAAATTGTTTTTTCATGTTTGGTTAATATTTTATTATGTTTATATATAAGCATTAAAATCAAAAACATTTTAATTTTATACCTTATTTTTTAAAACTGAAATTAACGAAAAAGGAAATACTTCATATATTTTCTATAGAAAATAATTATATGTGCATAAAAGAAAATTCCTATGTATTCTTTTTGATTTGCAATATAATTAAGTATTTTGTGAAAATTTGTGTTTGCCTTGTGTATTTAAACTTTTTTAAGCCTAGGAGGCAAAAAACCTGCCAAGGTTTTTAATGTACCAATACCCCTTGTCTCCCGTTTTGTCAATATTTAAAATTAAAGTCCTTTATTGGTCTTGTACGGCTTTGACTTTGAATTGACCTTGGCAGAAAGGGTCCTAAAGGGTCCACTTCAATACTGGTATATTGTGCGCATATAGAAAGTTTTTTGTCAAACGAGTGACATGGATTAGAGCATTATCTTGTGAGAATGTCCAATTATCTCCATACAGTTCGGAAGCAAATTCTATTAAATGGTCCCCAACAAGTAAAAATATATTTTTGCATTATTTTTATTGGAAACAAATCATATTCAAACCCTTCATCATGATCCAAATGCATCCTATACCATGACGGATTCGAAACTGTGCTTTCGAAAATAGCACGTTTGGCAGAAATGTGTTAAACCTCTTCAAGAGAAGTGGTGACCATCAGCGCCGTCTTAATTTAACTTTTTTTCGTCATATTTATTGATAAAAAAAGTTTAATTTGGATGGCAATGATCGTCAACACCAATATTGGAGAGATTAAAGACAGCCGCGCCAAACGTGCTATTTGCAAAATAACGGTTGCGAATCCGTTATGGTATGGGGAGCATTTGGATCAGGAGAACTGTTCCGAATATGACTTGCCCATAATAAAAACAATGCAATACTATAATTTTACTTGTTGGGGAACATTAAGTAGACTTTGCTACCGAACTGTGTGGAAATAATTGGACATTCCACCAAGACAACGCCCCCAATCCATGTCACTGGTTTGACAAAAAACTTGTTTAATGCGCCCAGCATACCAGTATTGAAATGGCCAGCCTTAGTCCCGACTTAAACCTAACTAAATTCCTTCTTAGGATCCTTTTTGCCAAGGTCATTGCAAAGTCAAAGCGGTACATTACGCGCTAAGGACTTTAATTTGCAATATTGACGAAACGAGGGAAAAATGGTATTGGCACATTAAAAAACTTGATTGGTTTTATGCCTCGTAATCTTAAACAAGTATAAATATTCATTAAAAATTCATATAACCTAATTATATTTTATATCAAAAAGAAAATATATGAATTATCCTTTATGCACATATAATTATTTTCTATGAAGTATATTTTCATTCCTTATTTTCTGTATTAAAAAATAAAGTTTAAAATTAATGTTTTTATGATTTTAAAGCTTACTTAAAAACATAACAAAATATCAACCAAACTTGAAAAAATATTTTGTTTTCTTTCCTATAACTCAATATAATACAGTGCACATATAATTATTTGTCTTAGGTACATATTTATTTTTTAATTTTTTTGACACATAATTTTTTTTTTAATTCTTAAGAACCAAATGTTATGAAACTTTGATTGCAGAGAACAAGCTTCACAATAATTTTCACTTAAATTGTTCTGATTAATTAAAGTGTAGTAGTGTATGGTTACCGAAGAATCTGTTCTAGAACAAGTGTTGTCAGAATCGGTTTTGAAAAATTTTCCTGGGTAAAGTCATATTTACATTTTTTATCTTGTTTGAAATTAAATATTTTTTTGTTGGGTGGTTATCAACTGCGAAGAATTTACAATTTGTTAGAACATTTTCTGTAGACTTTCTACAATACTCGTATTATCATGTACTTCAATTTCTTTTATTGTTAAACACTCCTACCTACAAAGTTAAAACAATTTTTTTATTGTTAGCATCAAATTCATTATACTGGATTGAAATAATTTTTTTTTTGGCAATATTGGGTAGGGTGGTTCATAAAAACATTACACGTGATTTTTTTTTTTTTAAATTTTTCCTCAGGTCAAAAAAAATATTTCACACAATAAAAAAAATCGATTTTTTTTTTTAATTTTTATTATAATTTAGCTTGATTAGCTTACTAATGACAAAAAGTTTCATTTTAGTCGGACAAGTATTTCAGTTCCCAAAGTGACCATAAAAAAAAAAAAAAAATTTTGGCTGGTTGGGTTCTAACTCTAAAAGTTTTTTTTAGTTTTGATAAGAAAAAAATATTGATTAAAAAAAATATTTATTGAAAAAATATTGATAAAAAAAATTTTGATTAAAAAAAATATTGATTAAAAAAAATATTGATTAAAAAAAATATTGCTTGAAAAAATATTGATTAAAAAAATATTGATTAAAAAAAAAATTTATAAAAAAAGTTGTTGCAAAATAATTATATTGATGAAAAAAAAAAATATTGATGAAAAAAAATATTGAAAATAAATATTTATAAAAAAATATTGATAAAAATATATTGATAAAAAATATTGATAAAAAAAATATTGATTAAAAAAATATTGATAAAAAAAAATATTGATGAAAAAAAATATTGGTAAAAAAAATATTGCTGAAAAATAATTATGCGACGTTTTATTCACTAAATGGTGAATATTTTTTTATTCACCACGAGGTGAATAATTATCCAAGTTACAAACCCAAGTTACTAAAATTTTTTGGTTTTAGAAAACTGAAACAGTAATTCTTATTTTCTTTTTTGTTAATCGTTAGCTTATACTCTTTTAAAATTAGACACCAGTTTAAAAACACCAAGTAAAAACATTTTGATATAGTCATATATAATTTTATAAACACCACATATGATTATGTAGAATTTGATGAGAAAAATGAGCCGATAAAGGCATCTAAAATTCTATCAATGCTAAAAAAATTTTTACAAAATTTGTATAATTTCATGGGAAAATTACACTGCGGAACACTAAAAAATAAACAAGAGTTACGACCATCATTTCTATATATTTCGGATATGCTGATTCGAATGGCGTACTCCGTTTATCGATATATGGTACAGTTTTCTTGCAAAATGTCGTTAAAGATTTGCTGATTTCGAGCCAGTTTTTTAACAAAAAAAGTTGCAAAGTAAATGGTTTATAAATTTTATGACATGGAAAACAAAGATATGACTTGTAGCAACATTTCTTATGCAAATTTGGTTTAAAGTTTCTCAATTTAAGCCCTTAAATTCGCGAATTTCTTCAATTTTTTAAGGTTTTCGCGAAATTAACAGCCAAATTTGTCTTTGATAAAAAACTTGCTTTTAATGAATCAAAAATGCATCCCTAACAATACGAATAGTGTACAAAAAACAGCTATGTTATATGGACCATCATGATGAAAATCGCGAAAACCCGTTTTTTTGTATATGCCAGCATCACTTTATGAGATGATTTAAGGTTCTATTTTTTAGTATATAATGTCGGAACCTTAAACAACTAACTGACCAAAAATTCGGCCAAAAAAGTTTTCATTTGCAAAAGTTATCTTAACAAATACTATTATTTCAGTGTTTGAAATACAATAATTATAGTTTTTGTTAAGATAACTTTTGCAAATGAAAACTTTTTGGACAAATTTTCGCGACTTTCACCATGGACCATCCATATAACATTGATGTTTTTTGTCCACAATTCGTAGTGTCATGGACGCCTTTATGATCCACAAAATGCAAGTTTTTTATCAGAGACCAATTTAGAGATTAATTTCGCGAAAACTTAAAAAAATTAAGAAATCCGCGAATTTAAGGGCGTAAGATGAAAAGCTTTAAACCAAATTTATATTAGAAATATTGCTACATGTTATATCTTTGTTTTCCATGCCATAAAATTTAAAAATCATTAGCTTTGGAATTTTTTTTGTTAAAAAAGCAGCTGAAAATCAGCCAATCTTTAATGACATTTTACAACAAAACTGTACCATACATCGAAAAACGGAGTACGCCATTCGATTCAGCATGTCCGAAATATATTGAAATGATGGTCGTACTTCTTGTTTTCTAAAATAGTGGTTAGTTTTGTCACGCAGTGTTATTTATTATATTTTTTATATAATAACGTCAAAATTATAAAATCATATATGTATAATTAAAAACTTTGGCATGTCTGTGGACAAAAAAATTAAGAAGAGCTATTTTTAAATTAATTTTGAAGAATTCCAAAATTTTTGACAACAAAAAAAACACTTTTTCGGCCTTACCTATTTTAATTGTCTTAAAAATTGGTATATATGTTCTTCTGATTTTTGTTGAATTTCGGTTTTTGTTATTTAGTAAAAATTGTGAATGGTTCGCGTTTTATCGCTGTTCAAAGTTGGTATTTTGCAACAATAGTATGATAAATACCAAGGTTGGCAATCGAAACGAATAACGGTATCGATATCGGTATTGGTATCGTGTTTTTATTTATTTCGGTATCGGTATCGGTACCGGTATTTGAGTTGAATCGATTACGGTATTACCGATACCGAAACGTCGATACCGGTACGTACCGGTATTATCGAAAAAAACGCTAAAAATATAAAAAACGCATAAAAATTAAAAAAAAATATATATTTTTTTAAAATTTTAATACTAAACACGTATTTTGTATTTATTTTTAGCATTTTTGCCCTTTAAAATGTGAAAAAAATTAAAATAACGTTTTTTAGGGGGTCAGGGAACGTTGCCGGATTACACCTACAAAAGGGGGCGGGCCGACAAAACTGTAATTTTCTTATCCCCTTGATCAAAGTGCAGGACTTTGAAGTCATTCTGACATAAAAATGTTTCATTTGTTTAAGAAAAGTAAAAAAAAAATATATAAAAAAAGTAGAAGAGTTAAATTCGACTTACAAGGGAAGTCTCCCTGGGGTCACCCGCCGATCTTTATGGAATTGGTTTTATTTTGTAGAGCAGGAAAAATAAAGGAACACGTATTTTTTTTAGCGACCAAAATTCATATTTAGGGGGTGAAAATGAGGGGGAAGAAACGGTAATTTTTCAGTTTTTGGCGTTTATCTACTATATTATGCAAAGAAACCTAGTCATGTTATATACCAAATGAAAGGTCTTTGGAAAACCTATCTTCGTGTGTAAAGGTGTCCAAACATGCACAACTTTTCGTCATATTGAGTAAAATACCAAAATTTTAGAACATTTTTGTTAATAAGTCAAAAAATATTTACTTTTTTGGCACGTTGTTAACATCACGAGATAGGTATTTTTAATACCTTTAATCTGATACCAAATATGCATATAATTATATTGAGTAAATAGGATTAAATCGTAAAAAACTAAAAAGGTCAACTTCCCCCCATACAAATCAACCCCCCCTAAAAATGAGTTTGGGCCGCTAAAAAAAATACGTGTCGAATTAATTTTCGTTCTAAACAACATATCCAAATTTCATGAAGATCGGAGGGTGACACCAGGGAGACTTCCCTTGTCAGCCGAATCCATGAATACCCTCCACAGTGCCTTTTTAACGTGATAGTTAGTTTTCTAACGAGAAAAAGTTAACAATTTTGATTAGAAATATTTTATTTTGAGTAAAAAACTTTTTTTTAGTCATTTTTGAAAAAAAAAATACACAATTTTTATTTTATTGAGTGTAAAACTTTTTTCGAGTCTAAGTTGTTTGCTTAATTGTAAAAATATTTGTGAGTGACAAAAATACTTTGCGAAATATTTTCCTGACTTTTTAATGTTTTTGAGCCTGGTTTAACTGGTTTTTTAACACGTGAACTAAAAGTGAATAAAAATCTTCAAAAAATTAAACTATACTAAGGGGTTCAGAAAGTTTCTATTGAGAGTCTAAATCAGTGTTCGAAAAATAACAGTACGTTATTTAACGTTCCGTTCCAAGAACACATTCACTAAAAAGTTTTTTAGTGGTTGTGAAGGTGTTCGCAAACAGAATTCCGAACGTTATGCCTGCGAGTTGAATAACAGAGACTTTACGATAACGTACCGAACTAGGTTAGAAACAAAATAAAGTTCTTTTAGTGTTCTGTTTGCGAACTTTTGAGACATTTTTTTTTTTAATTTAAAATGGCGATATCTCGAAAACTAAGCAAGATTGAGCAAAACGGAGCACATTTTTGGTTCTTGGGATTGGGTCCTTATTTTGAATCTAAAAAAGCTAGCATTCCGGGAAATTTAAAAATGCACATATCTCGCTAAATACTGCCGACACGACATAAAGTCTAAAAGCGGTCATGTACTACGAGACAAGATCCACAAAAATGGTTTTAGACTTTTCATCGAGTCGGCAGTATTTAGCGAGATATGTGCATTTTTAAATTTCCCGGAATTCTAACTTTTTTAGATTGTTATTTTAGGAAAAACCGTTTCAATACCGGTACGTACCGGTACCGAAGGAAAAGGTTTTTGGATACCGGTATCCGATACCAAAACTGAGTTTCGGTATTGGTATTGGTACCGGTATTCAATTTAAAGGGTTTTGAAACGGATAACGGTATTGAAAAGGTATCGATTGCCAACATTGATAAATACACAATGTTTAAATGATCATATCTTTGGAACGCATCATCCGATTGCCACGAAATAAAGCGCAAAATAATGGTTATGTCCTGTACTTAAAATATAATTTTGAAAAAGGATAGGATGCTTTGCAAAAAGGATATTGAATTTAAAAAAATGTCCTTAATTTGCAAATATCTCAAAATGCGTATCTTTAATTTTCCTATATTTTTTTGCACATATAGCCCAAAATGTACTTAACAACATATGCAAATCCCAAATTGAGGTGATAAGCGGTTTGTTTATAAACGTGGTTACATGAAACGACTTATTGATTTTTGTTAATAATTCTTGTTTACAAATGAAAAACAATTTCTGCGCACTAAGCGCGAATAATTTTTTTGTATGTATTTTAGATCGCTAAACTCAAAAATTTCATTAAAACGACATTTCGCGAATACATTTTTGTTTAATTAATTTTTTAGCGTTTTTTGGAGGTATTTTTACTATTTTGCTTATATCTTAAGTTCTGTTTATCTGATATTCTCGCAATAAAAACCAAACTAAAGACAATCAAATTTCCCACAAATCCTACATTCATCATTTTTTCATCAGTTCATAGCTTTACGCGCAAACAAATTTTTTAGCGTTATTTGGAGGTATTTTGACTATTTTTCTTATATCTTGAGTTCCGTTTATCTGATCCTTCCGAAATAAGAACCAAATTAAAGACAATCAAATTTCCAACAAATCCTACATTCATCATTTATCAGTTCAAAGCTTTCCGTTCAATAGGCAAACATATGACTAAAATAAGTTTTTTGATTAACAAATCATTTAAAAAAAAGTTTAAGAAATAGAAATCTTTGCAATTAATTACATCTTTTTATTTATCTGCAAAGCCTGAACATTTAGAAATATAATAAAGTTGATTTGATGAAAATCTATAGGTTTACTCTGAAGTTATCATAAATTATATGAATATACATGATAAAATACAAAAAAAAATTATAATTTTTTACAATTTCTGTTTTTAAAATTTTTAAAAAATGAGCTTTGTTAATAAAAAAATAGTTTTTCTTTGTTTGCCTATTGCGCGTAAAGTTATGAACTGATATAAAAATAATGAATGAAGGATTTGTTGGAAATTTGATTATCTTTAATTTGGTTCTTATTGCGAAAAGATCAGATGAACGGAACTCAAGTTATAAGAAAAACAGTCAAAATACCTCCAAGTAACGCTAAAAAATTTATTTGCGCGTAAAGCTATGAACTAATGAAAAAATGATGAATGTAGGATTTGTTGGAAATTTGATTATTTTTAGTTTGGTTTTTATTGCGCGAAGATCAGATAAACAGAACTTAAGATATAAGCAAAATAGTTAAAATACCTCCAAAAAACGCTAAAAAATTCATTTAACAAAACTGTATTCGCGAAATGTCGTTTTAATGAAATTTTTGGGTTTAGCGATCAAAAATATATATAAAAAAATTATTCGCGGTTAATGCGCAGAAATTGTTTTTCATTTGTAAACGAGAGTTATTATCAAAAATCAATAAGGCGTTTCATAAAACCGCGTTTATAAACAAACCGCTTATCACCCCAATTTGGGATTTGCATATGTTGTTAAGTACATTTTGGGCTATATGTGCAAAAAAATAAAGGAAAATTAAAGATACGCATTTTGAGATATTTGCAAATTAAGGACATTTTTTTAATTTCAATATCCTTTTTGCTTAGCATCCTATCCTTTTTCAAAATTCTATTTTAAGTACACGACATAACCATTATTTTGCGCTTTATTTCGTGAAAATCGGATGATGCGTTCCAAAGATACGATCATTTAAACATTATGTATTTCTCATAAAATTGTGGCAAAATACCAACTTTGAGCAGCGATAAAACGCGAACCATTCACAATTTCGACTAAATAACAAAAACCGAAATTCAATAAAAATCAGAAGAATGGATATGTTCATTTTTGTATAAATTGAACCACCATCGGCTGATTGCCTATGCTATTTTAAATGGAACCAGTCTTTTTATATTTTTTATTGCATTTTTTAGGGGCTTAAAACATAGTTTTAAGACTGTGATAATAACTTACAATTCCTAAGACATTTGTCCTATCGAAATATCTTTATTTTTTTCCTAAGATTTTTAGACTACCCGGCTAAAAATGTTGTATATTATCATATATGATATCATATATGAGACCATATACAGTATCATATATAGTATCAAATATGGTCTCAAATATGACCATATTCCAAAATTGGCGCTTATATAAGACACGATCATATATGATCCAATATATGTGATCATATATTAGATCATATATTGAATCATATATTGGATAATATATTGAATCAAATATGGGATCATATATGATGTTGTTTTCAATTTGTTTTACAATCTTTTTCATATTTTTTTATTTATTTTTTTTTATTTTAAACTATATGTAATAGATTATTATGTATATATTCACCAGAATTGCAAACGGTGTACATAAGTATAATTTAAAATTAAAAATATTTTTTTTTATTAATTTTGGTGTTTTCATATATTTTAATGAAACCCTTTAGTTTGATGATTTTCATTTTTTAGTTACTATCGTTTGCATTTTTGGTGACCATATAAAAATAAATAATTTAACTTATAGATATGAGAATACATTTTGATAGTCAACAAAATAAATTGAACATAAAAGATCTTATAAAGTTTTTCAATTAATATCAATTACGAAAGATGCGAACAAAGGGCTTATTAAAGGAACGTTGATTTCCTTTGTGTTTTCTTGTTTTAGTGTTAATTCCGATTATCTTGAGACTTTTCTTCAGGCGTTTTTGTTATGGTATTAGCCTCTTTTTTACAATATTTATAGTCAAAATCTAAAAAAAGGATATAAAATAATATTAATATTTAAGATATTTCTAGAATTTTTATTGTATTAAAGTATTACCAACTATAGCATTTGGTGCTAATAGGTTAATAATAACACGGATGTCATTTAACGAAGCAACCATGTACCTTTAAAGATTGGCTAGATACTGCTAGTTACATACAAACATGTTGGATATTTGAAGGACAGGGATAATAACTATGTATTTCGAATTACATCATGGTGACAGTGTGCCAGGTTGTCACTTTCGCTTATAGACAGCTTTCTTGTAATTGTATAAAAACGTTATCCTTCCCAAATCGTTACTCAACCTTAAAACTGCTATGGTGATAGTAAGCGATTTCAAAATAGTTTGTAGTGTTGGAACCGTAGTGATAACTTTATGGTCGTGCATAAGCCCTCTGCTCTAAGTTAAGCGAGCTTAACGTACCTCCGCATGGTTGAATTTTCTAGTAACTCGGCCTTTAAACTTCTTATACGTTCTTTCCATTTCCAATTTGCTACAGTAAGGAATTTCAAAATAATTTATAGTGTTGGAATCGTAGTGATAACATTTCTGGTGGTGCATATGTCCTCTTCTCCAAGTTGAGTGAGCTTAACGTTACTCGGCATCAAAACTGCTTATACGATCTATTATTTCCAATTTGTTATGGCGACATTAAGGGATTTAAAAATAGTTTGCAGTATTGCAATCGCAGTGAAAACATAGTGGTGGTGCATATGCCCTCTCCACGAAGTTGCACGAGATTAACGAAGCTGCGTAGTTTAATTTTCTTCAACACCAAAGCACTCTGCATTATTGTATTTTGTACATTTTGAATATGATCTTGTTTTGGAATCAAATGTCCACGCTTATACTTGTTATGACGATGAACTGGAAAAAAATAATACATATGATTTTAAAATTCTAAATTCATTTAAAATTCTAATAAAAACTTACATTTTCCATTTTTTTTATGTAAAAGTAACTTTTTTTATCAGAATATTTTGCAACTAGGAAACAATATTTGTTAAATTATTGATACGAATCGGTATATAGGTATAAATATGGTAATAAAATATAATTTCAATCGTAAAAAACTTTTATTTTGTAATTCCGGTTGATATTTTCATACACATGCACTAAAATTTAACATTTTATGATAACATATTTGTTTCCATATATGATATCATATATGGCACATATTTTATATACGGCCACATATATGGGATCGTTTCTTGCATATATGGTCACATATATGTTCCCATATATGTCATATATGATCATATAAAGATCTATATATAAGCATATATGAACATACACATTTATTTTTAGCCGGGTAGACTAGATTACCAAATACGGTATAAAATAAGGTATAGGATCTCTTATTTCATACATTGCAGCATTGATGGTTTTAACAGGCGATGAGACTCAAAGCAGTGCATCTACATTATCACAAAGAATACCAGTAAGGTATAAAATAAGTCATAAATTTATAACGAAGAATACGAGTAAGGTTTTAAGTAATATGATATTTTATAGGTTACGAGAAAAGAAATAATATAGCATACCAGAAGATAATATGTAAGATGTTATGAGTAGTGAAAAAGTAATTTTGTATCAAATTTACTCACGTGATTGTAAGTAGATAAAATATTCTCGTGAGTGTGTGTCGTTAGAAATTTACTGTCGTGAGCCCATCTCTAGTTTAAACTTATGCATTTTTTTATAAAATAATTATTTTTTATGTTATCGTAATGCATTATGCATCCAATTATAAATAATGTATTATTTCAAACTTTCAAATCTATATATATAAAAGAGTGTGGTGACTGACTGACTGATTGGCAATAATCATCGCCCAGCCCAAACCGCTGAAGCTAGAGACTTGAAATTTGGAATGTATGTTCGGCTCCCGACAAAACCACCCACTAAGAAGGGATTTTTGGAAATTCCGATTCTAAGGGGGGCAAAAGGGGGAAAATAGGGCCCTTTGGGGGATTTTGTATCTTTTGAACTAATAGTCCTAGAAACTTCAAATTTGAACTCTAGGATCCCCTCGCGGAAATAAAATTTCGGAAAATTTTTTTTTGGAAAATTCCGCCTCCAAGGGGGAAAAAAGAGGAAAATAGGGCAAATTGGTACATTTTTTATATTTTAAACAAATGGTCCCAGAAACTTGAAATTTAAAGTCTAGCACCCTCTCGCGGAAGTAACATTTTGGAAAAAGTAATATTTTGAAAATTCCGTTTCTAAGGTGGGGGGAGGGGGAAAATGGGGCAAGTTGGTACATTTTGTATCTTCTGAACAAATGGTCCTACAATCTTGAAATTTTGAATATAGAATACTCTCGCGGAAATAACATTTTATAAAAAGGACTTTTTTGAAAATTACGGTTTTAAGGGGGACAAAAAGGGGGAAAATAGGGCAATTTGGTGAATTTTGAACTAATGGTCCTAGAAACTAGATATTTGAACTATAGTATCCTCTCGGGGAAAAAACATTTTTTTACTCAATTTTTTTCACTCAAAATTTTTTTTTCACTCAAAATTTTTTTTCACTCAAAATTTTTTTTTACTCAAAATTTTTTTTCACTCAAAATTTTTTTTCACTCAAAAATTTTTTCACTCAAATTTTTTTTACTCAAAATTTTTTTTCACTCAAAAATTTTTTTTCACTCAAATTTTGTTTTTCACTCAAAAATTTTTTTCACTCAAATTTTTTTTACTCAAAATTTTTTTTCACTCAAAAATTTTTTTTCACTCAAATTTTTTTTTTCACTCAAAATTTGTTTTCACTCAAAAAATTTTTTTTACTCAAATTTTTTTTTTTTACTAAAATTTTTTTTTACTCAATTTTTTTTTAATAAAATTTTTTTTTCACTCAATTGTATTTTATTCTTCAGTTTTTTTACTCATTTTTTACTTAAATTTTTTACTTAGAAGGTGTTTTCACCCAAATTTTTTTTACTCAATTTTTTTTACTTAAAATATTTTTCGCTTAATTCTTTGACTCAAATTTTTTATTCAATTTTTTTTTTCTCATTTATTTTTAAATTTTTGGGAATTTATTGATTTAATTACTTAAATTTAGGGGGAAATAGGACAATTTTAAACATTTCGGTCTTCTGAACTAATGGCCCCAGTAACCTAAAATTTGGACTATAGGATCCTCTCGCGGAAATAATACTCTAAAGAAAGTATTTAAAAAAAAAAAATAAGAAGGGGAAATGTGGGAAAAACGGCAATTTGGTACATGTTCTGTCTTCTGACCTAATGGTCCTAGAAACTTAAAGTTTGGACTATAAGATCCTCTAACGGAAAAAACATTCTGAAACAAAGTTTTTTTAATTCCGATTCAAGGGTTTTGAAAGGGAGAAAGTAGGATAATTTGGAACATTTTGTATCTTCTGAACTAATGGTCCTAGAAACTTAAAAATTTGGACTATATGATCCTCTCGCGGAAATTATGTTCTGAAGAAAGTATTTTTTGAAAATTTTTAATTCAAATTTGGGGGGGAAATAAGACGATTTTGAACATTTTCTATATTGTGAACTAATTTTCCCAGAAACCTGAAATTCGGACTATAGGATCCTCTCGCGGAAATAATATTCTGAAGAAAGTACTTTTTTTAAAAGGCACTTCTAAGAAGGGGAAAAGGGGGAAAATTGGGCAATTTGGTACATTTTCTTTTCTCTGACCTAATGGTCCTAGAAACTTAAAGTTTGGACTATAAGATCCTGTCGCGGAAAAAACACTCCGAAACAAAGTTTTTTTTTTCAATTCCGCTTCTTGGGTGGTAAAAAGGGGGATAATAGGACAATTTGGTACACTTTGTATGTTCTGAACTAATTTTCCCAGAAACTAAAAATTTTGACTATGGGATCCTTCGCGGAAATAACATTGTGAAGAAAGTTCTGTTTTGAAAATTTCGCTTCTAAGGGGGAAAGTAGGGTAATTTTGTGTCTGCTGAGCTAATGGTCATAGATCCTTGAAATATGGGATGTACGATCCTCTCGCGGAAATAAATTTCAGAAAGAAGTACTTTTTTAAAATTCCGGGTTGTATCTGCTAAACAAATAGGACTGCACGATCCTCTCTCGGAAATAACATTCTAAAAAAAGACCTTTTTTGAAAATTCCACTTTAAAGGGGGAAAAAAAGGAAGGTAGGGCAATTTTGTATCTGCTGAAAATATGGTCCTAGATACATGAAATTCGGAGTGAACGAACCTCTCGCGGAAATAACATTCTAAAGGAAGTACTTTTTCAAAATTCTGGGGAGAAATCGGGAAAGTAGGGCAATTTTGAATCTGCTGAACTAATGGTCCTTAATACTTGAAATTTAAATTGTACGATCCTTTCGCAAAAAAAACATTCTTAAAGAAGAACTTTTAAAAAAATCCGCTTCTACTGGGAAAAAGGGGGAAAGTAGGGCAATTTTGTGTCTGCTGAACTAATGGTCCTAGATACTTGAAATTTGAACTGTACAATCCTCTAGCGAAAATAATATTCCAAAGGAAGTACTTTTTGAAAATTCCGGGTGAAAAAGGGGGTAAGTAGGGTAATTTTGAATCTGCTGAACTGATGGTCCTAGATAATTGAAATTTCAACTGTACGATCCTCTCGCGGAAATAACATTGTTAAAGAAAAACTTTTTTAAAAATTATGCTTCTACGGGGGAAAAGGAGGAAAGTAGGGCAATTTTGAATCTGCTGAAGATACTTAAAATTTGAACTGTACAATCCTATCCCGAAAATATCATTCTAAAAGAAGTACATTTTTGAAAATTCGTTTTTTAAGGGGGAAAAATGGGGAAAGAAGGGCAATTTCGTATCTGCTAAACGATGGTCCCAAAAACTTGAAATTTTAACTCTACTCTCGCGGAAAAACATTTTGTAAAAAGTAATATTTTGAAAAACCCTTATAAAGGTGGGGTGGTGGGGTTTAATAGGGCAATTTTGTATCTTCTGAAAAAACTTGAAATTTTGAATCTGGATGCTCCCGAGGAAATTATTTTTTGAAAAATATATATTTTTGAGAATTTTGGTTTTAAGGAGGCCCAAAAGGGGGAAAATAGGGCAATTTTCTAAACTTTAAATTAATGGTCTTAGAAACATGACATTTGGAATATGGGATCATATCGCGGCAATAACATTCTAAAAGAAGTACTTTTTTGAAAATTTCGCTTTTAGGGGGGAGAAAGGGGGAAAGTAGTGCAATTTTGTATATGCTAAAGTAATGGTCCTAGATACTTGAAAATTGGACTGTACGATCCTCTCGCGGAAATAACATTCGGAAAGGAATACTTTTTTAAAAATTTATCTTTTAAGAAAAGAGGGGAAAATAGAGCAATTTTGAATCTGCTGAACTAATGGTCCTAGATACTTGAAAATTGGACTGTACGATCCTCCCGCGGAAATACCATTCGTAAAGATTTTTTTAAAAATCTTCTTTAAGGGGGAAAAAGGGGGAAAGTAGGCCAATTTTGTATCTGCTGAACAAATAGTCCTAGAAACTTGAAAATTGGACTGTACAATCCTCTCGCGGAAATAAAATTCGAAGGAAGGACTTTTTGGAAAATTCCGCCTCTAAGAGGGAAAAGGGGAAAGTAGGCAATTTTGTATCTGCTGAACTAATGGTCCGGGAGACTTGAAATTTGGACTGTACGATCTTTTCGCGAAAATAACATTCTGAAAGAAGTACTTTTTTAAATATTCCGATCTTGAGTGGGAAAAAGGGGAAAAGTAGGGCAATTTTGTATCTGCTGAAATAATGATCCTATATACTTGAAATTTCGACTGTACGATCCTCTCGCGGAAATAACATTCTCAAGGAAGTACTTTTTTGAAAAGGGGAAGGTAGGGCAATTTTGTATCTGCTGAACTAATGGTCCTCGATACTTAAAATTTAACTGTACGATCCTCTCGCGGATATAACATTCTAAAAGAAGCACTTTTTTTTAAATTCTGCTTCTACGGGGGGAAAAGGGAGAAAGTAGGGCAATTTTGAATCTGCTTATCTAATAGTCCTACATACTTGAAGTTTGGACTGTACGATCCTCTCGCGGAAAGAACATTCTAGAAAAAGTACTTTTTTGAAAGTTCTCCTTCTAAAGGGGGAAAAGGTGGAAAATAGGGCAATTCTGTATCTCCTAAACTAATGATCCTAGATACTTAAAATTTTAACTGTACGATCCTCTTGCGGAAAAAGTACTTATTGTGGAAAGTTCTGCTTCTAAGGGGGACAAGGCGGAAAGTAGGGCAATTTTGTATCTGCTGAACTAATGGTCCTAGATACTTGAAATTTAGACTGCACTATCCTCTCTCTTGGAATTAACATTCTGAAAGAAGTACTTTTTTTGAAAATTCCGATTTCAAGGGGGAAAACGGGGAAGGTAGGGCAATTTTGTATCTGCTGATCTAATGGTCCTAGATACTTGAATTTTGAAATGTTTTGTATCTGCTGAACTAATGGTTCTAGATACTTGAAGTTTGGACTGTACGATCCTCTAGCGGAAATAACATTCTGGAAGAAGCACTTTTTTAGTAAATTTTGCTTCTAAGGGGGAAAATGGGGAAAGTAGGGCAATTTTGTATCTGCTGAATTATTGGTCCTAAATACTTGAAATTTGGACTGTACGATCCTTTCGGGGAAATAACATTCTAAAATACGTACTTTTATGAAAAGTCTGCTTCTAATGGGGGAAAAGGGTGAAAGTAGAGATTCTTAAAATTGGTACTTTACGATCCACTCGCGGAAATTACATTCTGGGAAAATAAATTTTTGAATTTTCGCTTCAATTTTGTACATATTGTTCCTTATGCACTAATGTTCCTTGAAACTTAAAGTTTGAACTATGGGATCGTTTCGCCAAAATACAATTTTTTGCAACTTTAAATCTACTCAAAATATAATATTTTAAAGGTCGAAACTAACAATTTTTATGTTTAAATAAAAATTAATAATAATTTGAAGTAATAAAATTGTTTTTTTTTTACAGCTCACCGGTAACGAAGTACCGGGCGAGTTAGCTAGTAATACATAATGTAACGAAATATAAGTCATCCAAGATTTAATGTTTAGAAATAATACATATGTAATACATTTTTTCCAATAATCATGCATTACGTAGCAAATTATTAGTAATGCATTATTTTTCACTTGAAAATAATACGTTGTGGAACAAATGTTTAGTAAGACATCCTAAAATAATGCTACAAATAAGGTATGTACATTACCTGGTAATGTGTTATATAATCACTACCCATTACCAAAGTTTTGCTGGGGTTCTCTGCTTTTCCTATTTAAAAGTCTTAGATTCTGAGACATATTTCAAATAAAAATAAACTCAGATTATAAGACATAATTTCAGAATCTGAGACATTTTTCCTAAAGAAAGTGGCTTAGATTCCAAGACTTTTTAAATATCAGATTCCAAGACGTTTTCCCGATAAAACAAAATAACAGATTCTGTGTAATTTTGACTATAGAAAGTGTCTCAGATTCTTATAAATTTTTTCTATAAAAAAAATTCTCAAATATTTCTGAAGAAAATTTATTTATTTTTTCTGTAAAAAAGTTTAAAGATTCAGAGACTTTTTTTCTCTAAAAAAAAATTTAGGTTGAAAAACATTCTTCCTTTAGAACATTTTTAAAATTTTAAGATGCTTGGGCATAAAAAAATCATACATAATTTCATATTCCTTTTCTCTTTCCTTTACCCATTTCTCAATTTTTTTTTAAAGAAGAATTATCAAATATTTCCTTAAAAAAATACTCAAATTTTTCATATAAAATATTCGCAGATTTTTTCCTGCAAAAAAATGGTCATATTTTTAATTTAAAAAATTTTCAGGTTTTTCCTAAAATATTTTTGGTTTTTGTTTAAAATATTCCCAAATTTTTCGTATAGAAGACTTCTTATATTTTTCCTAAAGAAAATTTTTAATATTCCGAAGCTTTTTTCATGTAGAAAAATTCTAACATTTTTCCTTTAGAACAATTTTAAGGTTTTTAGACATTTTTCATAAATGAATTTCAATAAAAAAATTCTCCAATAAAAATTCTTAGATTTTTCTTCTATTGTGGCTCATCTCGTTGAGGTTCAGTCATAGTTGTTGCGAGTGTAACGTGATGTTTCGGGTTCGAATCTCGCAGCCGACGAATATAACATACTTTTTCCTCTCCTTTTCTTCCTAGCATTCTTTTTTTTCCTTTTTTTTTCTTTCGAATTCGGTATGGTGGGGGGGAGGATTTGGTTATTGGTTATTTCCTTGTCCTCCACCGTGGATCCGCGCCTGAATATACTTAAGTTCCTGCTAAACACTGAGTTTTTAAAATCAGTGTCAGTAAAAATCGCTTGCGAACGCAAGCTGTGAACGCAAGCTGATAAAAAAATATTAAAAAACAGATTCGGATTTTGGAGGGCAAAAAATTAAGGTCGCCCAGTAACTATATTAATTAAAGTTTTCAACGACATATTTATTTTGAAATCTCCCACGTTCATTTTTTAAATAAAAACCTATTTCGATCCGGTATAATTTTAATGCTGATTATATTAAAAATGTTCCAGCTATGTTTCATTTTTTTGTTTTTTATAAAAAAAATAAAAATAAAAAAGAAAAATATTGTGTTTATGTTTTGTGCAGAAAAGTTTGAAATACAAAAAAAAAAAAACTAAATAAAATAAAAATGAATAGTAGGAAGTTTTCAAAGTCGAAAGTTTATTTTTTTCTGTTTTGTTGATTTTATGTGAACTTAGTGGTACCGTATGCTCATAATTACAGTTATTGCCAAACTGTTGTTATGAGAAAAACAATCTAAAAAATACAACGAAAAACTTTTTAAAACTTAAACGGTGTTATGAAAAATCTAACAAATACATACATAAAGAAAAAACTTTTTTGTTTGGTTTTTTGATGTTTTATTAAATTTTCTATAATTTTATATAAATAATTGAATGAGTGTTATGAAGTACAAAAACATTTGTTAATAATTTTCAAAAAAAAAAAAAGTAAAAATATATTCTGATAAGTTTTTATGTTTTTGTTAATCTTTATGATTTCTACTGACCATTAATAAAAAAGAATAAGAACAATATAAATTTTACACATACATGTTAAGGGCCGCTATATTTTCTGATTTGAAATCAGTAAAAAAATTAATAAAGAAAAAAACAAGTAGAAAAAAAAATTTAAGGTTGTTTGTTAATTTACAAACTTTTTTTTCATATTTTTATTTATTGAATCTTGATTAAAATTATGTGAACTAAAAATAAGTAATCAAATCCTATTACCAATGAGAGGACTTTCGTGCAAATGAATGTTTTTTCCAGTTAGTCTAAAAACAGAATAAACCAAATATCTTTGGAAATCTAAAAAATTGCTTAAAAATGACATCGATTCGTTAGTGCTTATTTTTGGGTGACATGACATAATCCCCACGGACATAATCCCCATTTTCGTTATGGGACTATGACCAAATTCATTTCGGTCATAATCCCCATAATGGTAGTGGGGACTATGACCGAAAATTATTTGGACATAATCCCAATAAAAAACAGACTTAATTTCCAGACTTATGGGCATAATGACCACGTAACAAAGTCTTCTATACTAGTAGGTCATAATCCCCAAAATTAAAAGATTTTTTTTTTTACTTAAAAGTTTTTCTGCGTAGCCGGACTTCGGCCGGGCTTAGGGATTATAAACTCCATGCATTAAACCCACCCTCTCTGCAGAAAACGGGGATTATGACCAAAATTGCTTTGGATTTACTCCCCATAATGTGAATGGGGGTTATGACCGAAAAAAGTTCGGTCGTAATCCCAACAAGGAACGGATATAATCCCCATTGGGATTGTGACCGTTTTTGAAACGGTCATAGTCCCCGCAACTATTATGGGGATTATGACCGGTATGAATTCGGTCATAATCCCCATTTCCGTTATGGGTGTAATGTCCGTTATGGGTGTAATGTCCTGTCACCTTATTTTTGCATATTATGCTGAAAATGAATATTTTTGCATATTGTGCTAGTACCCAGCAAAACTTTGGTAATGGGTGGTTATATTACACATTACCAGGTAATGCATATACCTTATTTGTAGCATTATTTTTGGATGTCTTACCAAACATTTTTTCCACAACGAATTATTTTAAAGTAGAGACTGGGACATGAGCAGATTAGAACGTGAATCACGTAATTCACGCGTGAGTGTGACTGAATTCAATTTTACTCACGTGATTGGAGTGAGTGTGAGTGGAGAAAAAAATTGCGTGAGTGAGTTTGCGTGATTAAGATTTTTGCGTGAGTGTGCGTGAGTCGATTTTTTTGCGTGAGTCTGCGTGATTTATATACTCTACTATTTCATTTTGTACCAAAAATAGCAACAACAAATTGTAAAATTTGTCTTAAGTTAAGATTTTGTCCTGAAAAAAAGCAATAAAAAATGTAAAATCTCGCTGAACTTTAAATTTTGTTGAACATTTTTAAACATTTTTAAAATTTTAGATTTAGAAAATTCTTTTTGTATGAATAAGAGTTTCGTGAGTGTTAGTCAACGTGAGTGTGAGTGAAGCTTGCGTGAGAGCACTATCTCTATTTTAAAGCGAAAAATAATGCTTTACTAATAATACGTAATGTATTATTGGAAAAAATGTATTTCATATTTATTATTTCTAAACAATAAATCATGGATGACTTATATTTGGTTACATTATATTATTATTTCAAAGTTTGAAATAATGCATTATTTATAATTGGATGCATAATAATGCATTACAATAACATAAAAAATAAATATTTTATAAAAAGATGCATAAGTTTAAACTAGAGATGAGCTCACGACAGGAATTTTCTAATGACGAACACTCACTCACGAGCATATTTTATCTACTTACAATCACGTGAGTAAATTTTATACAAAATTACTTTTTCACTACTCGACCTTATATATTATGTTCAGGTATGCTATATTTTATACCTTACAAGTATTCTTTCTATAAATTTGATCAATTATTTTATATCTTACTGGTATTCTTTGTCATAATGTGGATGCATTACTTTGAGTCTCATCCCCTGTTAAAATCATCAATGCATAAAATAAGCAATCATATACCTTATTTTATACCTTATTTGGTAATCTAAGTTTTGCTGGGTATATTTTGTATAAGATTAAAGATGAAACCGATTTTTTTTTTTTAATTTTTTACGATTTTTTTTTTTAATCTAGTTTACAAATTAAAAAAAATGTGATTCACGACATTTTGCATTTATTTTCGATGTAAAATCTTACACATAATCCGAAAATCCACACAAAAGTTTTAAAAGTATAATATTTTTCGAGAATTTGCCAACTTTTCAAATTTTTATAGACAATTTTGCTTCAATTTTATAAAATTAAAAAAAAAAAGTAAATTCAATTGAAAATTTCAGCAAGAAAAAAAATAAATTCATTTCTCTCTTAAGTCTAATCGATTGCGAAAAAAATAAGAGGTCTTTTCAAAAAAGCTTGGCGCAGGATAGAATAAGATTCAGAAACTTTGTTCAAACAAGTAGAAAAGTTAAACTCGACTTTGCCGAATCTATGAATACTCTCCACAATACAATTTTAAGTGCTAGTAAATTTTCTAACGTGAAAAAAAAAATTTTTTGATTGGTTTTTATTTTGTGTAAAAAAACTTTTTTTTAAGTAACTTTGCCATACTCCATACTGTAGTTGGAGGGTAAAAAAATTAATTTACAAATTTTTTTTTGAGTGTAAAATTTTTTCGAGTGTATTTTTTTTTTTTTTTGTGCAAAAATATTTTTGAGTGACAAAAAAAAAATATTTTTGTGACTTACCAATGTTTTTTAAGGTTTAACGGGTTTTCAACTCATGAATTTAAGGTTAAATAACCCGTGTAAAAATCGATTAGATCTTGTCAGATCTACTTTTATCTAATTATATATGATTGCATCTGATTGTATATAACTATATCTGGTCAGATATAATTAAATGTCAATTTTGTGGCAATGTTGACCAAATCCGAGACATAATTAGATCTCGATTTTGGACATTTTAGATATAATTATATGCAATCAGATACGATCATATATGAACATATATGAACAGATCAGATAAGATCTAATACATTTTTACACGGGAAATCTGAAATTCATGGTTTTTGTAATAACTTTAGAAACACTGAACCGATTTGGCTGAAATTCAATACGACCCATTCCAGCGGAACGACAAATATATACAAATCTTCAACATCCTAATAATTGCCTTTCGAAAGTTAGCGTGTGTTTTATCTCGTAAGTTCACGAAAAACCCTTGCCGAAATTCAGTCTTTTGCCCATAACATATATGCCAAACTTCAGGAGCCTCCGTAAAGTCTTTCAAAAGTTAGCATGTTTTCAACAGACAGACAGACGGACAGACGGAAGGACGGACGGACATCGCTAGGTAGCACCGCTCTACAAATCTGAGGTTTATCGCGGCGTTTTGAATGAAACCAAAAAAAGTTTATAGGTTTTGGTTTCCCGATTCCAAAACGGTCACTAAAATTTTTCTATCACGTCACAATTTTGAGAAAATCGCGGTTAAAGTGTCAAAAAAGACTCATTTTGGCCATTTTTGAGCGCCTATAAAATAAGGTCCTGATATGCGAATGACTTGATATCAAGTTCATTCGAAAGTGCATAATTTTCTCTTTAAGACAAAATCAAATTTTCTTGGAATTTAATTTTTTATAATGGTGAAAAAATTATTAGCCACAAGTGCTTTAAATCCAATATTTTTTTTTTTTTTTTTTTTATTTTTTATTCTATCATCATTACAATTTAAAATAAATAGTTTTTAATATTAACATCCAATATTTACGTGTGTATTTGTATGGAAATTTGTTAAAAAACACTGTTTAAATAAACTAAATATTCAAAAAACGGAAGGTTTTTTGTTAATGATTTTTTTATCATTTTAGAAATTTAAATTCCAAGAACATTTTATCTTGCCTTGTAGAGAAAATCACATACTTTTGAATACGCTTGATACCAAGTCAATCGCATGTCAGGATCTTATAAAAAGGGTCCAAAATGGCCTTTTTCGGCACTTTAACCGCGAATAACTCAAAATCCTTACGTGATAGACATATTTGGGTGGCAGATTTGGAATCAACGCAACAAACACTTCCTAAATCACTTACCAGAATCCAATACGCATTTTCATGTTGAGCTGTGTAGTCTTAAAATTGATCGAGGATCATGAATACCCAGGCAGAAACTGCCAACCGTTCCAAAGAAAAAGTCTCGGTAAAGCACTTTATTTTTTGTGAAGATGGTAGTATGAATTCGAAAAAGTGCTTTCCAAGCGCTTTGCCAATGGTTTTCTATTTAAATCCGTTCAAAGTATAAACTTTTTATTAAAATTTGTCAATTTTCATAAGAATTGGAATATTTTTTACCTACATATTACAAACTTGGCACCTTTTATATAAAAACACCTGTTTCTTTCGTGAGGAAGTGTCTTAAACTCCGGATACATACCCGTTTCGGTTCAATACACCACTTTTTTTCGGGAATTTTCCAAATTTTTTCCTAAAAGCATTTTAATAAATTTTTTATTCCAAAACGCAAAGAAAACTGCAAACAAATTTTTTCCGGGACTTAGAAAATTGTTCAAAGTTTGTTCATAATTTTTATATCCTAATAAATGAGTCAATAAATTTTTTCATCCTAATTTAATAAATTCTTAATTCAAATAAACACCAAAAAAAGATATGTCTTATGGACTTATGTATACAATTTAGATACTTCCCATTTTTATACCCTCCAACCACAGTATGGGGTAGGGTGGCCCAAAATTCCTTTTGCTTCGCTACAGGTCAACGTACCTTAAAAAATGAAAGATGGTATCGTAACTAATATTTTGAGCCAAATTGCAGCACCCTACGACGATTAGAAGGGGATGCTAACTGATCACATGTGTTTGCAACCTCCGAAGAAATCTAAAAAAAAAAAAATTTTGCAATCCTAAAAATTACTACATGGAATGGTATCGCTACAAGAGCAAATAAGTCACATATGGCCATTTTGCCCTAAGGTTGCCTACAAAGAACAATAAGGACATTTTAGTTTCGATTAGGAAAAAAAACAAAAAAAATTTTTTTTGGATATTATACTCAAATTAAAGATATTTGTATTACCTTTCAAATAAACTTTATCGCAACTTAATGGTCCGCATAGTTTTTGAGTTACAGCGGTTTTAGTGAAATGCAGGGTTCCGCTTTTTTTAATATGTATTTTTTTTTTGTTTAAGGACAAACTTAGGACAAAATGGCCACATGTGAATTATGTGCTCTTGTTACGCTAGCATTTCATATGGTTATTTTCAAGATTCCAATAAAAAAAATTTCAAGATTTCTTTGGAGGTTGCAAACACTTATGATGAGTTAGCATCCCCTTCCAATCGTTGTAGGGTGCTGAAATTGGGCGCAAATTGTTCATTACGATGCCATCTATCATATTTTGAGGTACGTTCAGTTGTGAGTAATACTTGGTATTTTTCCATATGTTGTTGGGCCACACTAGTATGGGGGTATACTCACTTTGTCATTCCGTGTGTAACGCATCGAAATATCGGCCTAGGACCCCATAAAGTATATATTTTATTGATCAGTGATCGATTCTAAGACATTCTAGCGATGTCCGTCCGTCTGTCCGTCTGTAGAGGACACGATACAGTCCAAAATAAAAGAGCTAGACTTCCGAAGTTTGTCACGAATATGTCTTATATTCCTAGGCAGGTTAAGTTCGGAAATGGGCAAAATCGGACCAAGGGGAAAAAAGTTCCCCCTTGGAGAACTAAACCAACCCAAGAAAAACAGCATTTTTTGCAGAGTTTTTTGTACTTTTGGTAAACAAATGCAACATTCTTCTCTCAGAAGAAGTTCAAAATCATAAGGGGAAGGTGCCCCCTAACGTCTCCCACCAACCCCCCCCCCCCCCCCCAAAAAAAAAGACGCCCCTGGATTTTTTTTAAATATTTTTTTTTTACATTTTGGAGGGTATAAAAGATTCGGCACAGCCGAATGTAACACTCTCACTTGTTTTGTTTTAAAAGAGCTATAATAATACCATATTTTTTGTTTTTAAAGCGCTTTAAAATAGCAACGGCATACCGATTACCGTAGTTATCATTTTGGACGCTGGGAGAGTAATAAACTGTGGTGCTTTCCCAGCACACAAGCGACCATAAAAGGTACGTTGCCAGCGCTCTCCCGTTTGTATTTTTCTGCCTGGGTATATATACTTTATGGGGTCCTAGACCAATCTATATATATAAAGTAGTTACGTGACTGACTGATGACTGACTGACTGACATACTAATCACGCATCATCCCACAGCCCAAACCACTGAAGCTAGAGTCTTGAAATTTTGATTGTAGTTTCACCTCCCGGAATACATATCCACTAAGGCTGGGTTTTTGGAAATGTTGATTTTAAGGGGTAAAAACGAAGGGTTGAAAAAGGGGAAAAAGCTAGTTCTTTGGTACTTTTTTTTTTCTGAAAAAATAAAATCCAATTAATTTGAAATTTGATATGTAGGATCCTCTAACGGAAAAACATTCCCAAAAAAAGGACTTTCTGGAAACTCGAATTCCTAAGGGTAAAAAGGGGGTAAATAATGGTACTATGGTACTTTTTTTATTTTTTGAAATTAAGGTCATACAAAAATATTAAAATTTCCAATGGGGGTTCCAACAACGGAAAACGTACTTTTCCGAAATTCCCATTCTAAGGGAGGTAAAAAAGCGAGTACTTTGGTACTTTTTATTTTTTCTGAAAAAAAATCATATTAATTCAAAAATTGGAATGTAGGATCCTCTAACGGGAAAACATTCGCAAAAAAGTACTTTCTGGAAATTCGGACTCCTAAGGGTAAAAAGGGGTAAAAAACTATACTTTGGTACTTTTTATATTTTTTGAAATTAAAGTCCTACAAAAAAATTTAAATTTGCAATGTTGTTTCCAACAACAAAAAAAATCTGAAAAAGTACTTTTTCGAAATACCGATTCTAAGGGTGTAAAAAGCGATCACTGTGGTACTTTTTAATTTTTCTGAAAAAAAAAATCCTATTAATTTAAAAAAATTGTAATGTAGGATCCTCTAACGGAAAAACATTCCCAAAAAAAAGTACTTTCGGAAAATTCGGACTCCTAAAGGTAAAAAGTGCTAAAAAATGTACTTTGGTACTTTCTAAATTTTTTGAAATTAAGGTCCTACAAAAAAATATAACAATGTTAGTTCCAAAAAAAATCTAAAAAAGTGTATTTTGGTACTTATTATAATTCCTAAAATAATGTTCCTGGAAACTTTTGAAAATTCTGATTACTAAGGAAATTAATTAAAAAAGGGAATTATATATTCTTAAATAATGAGCCTATTAACATCCTCTAACGGGAAAAAGATCACCCAAAAATTACTTTTTGGTACTGTTTATATTTTCTTAAATACAGGTCATAAAAACTTAAAATAAGGAATGTAGGATCCAACAACAGAAAAAAAATATGTAAAAGTACCTTTTTCGAAATTTCGATTCTAAGGGAGTAAAAACGAGCACTTTGGTATTTTTCATATCATCTGAAATAATGGTACTGGAAACTTGAAATTTGGAATGTAGGATCGTCTAGCGAAAAAAAAACATTTCCGAAAGATTTTTTTTAAATTCTGATTCCTAAGGAGTTAAAGGGGTACTTTTTATATTTTCTGAAACAAAATAAGGGGCAAAATGATTACACTGTGCTACACCAAAAATATGCAGGGGTTCTCATATAAAAATTCGGGTTGGTTGGAGTCCATAGAGTACTGATATACTCATACTTTTTCTGGATCACTTCGTTAAGTACGTTTTTTATTGGCAAATGTGTTGAAAAACGGAAATTCTTAAATTACAATTTTAAAAAATTATTACTATGTTAGTTTGCAACCGATTTTCGATTTTATGGATTTGTTTTAAAGGTATAGGTCTTACCTTTCAAACAAAACAAAAATATTAAAAATCGATCAAGAATTAGCTGAGCTACGATCGCTTAAGTATAAAAAAAAAAACGAATTTTTTGAAAAATTTCTCATATTCTTTACACTCTAAGTTGAAAGTGAATCATTAAACAATTTTTTTGAATTTTTTGTAAAAAAGTATAGTAAAGTGGCTTTCCAAAACACCAAAAACATAACAATCCGTTAAAAAATGAATGAGTTATGCTAAGTTTTGTGATAGGACATTTTTAATTTTTTTCAGAAACGCTTGTAATTCAAGCATTATTCATAAATCTTGTTACTAGTAGTAATTTTATGCGCATATGCATATAAACTAGAGATGGGAACGTAATTAGATTTGTGCGTGATTCACACATGATCAGAACTGAGCGTGATTGAAAATTAATTTTACTCACGTGGTTGTTAGTGAGTGTCAGTGTGAGTGGAATAAAAAAATGGGCGTGTCAGTTACCTCCAAATCCTATTTATAATTTTTTGTTTAAAAAATATCAGTGTAACTTCTTAAACAAAAAAAATATTGAGAATAGGTTAAAAACAGGCTAATGTGCGCTTGTATTTATATATACCCTCTATCACTAGAGTGGAGGGTATAAAAAAATAACTTAACTTAATTTAAATTAATGTAGATAATATGTATGTACTTCCCAGTAAAACTTTGGTAATGGGTAGTGATTTTATAACACATTACGAGGTAATGTATATACCTTATTTGTAGCATTATTTTAGGATGTCTTACCAAACATTTGTTCCACAACGTATTATTTGAAAGTGAAAAATAATGCATTACTAATAATGTGCTACGTAATGCATGATTATTGGAAAAAATGTAATTCATATTTATTATTTCTAAACATTAAATCATGGATGACATATATTTGGTTACATTATGTATTATTGGAAAGTTTGAAATAATGCATTATTTATAATTGGATGCATAATGCCTTACAATAACATAAAAAATAATTATTTTATAAAAAAAAGTTTAAACTAAAGATAGGCTCACGACAGGAAATTTCTAACGACACACACTCACGAGCATATTTTATCTACTTACACTCACTTACAATCACGTGAGTAAATTTAATACAAAATTACTTTTTCACTACTCGTAACACCTTATATATTATCTTCTGGTATGCTATATTATTTCATTTCTCGTAACCTATAAAATATCATATATTTTACACCTTACTCGTATTCTTCGTTATAAATTTATGACTTATTTTATACCTTACTGGTATTCTTTGTGATAATGTGGATGCATTACTTTGAGTCTCATCGCCTGTTAAAATCATCAATGCTGCAATGTATAAAATAAGAGATGCTATACCTTATTTTATAACTTATTTGGTAATCTAAGTTTTGCTGGGTTATATTATAAAATATATTATTTGTTGTTTCTAGAAGATCCGCTTGGAGTAGCGTTCTTATAAAGAAACGTTAACTAAAATAAATACAAGTAGAAAATTTAAATTCGACTTGGTCGAATCTATGAATGCCCTCCACAAAGCCCCTTTTAAGTGATAGTAAATTTTCTTACGTGAAAAAAATAACATTTTATTTTGTGTAAAAAAACTTTTTTTTAATAATTTTGAAAAAAAAAAAAATAATTTACTAAATTTTTTTTGGGTGTAACATTTTTTTTGAGTGTAAAATTTTTTTAAAAATATTTTTAAGTGACAAAAATATGTTGTAAAATTTTTTTTGTGACTTACCAATGTTTTTAAAACATGTTTAACGGGTTTTCAACACGTGAATTTAAGGTGAAACTAATCTAAAATTCAAGGTTTTTCTAATAACTTTTGAACCACTGAACCGATTTGGCTGAAATTCAATATTAACCATTTCAGGGAAACGACAAATATATATACCAAGCTTCAATATCCTAAGAATTGCCTTTCGAAAGTTAGCGTGTTTTTTATCTCGTAAATTCACGAAAAACCCTTGCCGAAATTCAATCTTTTGCTCATAAATATTAAACCACTGCACAGTGATTCGTTCCCATATATCGAGTGGGCAAAAATAGAATATTGGTCGCAGATTTCGGAAATTTGGTACACTAGCATTTAATGATCTAATCAAGAAAAAAACGGGTTTTTGGAAAAATCGGAGCAAGGACACGCCTACCCCCCATATATCCTGAAATGTAAATATGTGATTAAAACTACAAAAATGGTCACAAAATTACCAAACTTTGTCACTGTTGCCCATTTGGATATAGTATTTTATGTGTAATTTTTTTTTCAAGATTGAAGCAAGGACTCGTGTGGCTGCCATATATCCTTTTTCTTAAAAACGCTGTAAATTGCTCAAAAATTACTCGATACCCTTGAAATTTTTTGTAAAAATTTGAATAGGCGATGTCAATGTGTGTTTTCGCTAAAATCGGTGCAGTAAAACAAAAGTTGTTTATATATCCTTTTTAAGAAAATGCGATAAAGCGTTAATATAGTTTAATCACAAAAATAAAATAGATAGAATTGTCAACGATTTTTCAAATTTGGTACGCAAGCACAAAACTAATTAGTAGAAAAAAAATAAAAATTTTGAGCAAATCGGTCGAAGGACATATGTACCTGTCGTATATCCTGAAATTTAAAAATGGAGTTTTAGCCTCAAAACTTGACATAAAATTACTAAACTTAGTTATTATCTTAGAAATTAAGATAGCTATCGTCGTACAACATTTGTATTTTAATCTGAGCAAGGACTCGCGAGGCTGCCATATATCCTTTTTCTTGAAATCGCTGTAAATCTTTTAAAAATCTTTCAAATGCTACCAATAATAATATAGATTAAATAAAATGGCGTTAATAAGTGTGCCAAATTTCGCTGAGTTGCTTGCGGTAACAAAAAAGCTGTTAATATATCCTTTTTTTAAATATAGTCAAAAATATAAAAATACATAATAACTGCTTAAACAAAACATTCGCAACACTTATTTTCTATTGCATTACGAAAATAAGTTTATTCAATATAAGTTTTAAGGAAACACGTTTAATACTTGCTTTATTTCTAAGTATATACCCCGTTAATAACAAAAAACTAAAAAAAAAAAAAATTTTGGGTACTTAAAATTTGTATTTTTTTTTTTTTTCAAAAACTTAGTTATTTTTATTATATGATCGTATAAAAAACAGTATAGGATGTTGAAAAAATCAATAAAAAAAAAATTTTAAGTACGAACTTTTTTATGTAGCTCACTAAAATTTTTGGTTTTGATTTGGGACACCAAAAAAAATCGAATACTGGTTTTAAAGCAAAATGGCCCACTGTAAACTTATTTTATCGAATTATTTACTATAAATTTATGGTATACTATACAATAAATCCCTTTTTATAAAAAAATACTAAAATGTTTATGTATTTTTTAAATTTAAATAAAGTAAATAAAAAAAAAATATTCCATTTCAGATTTTTTAAAAAAAAAATTTTTTCAACTTAAAAAAAACTTAGTTATTTTTATTTTTTGATCTTATAAAACATTGCCACAGCCACCAAAAAAATAAAAAATAAAAAAATTTTACTCACGAACTTTTTTTATAAAGGCCATTAAAGTTTCGGGATTTTGGGGATTTTAGTAAAAGTCATAGATAAATTTTAAAGCAAAACGGCCCACGTACTGCGTATTTTTTTGGATTTTTTTGTTATATTTTTACAGTATACTGTATAATATATCAATGTGTTTAAAAAAAAATACTTAATATTTGATTTTTTTCTAATATTTTTTCCATTAATAATATAGCTTTTGAAAAAATTTAAATAAAGAAACATACAAAAACTTACTTTTTTCCAACTTCAGACAAAAACTTAGTTATTTTTATTGTTTTGCCTTATAAACCATAGTCTAAACGATCGAAAAAGCAAAAATAATAATTTTTTGGCTCACGAACTTTTTTTGTGGATTCCATAAAAATTTTTCAATTTTTGGGGATTCAGTAGAAAAAATACAGATTTTAGAGCAGTACAAATATGTATTTTAAGACTTATTCTAAAAAATTGAAAGTACAACTGTTAGCAAATATATTTAAGTAACTTTTTCAAAAAAAAGTTCGTTGATTTTGTTAAAATTCGATTTTTTATAATTATTTTAGTAAACCTATACAATTCAATTTTTTTGTTTACACACAATAGCGTTAAATTTCCATACTTTAGCGCCCTCCTGTGGCAACATATGGCTTCTTAAAAATCAGAAAAGCACATATTTGTTTTAGTTTCCTATTATACTATAAAAATACAAAAAATCATAAACATTGAAGACATACTTCTTTTTTTGATTTTTGCCAATGAAACGAATCACTGTGCACTGTACCGAATTCGCTGGATTGCAATACCAACCTGACCAGGTAAATACCCAACATATATGCCAATCTTCAGAAGTCTCTGTAAAGTCTCTCAAAAGTTAGCGTGTTTCTACAGACGGATGGACGGACATAGTTAGATCGACTTAGAATCAATCGAGGATCATGAATATATATACTTTATGGGGTCCTAGACCAATATTTCGATGTGTTACAAACGGAATGACAAAGTTATATATGCCCTCTATCACTAGAGTGGGGGGTATAAAAAATAAAAATAAAAAAACAAGTAGAAAAGTTAAATTCGACTTGGCCGAATCTATGAATACCCTCCACAATGCCCATTTTAAGTGATAGTAAATTTTCTAACGTGAAAAAAAAAACAGTTTTGATAAGAAATATTTTATTTTGTTTTATTTTATTTAGTACTTTTTGAAAAAAAAAAAAAAAAAATTACTAATTTTTTTTTTGAGTGTAAAATTTTTTTGAGTGTAAAACTTTTTTCGAGTGTATTTTTTTTTTGTTTTGGTATAAAAATATTTTTGAGTGACAAAAATACGTTGTAAAATATTATTGTGACTTACCAATGTTTTTAAAACAGGTTTAACGGGTTTTCAACACGTGAATTTATGGTGAAGCTAATCTGAAATTCACGGTTTTGCTAATAACTTTTGAACCACTGGACCGATTTGGGTGAAAATCAACGCGAACTAGGCTGGAGGAACGAAAAATATATATGCCAAGCTTCAGCACCATCAGAATTGCTTTTCGAAAGTTATAGTGCTTTTTATCTCATAAATTCACGAAAAACCCTTACCGAAATTCAGTCTTTTGCTCATAACTTTTGAACCACTGGACCGATTTCGCTGGATTGCAATACCAACCTTACCATGTAAATGCCCAACATATATGCCAAACTTCAGGAGCCCCCGTAAAGTCTTTCAAAAGTTAGCGTGTTTTCAACAGACAGACAGACAGACGGACAGACGGACGGACTGACGGACATCGCTAGATCGTCTTAAAATCGATCGAGGATCATGAATATATATACTTTATGGGGTCCTAGACCAATATTTCGAGGTGTTACAAACGGAATGACAAACTTATATATACCCTCTATCACTAGAGTGGAGGGTATAAAAAATAAAAAAAAAAATCTGTTAAAAAATGTAAAAGTTGCGTTCATTTTTGTTGATCATCTTTTGCAAATGCAAGAACCCAAAAATTGCCTTCGAAGTAAGTAAGTCGCACCCCTTGTGCTCTAACTTTTTTTATAAATTTCTAAATTTATGGAAAAAATGCTGGTTATACGTAAAAGAAAAACCACATTTTATTACGAAAATCTCTAATGGTTCTTTATTTCATTTGATTTTTTCTGTAATTACAGATCGAGCATGGGCTCTGATTATATTTGTTATAAGGGTTCAAGTTGAAAAAATGCAGAAGAAAAATTGAATTTCTAAAAATTATAGACATTTCTGGTATTTCCTATACCGGTTTCAAACACCCCAGTTAGTGTCATCATCAGTAGGATTTTAAATGTCGGTTTGTCTTGTTAATGAAAACTGTTTTTTATATATGTGAATATTTATAGTTTCTACAGAATAAATTTTGACAGTTTCCAACACTACAATTCTATTTCTAGCAATCTCAACCTCACTTCATACTTTCTTTCAACTTTTTTGTCTCTTACATTATTTCGCAAGGGTTACCAACATGATCTGGAATTGAAGACACAAATGAAGGAATTTGCATTTTCTGTTTCGTAGACGTGCCTAATGGTGACATATTTTGTCAGTAATTTTATTTGATTTTTTCTGCAATTACAGATCGAGCACGGGCTCTAATTATATTTGTTATAAGGGTTCAAGTTGAAAAAATGCAGAAGAAAATTTGAGTTTCTAAAAATTATAGACATTTCTGGTATTTCCTATACCGGTTTCAAACACCCCATCATCATTGTTTCATTTTTTAGTCGTCATTATCAGATTCCATGACATCATCGGGCTCATCTTCATCTTCATTAGGCCGTCACGTCAAATCGAAACTTTTGAATTTCGTGCCGTAATGCCTGCCGAACGATGGCCACGGAGTAGCTAACTGTGGGAAAATTTATGAAAAATGTTTGCGAGGTCATCTTTAGTTTAGTCGGCAGGCCAAAGTTTAAAAAAATTACTTTTTTGGACCAAAATTCATATCAAAATTATTTAACCAAATTTGGCTCAAAAATAAGGAACTTTTGGGTACTTTATTAGAAAAATATTTAAAAAATTCCAAAATAGCGATTTTGGTCCACAGATGTTGATTTTAAAAAATAAAAAATATTTTTTTTACCAAATTTGTCTTAAAAGTCGAAAAATGTTGAGTAGTTTATGTAAAAAATATATAAAATATAAAAATATAAAAACTAGATTTTGGTCCAAATCATTGATCAGCTAAAGTCGTGTTTTTTATATTTTTTTAATATATAACATGCTTTACATTTTCAAAGTTTTGAGACCAATTTGGATAAAAAAATAATTTTTATGTTCAAAAATCAGCATCTGTGGACCAACATTTTTTTTGTATTTTTTTTATATTTTTCCTATAAAGTACGCAGCAATTCCTAATTTTTGAGCCGGATTTGGTGAAAAAATTTTAACATAATTTTTGATCGAAAAACGCAATTTCTAAGATGTTCTTGCTAAATTTTATTACTATTAATACACGAACTTCTAAGACTTCAACCACTTTGTCGACGTAAAAAATTAAATTTTAATAATTGCTTGGAGCACAAGGGGTTTAAGTGCTCATATACCCCTTGTGCTCCAAGCAAAACAGGCATTTTAGTAACAAGTGCTAAAAATTGTCGCCATATCTCGCTAACGAATAAGAATTTTACATTGAGCTCTTGTGCTCTACACTTCTGTGAACTTCACCTACTAATTCTATATGTTAACTCAATTTTTTTAAAAAAGTCACTTGAACCCCTAGTGCTTTGAGCCCCTCAATTGGAATCTTCTAGTTACAAATTGAATCTTCGAATTACAAATGGAATCTTTGAATTGCAATTGATCTTTTGCGAATTACAATTGATCTTATATGAATTACAATTGATCTTTTACGAATTACAATTGATCTTTTACGAATTACAATTGATCTTTTACGAATTACAGCTGGTGTAGAAAAAGTCTCGTAATCCCATGTTACCAATGTTTGACAGTTTTCCTAGTTTCTTAACAAATAATTTAAATTCGAAATTTAATTTTTTTTTTGTAATTCTACAGTTTTTCTTGTAAATTTACAAATTTCCTAAATTTTTTACAAAAAAAAATCTACTAAATTAACCAGAATTCCATGTAAGTTTTATTTCGCCAAAAAAGTTGTAAATTTACAATTTGATTTGTCAAAACCTTGTTAAATTACAAATAAGGTCGTAATTTTTATTAGGAGTTCTCGTAAAATAGGAGGTATCAAAAAATCTAGTAGATGCACAAAACCTCCTTGTAAGTTTCATCGCGTCAAAAAAATTGCAAATTTACAATTTTATTGGTAAAAAGCTTGTAAAATTACAAAACTATTGGTAAAAATCTTGTGAAATAACAGGAATTCTTGTCAAATATGAGGTGGCAAAAAACAAATTTAAAAACTTTTGAGTGTATGGTTAGGTTAGGTTAGGTTATGGTGGATGGCATTGGCAAAAAAAACCAATGCCCATAGAGGCCGAATTGTGGCCCATTATGACTCCAGTTTCCCTTCTTCTTCGATAAAAAATCAATAGTTGCATCTATGCATTCCACTTCGATAATTTGATAAACGCCAGTAAGGTCCATGGATTTATTCCTCGGATTTCATGTAAATTCTGAAAGAAGAAAGAGCCAAATAATTTAAATCTTCTAAAAGACAGTGCAGGGCATTCACATAAAAAGTGATAACTGTCCTCAACAGCTTCCCTACACCATCGGCATGTATCATCATTACCTCTTCCAATTCTTACCATGTGTTTACCCAGGGTGTTGTGGCCTGTAATCAAATTAATTACCATTCTCAGTTGTCTTCTATCCATATCAAGAAGAACTTGGCTATGTTTCAACGAATTTTCATCCCATAATGATTTTGTCTGAATACAGCAGTCCGACTCAGCCCATCGGGTTAACCAAGTTTCTCTCGCTTCTAGTCTGATCCGTTGCGAAATTAGAGATAGAGGTGGATAGACGTCATTCACAGCCAATTCCTGCGGAAGATTGGCTCCCCGCTTAGCAAGTTCATCTGCCTTTTCGTTGCCCAGTATATCTTTATTTCCAGGTACCCAGCACAGTCTAATGTTGTGCTGCTCGCTGAGAACCTTAAGCTCTCTGTGGCAGCGGCTGACTACCTTGGACCTAATACTGTAATTTTTTAGAGCCATTAAAGCTGCCTGACTATCAATGAAAAAACTAATATCACATCTGTATATTGGTGACATTGAAAGCCGCTCAGCTGCTTTGAAAATAGCGTAAATTTCAGCTTGAAAAATACTGCAGTCATTATCAAGTCGATAAGATTCTTCCATGTTAAGTTCCCCGCAGTGGAAGCCACTACCAGTACCACTTGTCATTTTAGAACCATCTGTGTAGACATTAATCTGATAGAATTCTACCTGATCATTGAGCCAATCATCCAACGATGGGATTTCAATGTTCAATCTACCATTTACAACATTAAGTGGAGTACAATAATCAGTAATAGTGTTCCGTTCAGCGTGACTTATAAGGTCCATATGTCGAACTTGTCTGCTTCTCAGTGATCCTGTTTGACATAGTCTATTCAGGGTAATCGCCGCAGTTTCTTTTAGATGAATATCTAAGGGTGTAATGTTAAGAAGTATTTCCAATGCATCAGTAGAGGTCGTACTCATCGCGCCTGTGAGACTAAGTAGGGCTATCCTGTTAACTCTCTTAATCTTATCCGCATGTACTCTGTAATCAACAACTGGCCACCACACATGGCAGCCGTACGTCATCACTGGTCGAATTATAGCCGAATATAACCACAGAAAGAGCTTAGGTTGTAGTCCCCATTTCTTGCCCACCAATTTCCGACACATGTATAATGCAGCAAAAGTTTTCTTTACACGCTCCTTCAAATTTGCTACCCAGTTGAGTTTGTTATCCAAGATAACCCCTAAAAATTTTGCAGAGTTTGACAATGCCAACATAGTGCCATTCAGTTTAGGAGGATTAAATGCTGGAATAATCCTTCTCCTTGTGAAAAGCACAAGCTCAGTTTTTGTCGGGTTCACGTTAAGACCACATTCTCTAGCCCATGATGAGAGTGTTTTTAAAGCGTTTCCAAGTATATCAGAGACAGTATTAATGAATTTACCAGAAGATAACATTACTACATCATCAGCGTAAGCCACTACAGTTATTCCAGTTTTCTCTAATTTTTTTAAAATCTCATTTACGACTAGGAGCCATAATAATGGAGAGATAACACCGCCTTGTGGTGTACCTCTCGTTGCCATTGCCTGAAGTTTTGCATTACCCAGTTCAGACGTTATATATCTATTTGTCAACATCCTCATTAGCCAGTTGGTGATCGACGTTGGGATCATCGCCTGAGTCAAGGCGTTAAAAATGGCCTCTGATTTTACATTATTAAATGCTCCTTCAATATCCAAAAATACCCCAAGAGTGTAAGCCTTGAAGGAAAGAGCTTTTTCAATGTGGTGAACAGCGGTATGAAGTGCTGAGTCCACTGATTTACCTCTAACGTAAGCATGTTGATTAACAGAAATAAAAGAAGGCTCCAGATATTTCCTTATATAGTCATCTAAAATTCTTTCCAACGTCTTAAGAAGAAAAGAAGAAAGACTTATTGGCCTAAAATCTTTCGCTGTACAGTGTTGAATTTTTCCCGCTTTCGGAATGAAGACAACCTTGACTTTCCGCCACGCAAGCGGAACATATGTTTTTTCCAAGCATGTTCTATATATTTGAACAAGGTAATCTCCAATAGAATCAAGTGCCTCCAAAATCATTTTAGGATAAATTCCATCTATCCCCGGTGATTTGTATGGACCGAAGGTGCCAACTGCCCACGATACCGTATCTGTTGTTATAATATCCCCTACCTCACGAAAGGTGTTCAACCCAATAAATGAACAGTCTCCCATTTCCCTTTGATCAATTGTACATCCGGGAAAGTGAGTGTTAAAAAGCAGTCCAAGCGTTTCTTCCTCCGTTTCGGTCCACGTCCCATCAGAGTTACGGATGTTTCCGATAGAGTTGTCTTGTTTTGATAAAATTTTCCTGAACCTTGAGGTATCTTTGATATTAATCAATTCCTCCGTAAAATTTTCAAAATTTTCCCTCTTTGCTTTCCTAAGCTCCTTTTTGAATGCTCTCAATTTTCTTCTATATTCAGTCCATGATTCGTCTTCGTCATCCCTACTTGCTTTATTAAAAGCTTTCCTTGCTTCTTTACGCAAGGTCCTAAGATTCTGGTTCCACCAAGGTTGATCTTTCTTGCTTCTAGCCCTGCTTAAGGGACATGATTGCCTGTATGAGGTAGTTAAGGTATGTTCAATGATCCCAAGTGAATATTCTAGCGTTTCTATACTGTCAAATGTTAATGATTTATCTTCCAATGACTTATTTACAGAAAACCTATATTGTTCCCAATTAGTTCTCCTTGGATTCCTAAAAGTTTTTTCCTCAAACATCACCGTAGTCTGTATTGAAAACTGTATATATTTGTGATCGGAAAAACTTACTTCATCCGAAACAATCCAATCCGATACCCCACTTTTGGAACCAAAAGTCAAATCCAAAACCTCTTTTCTGGTACGTGTCTGAAAAGTTGGCTTATCACCTACGTTATAAATTGTCAAATTATTTTCCAAAATGAAGTCCAATAAATCTTCGCCTCTTTCATTCGTATCACTACTCCCCCAGAGAATGTGATGTGAGTTTGCATCACAACCTATAAGAAATTCTATGTCCCTAGTTTTACAGTAATCTCCCAATTTCCTTACCAGCGGCGCACTGTGGTCAATATTTTGAGATAGCGGCCAAAACTCCTTTTGGTTTTTGTTCTCCGATTTTAAAGTTATTAGACTCATATGAAAGTAGACAGTAGTAAACCTCGGGAGCCAAAAAATTAGAACTCTATTTCAACTATTTCACTGAGAACAGGGTGGTCCAAAATGGGCTTTTTCAGAATTTAGTAAATTTATGATATTTTTAGTTAATTTTTAAAGTTTAAATGATCATAACTTTTTTGTTTTTCAAGATTTTCGGACGAAGTAAATTTTGTGTTGTAACTTAACTTATTTCCTATTACTGGTAAAAAAACTGAAGCTCTACTGTTTTCAGAACAATTTAAATATTTTTTTTAAAAAAGGTAAAATTTATCGGAAATTTCCTACTTCATAGAGCACAACTCCTGTGAGTCAAGCTGAGTCAAAACACAAATTTACTATTTTGTAGTCCTATCTCTCCCCTACATTCCTATATATACATGTCCATGCATCGGGACTGCACTTTTTGAGCTACAGCAATTTTTCTGACCCAAGGTAAGATATTCGGTACAAATGCTCGTCATATTTTTTGAGAAGTTATTTGTATGTGAAAGTGACTATTATGCATATATTTTGATGAAATTTTGTACAAGAGTTCTTATTGACCCAAAAAATAATTTTGTTGAAATTAGGAGAAGTTGGCCCATATTTGGACCTAGTCTACATAGAAGGGTGTATCAAAATTTTGACAAAAATGACAATAGAACTCTCCAATTATGTGGTATCTGGCAATTCATTTGGAAAAGGTAAAAAATGATTTTATTGCCATCTAATATTACATAACTTAAATACATGAAAATTGCATATAAATTTAAAACCAATGGAAATAACTGGTAAAACCAAGTACCTGTTAACTCTCAAATTATGTGGTATCTAGCAATTCATTTGGAAAAGGTAAAAAATATTTTATTGCCATCTAATATTACACAACTTAAATACTTGAAAATTGCAAATAAATTTAAAACCAATGGAAATAGCTGGTAAAACCAAGTACCTGTTATATTATGTTTATGTACTACACTCAAAAAAAATAAGAAACTTAAACTTTGGAAAATTTTTCTTCAAAATAGTTTATAAATTTTCCACAATTAATTTAAAATTAACTAAAAGTTGGGAAATTTTCCTAACTTTTAGGAAAATATTTTAGTTCATGGACTGTTAAATAGGCCATAATTTTCCTTAAATAGAATTCCCTAATACGTGGAAGAAATTCTTACCGCCAAAAAAATTTTCCCAAATAATTGAAAAAAAAATCTTTATTTTTAAGACATATTTCTTAAAACAAAATTTAGTTCAAAAAATTCAGTTTTAGGACGTAATTTACTACCAGTTAGTTCATCATATTTATCTTCTTTAATTTGAGGAAGTTTTTTCCACAAGTTTAGTAAATTTTTCATAACTTGAAATAGTTTTGTTGATTTATTTTTTTTTTATGCTTGCTTGTAGTTCACATTTCGTTTATTATTTGTAGTACATGAATACAAAAGGTTTGATCTTGTATAACAAGTAATAAATTTAATATTTAAATTTTTTTCTACACATGTATGTGTTAGAAAAAAACATAATATTTTAATCACAACAAAGACCTTGGCTTTGTCGTGTTTTCCCATAGTCTGGGAACAAACGTCAAGTACAAAGTTGTTGTTGTAATTTTTTTTTTTTTAAAGAAACAACACTCAGGCAATGCTGCCTATCAATTACTACTGTAACCGTGATGTTTCTTTCGAAAAGGGGATAGAAGAGAGATGAAAGATTTGAAAGATAGAAGGGCTTCAGTATGGCAACACTGTAATTGCGCGTGTTGATAATTTTGAGTACAGTTGTTGCATCGCCATCTGTTATTGATCTGGCGAATTATTTTTGAAGCTGTGTTTAATAGCCATTATTTTATTATTTTACTTCGTTGACGTTGTAATTTAGCTAAAAAAACTAATTAAATTTATTACTTGTCTTTAAGAAACAAACCTTTCTTTATATTTCTAATAAAATGTGTACCCAATGAGAATTATGTGTGTATTCACATGCTATTCTATAAATAAACCATTAAAAAAATATAAAATTAAATAATTTTTTGGAAAAATTTCCTAATCAGAAATGTCTTTTATACCAAAAAATGGAAAATTTTTTCCCATTTTCTAGTTCAAATTTGTCCTTCTTTTAAAGAAAAATATGGACTATAAAGTAGGAATACATGGCAATGGAGCTAAATCATTATCAATTTTCCTTGGATTTAGTTAGTTTTCCCATTTTTTAGTTAGTTTTTTTTCTGAGTGTAGTTTAAAGATTATAATTTGTTTCTAATTTTAGTATAAATTTTTATTAATACATTTAAATAAAATATATGTGCACTTTAAATCAATAGTAAAAGTTTACTTAAAATTTTATTGATGTTGTATTCTGTATATAATATATCCAAATGGTATTGATATTGTTGGGAATTTCAGTGTTATTTTTCAGTTTAATCCTCACAAGAATTAGCTTTCTTCCAAAAAAACCAACCTTTGGCCCCTGTGAATATTGAGACTAAATAAATGTCAGGGGCTAAATGTTGGCATTTTCTGACCAAAATTAAGTTTAGGAATAATAAATAAGTATTGGTTGTAAAATACGATTGAAAAAAATAAGAAATTATAAAAAAAAATACCTATTTAAAATGTCAAAATATTCAACTTTTACATGAAAATTCAACAAAAAATTAAAATGCATTTTTAACTCCACATTACTTACGTTCCTATCAGTCGATTTTTACGTTTGAACACGCAAATTGAAGCTTAAAGTCCCTCCTATTGAACAAAACAAATTGCGTAAAAAAATACCAATCCGGTCAAAAGTTATAGAGTTTTGACCGCTATCTCGCGAAATTGACCACTGTGCGGCGGTGGCGAAGCCACCCCGTCCTCCCCATTGGAAAAGTAAGCAGAAGTGAGTGTATGAATTTGGGCCGCTATAAAAAAGAAACGTGTCTCTTAATTTTTCCAGTTCCAAAAAATAAAAGCAATTCGATAAAGATCGGCGGTCATACATGGAAAATTCCCATGTTAGTATCCTTACAACAATTAAACTCTTAAAAACATTTAAAATATAGTTGTGATCGTGTGTGAAGTTCACTGTGAACATTCGTGTGAGAAAACATTTTAAAATATCCTTCTTAAGTTTTTATTACTCATACGCATACGTAATATACCCCTTTATTGAAAATATAAGTATAGCAAAGGCAAAAACATTTCTGAAACTTTCAGAACGGATTATCTATCTGTCTTGATTACTTTTTAACCATGTAAAAAAATTAAATCTTGGCATATTTTTGATAAATAAATTAAAGTTCAAAATTTAAAAAATTCAGAACTTTATCTAAAAATGTTCCAGTTTTTATTTTTGACCCCCTCCGATAATGATGAAATTTGGTTTAGTTCTTACACTACGCAAAAAACAAACAAATGCATATTTTCAGCTTTCTGTTTGTTTTAAAGCTCATAATATGCTCTACAAGACCTACAATAACCAAAAAATTTTCAAAAAAAATAAGGTTACCTACCTTATTTTAAGGTCGTGATAAAGGGAGGAGAAAATGTGGAAGATGGTATCCCCCGATTTTTTTTTGTTGATAACCTTATAGAGAAAGTCCTAAAGAATATATTCTAAAATTTTTATGTTGGGACAACAATGGGATCGCTCAAAATCAAAATTTTTCACAATTTTCCCCAAAATCTCCAAATCGCAACACTCTTGAACCCTAAAAATTTAATATTTGCTCCCATATTTAAAGGTCGTGCCAAAGGGTGGAGGAAATGGGGGGAACGTATCCCCCGATTTTTTTTTACTTGGTATTCTCAAAGTGCATGTCTCAATGAATATATCCTAAAATTTTTATGTTGGGACAACAATGGGATCGACCAAAATCAAAATTTTTCACAATTTCCCCACAAAATCTCCAAATCCCGACACTCTTGCACATTACAAATTTAATATCGTGGGCTGTATTGTAGCTACAGAGTCCATTTATGGCTTGTTTTAAAGCCCTTAATATGCCCTACAATATAACTATCACAAAAAATTAGGGTTGCCTCTTGTATTAAAAGATCGTGGCAAGGGGTGGGGGAAATCGGGGGATAGTATCCCCCAATTTTTTTAACTTGTTTTTTTTTGCATGTGTAAGTTCTAGAGAGTATATCCTGAAATTTTTATCTTGGGACAACAATGGGAGGCGCAAGAGTATCGCAATTTGTTGATTTTGGGGGAAATTTTGAAAAATTTTGATTTTGGGCGATTCCATTGCTATTCTAATATAAAAATTGTGGGATATGTTCATAAGGACCTGCACTTTGAGAATACTAAATAAAAAAAAATCGGGGGATTCTTCCCCCCATTTTCTCTACCCTTTGCCACGACCTTTAAATAAGGGGCACCCCTTCCTTTTTTTGAAATTTTTTTGGTTATGGTAGGTCCTGTAGAGCGTGTTATAAGCTTTAAAACAAAAAAAAAAAAAATGGGCTCTGCAGCTACAAAATCACTTATGATATTAAATTTTTAAGGTTCAAGAGTGTTGCGATTTGGAGATTTTGGGGGAAATTGGTAAAAATTTAGATTTTGAGCGATGCCATTGTTGTCCCAACAAAAAATTTTTAGAATATATTCTTTAGGACTGTCTCTATAAGATTGTCAATTAAAAAAAAAATCGGGGGATTAGATCTTCCACATTTTCTCCTTCCTATATCACTACCTTAAAATAAGGGAGGTAAACCTTATTTTTTTCGAAAATTTTTTTGGTTATGGTAGGGGTTGTAGAACTTTAAAACAATCCAAAAATGGAGTTTCTAGCTATAATAGAACCAACGATAGTAAGTTTTTAAGGTGCAAAGTGTCTCGACTGGGAAATTTTGGGGGAAATTTTGACCCTCCGTATTTTCGGCCACTGTTTACTTATTGTTAGAGGGCTGAAAATAAGTGTGAGTCAGTTTATCACTTATTGTTAGTGTTACAACTAAACTAAATTAAAAGTTTTTCTGATGATTATAATAACTGGATTATATGAAACTAGTAAAAAACGAACCAGGATGTCTTAAATTTTTAGAAAAATAAATTTTTCTTTCACACCTTTCTCAATTTAAACCATATATAAACTAAATTTCATCAAAATCGGAGGGAGTCAAGAAAATTTTTAGCTATTTTTGATTAATTTCACTAAGAATGACCCCATACAAAAATCTACAAAAAAAACTTTTATTTCAAAGAATTCACTGTGTTTCATTAATTTTACATAAATATTTAAATAACCCAGCAAAACTTTGGTAATAGGTAGTGATTATATAACACATTACCAGGTAATGTATATACCTTATTTGTAGCATTATTTTAGGATGTGTTACCAAACATTTGTTCCACAACGTATTATTTTAAAGTGAAAAATAATGCATTACTTATAATTTGCTACGTAATGCATGATTATTGGAAAAATGTATTTCATATTTATTATTTCTAAACATTAAATCATGGATGACATATATTTGGTTACATTATGTATTATTTGAAAGTTTGAAATAATGCATTATTTATAATTAAATGCATAATGCATTACAATAACATAAAAATAATTATTTTATAAAAAAATGCATAAGTTTAAACTAGAGATGGGCTCACGACAGGAAATCTCTTACGACACACACTCACGAGCATATTTTATCTACTTACACTCACTTACAATCACGTGAGTAAATTTAATACAAAATTACTTTTTCACTACTCGTAACACCTAATATATTACGTTCTGGTATGCTATATTATATACCTTACTCGTAACCTATAAAATATCATATATTTTACACCTTACTGGTATTCTTCGTTATAAATTTATGACTTATTTTATACCTTACTGGTATCCTATGTGATAATGTGGATGCATTACTTTGAGTCTCATCGCCTGTTAAAATCATCAATGCTGCAATGTATAAAATAAGAGATCATATACCTTATTTTATACCTTATTTGGTAATCTAAGTTTTGCTGGGAAAGATTGGGTATCAAATTCAAGGTATTTAAATATCTATCTCGTGGTGCTAACCACATGGCAATAGAGACAAGATTTTTTTGACTTATTAACAAAAATGTCCTAAAATTTTCTTATTATACTCAATATGAAGAAAAGCTGTGCATATTTGGACACGTTCTTTGCACACTTTGTATGCAACATGATTAGGTTTCTTTGCAGGAGATAAACAAAAAAAAAACTGAAATATTACAGTTTCTTTCTCCCTCATTTGCGCCTCATAAGTATGAATTTACAGTTTCTTTCTCCTTCATTTGCACCCCATAAGTATGAATTTGAGCAGCTAAAAAAATAAATGTCCCTTTATTTTTGATGCTCTACAAAATAAAACCAAATCCATAAACATCGGCGGGTGACACTACCCTTGTTAGTAAAACTAAAATTTGTCCGGGTATTGGGGATTATCAAAGATAGTAGGAAAATGTCACTCCATTGTCCGTAGTGCAACAGCATAAAATTAAGTGATTCAATTAATATTTAATTTTAACTTTTGTTTATAGTTTTCTGTTAAAGAAAAAAAAATTGAAAGCAATTTACTTAATTTAAAACAATTCAATTATTAGTTTTATTTCATCTAACTTCATCTTTTTTATTGTTCCTCAATGCTACTTGTAACAAAAAAACTAATTTGATTATAATGTACTTGTAACTTCATTTTTTATTTTTTTTATTTTTTGTATTTACGAAAACTCGAAAAAGCTGTTTTTTGAAAAAGTTGTAAAAATTATACAATCAGTTTTTTTTTTGTCCTTTCATTTAAAAAAGTGAAATAACAACAGAGAAAATGTCCAAACTAACGCGCAAATAAATTAAAACACTAAAACAATTAATTAAAAAAAAAAAGAAGAAAGAAAACTTTTTGTAGTAGTAACAAAAACTATGTAGTATTTTCCACTCAGCAATAAAAAAAAAAGTTAAAATAAAAGTAGAACAGTGGAACACAATTATAAACATTTTTTGTACATATCTCTGTACAACGAATTTGCAAAATAAATTGAAGGGGAAATGACTTTTGCATCAACATTTGAATGTGGGTGTGGAACAAGGTGCTATAATCCAAAAACCGAATTGTTCAGGAGAAGCAAAAAACTTAATAAGTCGCGAAAAAAAATAATTTTTTAAATTTCTTTTTGCAGTTTGACGAAAATGGACCATATGCATCAATGTACAAATTTTCATTAAAAACAAATGAGCGGAAGTAGCAAAAAAATGCATGTGAAATTTTGTTCTAGCGGAATAAGGTGCTATGTTACAATTTCTACTAGGAATTTCAATACATTTGCCAAGTAGTTTTAAGTTTTTTGGGTTATTTTTTAAAAAATTAAATTTAGCGTGATGAATTAAGCAAAATTTAGACGGGGTCCAGCAGTACTCATTTTTATATCAAAATAATAAAAAACAGTTAATATAACAAAAAAAAAAAAGCTATATGGTTTATTTTAAACAACTTTTCCCATAATGGGTTAAAAAATTTGCAGAATTTTTTATATAAGTTACTAACCATTTAATTTTCAAAATCAAAATCCACCATTAGTATTACGTAAAATTATATTATGTTTTTATATGGATATAGCACCTTATTTCACATTTAAACTTTAACTATAGATAGATTAGATTAGAAAGCGTTTTTCGCCAAACCAATGGGCTGATGTTGAAGCCTAGGATGTTTTCTATACGCTAACTATCTCACATGTAGGAATTTTTATATACTATCTTTAGTTTAACTGCAAAATACATGTTAGTATCTGGGGAAAAATATAAAATATTCCCAAAAATAGTCAAAACTGAACTTTATAGGTCACTTTTATGAACGAAAATGATCAAGTTTTTAACAAATTTGTTTACAAATAGGTCGAACTATAGTAGGAAGATACGATTTTGCAAAAAAACGCGATTTCCAAAAATTGGATTTTAGCACCTTGTTCCACACATACATTCATTTATTTATAAGAAAAAAATTCTAGAGAGCTGACAAAAAAAAAATCATAATTCTTCATAAAATTTTAAAATTCGTCAAAACATTTGCTTATGTTACATTTAAAAAACAAAACATCCACAAAAACTTTTTTATGCGCTTAAAAAATGCAGCATAAAAAAAGTTTTTGACAAAAAAAAAAAAATAAAATGGTATGATAAAAGATATAGACAAAAAAAACCTTTAGTGAAAAAAACTTTGATACAAAAATTTTTGATGAAAACATAAAAAATTCTTGAACAAAATACGTTTGAAAAAAATATTGATGAAAAAAAAAAAATAAAAAAAATATTGATGAACAAAAAGAAATTGATGAAAAAAAAAAATTATTTATGCAAAAAAAAAACAAGTTATGAAAAAAAAGTATATCGTGAACCTATATTCAAAATATGCCAACTCAAATTTGACGGAAATGAGTTTCCGATGGCAAATAGCTTCCCTATGTAATACCTATCTGCCATAAAAATTTTAGAGCAAAAAAATAATTTGTTGTCGTTTTACATCCATTTTTGTTATTCTGCTAACTCAAAGTACATATTTTTTTGGTGGAAATAAATGCCAACTCCCATTGTAAATTTCCAAAAATTTTTCAAAATTTTTTTTTAAAAAAATTAGACCACATATCTTATTGCATTTGCCATGCTTAATACGAATCTTGTAAAGATTTTGATATCTAATGACTGGTTCTCGAGATATTGCCATTTTGAAAATATCGGTAAATAGTGTTTGCAAAACAAAAAATTGCTTATATTTATGTAACTTTCAAACTATTTATCAGATTGAAACATTATGAATGGGGCAAATAAAGTCAATGATATAAGCTTTCAAAATAGCTAGTTTGGAGTGACCCTATTGCAATACAGCGTGAGTTACAGGGTGCCAAAGTAGACCACCCTGAGATTAAAAGGCTTTCGGAGCTAGTAACTTTTAAAAATATGCAAAGATTTTTAATTTTTTGTTCAGTTTTTGCAATTACCGTACTAAGGATAACAAAAACCAAAAAAAAAATTTTTTTAAATTTTTCCAAAAAAAAATGTATTTTTATTTTCCGACAAAATATGCCAACTCTAAAAAAATATTTGTTTTTTGATATAGTAATAAATGCCATCTCTGAAAAATACGCAAACAAGTGCAAAATATGAAAATTTTTGCATAGGTAAAAATTGTTTAGAATATTTAAACCATCTTGTGGAAGGTACATTGTTTATTTTTGCAATAATATGCGAAATAACTAGTTTTTTAGCTCTCCTGAACAGTAAGCTTTTTCGAGTTGGCATTTATTGAATATAGTTCGACGATATACGAAATAAAAAAGAATTGATAAAAAAAATATTTATAAAAAAAAATATTTACAAAAAAATATTAATGAAATAAAAATATTTATAAAAAAATAATTAGGAAAAAAATATTGCTGAAAAAAAATATAGATGAAATAAAATATTAATGAAAAAATATTGACGAAAAAAAAATATTGATAAGAAAAAAATATTGATGAAAAAAAAAAACATATTTTTGACACAAAAAAAAAAAAAAATTTTTTTGATGAAAAAAAAAAAAAAATTCTGATTAATTTTTATTAATAAATAAAAATTGTTTTATTCGACCTTTAAAATATTATATTCCGTGAGGATGTTTATTCTGGCTCGAGGTCATTATTTTCTTTACTAATTAAAACCATGATATTCTTCTCATAGCATAATTTTCAAGAAAATTATTTTTTGTTTTAAATTTATTTATGCTGGTCATTTTTGCAAGACTTAATCGACACGTGTTTCGGAATTTGTCAAGATTCCATTGTCAAGATTATTTAGCAAAAATAGAAACGATATACTACAAAGTAGCAAACGAGTCTAATGACAAATCGTTTGTGCACAAACTAAATATTATATGAAAACTATGCTATGAGAATATCATGGTTTTAATTAGTAAAGAAAATAATGACCTCGAGCCAGAATAAACATCCTCACGGAATATAATATTTTAAAGGTCGAATAAAACAATTTTTATTTATTAATAAAAATTAATCAGAATTTGAACATAATGGTTGGCACGCCATAGTGATGAATAGCCCTAATAATGGTATAATTTCATTCACAACAACAAAAAACATATTGTTGTAGTCCAATGGACTATCGTATGTAAAATGTTTTAAATATTTTTGTTGGTTATTGATAATCGTTACTTACTAGTATAGTACAATTTCTTCGTCTTTCTAATTCACATTGTGGATAGAGTCGAATATGTATTAATGCTTTAGTTTGTGCACAAACGATTTGTCATTAGACTCGTTTGCTACTTTGTAGTATATCGTTTCTATTTTTGCTAAATAATCTTGACAATGGAATCTTGACAAATTCCGAAACACGTGTCGATTAAGTCTTGCAAAAATGACCAGCATAAATAAATTTAAAACAAAAAATAATTTTCTTGAAAATTATGCTATGAGAATATCATGGTTTTAATTAGTAAAGAAAATAATGACCTCGAGCCAGAATAAACATCCTCACGGAATATAAAAAAAAAATATTGATAAAAAAAAAATTATGAAAAATAATATTGATGAAAAAAAAATATTGATAAAAAAAAAAAATTGTCGAAAAATAAAATATTGGTGAGAAAAAATATTAATAAAAAAAAAGAGCAAAATTGTTGATGAACACTAAAAAAATATTGAAAAAGATGTATGAAAAAAAAAATTTTTGATGAAACAAAATATTGATAGAAAAAAATATGGATGGAAAAAAATTGATGAAAAAAAAAAAATATTGATGAAAAAAAATATTGAAGAAAAAACGTTTTTTCATTGAAAAAAAAAAAATATTGATAAAAAAAAGTATTGATAAAAAAAACATTGATTAAAAAAAATATTGGATAAAACAAATATTTATAAAAAAATATTTATAAAAAAATATTTATAAAAAAATATTTATAAAAAAATAAAAAAAATAAATACACACAAAATTTTTTTTTTTCATGAACGATTTTCATAGTATTTATGAAGAAATTCATACAATTTATTAACTTTTTCATAATATTTATAAACTTTTTCATAGTATTTATGAAAAATGTTAAAAATTCTTAAATTTCACATATTATGATTTATTCATAAATACTATGAAAAAGTTTATAAATATTATGAAAAAATTAATAAATTGCACAGAAAGAATTGAAAACGAAAGTCAATCAACAAAAACTCGGATTCAATTAATTTTTTAATTGAAACTCCTCCGATAAATAAAATTGTTATATCAATCATCAAATTGTAGGTGATTAATTGATTTTTATTTCAATTAATCATTTTTTCGATTTTGATTAAAAATTTGATTGATTTTTTATTTAAAATCAATTAAAATAATTATTGATTTAACAAATGAATTTCACGCTTATGAAAAAATTATGAAGAAATTCATATTTTTTTGCTTTCCAATATGTTGCCGACAACAAAAAAAAGTAAAACCGTAGTAAAAAGTATATTTTTGAATTAATGTATTCAAATAAATTGAAGCGAAAAAAAATCTGGTAAGTATGTTGAAAATTTGTAATTTGATAGTTAAAGAAAATAACAAAAATGTTGATCAAAACAATAATTGACTCATTTAAATTTTGTTGATCAATAGATGTAATTGAAATTTTTTAGCCAATAAATTTTTGTGTGTGTACACCGAAAAAAATCCATGCAACATTTTACGAAAAAAAAGTTTCGTACTTTTTATTTTCGTAAAATACACGAAAGTTGACTACATATTACGAAAAACTTTAGTACTGAATTTCGTATTTTTACGAAAGTAACGAAAATGATTAGTAAATATTTTTTTCGTAATATTTACGAATGTTGACTACATATTACGAAAAAAATGTTGTAAAAACTTTTGTAATTTTACGAAAGTAACGAAAAAAATAATGTAAATGATTCTTTCGTAAAATATACGAATGTTGCATATTACTGCATATTACAAAAAAAGTGTACAGACTTTCGTATTTTTACGAAAATAATTCGTAAAAACTTTATATTACGAAAAAAAATAATCAAGAGTTTTGTAATTTAACGAAACTAATGGAAAAAGATGAAATCTTTAAATGCATGCTTAAAGGGTGTTTTTATGTCCTCCAACTACAGTATTGGGGTATGGTAAAAAGATATGGGTCGGGGACCCCATAAAGTATATGTATTATTGATCCATGATAAATTCTAAGGCATTCTATAAATGTCCGTCTATATAAAACACGGGTACCACGGAACAAGTCTTTTGGTCATCAGCAGGTTAAGTTCGTATGTGGGCAAAAAAGTTTTATTTCTTTAAACCAACCTCTGGAAAACTCAATTTTTTTAAAGTGTTTTTTGTTGTTTTGTTAAACAAATGAATGTCAAAAATTTAAAGTAATGAGCTTCGACCCAGGGGATTAGAAAATGTCTTGTGGTCGTGGGTATAAAGAATTAATTTCAATAATGATAACTCTGATATTTTTTTTACATATTTGGGGTAATAAAAATTCGGCTCAGCCGACTTAAAAGCTCTCTCTTGGTTTTTATTTATTTTAAGGATCAATTAAAATTTGAGGATAATCGGATCAAATAAAATTTGAGGCTTGATGATATTAGTTTTTTTTACATGTGGGGAGGTGGTCCTCCAAAAAAATCATCTCAACATATCATCATAAGTTCTTGTAGTGTGAACGTAGCCTTAAACAAAATCACTGTAAATAATGAATGAAATCTTATAAGTCTCTGTTAAGAAGAAACAATTAATTGCTTGGAAATGTTGCTGTCAAAACGTTGAAAACGTTGTTCTTATTCTCGAGAAAAAATTTTTACATGTAATTTCGTAAAATTTTCGTAAAAATAAAAATAAAACAAATAAAATATTTCGTTTATTTTACGAAAATTTTCGTAAAACACAAAAATTTATTTCGTTTATTTTACGAATTTTTTTTGTAAAATACAAAAACAATTTCGTTTATTTTACGAAACAATTTCGTGCACTTCGTACATTGTACGCAAGAATTTCTTGGTGCGAAACAACGAAATTTTTCGTACAATGTACGAACGTTTTCGTACATATAAGGCAGGAATTTTTTTCGGTGTATGAATTTGTTCATAAATACTATGAAAATCGTTCATGGAAAAGAAAATTTTTGTGTGTAAATAAAATGATGAAAAATAACACTGTGCTACAGTGAAAAAATACTTCTAATGTGACATGGTATAGGTTGTTGGTTTTGTCGAGTAGAACACAAAAATGCCCATTTAACTTGCCTGACACCCTCAAATTTTAGAGTTATTGTCAAAAAACTTTTTTTGGAACTTTGCTTTTTGTAGCACAGTGTAATTATGATACGTTTTATTCACCAGCTGGTGAATACTCTTCAACTGTCCACAGAAGTTAAGTATTTAGGGGTTACCCTAGATAGTAAACTAATGTGGACAGAACATGTTGAACAAAAAGTTTCACGGGCACTTCGGATTTTCTGGCAGTGTCGGCGTGCTTTTGGAAAGACATGGGGTCTAAGACCTGCTAATGTACATTGGATGTACATAGCTGTAATTAGACCTATTGTGACGTATGCGGCGCACTGTGGTCAATATTTTGAGATAGCGGCCAAAACTCCTTTTGGTTTTTGTTCTCCGATTTTAAAGTTATATGATTCATATGAAAGTAGACAGTAGTAAACCTCGGGAGCCAAAAAATTAGAACTCTATTTCAACTATTTCACTGAGAACAGGGTGGTCCAAAATGGGATTTTTCAGAATTTAGTAAATTTATGATATTTTTAGTTAATTTTTAAAGTTTAAATGATCATAACTTTTTTGTTTTTCATGATTTTTGGACGAAATAAATTTTGTGTTGTAACTTAACTTATTTCCTATTACTGGTAAAAAAATTTAAGCTCTACTGTTTTCAGAACAATTTAAATATTTTTTTTAAGAAAGGTCAAATTTATCGGAAATTTCCTACTTCATAGAGCACAACTCCTGTGAGTCAAGCTGAGTCAAAACACAAATTTACTATTTTGTAGTCCTAACTCTCCCCTACATTCCTATATATACATGTCCATTAGAGTGTCCCTTATTTTGGAAATGTTGGAAATCTTGAGACGGTACCCGCTCATTTTTTTCCTTTTGACTTAAAAATAACTCAGGAAAAATTTTACGCCCCTAGGACCACGCCTTCCCTACGCGACGGGGCCTTAAAGAGCGGGGCCTTAAAAATCATTTTTCCATACAAACCAAAAAATTTTTTTTTTGATTTTTAATTTTTTTGTTATTATTTATTATATTACTTGGTTTGCTTATTCACGACAAAAAATTTGATATTGGTGGGATAAGTCTTTCAGCGCTAAAAAATTTTTCGCAAAAAAAAATTTTGAGCCGCCGGGGTCCTACAGTAAAAAATTTTTAAAAAATATTTTTTTTTAGTTTTGACCAGCAACGGGTTTAGCTGCTATGTTGCTTTAAATGATATATATTCATAAAAAAATATTTTTTGTATCTGTGACATCTTTATCGTGTTCTAAAAAAGGGTAAAAAATGCATTGTTGATTTATTTCGATACACGATAAAGATGTCACAAATATGAAAAATATTTTTTTTGGAATATATATCATTAAAAACAACATAACAACTAAAACCGTTACTTTTCAAAACTAAAAAAAAATATTTTTTAAAAATTTTTTACCGTAGGATCCCTACGGCTCAAAATTTTTTTTTCGAAAAAGATAAAGATGTCACAGATATGAATAATTTTTTTTTTGGAATATATATCATTTAAAGCAACATAGCAGCTAAAACCGTTGCTGGTCAAAACTAAAAAAAAATATTTTTTAAAAATTTTTTACTGTAGGACCCCGGCGGCTCAAAATTTTTTTTTTTGCTAAAAATTTTTTAGCGCTGAAAGACTTATCCCACCAAAATCAAATTTTTTGTCGTGAATAAGCAAACCAAGTAATATAATAAATAATAACAAAAAAATTAAAAATCAAAAAAAAATTTTTTTGGTTTGTATGGAAAAATGATTTTTAAGGCCCCGCTCTTTAAGGCCCCGTCGCGTAGGGAAGGCGTGGTCCTAGGGGCGTAAAATTTTTCCTGAGTTATTTTTAAGTCAAAAGGAAAAAAATGAGCGGGTACCGTCTCAACATTTCGAACATTTCCAAAATAAGGGACACTCTAATGTCCATGCATCGGGACTGCACTTTTTGAGCTACAGCAATTTTTCTGACCCAAGTAAGATATTCGGTACAAATGCTCGTCATATTTTTTGAGAAGTTATTTGTATGTGAAAGTGACTATTATGCATATATTTTGATGAAATTTTGTACCAGAGTTCTTATTGACCCAAAAAATAATTCTGTTGAAATTAGGAGAAGTTGGCCCATATTTGGACCTAGTCCACATAGAAGGGTGTATCAAAATTTTGACAAAAATGACAATAGAACTCTCAAATTATATATGTGGTATCTGGCAATTCATTTGGAAAAGGTAAAAAATGATTTTATTGCCATATAATATTACATAACTTAAATACCTGAAAATTGCAAATAAATTTAAAACCAATGGAAATAACCTGTGGATCCTTGGACCTATCAAAAAGACCTATCCTTGGACCTATCAAAAGGACCTATCCTTTTACATATCAAAAGGACCTATCCTTGAACCTATCAAAAGGATCTATCCTTGGTCCTATCAAAAGGACCTATCAGAAGGACCTATCAAATGGACCTATCCTTGGACTTATGAAAAGGACCTATCCTTGGACCAATCCTTGGACCTATCAAAAGGACCTATCCTTTGATCTATCAAAAGGACCTATCCTTGGACCTATCAAAAGGACCTATCCTAGGACCATGATCTATTAAAAGGACCTATGCTTTTACATATCAAATGGACCTATCCTTTCACCTATCAAAAGGACCTATCCGAGGACATATCAAAAGGACATATCCTTGGACCTACCAAAAGGACCTATCCTTTTACATATCAAAAAGACCTATCCTTAGACCTATAAAAAGAACCTATCCTTGGACCTATCAAAAGGACCTATCCTTTGATCTATCAAAAGGACCTATCCTTTTGCATATCAAAAGGACCTATCAAAAAGGACCTATCCTTGGACCAATAAAGAGGACCTCTCCTTGGACCTATCAAAAGGACCTATCCTTGGACCTATCAAAAGGACCTATCCTTTGATCTATCAAAAGGACCTATCCTTTTACATATTAAAAGGACCTATCCTTTGATCTATCAAAAGGGCCCATCCTTTTACATTTTAAAAGGACCTATCCTTGGACCTATCAAAAGGACCTATCCTTGGACCTATCAAAAGGACCTATACTAGGACCCATCAAAAGGACATATCCTTGGACCTATCAAAATGACCTATCCTAGGACCAGTCAAAAGGACCTATCCTTGAACCTATCAAAAGGACCTATCCTTGGACCTATCAAAAAGACTTATCCTTGGACCTATTAAAAGGACCTATCCTTTTACATATTAAAAGGACCTATCCTAGGACCTATCAAAAGGACCTATCCTTTTACATATCAAAAGGACCTATCCTTGAACCTATCAAATGGACCTGTCCTTGGTCCTATCAAAAGAACCTATCAGAAGGACCTATCAAAAGGACCTATCCTAGGACCTATCAAAAGGACCTATCCTTGGACTTATGAAAAGGACCTATTCTTGGACCAATCAAAAGGACCTATCCTAGGAGCTATCAAAATTAACTATCCTTAGACCTATCAAAAGGACCTATCCTAGGACCTATCAAAAGGACCTATCCTTGGACCTATCAAAAGGACCTATCCTAGGACCTATCAAAAGGATATATCCCTGGACCTATCAAAAGCACCTATCCTAGGACCTATCAAAAGGACAAAGGACCTGTGAATATTGAGACTAAATAAATGTCATGGGCCAAATGTTTGCATTTTCAGACCAAAATTAAGTTTAGGAATAATAAATAAGTATTGGTTGTAAAATGCGATTGAAGAAAATAAGAAATTATAAAAAAATACCTTTTTAAAATGTCAAAATATTCAACTTTTAAATGGAAACTCAACAAAAAATTAAAATGCATTTTTAACTCCACATTACTTACGTTCCTATCAGTCGATTTTTACGTTTGAACACGCAAATTGAAGCTTAAAGTCCCTCCTATTGAACAAAACAAATTGCGTAAAAAAATACCAATCCGGTCCAAAGTTATAGAGTTTTGACCGCTATCTCGCGAAATTGACCACTGTGCGGCGGTAGTCTGGTGGCCGAGAACGATGTTGAAAACTATTCGATCCAAGCTAAACGGACTGCAAAGAGCGGCTGCCTTGGGAATTACTGGTGCCATGAGCACCACCCCAGGCGCAGCTCTGGACGCTATGTTACATATGCTTCCCTTGGACTTACATATTCAAGGAGAAGCCATGAAATCTTTGTGCCGGCTCCGCAAAAGCGGAACATGGCATGGGGAGTACAATGTGGGACATGGTCGTCTGTTCAATAGGCTATCGGAACTTTGTCCGATGTTTTCTATGCCTTTGGACAATACAACCTCTTGCATCGAGTTTGGTAGGAAGTTTACTGTAATATTTCCGAGTAGGGAAGACTGGGGAAACCCAGCAGACCTACTGGAAAATTACACGGATACTTTCTACACGGATGGATCCAGTACCTTAAATGGCTCTGGGTCTGGCTGGTATTTGGACGATGCGACCAAATGCTATATTGCTATGGGAAAAATGGCTACAGTATTTCAGACTGAAATATTTGCTATTTTGGACGTAGCGACCTGGATAATTGGGAACAGATGGAGTAATAGGAGAATCAGTATTTGCAGTGACAGCCAGGCTGCGCTCATTGCACTTGAATCTCCAGTTACTTCATCCAAAATTGTCCAGGAATGTAGACGCAGACTCAATGAGGTCTCATGTGGGAATAGCGTCAGTCTTCTGTGGGTTCCGGGTCATAGGGGAATACGGGGAAACGAGATTGTTGACTCTTTGGCAAATCTTGGCTCTGATACAATTCATTACAATCCGGAACCTCAAATTGGTATTGGCTTGACATGGCTGATGCGTTGGATCAACTCTCATATGAAAGCAACTTTCATGGAAAGATGGTCAAATGAGTTGGCATGCAAGAATACCAAACGTTTTGTAATTAAGCCAGACAAGAAAGTGGCTAACTATCTACTCAGTCTCAGTAGAATAGACTGTCGCAGACTTACTGGCTTAATTACGGGACACAATGCCTGTGCTCGTCATATGACGAGATTAGGTGTCTTATCAGACCCATTATGCGTTGTTTGTCTTGAGGATGATGACACGACTGAACATTATGTATGTTGTTGTCCAGCGTTCTCAAGGGCTAGACTGCGGATATTGGGTTCTGATATTCTGTCTATGGACACGGTCCATGGACTTCCCTTGTCTGATTTTCTCAAGTTTGTGAAAGCAACTGAGAAATTCTGAGCAAGCACTTTTCTTCCTTTTTCTTCTCAACCTTTTATCACCCTTACTTAATCTTTCTTTTCTGGGTACGGTGCAATGGACTATTTTAAGTCTGAGCGCCATGGACTTGCCTAAAAATTTACCTATTTTTAGGCTTGTACAACCCACCCTCAACTCAACTCAACTCACCAGCTGGTGAATATTTTTTTTATTCCCCACGAGGTGAATTATTATCCAAGTTACAAACCTATGTTACTAAAAATTTTTGTTTTAAGAAGATGAAAACATTAAATATTTTTTTTTGTTGTTAACCGTTAGCATATGGGCAAGGCCACGAAAAATGAAACCACATAGATTTTTTTTTTCTGTCACAAAGCCCAAAATATTTTTTACATTGCAAATGTCAAATATGTATAGAATATGGCATCACTGTATGCCAGTCCAAAATTTGTGTCTGCTTTGACATTTTACATTCTTTTCATAAGTGGCACGTGCAAGGCGTAGTTGGAAAATATATCAATGTCGGCGAAAAAGGTAAATTTTGTTGTTATTTTTTTGTGCTTTAGACAGATGATTACTTTTTTTGGATAGAATATAAATCAAACTATTGATGAGCAAGCAAATTTGTGTACAAATCTTGGCTTTTGTACCAATTAGGGCTTAAAGTAATCAGCCGCAAATAAATGGTGACGTTACTGACAAATTTTTATAAAATGTTTTTTTTTATGCATTAACTAATTAGAAAAGAGGTTGGATGAGTTGATTTTTGTTTAGTATTTTTAAAGTACTTTCATAATCAATGCTTAAATGAAGCATTATTTGCATATAGCAGGGTAATTTTGCAAAATAAGATTGTGTGACGTTACTGACGGATTTTTTTTTTTATTTTTGTTTTTTTTTACTTTTTTGCCTAATAATTTGGTATTTAATTGCATCTTAAACTCCTCTACTATTATTTTTTCGTCGTGTGGGGTCCCTCTATGCTTAAATGAAGCATTAGTGTTTCTTCACAATACAGCAGCAAGCAGCAGACAGCAAAATTTTTACATGCAACCTTTTTAAAATTAGACACCATCCTACAAACATCCTACAAACAGAGGTTGGTATCATGAGGGAACATATGGATAGCACTCTTAACCTTGACCTATTGAAAATCTCTACGTGGGGTCTCGAGAATAGGGTAGACTTTAACGAACGTAAGACCCAGTGCGCTGTCCTGACCCACAAGCGTCTTCAGGGTTCAGGACCTAATTTGTCCTTTGGTGGCGTGAACATTGGGGAATGTGAAGCTCTTGATGTTCTGGGTATGAAAATACAGTGTGACGTCCGTTGGAACAAACACATATTTGAAATATCGAAAGAAGCATTCAAGTGCTTGGGCTTTTTGAAACGCAGCAGAACCTACTTCACTCCATCTGATCTCCTAACAGTTTATACTACCTACATTCGTCCTAAAATGGAATACAATTCCCATGTATTGGCAGGTGCTTCAATATCATCATTGGAGTTACTTGACCGCGTACAGAGGAGGGCGTTGATGCTAATAGGGTCTGATATTATATCCGATTCCATTAATTCCTTAGAGCATCGTCGTAATGTTGGTTGTGTGTCCTTGTTCTATCGTTATTTTCACGGAAATTGTTCCTCTGAGATAAGTAATCTCATCCCGGATATACGTGCGTTTGGTCGCAATACGCGCCTTTCCAGCAGAGCTCATCCGTTTGTTGTTGATTGGGCAACGGACCGTACGACACACTATAGAGAGAATTCCTTCTTTGGCCGAACTATTCGTATGTGGAACAGACTTCCCGCCTACGTTTTTCCTGATAGTTACAACATTAAAAAATTCAAGTCAAACATCCACAAACACTACTCCCTTTTTCCTCCTTCCCATACCTATATTTCCTGACCTTAACACAATGCAATGCATTTATAGGGGGCATCCCCTGAGTGTTGGTCTTAAAAAAAAAAAATTATTGTGTTCAAATTAATCAGCCTTACCACAGATAAATAAAATAAACTTAAAATTGACTTTTAATTTTATTACCTAACACCCTAATTACCCTAATTGTTTTGTTTTTAAAATCGGCGCGCGGCGGCGTTGAAAAAATGTATGGAACATTTTAAATTTAAAATAAAACTTTTGTTAAAATAGACTTTGTGTTTTTCTTTGGTACGGGCCAACATTTTTCAAAAAAATAGCCACGGTAAGTACTAGGGTATTGAATTAATCGAGGTTCTGGTTTAATCGGTTAATCGAGCAAATAATTAATCGGGGTTGAGATTTAATCGGTTAATAATCGGTTAAATTTGAATTATTCGGTTAACCGAATAATATCAATTTAAAATTTAAATTGAATATAAAACCACGAATTGTATATACTTTTAAGAATTTTATTAATAAGAAATCTATATCCGACATGGCGAGGCTTTAAATACCCTAAAAATTATCCCAATCCAAATTGGCCCCAATTCAATGAAAAAATGTCAAAAAAAAAAAAAGCAATTTTTATAAAATGGAAAAATTGAGCCAAATTGCTGCCGGTCTTAGATGCACCCCTAAAAAAGTTTCGAATTCGGTACTAAAAACATGAACAAAAAAATTGTTTGGTTTCTAAATTTGTTGTCTTTTATTTGTCAGGGCCGAAATTCCAATAATTTCATCGGTCGATATCTACGTAGTGAAAAAATATATCTAAAGGATTCCAAAAATATCAGAATTTTCAGATGTGCTGAACTATTTACACGGCCCGACAAAAATGGAAAAAGTCGTTAAACTCGAACTGGGTAATATACGTTTGAAACTAGAGACTAAATCTAGTAAAACTTCATTTACAGTTTTTCATTTCGTGATCCTGTTTCCTTTTAAAACGACTTCAAAGTTTTAGAGGATTAAATTTTATAAAATATTTGGGGAGATCCTCCTCTTTCATTTTCCATCACCAGTGGTATCCTAGAACAAGTACAAATATTAAAAAAAAATGTTTTATAAATTTTTTTAAAATTTTGGGAAACAGGATCACGCAATGAAAAACTGTAAATGCCGTTTTTCTTCATTTGATCTCTACTTTCAGACATATATCATCCGGTTCATGTTTAATACTGGCTATCGGACGGTGTTATACATTATAAAATAATTCGCGGTTTTATAGGGTCCCGAGCATTGAAAAAATCTGAGTTTATGCAGTATTGTCAATCGAAAATCTAAATATCTCAAGATGATATGGATCAGTTCTAAGGTCAGATTCGGATTAGGCGCATGAAAAACTAATAGAAAAATATATGTATACTGTTAGCAATGTATAAAAAATTGACTAGGGTTACAAAGTTTGTGTTCTTTTTTAAACCGAAATGTCTTTTTAGGACTTCGATAAAATATCTTCTTGACGAAGTTTTTACATGTTGCTAAAAGAGAGTTTGATAAATTTTTTTTAGACCTAAACTTCTTTCAGCAAACCCGTAATTTAAATTAAAAATTAAATATCAAAAAACAAAATAAAGCAAAAAAAATTGGTAAAAGTACTAAAAAAAGAAATTTCGGTTAATCGGTTAACCGACACAAATTAATCGGTTTATTTGTTATTTGAAAATTGACAATTTTAAATTATTCGAACAGTTAATCGACCAAAATTAATCGGTTAACCGATTAACGGTTAATCGATTGAATACCCTAGTAAGTACTACAGAATTTAAAAATCTACAAATCAAAAAAAAAAAATATCAAAATAAAGAAAAGCATTCTGCAACTGAGTGGCAACCCAGTCAATTCTAGCTGACTAAATTTTATGGTATAACATTTTAAAATATTAAAATCGGTTATCTTTCAAAAAGAAAATAAATAAAATTAAAAAATATTGTGAATTATTTTAATTTGTGTTTTATGACCAATTGTGTTTATATTTTAGTAAATTTTAATTTTTATTTTGGGCTGATTATGGTCAGGGATTAAATTTGATATAAGTAAAACAATTTATTTTTTATAGCGGTTTAAAAATTGATCACATTAGGCTATTGTTTAAACCCCCTTAAACAAATCTTAAAAATTGTACCTGGAAAAACTAATTTATTTTACCAGAATTTTAACCAAGCTTTTAGGATTCAATAAACTACTGTGCGTCATTGAAGAAACATCAGTTGAGTGCAAGAGCAAACATTTTAAAACTATTTAATTTGCCAAAAGTGAAAGAGGGCATAAAATAACTACTGAACAAAACAAAAGCCAACATTAAAACTACAGCACAACATAGAGTACAATACTGATTTAACATATACACATAACAGCAATAGTTAGTGAAACAACTAGCAAACAAAAAATAAACAAGAAGCACTTGGTCAGATAGCTGTCATTAAATTACAAGGACCTCATATTTCTCTTTTTCGTTATCGTTGTCTTTGTGTTTTTTTTTTTTATTTTCAATTTCACATATTCTGTATATAATAGGACCAACTGTCTGTTAGCATTTTTAAGCCATCCACTTGTTTTAGTGATATTGTATGTCAATTCGTTTTTAACTAATCAAAATATCAATCTTCGAGCTATGTTCAAAAAAAGCCAACTCAAATTTGGGTGAGTTTCCGATAGCAAACAGCTTCCCAAAAAATAATTTGTTCTCGTTTCACATAAATTTTTGCCATTTTGCAAAATGTTCACAAAAAAAAAATACAAGTAAGAAAAAACACCAGTGTTTTCCGGAAAATGGGTCCCAAGTCCAAACATGGACCGATTGGATCTGTCCTTAGTTAGATTTTTATTTAGTGTAGAAAACACACACAGATAAAATTTTAGTGAAATTGGTTTATTTTTTTTTTTTGGCAATAGACCGATTTAACTGAATATCGGTCGAAATTTTTATATGGGGGACTAAGTCCAAAAATTGTCCAATTATATTCCGATTTGATGAGGCTACTAAAGTACACATTTAACACCTTAAAATACAATTTTTATCAAATATTTCCATTTTTATGAATTTTGAGGAAATTATGTGAATTTAGGGAGGGTGGTTTGTATGGGGACTACCAGATGGACTTACCCGATTCCTTTGATTACCTGCTTAATTTCAAAGCGATATCTATTGTAATACGATTATAAAAGTCATTCATACGGACAGTGACGTATACAGGGGGGGGAGGGGGCCCGGGCCCCCACCCCCCGAAATGATCTTACAAATTTCAGGATTTGGTATCAAAAAACAAGTATAATATTAAAAATCTTCTTTAAAAAAAATAGAAAAACATTTAAGAATCTAAAATTTCTTTGAAGAAAAATGTTTTGAAACTGAAAATTTTTCTGTTTATAATAATGCCTTAAAATATTAGCCTTTTTCGCCGAATATTAGACTTTTTCTATAGGAAAAATGTCTCAGAATCTGAGACTTTTTCTATAAAAAATTGTGAGAATCTGAGGCTTTTCTATATGAAAAATGTTTTAGAATCTGAGGCTTTTCTATATGAAAAATGTTTCGGAATCTGAGAAATTTCTATAGCAATAATATCTCTGAATCTGAAAAATGTCTCAAAATCTAAGATTTTTTTTATAAAAAATTCAAAGAACATAAAGCTTTTCTATATGAAAAATGTTTTAGAATCTGAGAACTTTGAAGTAGAGTTTGCAAAACGATTAAAATTGTAATCGTAATCGCGATTAATCGCACCAATTAATCGTAATCGTAATCGACAAAAAAATCATGCGATTACGATTAATTATTTTCTATGAAATACACTGTTCTTATAACGAATTTAAATCAGTTCCAAAATTTTTTGAAACCCATTTTGAAGTTTCTATTTAAAATTATTTTTCAAAAAAACTAGTTACTCTAAAAAACGATTACTTTCGGAACAATTTCAAACAAAAATCATTGATTCTGGAATATTAAGTAGAATCAATTGCAGGATGAAATGATGCGATCTGGTATTGATTATTTGGAACGGAAAATTTTGATGTGTTGGCCATGATTCATTTAACTTGTTTGAGATTTTTCTTTCCTTTTCTCGTAAAAGCCATTCAAATTTAAAGTAAAATTTAAATTCTGATATGAGTAAGTTTTAAAGATTTTTTTTTTAATTATCTCAAAAGGCTTTGGTCGGTTTTGGTCGAAAAATAAAAATATGAAATTTAAAAAAAAACATAACTTTTTCATACTTTGACCGCTGGTTGCCGACTAATGATGCCTTGTAAAATTGTTTAATAAACTTCCTCGCAATTAGCTCATTCACTGGCCATCGACAGGTATTCCGACACGACCCCACAGAAAATTTGATGAACTGGAAGCAGCTTTTGGAAAGGAATCACGAGCCAAAGAGCTAATCCAAACCAGTCACAGTTTAGAGTACTCTTTAGTAGCACAGATAAAGAGCTATTAAGACGCAGTAAAATCATGTATCTTTTCAGTGCTGATTAAAGCACTCTTTGTAGAGTTTATTTAAGCGCAATGAAGATGTAAGAAAATCTAGTACTTTTCTCCAAAAATCTTTTTGATGTTGAAGATGTCAAAAATTAAAGTATGTGTAAAATGTTATCAAAAAAGAATTTTAATTATAAGTTTTAAAAAAACGTCTTAACAAAAAAGTCTCTAGGGCGCTCGAGCGTTCTTTTGATGCGCAATGATATACTACAAGAGAGACTGTGGTTCCAAAATCACGAATTATTTTTAGTGGGAAAGTTCGAAACTTTTAAATTTTATTTCTTAAAAATAATAATTTTTGTATTTTCGTATTTTCTAAAATGTAAATTAAAAAAAAAAAAAATTTAAAGCTATTGCAACTCAAATTATATAAAAAATTCGATTAATCGTAATCGCGATTAACGGCAAAATTTTTAATCGTAATCGCGATTATGAAATATCTCGATTATTTGCAAACTCTACTTTGAAGCATTTCTATATGAAAAATGTTTTAGAATCTGAGAACTTTGAAGCATTTCTATATGAAAAATGTTTTAGAATCTGAGAACTTTCTATAGGAATAATGTCTCTGAATCTGAGAATTTTTCTTACAATCTAGGAAAATGTCTTAAATGTCACGAAAAATGTTTCAGAATCGACGAATTATTCTTAAGAAAAATTATCTCAAAATCGTAGATTTTGTATATACACTAAAAAAAAAAAACTGTAATGTTAGCAAAAAAAGCTTGTAAACCTACAAGAAAATTTGCTGATTTCAAACCCACAATTTTTTTGGTAAAGTTAGCAAAAATGTTTCGCCAAAAATTAGTTAACTGAATTTTTTTTTTATTTCAACTTAGTTCATACACATTTGAGGACCCCATTTGGGTTCGGACCCGATAGGTCCAGACCCCGATGGGCCTAGACCTAGTTAGGTTCCTTAAAAATCCTCATAGTTTTTGATCCAAAATTGGTGTCCGTTTTGCTCTATCTTGCTTAGTTTTTGAGATACGTGATTTTAGGGGACCACCGGGGTTTTAAGAATTACAAAACTGGATAACTTCAAAAATATTACTCGGAGAGCGGTCTTGTTCTACGTGTTGAGAGCTACAAAAATGCTTTTGGACTTTTTGTTGTGTCGGCAATATTTACCGAGATATGAGCATTTTAAAATTTTCGGGAATGCTAACGTTTTTGGATCCAAAGTTAGGACCCATTAGGGTCCACACATGTGAAGAGGACCGGCGATATTTGCTAAAAGTTAGCCAACCAGCATTAGCAAAAATAATTAGTAAATCTACTAATGTATTATTTTGAGTGTAGGAAATATGTCTCAGAGTATAGAAAAAACGCTTAAAATCTGAGAGTTTTTCTATTGTAAAAATCTCTTTTTCTATAAGAATAACGTCTCTGAATCTGAGTATTTTTCTATGGGAAAAATATTTCAGAAGCAGAAACTTTTTCTTTAGGAAATATGTCTCAGAATCTGAGACTTTTTCTATATGAGAAAGTTTTCAGAATCTGACAATTTCCTATAGGCAAAATGTCTCAGAATCTGAGACTTGTTCTATAGAAAAGTGTTTAAGCATCTGAGACTTTTTCGATAGGAAAAATGTCTGAGATTTTGAGACATTTTCTAAAGGAAAAAAGTCGAAGAATCTGAGAATTTTTCTGTAAGAAACATGTCAAAGAATGTGACACTTTTTCCATAAGAATCTTAGACTTTCTATAGGAAAAATGTCTCAGAATTAGAAACTTTTTCTATAGGAAAAATGTCTAAGAATCTTAGACTTTTTCAATAGGAAAATTTTCTCAGAATCCAAGAGTTTTTCTTTTCCAAAAATGTTTTAGAATCTAAGACTTTTTATACTGTTTTCTTTTTAAAAAGGTCTCAGAATGTGAATCATTTTTCTTATAGAAAAAGCGAAGATTTTCTCAGAAACTAAAACTTTTTGTGCATAATTTTTCAGAATCTGAGAAAAACTAGAAATATCTCAGATTATAAGAATATGTCTTACAACCCAGCAAAAACTAGGTAATGTGTTGTGAAAAGTAATGACTGCCAATTACATTATTTATAACAACTACTCATTACCCACTGCATTACTTTAGTCCAAAAAGCAACTAGTGGCTTATATTGTAATATATAAGTACTTATTTGCAATAATTTAAATAATAAGTTATTGAGAATGTTAAAAATAAATACTTATTTGCAAGTTCACTTGGGAAATTAAGTCCAATCAGAAGAAAACAATATTTGTTTTACCTTTTAAGCTTAAAGTTTCGCGAAAACGAATAATCTAATGATAAATAGTTATTTCAAACTCGGGTTTCAATTATTTATATTGTTCCTTATAAGTAACTACTTATTTTACTCGTTATAGGTAAGTAGTTATTTATCTCCCTACTCGTAAGCTTGTAGGCACTAATTATTTTTGTCTCACGGCCTTTATAGAATAAGTAGTGTTTCATGCAATGAGTAAGTACATACCAATAATTATTACTAATTACTATACTCATTACTAGTAATGTAAAAATTTGCTGGGAACCGGAGTCTTTTCTTTTGGAAAAGTATTTTATGAATATTTTTATTGAATCATTTCCTAAAGTGACTTTTTCAGAGAAACGTTTTCCATTGAAAATATGATTTAGAGTCTTTTACTTTTTCTATTACAAAAACTGTCTTAACTGGAAATTGTCGTAGAATCTTAGACTTTTCTTTAAAAAAAAAATTCAGATTCTGAATCTTGTATCAGCATCTGATACAATTCACACTTTAGAAAAAGGCTTAAGTCTTTCAAAAAATTTTAAAATATAAAAAAATTTATTTTTTTCCCCCCCAACAGTTTTAAACTTATAAAAGAAGAATCTGATTGTGTTACATTCAGTTCAAGGAAAAGATCGAGAAAAATTCTAAAACATGTGCTGTTATGTAAATTTTTTGCAAAAAAAAAAAAAATTAAAAAAATGTTGGGCCCCCACCGAAATAAAATCCTGGATACGCCCCTGCATACGGATATTAGAGTCATTCCAATTTTAATAGGCTTCGTCCTTGGGCCAAAAGATGCTTAAGTTTCAAATTTCAAATCAATTGATTGAAAATTGTGACCTGCATCGTGCTTAAACCGATAGACGGACAGGCGCACATTGGTTGATGTTCATAGAACGAGCGGCTAAAAATAGAAGAAGTTGTCGAAGGACAATGAAACTTGACACATAGGATTTTTTGTTTGAATCAAGAAAAAAAATGCAATAATCAAAATGCTCCGCCCACTTTTACGCCCACCTTTCATACAAAGTGAAAATTAAATTTCGACCTACGGCATTGTTTTTTGGCACATATCATTTTTAAACACTCAGAATCATTTGTGTGAAATTTGAAAAATATCCGCCCACTTTTACGCCCACTTCCCATACAACTTGTATTGAAAAAGTGACAATTTTCACAAAAAATAAATATTATAATTGCAAAATGGGTTCCTGAATATATATACCTGATCCGCCCACTTTTACGCCCACCAAAAAACAAATAGAAACAAGTAAGAGTGTTAAATTTGGCTGTGCCGAATCTTTTATACCCTCCAACACGTTTGAAATAAAAAAATAATTCGCAGGGGCGTCCTTTTTTTTGGTGGGGGGGGGGGGGGGTCGTCGGAGTTGGTGGGGGACACCTGTAGCCCAGCTATATATGTTTACTAATTACTTGTTTATGATATTTATACTTAAATAATAATTTTTTATCGTTATTTTTAATTAATTTTTATAACCATGCCCCCAAAAGGGGTCAGCCTGAAAAAAATCGAATGTTACAACCCCTTTGGTCCAAGCTCAGGTCTATGAACATATTATGGCATACAAATGTTACATTTGTTGAGCAAAAATAAAAAAAAAAATCGTAAAAATATTGTATTTTTCAGGGGTCGTTTTAGTTCTTCAAGGGGGAACTTTTTTCCCCCTGCTCCGATTTTGCCCATCTTCGAACTAAACCTTGCCAGTAATATACGAGATATTGTTGCCCAATTTCAGTGGTCTAGCTCTTTTTGTTTGGACTGCATCGTTATTTCTACAGATGGACGGATGGACATCGCAAGAATGTCTTGGATTCTATCATGGATCAATATTATATATACTTTGTGGGGTCCCCGACCGATATTTCGATGTGTAACACACGGAATGACAAAGTGAGTATACCCCCATACTGTGGTTGGAGGGTATAAAAATCTGAGTTTCTGAAGCATGAATGAAAATTCATGTTTTGTTACTTTATTATTTTATAGTTTTTACTGATTTTTTTAATAAAGGAGCAGGTAGGAGCAGCTGATTTTTTTTTTAACTTTTAGCTGAGACTTCAAGCCGTAATTTGACATCTTTCGTTAAACAGCGCTCCACAGCGCTAAAAAGATGCAGTCCACTTAAGTAGATGAACATTGAAATTTTAATGTTGTTAATATTTTGTTCTACGAAATTTTTTATATGGCACTTTTTACAACTTTTTTTAATGCAAATCTCATCCATGACAATTGTCATTTACGAAAATATACAACAAAGTCAAATGATAAGTTTACTATGATTGTAACAAAAGATTAAATATACAGTAAATTTGCATGCCATTTTAAACAAGCGAACATATATGAACTTTGAGCGTGTCTGTCCAAACAAATAATAAATATATCAGCCTAATATTACGGAATCATAATATTCAGATATCTGACAACAAAATACCAAAAAATTATCCAAATCGGCGCACATGAAAAATATTAATTTCGGACACTCTTCAACCAATGTGAGGCGGATGGACGGACAGGCTGACGGACGGATAGGCGGACGGACGGACAGGCGGACAGACGGACGAAGCTTTGCTGCTGTACCACAAAGTGGTGTAGGGTATAAAAATTGCTCAATGTTGCACCGGTAAAAGATTAAATGGTATTGAGTAAACTTTTAATAAACATTTATTAAATGTATGCCGAAAATTAAAGTAAAATTTTATTGACACAATTAAAACTTTACTTAAAATTTTTCGTTTTTTTTATTAAGTTTTTTATTCGTTTTCCCTACATTTATTCAAAGGCGATATTTCGAAATTCGTTTGACGGATTAAATTTTTTTAATTCGCATGTGGAGTACCAAAATTAAAAATATTTAAAAATTACAATTTTCTTTCAAAACTCCAATAGGGTTTAAATAATCCAATTAGTTTCAAATTAACCCATTAACGACGAATGGGTAGAAAAATATCCAAAAATAGAGCTGTCTTAGGAAAATCCTATCTTTAACCAGGCGAACGGTATTGCCAATATTTTTTCATGAATTGATAGAAGAAAGATAAAACTAGTAAAAAAAATTTAGGAGTCAGTTCGGAACATGACTTTGGTTAAAATTGACGAATCAAAAGTCAATAATTTTACAAAGTTGACAATTTTTGACATAAATGGATATGAAAAGTTTGTAAAGTGGACTTCCCAAAAACTCACTTTGTGCATTATAGCATAACATATCTTCTATCAAAAAAACAAAAATAACCGGGATAGGTCCACTCCTCTGGGCTACCGGTTCAATTTTATGGCATGGGTATTAAAATACCCACTTACAAGGGAAGTCTCCCTGGTGTCACCCTCCGATCTTCATGAAATTTGGATATGTTGTTAAGAACGAAATTTTATTCGACACGTATTTTATTTAACCGGCCCAAACTCATTTTTAGGGGGGGTCGAATTGTATGGGGGGAAATTGACCTTTTTCAGTTTTTTACGATTCACGCCTATTTAAACAAAATTAGTATGGCACGTGTGGTATTAAAGGTATTAAAAATACCTATCTCGTGGTGCTAACAACGGGCCAAAGAAGTAAATATTTTTCGACTTATTAACAAAAATGTCCTAAAATTTTGGTATTTTACTCAATATGATAAAAATTTGTGTATGTTTGGACACGTTCTTAGCACAAGTAGATAGGTTTTCCAAAGACCTTTCATTTGGAGTGTAATATGACAAGGTTTATTTGCATAATATAGAAGATAAACGAAAAAAACTGGAAAATGGCCTATGTGTCCCCTTATTTTTTCTGCTCTACAAAATAAAACCAATTCCATAAAGATCCGCGGGTGACGCTAGGGAGACTTCCCTTGTTAGGCATAAATGGGTTCTGAAGCCAATTTTTATTTTTTATCATATATTTGAAAGAATTTCAAATAAAAATGGGTTTTTTATTTATTCAAAGTTTGAATGATGATTTGAGAAGACAAAATAAGCTTTCCTGCTAAATTTCGAAAGAAATTCTATTATAATACGGTAATTAAAGTCATTGGAGACAACTTTTCCAATTTTAACTGGATTCGTCATTAGGCCGAAAGAAGTATCTGTTTTAAATTTCAGCCAAATATATTGATAAATGTGACCTGTATCGTGATTTGAAAGTTTATAATATAAACTTTATATGGACGGAAGGACAGACGGACACACATCGCTTAATTAACTTAAAAGTGATTCTGAATCAATCGGAATACTTTTGAATGTGCATTTAGTGTATTTTCATCAAAAGTTATAATATTAATGTTTATTGTTATCATTTTCAAACTTTTTTATTTAATAAAAATACATATTATAGAACTTGTTAATGCCTGAGTGGGTAGAAAAATACTCACGTCAATATAAATGCCCTAAATACTAACTGTGTGCAATTTTATCAAAATCGGACCACGGAATCGGGGGTCAGGCATTAATAGGTTAAGATCAAATAAATGTTCGTCTTATGTTCTGTTAAAAGGTCAAGTAGCGAATTTAAAATTGCGATTACCATTGAACTTTTTCCATTTGGTCACATTATTTATTTTAAACGATTTTGAATTTTTGAAAACAATTTCCACTTACGCTTAAGTATGCAGTATTTAAAGAGTTGTGTTGTATCGTAGGCTAAGTTTCTGTCCATTTTTATTTTTGTTCGTAGGATGGAGAAGTTCGTGTATTTCTGTTTAGTTTAGCAAAATGAAAAAACATAAACAAGTGAGAGTTCTAAATTCGGCTCTGCGGAATCTTTTATACCATCCAACATGTTTAAGAAAAAGAAAAACAAAAATTACAGGAGCAAGTTTGCTTGGTGGAGGGTTTTGGCGGTGGCTGTAAGGGACACATCTCATTTATTATGATTTTTACATTAAGGTTATATAATTTTCTCATTAGATATTATTTTTTTAATTCTCGCCCTCATAAAGGGGCCTGCCGAAAATTAACAATATTTTCCAATCACCGGGTCCAAGTGCAAGAATTTAAACTTCTAGCATAATATCGTGTAATGTGTTTAGCAAAAATACAAAAAAAGAACAAGTTAAAAAATTTAGTTTTTAGATGTTGGTTTAGTTTTTGAAGAGGGGACGTTTTTCTCCCAGGTTTGATTTTGCCCATTTACGAAATTAAACTAGAGACAGACGGACAGGTGGACATTAATATAATTTTTTATAATCGATCATTAATAAAAAAAATATATATTTCGATGCGTTACAAATGAAATGACAAAGTGAGTATACCCCTGTACTCTGGTTGGAGCGTATAACTAAAAAACAAACAAACAAACAAACTATAGGAAAATAAAAATAGATTTTAAATGGTTTTAGTTTTTTGAAAACTCAGTCAAAGGTTTATCATAAAAACTGTTTCGTAATCCACTTATTGTTGAATGTGTGTTAGGGTGTCACGAATAATGCCTTTTTTGAATTTGATCAATCGGTGGGCAAATCATGGTTCGGTTTAGTCTAAAAACTCTTTGTTGGCTCTATCTTTTCTTTTTGTCCATACAAACCAAAATCAATTTTTTAGATTTTTTTAATATTTCTTTATTATTATTTTGCTTGATTTGCTTATTAACTACAAAAATATTTTATTTTGGTGTAAATCATTTGTTTCCCGGCAATTGACGAAATTTAAAAAAAAATAATTTTTCATGATGTTACGTAAACTTTTAAAAAGGGTAAGCAAACACATTTTTTTGCTGCTTTTGAGTACTTTGTATAACACGATAAAGATATCACAGATGAAAAAATATTGTTTTATGAAAATGTGTTATTAACAGCAACATTACGACTAAAATCATAGCTTGGCAAAACTGAAAAAAAGTTATACAAATTAGGGGAGCAAAGTAGGCTAGTTGGTAGCGTGCTAGCCTTAGAGAGTGGGGGTTCGATTGCCACAAGAACCCTTGTTTTTTTTTTTTTTGCTACAACAAGACGACGGTCATTACCAGGAAAAGTTTTCAGATTCGATTCTGACAACACTTGTTCTAGAACAGGTTCTTCGGCAACCATACACTATTATACTTTAATTATTCAGAACAATTTGCTTAAGTGAAAATTATTGTGAAGCTTGTTCTCTGCAATCAAAGTTCATAACATTTTGGTTCTCAGGAATTTAACAAAAATTATGTGTCAAAAAACCTAAAAAATAAATATCAATTTATTTTTGTTAACCAAGAAAAAACACGAAATTCTACTAAAATAGCACGATATAATCGTGAAAATTGTTGAAACAAAGGTGAGTTAATAAAATTGCATTGTCTGTGTCGGGTCAAATACTAATAATATTATGTTTTTTATTTTTATTTACAGAAAATCCATGTTCTGGTATGTCATTATTGTAAGGCCCAAAATGCAACTTTGGAGGAGAAAAATTATAAATCTGTGTTAAAAATGTAAATATTCCATGTTATATGTGATGGTATTTACCCGAGTAAAAATAAACATATATTACAATATATAACTTGATACAAACATAATAAATTATATATGATTATACATCCCTGAGATATTTTCTAAATTTTTTTAATGCAGTCATATGTAGTAATATATAATTTAATCATGATTCGGATTAAAAGGTGTACGGTTGATATAATTATATAAAATTATATGAGGGTCAATAGAAAATTTCTTTTTCTGTATAATTTAACTTAAAATTATATATAGCTTATGCTGTTCCATATAAACCTATATATGTTTACAATTAACCAAAAATTTTCTAAGTTTTTTAGGCAAAGTATAAGAAACTTTTTAAAATGTTCCTAAACATTTCTTGTTAGGGTTATGTATATCACCTATCTGGTTCGAAGCGTACCCAAAAATTTTTTTGTTTTTGAAAATTATATGTTTGGTGAATTTATCGTTGACCTGTGGTGTATCTCAACCCAAACCAAAAAACACCAGGATTTTATATGTTTTTGTGCAATTAGATCTACACCATTTACAGATGTAATTCGAAAAAGATCAATTGTAATTCGAAGATTCTATTTGTAATTCGAAGATTCCATTTGTAATTCGAAGATTCCATTTGTAATTCGAAGATTCCATTTGTAATTCGAATACTCCAATTGTAATTCGAAGATTCCATTTGTAATTCGAAGATTCCAATTGTAATTCGAAAAAGATCAATTGTAATTCGAAAAAGATCAATTGTAATTCGTAAAAGATCAATTGTAATTCGTAAAAGATCAATTGTAATTCGAAAAAGATCAATTGTAATTCGAAAAAGATCAATTGTAATTCGAAAAAGATCAATTGTAATTCGTAAAAGATCAATTGTAATTCGTAAAAGATCAATTGTAATTCGAAGATTCCAATTGTAATTCGTAAAAGATCAATTGTAATTCGAAAAAGATCAATTGTAATTCGAAGATTCCAATTGTAATTCGTAAAAGATCAATTGTAATTCGAAAAAGATCAATTGTAATTCGAAAAAGATCAATTGTAATTCGTAAAAGATCAATTGTAATTCGGAAAAGATCAATTGTAATTCGAAAAAGATCAATTGTAATTCGTAAAAGATCAATTGTAATTCGAAAAAGATCAATTGTAATTCGAAAAAGATCAATTGTAATTCGTAAAAGATCAATTGTAATTCGAAAAAGATCAATTGTAATTCGAAAAAGATCAATTGTAATTCGAAAAAGATCAATTGTAATTCGTAAAAGATCAATTGTAATTCGTAAAAGATCAATTGTAATTCGAAAAAGATCAATTGTAATTCGAAAAAGATCAATTGTAATTCGAAAAAGATCAATTGTAATTCGAAAAAGATCAATTGTAATTCGTAAAAGATCAATTGTAATTCGAAAAAGATCAATTGTAATTCGAAAAAGATCAATTGTAATTCGTAAAAGATCAATTGTAATTCGTAAAAGATCAATTGTCGTAAAAGATCAATTGTAATTCGTAAAAGATCAATTGTAATTCGAAAAAGATCAATTGTAATTCGAAAAAGATCAATTGTAATTCGAAAAAGATCAATTGTAATTCGTAAAAGATCAATTGTAATTCGTAAAAGATCAATTGTAATTCGAAGATTCCAATTGTAATTCGTAAAAGATCAATTGTAATTCGAAAAAGATCAATTGTAATTCGAAGATTCCAATTGTAATTCGTAAAAGATCAATTGTAATTCGAAAAAGATCAATTGTAATTCGAAAAAGATCAATTGTAATTCGTAAAAGATCAATTGTAATTCGGAAAAGATCAATTGTAATTCGAAAAAGATCAATTGTAATTCGTAAAAGATCAATTGTAATTCGAAAAAGATCAATTGTAATTCGAAAAAGATCAATTGTAATTCGTAAAAGATCAATTGTAATTCGAAAAAGATCAATTGTAATTCGAAAAAGATCAATTGTAATTCGAAAAAGATCAATTGTAATTCGTAAAAGATCAATTGTAATTCGTAAAAGATCAATTGTAATTCGAAAAAGATCAATTGTAATTCGAAAAAGATCAATTGTAATTCGAAAAAGATCAATTGTAATTCGAAAAAGATCAATTGTAATTCGTAAAAGATCAATTGTAATTCGAAAAAGATCAATTGTAATTCGAAAAAGATCAATTGTAATTCGTAAAAGATCAATTGTAATTCGTAAAAGATCAATTGTAATTCGAAGATTCCATTTGTAATTCGAAGATTCCATTTGTAATTCGAAGATTCCAATTGTAATTCGAAAACCAACGAGTAAATCAACAAAAAAACAATGTTTTTAAAGGCGTAAGAAACGATTTTATACTCGTTGTTTTCGAATTACAATTGGAATCTTCGAATTACAAATGGAATCTTCGAATTACAAATGGAATCTTCGAATTACAATTGATCTTTTACGAATTACAATTGATCTTTTTCGAATTACAATTGATCTTTTTCGAATTACAATTGATCTTTTACGAATTACAATTGATCTTTTTCGAATTACAATTGATCTTTTTCGAATTACAATTGATCTTTTTCGAATTACAATTGATCTTTTTCGAATTACAATTGATCTTTTACGAATTACAATTGATCTTTTACGAATTACAATTGATCTTTTTCGAATTACAATTGATCTTTTTCGAATTACAATTGATCTTTTTCGAATTACAATTGATCTTTTACGAATTACAATTGATCTTTTTCGAATTACAATTGATCTTTTTCGAATTACAATTGATCTTTTACGAATTACAATTGATCTTTTTCGAATTACAATTGATCTTTTACGAATTACAATTGATCTTTTACGAATTACAATTGATCTTTTTCGAATTACAATTGATCTTTTTCGAATTACAATTGATCTTTTACGAATTACAATTGGAATCTTCGAATTACAATTGATCTTTTTCGAATTACAATTGATCTTTTACGAATTACAATTGGAATCTTCGAATTACAATTGATCTTTTACGAATTACAATTAATCTTTTTCGAATTACAATTGATCTTTTTCGAATTACAATTGATCTTTTTCGAATTACAATTGATCTTTTACGAATTACAATTGATCTTTTTCGAATTACAATTGATCTTTTTCGAATTACAATTGGAATCTTTGAATTACAAATGGAATCTTCGAATTACAATTGGAGTATTCGAATTACAAATGGAATCTTCGAATTACAAATGGAATCTTCGAATTACAAATGGAATCTTCGAATTACAAATAGAATCTTCGAATTACAATTGATCTTTTTCGAATTACATCTGTAAATGGTGTAGAAAACACTTTCACATTTGAAGACTCATGCAAGTTCGTGCCCAAACACAACTTTTTGTCCACGAAAGATATAGGCTATTTTGGCTTTAAAATCCTTAAAACCGCAACCCCCAAGAATAACGCCAAAGATGCATGGAATTACAAATTGGAGTTTTTAATAAGAACTACTTTCCTTGGGCTTCAATTTTCCTTTTTAGCCTTTTTATAATTTTATTTTTTCCCATTTGCTGTTAGTATAGTTGTAATATGGTTTTAATCCCGATTTAATAATACGCCTTAAAACTATCAATTTTGAAACCCTGGCAGACTGACAGTATTGCCATAAAAATTTTTTCATTATACTTTCTTAATGGCTTGGAGTGTTGCCATTGAGAAACTGTATAAGCTTTTGGAAATTTGTAAATTTTTGTTTTTTTAATTTCTGCCAAAAAAAATGCATTTGGAACCATAGTGCAATATAAGGCAAAGTCTGGTCAAAACTCGGATGAAATCAAATCATATTTTATACAAGTAGATCTTTTTTAATGCAAAAACATCCACCATTATTCGGATCAAATTGCGTATTAATATATATTGTGTCATATATCATTATATATTGCATCATATAAAAATTTTTACTCGGGTACACTCAAAAAATTATGTTAGTAAAATCAACTGAAAAACTTTGTAAGTTGTTTTGGGGTCAACAACTTTTTCAGTTAAATCAACTAACAATGTAAGGTATTTTTACTGACAAAAAACAACTGACTTATATAGTAAAAATTACTACACTCAAAAAATTATGTAGGTAAATTCCAGTGAATATTCACTTAAAACAAATGAAATTTTATTTAAAAACCATTCCACTGTTTCTTCACTTAAAAAAAAAACACATTACAGTCAATTTTAAATGTTAATTTAATGACTAACCAAAACATTAAAAAACTACTGAATATTCACTTATTTTGTATTGAAAAACAGTAAAATTATAGAAGAAATTTTTTACTGCCGAAAATGAATGTAACAGAAAATTCGTTTTTAAGACAGTAAATTATATTTTAAACTACAGAAATAATAAAAAAATTAAATCCTTTATAAAATAAGTGTTTTTTCTTTTAAAATAACTTTACTGATTACTTTTTAAAATAACCCACAAACAGTTAATGACATAATTTTCTTAGTGTAACATTTGTAGTCAAAACAACTAATATTTAGTTAAAATAAAGTAAACAATATATATATTTTTTTTATTTTTCAGAAAAATAAAGAAGACCAAATTTTTTCCAAGTTTAAAAAAAAAAAAAAGTTGTGAAAAATAAAAAGACGATTTTTTTTTGGAAAAAACTTTGACAATTTTTCAGAGATAAAAAAATAAAATTAACTACTTTAAATAACTGTCACTACATTACAGTACTTTTTTGTTAGTTATTCAAAAAAAAAAAATACTTAAAATAACTAACAGAAATAGTTGTTTGATATTTTTCATACAAAAACAACTGACTTTGTAGTTGAAAACAACTAACTACTGTAAAATATACAAATAACTAACATGTAAGTTACATAATTTTCTGAGTGTATCTTTGTTTAAAAAATTAATCCAATTCAAAATATTTCTTTAATTCTCATTTCTGTTGCAAATTTTACTTCTAGAACCGATTTCGAGGAACAAAAATATGTTCTAATTTTGCTTACAAACACCTGTTGCTTTTGGAACAATCCCTTTGTAAAAAGAGTCGGTGTTGCACAAGAATTATAACAGGTTCTAGGGAAGTATAAGTTGTTCCACAATCGGTTCTTTGCAACCGAAAATTTTGCTGGGTTGTTACTAGTTCTCGGTTAGTCTAAAATTATTAAAAAATGAGTTGTAAATAAATAGAAAGAATAAATAAAGTAAAAACTATTATTATATTATTACTAAAAAAAATTAAAAAAAAAAAAACTTTTAGAGAACTGCTCTAAATTTTTTTTCTAACAAGGGAAGTCTCCCTAGTGTCACCCGCGGATTTTTAAAGAATTGGTTTTATTTTGTAGAGCAGAAAAAGTAAAGGGACATGTATTTTTTTTAGTGGCCCAAATTCATATTTAGGTGGTAAAAAGGAGGGCGGAAGACAAGGCCATTTTTCAGTTTTTTTCGTTTATCTCCTATATTATGCAAAGAAACCTAGTCATGTTACATACCAAATTAAAGGTCTTTGGAAAACCTACGTGTGCTACACTCAAAAAAAACAAGTAAGAGTGTTAAATTCGGCTGTGCCGAATCTTGTATACCCTCCAACATGCAAAAAAAAAAAATGCAGGGGCGTTCTATTTTTTTTGGGGGGGAGGGGAGGATCAGGGGGTTGCTTGTAGTAATTGAGGGGGGGCATATTTTCCATCGAATTTGTGTTTAAAAATTCATTCTTATGCTTTTTGCACTAAAGAAATACAAGATTATCATTATTTTAAAAAAATGTTTTATTCCACGCCCATAAAAGGGGGGCGGGCAGAAAAAACGACATTTTATAATTCTCTGGGTCCAAATGCAGGACTTTGAACTTTTTGTGGCATAAAAATGTTGCATTTGTTAAACAAAAACACAAAAAATCATGTAAAAATATGGTATTTTTCAGAGGTTGGTTAAGTTCTTCAAGGGGGAACTTTTTTCCCCCTGGTCCGATTTTGCTCATTTACGAACTTAACCTGCCTATGAACGTAAGACATATTCGTGCCAAATATCGGGAGTCTAGCTCTTTTATTTTGGACTGCATCGTGTTAACTACAGACGGACAGACGGACAGACGGACGGACGGACGGACGGACGGACAGACGGACGGACGGACATCGCTAGAATGTCTTAGAAGCGATCACTGATCATAAATATATACACTTTATGGGGTCCTAGACCGATATTTTGATGCGTTACACACGGAATGACAAAGTGAGTATACCCCCATACTGTAGTTGGTGGGTATAAAAAAAAACTGTAATGTTAGCAAAAAAAGCTTGTAAACCTACAAGAAAATTTGCTGATTTTGAACCCACAATTTTTTTGCTAAAGTTAGCAAAAATGTTTTGCCAATAATTAGTTAACTAAATTTTTTTTTTTGTGAACTTAGTTCATACACATCCGAGAACCCTATTGGGTTCGGACTCGATAGGTCCAGACCCCGATCGGCCTAGACCTAGTTGGGTTCCTTTAAAATCGTAATAGTTTTTGATCCAAAATTTCTGTCCGTTTCGCTCTACCTTGCTTAGTTTTTGAGATACGTGATTATAGGGGACCACTGGGGTCTTGAGAATTAAAAAACTCGATAACTTCAAAAATATTACTCGGAGAGCTTTTGACTATTTTGCGGTCTTGTTCTACGTGTTGAGAGCTACAAAAATGCTTTTGGACTTTTTGTTGTGTCGGCAATATCTACCGAGATATGAGCATTTTAAAATTTTCGGGAATGCTAACTTTTTTGGATCCAAAGTTAGGGCCCATTAGGGTCCACACATGTGAAGAGGACCGGCCCGAGAGCCAAAAATGGCCTCCATTTTGCTCTATCTGGCTTAGTTTCCCAGATAGCGCCATTTTAAGTTTTCGGAAAATAAAAAAAAATTTACCATTTATTTTGCTAATATTAGCAAAAAATCTTGTAAAAATGTTGTCAACTCAATTTCAAATTTAGCAAAAGAAATTAGTTCAAAATTTGTTTAAAATTGCTAATGTGCTAAATGAAGTTTACAAGAATTTTTTGCTAACATGCTAATCTGAACTAAAAATTTGCTAAAAGTTAGCTAACTAGCGTTAGCAAAAAAAAAAATAGTAAATCTACTAACGTATTTTTTTGAGTGTAAGAACGTGTCCAAACATGCACAACTTTTCGTCATATTGAGTCAAATACCAAAATTTTATGACATTTTTGTTAATAAGTCGATAAATATTAAATTCTTTGGCCCGTTGTTAGCACCTCTAGATAGATATTTTTAATACCTTTAATCTGATACCACACATGTCTATATAAATTTGTTTAAATAGGCGTAAATCGTAAAAAACTTAAAAAGGTCAATTTCCCCCATACAAATTGACCCCCCCCCCCCCATAAAAATGAGTTTGGGCCGCTAAAAAAAAATACGTGTCGAATTTATTTTCGTTCTTAACAACATATCCAAATTTCATGAAGATCGGAGGGTGACACCAGGGAGACTTCCCTTGTAAGTCAGTCTTAAATCTGAAAGCCTTGTCCAACCAAAATGCAATCTTTTGTCGTTAATAAGCTAACCAAGTGAAATATTGGGCTTGTTTTTTGCAGACCGGATTAAGATTAGGATTAACTTTATTTAGTTAAAAATTTTTTTTTGTATAATTTTTTTCTGAAATTACATACAAATAGTAAATATAAACAGAAAAAATTAAGCTTTGTCCACTCAAAAAAATAACTTATTCAAAATATAGTAAAAGGTGTTGCAATTTACGTCAACTAAACTTTAGGAAAAAAAATGTAAAAATTTAAGTTTTACAGAACTTTTTGGTAATTTACTATTGGCAAAATACAAAATTTTTTTTTTTATTTTACAGTAATTTTAGCAAAAATGTTAGTATTTTCGTTAAAGAAATTGTAAAACATTTTATTTTTTTTCCTTAGTTTTAAGAAAAAAAAAAATGTTGTTTAAAGTGATCTAGTGTAAAGAATTCCGAGAAGAACGCAAAAGAAGATGCTGTCAACACCAATGCAAAGTAGCGATCCAACAACTATATTAAAGGTTAATGCGTCTATTACTACCCTTAAAGAATTTGATGCTCAAAATACCTTACAAAAATTTTTGTATTTTTTTTTTGTTAATTTTACCAATTTTTTATGGTGGATTTTTTACCATAATAAAATGGTAGATTTATAAAAAAAAATTCTGGATATGACCCATTCTTTAAACTAAATGAAGGTAATCCTAATCTTAATCCGGTCTGCAAAAAACAAGCCTAATAATTCAAAAAACAAATAAAAAAAATGTTTGGTTTGTACGGAAATTTGTTTAGGGCAAAACTTAAATCCCTCAGCGCTGGTAAATATTGTACGATTTGGCTAAAAATTTAAAAATAGAGTTTTTAGACCAAAACTATTATTTGCACAGCGATTGACGAAATTGCTAAAAAATTGCTAAAAAGTCATAATTCGTGCCACTCTTATGCGTTTATTACTAACTAGAAATATTTACATGCTTAGATATATTTCCAAAATATTGGTAAAAAATTATTTATTACAATTTGAAGCTTTTCTTTACTTTTTGTTTTGAAATTGTTCAACTGTAGGAGTAGTTCAAAACTACTAGATTGAAGTAAAATAATAGAACGAACCTATTATATCACTTTTTAAAATACTATCTAAGCCCACTCTGCGTTTCTGGCTCTAAGAAACCAGAATACGCATATATACGTCCTATAGTTCAAGCCCAGATTAAATACCCACATATGGTGAACTCCTATTTCAGCGCCCACTTTTTCGTTATATCTTAAACCGCATTTTGCGAAAGGCTGGACCGATTTAACAAAGTAAACAAAAATCCATTATATTATCCTCCGATCCTACTTTATATTCCAAAATCATTAATTTTTTGTGACATTGCAACAACAACATTATTTTTAAGAGCAAGTACTCTGTAGGAAATGTTATAGGTCATGCAACATGTCACCCGCATCCAAAAATATCTATCACAAACTCGATATCTTTCATATAAAAACACCTGTTACTTTTGGTACAAAATGGCATTTAAAAATTTTTTGTAAACAGAATTTAAAAAATTTTGAAAAAGTTTTTAAAACTTTTTTAAAAACCTTTTTAATAAAATGTTTTACTCTTAAACGCAAAAAGAACTGCGAACAATATTTTCCAAAAAAAATTCTCTGAAATCACTAAAAACCCCAAAAAGTTGTGTCTGAGACTTGATAATTTTGATTTTTTTTCGGGACTTGTACGACCGACCTTCATTAGTTTCTTAAACCAAACATTTTTTTGGAACATGCTACACTGAAAAAAATAGCTTCGTGAAATTAATGAAAATTGACTTAACCTTAATGAAAAATGACTCACGTTTTCAACCGAAGACAGGTTTCATTTGATTAATGAAACTGGTGTCATTAAAGTTCCTTTCAATGAAAACTTGCATATAAATAATGAAAATATTCGTAGAACTTGTTTGAAACGTTTTATGAAGTTTTTCATAAAATGTATGAAAATATTGTAACGTAGCAAATAGACTCATCTATCGCTACATACATATTAAATTGTCTTTTGGCTGTTTAATACAGTTATATGCGTTGATTGCCGTGATTTTTAACTAAATACAACATTTACCCTGGTGTATAAGTACCACCCTAATATATACAACGACACTATATTTACCGCCCTAATATTGGCCAAGGGTCGCAAGTACATTATATTTACTGGAAGTATGAACACACATGTAAATAATGGCCACCCTATTAATTTCACCTACGGTATATATGTGTCACCCTAATTTTCGTGTGTTTTGAATAGTAGCATACATTCTTGTGGTTGGTTAAACATTTATGTTTCAATTCTCGTTGAGTCTAATTTGCCTTTTATAAGAATAGTGAAGGTTAAGACAACCAAAGGCAGTTCACCAGTGGTGGACAAACCAGTTAGGTACGATCAAGTACTTGTTGAGTGTATCTCCTAAATAAAAGGAACCTGACTGAAACTTTGGTGGACGATCGATATCGATTGTCCTTATAAATAAATACTCCTGCGGCTTCCGCTGACAGCTTTACTACTCCTGCGGCTTCGGCTGACAGCTTTAATACTCCTGCGGCTTCGGCTGACAGCTTTACTACTCCTGCGGCTCCGGCTGACAGCTTTACTACTCCTGCGGCTTCGGCTGACAGCTTTACTACTCCTGCGGCTTCGGCTGACAGCTTTAATACTCCTGCGGCTTCGGCTGACAGCTTTACTACGTCTGCGGCTTCGGCTGACAGCTTTACTACTCCTGCGGCTTCGGCTGACAGCTTTGATAATTTTAGTTAATTACAGGGGTCTTAACCTCCACCGCCGAGGGGCTGCTAACAGAGGGTCGTAACGAAAGCCACCGAGTCTTGTCCTAGATCAAATCTACCGAAGTATAAACCTAGAGACGCATCTTCGTCATACCGAAACCTCGAGCCTAATCATCATCATCCGAATACGCAACCAACAACGTCACACCAGCATATCGTACTAATCCGAATTCAACCTGCCGAAGTACATACCTACCGACACACCGTCCGTCATACCGAAACATCCAAGCCGAGTCAAATACCGTAAAACCATCGAATACCGAATACCGTACCCGTCACACCGAACAATCCAACCGGACTGTCGTTTCACGAATACCGTAACCATCATATCGTAATAATCCGAGTGAGTGAGAGTGGAGACGAAGGATTTAAGTTGCCGATATATTTTTACATCGTAAAACATTTAAATATATATATATTGTGAATTTTAAAACGATCAATAAAGAATATTTATTGTAAAACCCCAAAAAGGGTAAATAAATCGTGTTATTATTACTAAAGGTTTGAGGGACCTTAAGTAGATCCTGGCACGAGACTGAGCTACCTCAGCCACGACAAAACCCTTGTTATAATATTCATTGATAAAATGTGGAATAGTAGTTGGTACACTCATAGAAATATCTTAGTAGAAAAATTAGTAAACCCATTGTAGATCAAGTTCTACAGAATAATGCCGTATTCAACAAAAATTAATGTTGATAACGTTGAATAATCAGTATTGTTGATTCAACTATTACACTCGCGTCTACAGAATTCAATAGATAAAACAAAAAAGAAAAAACATCCCTGTTCGTTCGTTTTTTTTTTTTATTATAACGAGTGAACGAGTGAGTTGGTAGCAATGCGAAATGTCTCTTATAAAATTATTTAATGTGTTTGTTTCTTATAAAATTATTTAATATAAGAAAAATAAATAAAAATAGAACCTGATCTGTAAATAGTTGGTAAGTAATAAAATACATTGATTACTTTATGTATTCATACTATATTAAAACTTTTTGCTTTTTTTAAGGATTTTGTTTGGTATCATCAGAAAACTGGAGAATGGCTAATAAGTGCATAACATGAATAAACAAAGTGTGTGTGAAAATCTTTGTGAACATCTTCAAATATTGCAGCTTAAAAAGCCGAAGATAATACAAAAATATTGTGATTTATGCTTAATAAAAGAATATTTACAAATAACAACAAGTTTTTTTTTATTAATAAAATTTCTTATATTAACAAAAATATGAGTTGAATTTACAAGAAATAAGAGTTGATTTACAAAAAAACGAGTTGATCAACTTTTACAAAAACTGACAATAATTTTTATTGAAATCAACATAAATATTTGTAGGGTCAAAATCAACAATGATTTCTGTTGAATTTACAATGATTTTCTTTGGGAATACAATGATTTTTGGTTTAGTGTAATGAGCGTATGATAATTGCTTTTTACAGGTAACTAGTTGCTAACTTTATTAAGGTTTTGATATGGGAATTACGATAAATTCATGTTGGTTAAAGTTATCAAAATTTCCATAGAAAGCCCCTAATCAAGTTAGGAACAAGTTACCTAAAAGCAGCACGTATCATACACCCATCAGTGAAAATTTGCATTAATAACAATTTTGGTAAGTCACATGTAACCATCACTGTAACCTTCACTGAAATTTTATTTAGGGGCATGTCACAGACTCAATTCCGATCGAATTTGAAAAAAAGTTGTTACTCGTAAAACGCAAAACAATTTTTTTTTTCGGAATGAAATCACTTTCAAAAATCAAAGTGGAATTGAATTGCTAAAAGTGGTTTCATTCCGAAAAAAAGTATTTGCTTTGCGTTTCACGAGTGAACCACTTATTCCACTTCCCAACGGAATTGAGTCTGTGACATGACCCTTAATTGCACACTTTTTATGGTTTTCACCTAGTTTTTACAAACAACAAAATTTTACTCCAAACTTAAATTGGTCTGAATTGCCATATAAGGTAAACTATAAAAGACAAAAACGCGATGACTTTAAAAACACGTGCTGCCAAAACGTAGCAACAACGTAGCAATAGAACAACACAAATTACCCTAAATTTCATCACACAATTTTAATGACTTAAAAAACTATTTTTCTGTTGCAAATTATATTATAATTTATAAGAAACAGTCAAAAGAAACACTTATACGGAACTTTTCACTTGTAATTTCAATTAGATATAACCAGCATAACACACACACAGACAAGTTTTAACAACAAAGCAAAAAAATATAAATTATTTTATTTTATTAGAAAAAAGTTAACACACATGTAAAAATTACAATTAGACTAAACACGCGTGGTGTAATAAAACGTCGTATGTTTTTGTTCTGTTTTCTTTCTCTTATTCGCAACGCAGAGTTGTATTTAGTTCTAAAAAATCTTATGATATTTTTTAATGAAATTATGAAATCTAATGAAACAAGTTTCATAAAATTTGTTCATAATATGCATGAAATTTCAATCAGCTTATGAATTCCTTCATTTAAGTAATAAAAAAAAAATAATGAATCCGTTTCATTAATATCAGGAAGGTTATTTTTTTCAGTGTAACTAGGGTTATGACTCATTTTTGACAAAAATTTTACCTATCACCACGTGATAGGCAATACAAAATTATAATGTTTAAAAGTCGTATTTTCGGGTCATTTTGGCAAAAAAAAACCTTCCGCACCAAACTCAATTTCTAAAAAGTCACAGGTATTTTTTTTGTTTTAAGTCCTATTTTTAAAAACTAAGGTAATTCCTTCCAATGAATGAATTTTATAAAAAAATATCTAGTGCACACTTACGAATAAAAATAAAGCCATCCGGACTTTTACTTTTGGAGCTACATGCTGCCAAAGTTAACGTTATAAAAAGTTAACTTTATGCAGTTAAGGGTTAAACCGCCAAATTTGAATCTTGAAGGAGTCAAAAAAGTCCCTTCAAAAAGCATTCGTCATTTGAACCTAAATAGCTTTTTCTACGCATCGTTTGGGTCTCGTATTTTCTTAGTTTCAATTAAACTAAGAAAATATAGACAAAAGTAAAAATGCAATTCTTAATATTTTTTATGGCCTTTTTGGCTAGGGCAGGTAAATTTAGATATTTGCAAAAAAATGCAAAAAGTCATAACACTAATGCTTACCCTCTAACTTTAACCGTTAAGACGGTCCCCAAACAATTCTTTTTAATTCTTAATTTTTACAACTTTTTTTTATTAAATACGTCCCTACCGCTTCAAGCGGGCCTCCTGGGAGGGTAAAAAGTTCTACCGAGTAACACACATTTTTACCTCCTCAACATTTTTCAGAATATATTCGACAAGGGGCCCCCGTAGGCTACACTAAGAAAATTATGTCATTAACTGTTTGTAGGTTATTTTAAAAATTAATCAGTAAAGTTATTTAAAGGAAAAATCATTAATTTTATTATGGATTTCTTGTTTTCTACTCTTTCTGTAGCTAAAAAAAATAATTTACAGTCTTAAAACAGAATTTTCTGTTACATTTAATATCGGTAGTAAAAAATTTCTTCTATAGTTTTACTGTTTTTCAATACAAAATAAGTGAATATTCACTAGTTTTTAAATGCTTTGGATAGTCATTAAATTTAATTATATTTTTATTGAAAGAGAAACAACATTGGAATGGTTTTTAAATAAAATTTCATTTGTTTTATGTGAATATTCACTGGAATTTACCTACACAATTTTTTGAGTGTAGTTGGTAGCGTGCTAGTCTTTGAACGTAAGGGTCGTGGGTTCGATTCCCACCAGAACCCTTGGTTTTTTTCGCTACAACGAGACGTCGGTCATTGTTACCAGTTCTCGGTTAGGTTGAATTTATTAAAAATGAGTTGTTAATAAATAAATAAAAATAATTGATCATGTGATCATTATATTCAACAACATATCTTCACTTCTTAAAGGGGTTTCCATATATATCAATATTCCGTGATAGTATGGAATGTGTCAAGGAATGGGCTGTATCTCATAAAATAGGCAACATATTTTGGAATGGACGATACATATTTTTAACGTAATTCTGGTTTTTGATGAAATTTTTTTCATTTGACCATTTTAATACATTTTAGTAATTTAAATAATTTAAAAATCCTAAATTCGTATACGAGTGTTTCAGGGGCGGATTCACCTCTTGAGTATGGGGGGAAGTTTTTTTTTTAACTCTTGCTTTTTAGAACCACCCAGCAAAACCTTAAAATTGGCAATGGTTATGTAATGCATTACTAAGTAATGCATAGCTTAGAAAAATGAAAAAAATGTGAATTATTTTTCCCTACCGCTTACCATAAAGTAATGGTATGCCCCTATCTTGTACTTTTATGCTGCATTGATGATTTTGCTTTGGATGGTACATATTACGTAATGCATGATAAATAAAAAAAAGTAATGCATATGGTAATGCATATGGTAATATGAAAAATAATGCAAATTTTTTTGGCTATGCATTACATGATACCATTTTGAAGGTTTTGCTGTTCACTTCTGTAGACCAGGTTACAGACATATTTCATAACTAAAATTTAAGACATAACTGTTTTTAAACTCGTTTCAGAACTCTTTCACTATTATACAGAGATTTTGATCCACGACACTTTGCGTTAATTTTCAATGTAAAATTTCGCGCTGAATCCGAAAATGAAGTAAAGGTTTCAAAAGTAGAACAGGTTCCGAGTTATTGCTAACTTTCAAATTTTTAGCTTTTTGAAAAAGTGATTTTAGTTAAACATCTCCGGACCAAATCGGTGGATTTTTTGTTTATTAGGTTTAAATTACGGTATAATGGAACGGTACAATGGACTATTTTAAGTCTGAACGCCATGAACTTGACTAAAAAATAATTTACTTATTTTAGGCTTGTACAATAGACTGGGTCGACCATAAAGGAGAAAAAAAAGTTCCCATTGGGCGTGCTTAATTTTAAAGCTTACCTCAAAAAAGTTCCATAGCCAAAATATTAGATTTTTTGGTCGCGATTTGGTACCGCCGAAATCGTTTTTTGCCATTTGATGTCCGATTGTTATAAAAAAAAATTTGTTAGAAAGTCCTCAGCGAGTACTAAGGTTAGGTTAGGTTAGGGTGGCGGTGTCCGATTGACACCTCGCATAGACCTCTTGGTCCATAGCGGTACCACAAAACTTTTTTCCGCTAGCGGTGCAAGTTAAACACGTTCAAAGTCATTGCAAATCTTTTCAATATCCTAAGATCCATTTGCGTTATATCCTCCAAAGTACCGAAACTTATCTGACCGGTAATGGATCGGCGACTCCTTGCCACAGCTGGGCAGTGACAAAGTATGTGTTCCATCGTTTCATCTACTCCTGGTGAAGCTCGTCTTTTACAACTAGCGTCTGAAGTAAGTCCAATATTCTTGGCATGGATGCCGATAAGACAATGACCAGTTATTATCCCAGTCAGAGCTCGGCATTCCCTTCTCGTAAGTGATAGTAGATATTGAGTTTTCCCTTGATCATAAGTTGGCCACAAAGTTCTGCTGATTTTGCATGTTGTCAGCTCTCTCCACCTCCTGTTTGCCTTTGCAACATTGATGGAATTCCGTTTAAGTTTATAGTGTTGAAGTGGTGGTAAAACTGGCACCATGGTACCTAAACCATCAGCTCCAAGTTTTGCGAGTTCATCTGCCTTTTTATTTCCCTGTATTCCGTTGTGTCCTGGTACCCATAATAAATTAACCTGGTTGTGTAGACACAGCATCTGCAAGTTCTCGTAACATTGTAAAACTATTTTAGATTTAATATAATATCCTTGAAGAGCCTTCAAGGCGGCCTGACTATCTACGTAAAAATTTATGGTTGTTCCCTTGGTTTCCCTGATATGTTCCACAGCTTTAGTTATGGCAACTATTTCAGCCTGAAATATGCTCGAGTCCAAAGGTAGGTTAAAAGAAAAGTTCTGGTTTTGTTTCACGTTCGTAAAACCCGCGCCTACTCCATGCGATTGTTTGGATCCGTCGGTAAAGATATTTACGGTGTCTGCAGGGGTGTCCTGCCAGTTAGACCAATATTCTGGAGTTGGAAATCTTATTTCATATTTCCGGTCGAAAAATAGTTTGGGCACTAAGTAATCCGAATCAATATTATTTATATTGTCCATGTTACTGTGTCCAAAATTGCGAAACTTAAACCAATATGACTCTTTGAGTCTAAGGCAAGCCTTGTAAGCTTCACCTTTCGCAAAAACGTCAATTGGTATAAGGCGTCAATAGAGTTGGCCGATGTTGTTCTCAAAGCTCCTGTAATACTACATCCCATAAGCCGTTGAAGTCTTTGAAACTGCTTTAGTATCACATCCCTTTCAAGTGCCTTATACCAGACTAACACTCCGTATAGTAAGATTGGTCTCACTACTGAAGTATAAATCCAGTACGTAACTCTAGGCTCTAAACCCCAGGTACTACCGAACATTTTCTTACACGCGTAGTAAGCATTGTTAGCCTTTTTTATTCTCTCAACTGTGTTCATTTTCCAAGAGAGCTTACTGTCCAAAATCACTCCTAAAAATTTCGCATGAGGGGATTGTGGAATCTCAACTCCACCGACACGAATCTTCCTAAAATTTGGGATCTTATACTTTCTCGTAAAAAGAACTATTTCGGTATTTTTCGGGTTAACGTTGAGTCCGTTATCTGATGCCCACTTCCTTACCATCTTCAGTGACCCTTCAAGTAAATCAGGTATCGTGTCCGGATATTTCCCACAGGACAATATTACGACGTCGTCCGCATAAGCGATGGTTGAAGTTCCCAGTTTTTTCAGTATAGGGTCTACCACTAACAGCCAGAGTAAAGGTGATAAAACTCCGCCTTGCGGTGTACCCCTAGTCGCGTAACGTGAGGCCTTAGCATGACCCCATTCAGCGGTAATTTCCCGATTGGAAAGCATTCGCTTAACCCACATGATTATGCAGTGACTAATAGATGCATTGTTCATCGCATCAATTATTGACTCCGTATTCACGTTATTAAAAGCGCCTTCTAAAGCGAGTACTAAAGTTGACTTATATCTGGTTTTAATCATAAATCATAAAATCCTTCCCTCGGAAGTATCCAGTTAAATTAATTAACAAAAAAGTTATATTTGATTTAAGATTTTCATATACAATATCAAGAAAATTAGAAAAAAAACACTTGTTATTATGCCTTTAAACTATATTTAATTTTTTTAGTTTGTAGTAGTATTTAAATACATACGAACAAGTGTTTTAACCCAATAAGCACAACAAAACTTAAAATTCAAGTGCTGGAAATTTGGCTGGAATTCAAATTGAATTACAGTTATTTTTTCAAGTGAAATTCAAGTCAAACAAGTCGTTTTATAATTTCAAAACAATTTGAAAAAATTGTCATTTAACAAACAACATTTTTAATTTTCAAGAAAAAAATATATTTGTGTTTTAAAAAAAGGGAGAAAATTCATAAAAACCGGGATTTTCCACCATTATTTAACAAAAACTTAATAAAGCTAAAATCCAAAGATAAGCTGCAAACATATATAAAAATTATTGATGAAGAAAAATCTCAAGTTAACGGTAAGTTTTGCTCATTAAATATGTTTCCGAAATTATTTTATAAAAATGGCTTTTTGTTCCCTTCTTAGGCTTCCTGTTCCATGGCTATGGATTCTAATATCTAAATGTGAGGATAAATGTGGATTAGTGTCGTATTTAATATGGATTAGTGTGGCTGCGAGAAGACTACACAGCGTGGCTTCAAGATTTAATGTTATTTCTTATATTTAAATTTACTTTTTTTTTTATTGTTAAATATGTTGTTAAAATAATAAAACTATTTGCAAATTAAAAAAAAGCATATTTTTTGTTGTTTTTAATATAGAGAAATGCTGCAGATTTAAATTTAAAGCACTGGAATTACGCTTGAAGTGAACTGGAATTGGGCTTGAATTCAACTGTAAATCAAGCCATATTCAAGCATTTTTTAATAATTTTCTTAGGTTCGACTGGAATTACGCTTTAATTTCGGACTTGAATTCAAGTGTTTTTACACTGTTTTGTTTGACTTGAATTCAAGTATCCGTTTCACTGGTATATGCTATTGAATTACAGTGTAATTCAAGTTGATTTCAAGGCTTGAAAATTGAAATTAAGACTGGAATTACGCTTGAATTACACTTGAATTCCAGCAATTCGGCTTATTGGGAAATCTTTTTCTATGGAAATTTAAAACTGAATGTAACTTTTTTGTTAATTAATTTAAGAGGGTACTTCTAACGGAAGAATTTCATAAATTTGTGTGGAATTTAATTTAGCTATAATTTAATGGAAAAATAAAAATCATTTAGGTCGGTAGAAAGATGAGAAACTAACACTCATAACACGAATATGACCTCAGAGGTCAAAACCAGATATGGTTCAAATTTAGCACTCTCTGAGGACTTTCTAACAAATTTTTTTTTATAACGATCGGACATCAAATTACAAAGTTATGAACAAATAACGATTTCGGCGGTACCAAATCGCGACCTAAAAATCTAATATTTTGGCTATGGAACTTTTTCGAGGTAAGCTTAAGCGCGCCCAATGGGATTTTTTTTTCAACCCGGTCTATTGTAAAACCCACCCGTTATCAATTTTACAGTTTTCATAAAAATCTCCTATAGAAAAATTCCCAGATTTTTCCTATAGAAAAATTTTAAGGGGTTTCCAATAGAAAAATTCACAAATTACACTGTGCAACAAGAAAAATGAGCCTCAATGGCTTCAACGCCATATGAAAGTAGACCATCAAATGGACAAAATTACCAAAGGGTTTTGCAAAGTCAGTTCGGATTTCTTTTTTATAGCCCACTGAAGTTTTTATTTTTTTATCAAAGGCGTTTGGAAAACGTCAAAAATACTATAATAAGAACACATCTGAGCTTCAAAATATGATTTTATGTCTTCAGTGAAATTTTATGGCGGTTCTTTTCATAGAACATTTTACCCCTATAACTGCCATTTTAAGGGGTCATTTTAGTCCTTTTTTAAAAACTGAACACATAAGTCTAATAAAACGTCCATTTAGAGGGTTAAAATGTTTTACAAATATTTTCCTCGTAAAATTTCACTAGGGGTTGTCGAATGTTCAAAGTTTGTGCGACATGCGCAAAGTGCTTAAAAAGGGTCAAGTATAAATAATCAAAAAACAATAATAAATAACACCGCTCTACAAATCTGAGGTTTGTCGCTGCGTTCTGAATGAATTCAAAAAAAGTTTATAGGTTTTGGTCTCCCGAGTCCAAAACCGTCACTCAAATTTTTCTATCACGTCACAATTTTGAGAAAATCGCGGTTAAAGTGTCAAAAAAGGCCCATTTTGGCCATGCGAATAACTTGACATATAGCTCATTCGAAAATGCGTAATTTTCTCTTTAAGACAAAATCAAATTTTCTTGGAATTTAATTTTTTATAATGGTGAAAAAATCATTAGCAACAAGTGCTTTAAATATAATATTTACGTATGTATTTGTATGGAAATTTGTTAAAAAACACTGTGTAAATAAAGTAAATATTTAAAAAATGGTAGGTTTTTTGTAAATGATTTTTTTACCATTTTAAAAAATTAAATTCCAAGAACATTTTGTCTTGTCTTATAGAGAAAATTATATACTTTTGAATGAGATTGATACCAAGTCTATCGCATGTCAGGATCTTATATTATAAGCTTTCAAAAAGGATCCAAAATGGCCTTTTTCGGCACTTTAACCGCGAATAACTTAAAATCCTGATGTGATAGACATATTTGGGTTGCAGATTTGGAATTAGCGCAACAAACACTACCTTAACCACTTACCAGAATCCAATACGCATTTTCATGTTGAGCTGTGCAATCAATGTTTGTTATTTATTTTTACCAAAGCAGTGTTAAAAAATATCGACAAAAAACAGTGCAAATATACTTTTGAGCTAAAAATGATGTTCTGATGTGTTTTATAAAATTTTATGATGATTATTTTCTTTGACCAAATTAACCCTCTAGCTCCCGTTTTAAAGGGTCATTTTTGTCCTTTTTAAAAAGAAATACAAAAAAGTCTATAAAAAAAGGCAGTTAAAGGGTTAAAATGTTTTACAAATATTTTCTGCATCAAATTTTTCTAGGACACGTCTAAGACAGAAAGTTCGTCCAGCATATCGTGAACCTATATTCAAAATATGCCAACTCAAATTTGACGGAAATGAGTTTCCGATGGCAAATTGCTCCCCTATGAAATACCTATCTGCCATAAAAATTTCAGAGCAAAAAAATAATTTGTTGTCGTTTTACATTCATTTTTGTTATTCTGCTAACTCAAAGTACATATTTTTTTGGTGGAAATAAATGCCAACTCCCATTGTAAATTTCCAAAAATTTTTCAAAAAATTTTTAAAAAAAAATTAGACCACGTATCTTATTACATTTGCCATGCTGAACACGAATCTTGTAAAGATTTTGATATCTAATGACTGGTTCTCGAGATATTGCCATTTTAAAAATATCGGTAAATAGTGTTTGCAAAAATAAAATTGCTTATATTTATGTAACTTTCAAACTATTTATCAGATTAAAACCTTATGAATGGGGCAAATAAAGTCAATGATATAAGCTTTCAAAATAGCTGGTTTGGAGTGACCCTATTGCAATACAGCGTGAGTTACAGAGTGCCAAAGTTGACCACCCTGAGATTAAAAGGCTTTCGGAGCTAGTAACTTTTAAAAATATGCAAAGATTTTTAATTTTTTGTTCAGTTTTTGCAATTACCGTACTAAGGATAACAAAAACCAAAAAAAAAATAAATTTTAAAAATTTTTCCAAAAAAAATTTATTTTTATTTTCCGACAAAATATGCCAACTCTAAAAAAATATTTGTTTTTTGATATAGTAATAAATGCCATCTCTGAAAAATACGCAAACAAGTGCAAAATATGAAAATTTTTGCATAGGTAAAAATTGTTTAGAATATTTAAACCATCTTGTGGAAGGTACATTGTTTATTTTTGCAATAATATGCGAAATAACTAGTTTTTTAGCTCTCCTGAACAGTAAGCTTTTTCGAGTTGGCATTTATTGAATATAGTTCGACGATATAGAAAATGCTTAAAAATTTTAAAATATTTCAAAATTTTTTTTTTATATTTTTTTTGGGCCGAAATAAAAAAAAACAATAACAAAGTTAAATACGACTTTGTCGAATGTATTAATACCCTCCACGATGTAAAATAGTTTATTGCAAAAAAAAAAAATCCGCGAAAAAAAATTCGACGAAAATGTTTTTTTTTTTTTAAATGTTTTTACTTGTTTAAATACCATTCGGTGATCGATTCTGTTCACATGTGTCAACCAGCCGCCTAATCAAAGCATTTTGTGTTTTTAGGTTATGTTAAATGTATCACAATTTTCGAGGTGTTCGTACATTTTCGTTCATAACTTTTGAACCGCTGAACCGATTTCGCTCAAATGCAATACCAAACCGCTTAGGGCAACAACAAGTAAATATGCTAAGTCTTTGTTATATCTGTTAATTACTTTGGCCGTGATCACCATTTAAGATATCTTGGGAAAAAGTCGCGTGAGGAAAAGACCTAAGCTTTCTTTTTAGTCAAAAAAAGGGTACTATTTGACAAAAAAGTCAAAAAAGTTTTGGAATTAAAAAAAATCAAAAATTTTTTTTTATTTATAAGTCCAAACATATTTAAAAAAAAAACATTTTCGTCGAATTTTTTTTTTACCAACAAATTTTAGTTTTTTTTTTGCAAATAAACTTTTTTACATTCTGGAGGGTATTAATACATTCGACAAAGTCGTATTTAACTTTGTTATTGTTTTTTTTATTTCGGCCCAAAAAAAAATAAATAAAAAAAAATTTGAATACTTTAAAATTTTAAGCATTTTCTATATGCTGGACGAACTTTCTGTCTTAGACGTGCCCTAGTAAAATTTGATGCAGAAAATATTTGTAAAACAGTTTAACCCTTTAACTGCTTTTTTTTATAGACTTATTTGTATTTCTTTTTAAAAAGAACAAAAATGACCCTTTAAAACGGGAGCTAGAGGGTTAATTTGGTCAAAGAAAAGAATCATCATAAAATTTTATAAAACACATCAGAAAATCATTTTTAGCTCAAAAGTATATTTGCACTGTTTTTTGTCGATATTTTTATACCCTCCACTTTAGTGATAGAGGGTATATATAAGTTTGTCATTCCGTTTGTAACACCTCGAAATATTGGTCTAGGACCCCATAAAGTATATATATTCATGATCCTCGATCGATTTTAAGACGATCTAGCGATGTCCGTCCGTCCGTCCGTCCGTCCGTCCGTCCGTCCGTCCGTCCGTCTGTCCGTCTGTCTGTCTGTCTGTCTGTCTGTCTGTTGAAAACACGCTAACTTTTGAAAGACTTAACGGAGGATCCTGAAGTTTGTCATATATGTTGGGCATTTACCTGGTCAGGTTGGTATTGCAATCCAGCGAAATCGGTCCAGTGGTTCAAAAGTTATGAGCAAAAGACTGAATTTCGGCAAGGGTTTTTCGTGAATTTTTGAGATAAAAAGCACTATAACTTTCGAAAACGAAGTCTGAGGATGCTGAAGCTTGGCATATATATTTTGCGTTCCTCCAGCCTCGTTCGTATTGAATTTCAGCCAAATCGGTCCAGTGGTTCAAAAGTTATTAGCAAAACCTTGAATTTCAGATTAGCTTCACCTAAAATTCACGTGTTGAAAACCCGTTAAACCTGTTTTAAAAACATTGGTAATTCACAAAAATATTTTACAACGTATTTTTGTCACTCAAAAATATTTTTATACCAAAACAAACAAAAAATACACTCGAAAAAAAATTTACACTCAAAAAAAATTTTACACTCAAAAAAAAAAAATTAGTAAATTATTTTTTTTTTTTTTTTCAAAAATTACTAAAAAAAAATTTTTTTTTAAACAAAATAAAATATTTTTAATCAAAACTGTTATTTTTTTCACGTTAGAAAATTTATTATCACTTAAAATGGGCATTGTGGAGGGTATTCATAGATTCGGTCAAGTCGAATTTAACTTTTCTACTTGTTTAACACTGCTTTTGTAAAAATAAATAACAAACATTGATTATTTATACTTGACCCTTTTTAAGCACTTTGCGCATGTCGCACAAACTTTGAACATTCGACAACCCCTAGTGAAATTTTATGAGGAAAATATTTGTAGAACATTTTAACCCTCTAAATGGACGTTTTATTAGACTTCTGTATTTAGTTTTTAAAAAAGGACTAAAATGACCCCTTAAAATGGCAGTTATAGGGTTAAAATATTCTAAGAAAAGAACCGTCATAAAATTTCACTGAAGACATCAAATCATATTTTGAAGCTCAGATGTGTTCTTATTATAGTATTTTTGACGTTTTCCAAACGCCTTTGATAAAAAAAATAAAAACTTCAGTGGGCTATAAAAAAAAAATCCGAACTGACTTTGCAAAACCCTTTGGTGATTTTGTCCATTTGATTGTCTACAGTGTATTAAATAAAAAAAAAAATCTGAACTTGTTCTGAAAAATCACTCTTTTTATTAAGATTTGTATTTTTTGGTTTAAAAAATTTTAAGATTATGAGACTTTTTTGGATAGAACATTTTTTTCTATTATAAAAGTCTTGTATTGAATAGCTCTAAGAATTTAAAAAAAATCCTCCAGAAATATTTAAACTCAACAAAAAACCTTCGGATTATAATACAGTTTTCAAAGAGACAAAACAGATCCTAAAAAAATGTTTTTAATATCTGAGTCATTTTTATGGTCCAAAAAATCTATAATCATCAACATTTTTTAACCCGCCTCTGATGTTATGATGACACATAAAGTAGGCTTTCATTTAAAAAAAATTTCATCCGATTTCGTGTAAAGCCTTGGATGTGCCAGATCAAAACAGGTTAACATAAAATCATCGCGCTTTCCGCTCAGAATGGCTTAAAGTAAAAAGTCAAAAAGCAAATCAGTTCTACTCGCTAAGGCACGTCTTTTGGTGTATTAAAATGAACATGATGCATTAATTGCTACTAAAAAAAATAGGAAACAGATTTGCAAATTTTGCACAATTTTCAAAAATGCCATAAAATTTTTGCAATTTATTTTTTATAAGCCCGCCAGTGATTTTTTTATGTCAACTCCCAAAAAACTCGGTTTACCAAATTTCGAATGAAACTGCGAATTTGCCTCGCGAAAAACTGGTATTTTAAAAAAATTACGTTTTTTCTTTCGAACTTTGATCTGCTGAAACTCCTTAACTATTCGTGGAACATTAACGCGATTGATTCCAAAATGTTAAGATTACAACAGCTACCAACTCTAGTTCAACTTTTTTCATTCTATAGAGGGGGCCGAAATCCCTGATCAAAAAACCTCGAGAATTTAAAAACTCTTAATTTTCGGTTTCAAAATTTAACCGTCTTAGAACTTTTTATCAAGCGATGAGGCATCTATCAAACCAACAATTAAATAATCCCTTATGTGTGCTGATTTTGTGTTTGAAATATAAAAAGAACCCTCTTTCCCCTATGCAAGTTTCAGGATAATCGGTGGTTGCCGTGTGAAAGACCTTCCTTGTTAGTTTCTTGAATATTGTTATTTTGACGATATCATCGTTATACTTAGTTAGTAAAAAAACGTAACCTCGGGCTCAAGTAATCTTTCTTAACCATTTAAAAATTTGTATTATAAGATTACTCAATTCTATTTAATCGTTTACTGGTGCTGCCCTTGCAACCCCAGAATCTTGCAGACTTTCACGCTACATATTGAAAAACAGCATGGAGCATCGATGAAAGCGGACAGGCAAAAAAATTTTTTAAATTTGTTGTTAAAAATTTCCCGTCGGCGCACAGTCGACGTCTTCATGTAAAGAGTGGCCAAAAATAGAAGGAGTAAAGTAAGAGCGTTAAAATTTGGAACACTTGCTAAGATCGATAAGATCAAGAAAAATTTTGAATTTGTTTAATATCCGCCCAAGGATTCGTATCCTTCCCATATATCCTGAAATTAAAATACGACATAAAACGAAAACTAACGCTTTAATCTTCATGTTATTTTTGTAGTTTTTACCTATAATGCCATTAATTATTCTACAAAATTTTGTCCAATTCGAAGCAAGGATACGCTTAGCTCAATAATGTCCTTTTTAAAATAACGTTCAGAAAAAGGGTAAAAAATTAAGTTATTTCATGAAATTTTGAAAATCCAACTGTTATAATATGCTCAATGTATTTGCCAAAATTTGTGCAAATCGGAACAAGGATACGCCCTCCTCAAAAATGTTCTTTTTTAAAAAAGTCAAGAAAAAGTTCAAAATTCAAATTTCTTCATGAATTTTTGCATCCGCAATACTTAGAATATACCTTAAATCTTAATCAAATGAAAAAATTGAAGCAAGGATGTAATACATAAGGGGAGGTCCAATAACAAGTATCTTTTTAAAAATGCAATAAAATGATCAATACTCAACTTTTTTTGAAATGTTATGGCTTTATTTGAAAGAGCAAACATTCCCGTTTTTTATGGAAAACGACTTCATTGATGCGTCCTCGGCGTGCTCCGCTGTATCGCGTTGTAGCGCAGTACTGCGCCGCCAAACTGCACGTTTTTCGAAAAAAAGTTTTTAACCGAAATAAGGCACTCAAATGAGGTTATGTTAACAAACAAATTGCTACATCTTGGGATCGTAAAAGTCGCACGGTATTGTAAAAAATCCAATTTATCTACAGGAAGAATCAGATTTGAGTATCAGCATCATTACACAATATTTTCAAAAATACAGCTGAAAACCCCATTTTCGTCAAAGATGAGCGCTACAGAGCCATGATTACCGACTTTTTGTTGACCGTAATAGAATATATCAACTTGGTTGACATTTATTTTCAGAAGGATGTCGCAAGATGTTCCACAGCCCATCAAACAATCGATATTTTTCGCACTTAGTTCGAAAATCATGTTTTTAGTTATATTCGCGGTGACAATTGATCACTTCAGAGCTGCCGATTAAAACCTTTAGAAATTTTTTTGAGGGGTCTCGTTAAAGATTCATGCAACATGAGAAATCCAGAAATGTTCTTGGCCCTTTCGACGAATATCGTTCAAGCCATTCGTGAGATAGAACCTGAAACATTAGAAAAATGGGTGTCGAGGATGAGCTACTGCGGAGCTAACATAGGCAGCGGCATGAATGAAGTCGTTGGTCATAATTAATGGGAATATTTGCTCTTTCAAATAAAGCCATAAGGTTCCAAAACTACTTATTGAGTATTGTTCATTTCATTGCATGTTTTAAAAAGATACTTGTTATTGAACCACCCTGTATATTAAAAATGTCCTGAAAAAATTTAAAAAAAAGTTTAAAAAATCCTTTGTACTTCATGAAATTCTGTTCTGATAATGTTGAAAATACCTTATTTTAGTATAATTAAAGCAAGGATTATCCTTAACCTATCCTTAGGATATTATTAGCGCATAAATATCCTTTTTTAAAGACTTGAGAAAATTCAGGGAAATCCTTTGACCTTAAAACTATCAATAATTCACAACATTTTTGCAAGTAGTATTTACAATACGTTGAATATTGTTTTTAAGTTTAATCAGGGATATGTATATCTAAAAAAGACTGTTATAAAATAAGTAAAAATATAGTACAACGTACTTCCTCAACAAAATCTTTCTAAATAAAAGTCTGCATCTGTTAATGTACAACTGGTGTCTAGCCAAGCATCTAATTTGTATCAGGCCTGGATGACAAATAATGGTTCTTGGAGCAATTTAAATAAAATTTAAAATTTAACCGACCAATTCATTTTGCATTCCGATTTATTATATGTGTTCCATAACTATTTTTCGCAATACATTTCAAATTATCAAGGACAACTGCTGCATCTTGGTGTTTTCGTTAAAAAAATTTCCAAATTTATATTTGGGTTCCCACAAAAAAAAAATTGATTAAAAAATAGGTGGAAAAACGTGGACGAGTTCTTTTCTTATTTGTAATCTACATACTTATACCAATATTTTCTGCAAAGAACTAAGCGCGCCAATGAGGGCCACAAAAATGGCTGACTATCAAATATGAAATTTGCAAAATAAATTAGTATTTTCTTGGAACTCACTTTATAACAGCGTTACTTGCCATATGATTAACTTATATCGACCAAAACAGCATTATCATACAAGCAACATATCTAACTTAAAACTTCATTACCAATAAGGTCGAATTTTAAATGCAATATAATTATTTAACCGTTACAAGTACATGTGGATTTCAAAGATTTTAAAACCAAAATATGATATATTTCAAAAAGTTCAACTTTAGAGACATGTAACTTAAAAACTATTAAAGATATCTATAAACTGTTTTGGATTTCTTTTATTTATGATGTTTTCTTAAAATAAAATTCATATAACCTTAAGTTTTAAGACATTTAGTTGGACCATTTATGGCCAAGGTCACAACACTGTGCGGCGCTTTCATCAGAGCTCAATGCAATTTTGTGTGTGATTTTGCATTGAGACAAGTTTTTATAAAAATTTTTGGGCGATTTGCCAACAACCTTATTTAAAAATCCAATCTTAATCTGCACAAATCTCAATCTAAAATCTCAAAGTTGATTAAAATCACAATTTATTCGATCAGAATTTCAATGAAAACCCACTATGAGTGCGGACATAAAATGTTTATTTATTTTAATCTGATTTTTATTTTGTTTTGATTATTTTCACAAAATTTTTATTTTTATTTTTTAAATTTTGGCTTTTACTTACTAGAAACATATCTGCAGCACGGGTTACTCGTATCCGATTTAAATCAAACTTTCACCTAGTTTTAAATACAGTACTATAGAAAAATATTCCGCCAGGCACTCCTCGAAATTCACAAAAAAAAAAAAAACACCCTAATATACATACAAATACAAACCACCATCCGAATGTATTTGTTTGATGTTGTAAGTCATAAACAAGTTTCATAAAAAATATAGCTATTTCTTATATTGCTTCCTTCTTTTTATACCCTCCACTCTAGTGATAGAGGGTATATATAAGTTTGTCATTCCGTTTGTAACACCTCGAAATATTGGTCTAGGACCCCATAAAGTATATATATTCATGATCCTCGATCGATTTTAAGACGATCTAGCGATGTCCGTCCGTCCGTCCGTCTGTCTGTCTGTCTGTCTGTCTGTTGAAAACACGCTAACTTTTGAAAGACTTTACGGAAGCTCCTGAAGTTTGGCATATATGTTGGGCATTTACCTGGTCAGGTTGGTATTGCAATCCAGCGAAATCGGTCTAGTGGTTCAAAAGTTATAAGCAAATGAGTGAATTTCGGGAAGGGTTTTTCTGGAATTTACGAGATAAAACACACGGTAACTTTCGAACGGCAATTGTGAGGGTGCTGAAGTGTGGCATATATATTTGCTGTTCCTCTAATCCGGTTCGTTTTAAATTTCAGCCAAATCGGTCAAGTGGTTCAAAAGTTATTAGCAAAACCGTAAATTTCAGATTCGCCTCACCGTAAATTCACGTGTTGAAACCCCGTTAAACAGGTTTTAAAAACATTGGTAAGTCACAAAAATATTTTACAACGCATTTTTGTCACTTGAAAATATTTTTACACTAAAAGAAAAAAAAAAATACACTCGAAAAAAATTTTACACTCAAAAAAAATTTTACACCCAAAAAAAATTTAGTAAATTTTTTTTTTTTTCAAAAATTAGTTAAAAAAAAAAAGTTTTTTTAAACAAAATAAAATATTTCTAATCAAAAATGTTATTTTTTCACTCTAGAAAATTTACTATAACTTAAAAAGGGCATTGTGGAGGGTATTCATAGATTCGGCCAAGTCGAATTTAACTTTTCTACTTGTTTTACTTAACATTTATTCATTGGAATTTTTGTGTTTCATGCGAATGCAACATAGAAAATTCTTACCTACCACAACAAATGAAAAAAAAAAAACTATTTTTTTTTAGAATGAGCACTTATGTCTATTCCAAATAGTAAAGGTTGCATTCAAAATAAAATACAGTTCTTGAGTAGAAGCTCTATCAAATGTCAAAGAATGCATATTACATTCAACGAAATTTAAAGAAGTGAACACTACCCAGCATTATCAATTAAAATAGTTTTTTTTATAGCATTCTTCGGAATATTTTTTGGGACTTATAAAATTATTTCAAATTTGTCAATTTTTTTTCTATAATCATTTTTAAAAGATTTTTTTACTCGAAAAAGCAAAAAAAAATTTCCAAAATTTTTTGTGTCTTAGAAAATTTAAAAACATTTTTTTGGACTTGAAAGTTTTTCAAAAAAAAAAACTTTTCCTAGAAGTATTTTCAATAAGTTTTTTACTCCACAAAAAATTTGAAAAAAAAAAATTGTGTCCGGGACTTTGGATAATTTTCATAAAATTTTTAGGACTTGGAAAATTTTTAATTTTTTTTGTTCTAAAATTCTCCGTAACTTAGAAAATTTTGAAATATTTGTTCGGGATATAATTATAAATAAAATTATATATCTTTTTGCCTGCCATATCTAAAAATTCCCGACCTTATATGTCATATCTAATTTCATATAGATCGGTATAGAAATAGATATGAATATGAGGCATTCCACACCAATTGTTCCACTACAGAAAATCCATAGTGGTTTCAATGGGATATCATTTGCAAAGTATTCGCTCTTAGGGTACTATTAAATAACAAAAATAAAATTCAATCTTTTTCAAAAAGTGGGCCTTGGAGGCGTGGTCAAATATTGAAAATATCAAACTTTTGAGTATCTTTACTTCAATATATATGCAAATTAAATGAAACACAGTAAAGCCTTTAAGACAAAAGTTTTTTATAGATTTTTGTATTTTTGTATTAAAAGAAAAAAAATTGGAAAGTTTTCAGAAGAAGTTCTGAATTTTTCAAATTTAAACTTAAACTTTATTTGTAAAAAAACATGCCGCAATTTATTTTTTTTTATTAATTTTTTAAAAAAAAGTCAAAGTGTTTTTCTATTTGCTCTGAAATTTTTAGAGATGTGTTTTGCCTTGCTTTAGAGAAATCAAATGCCAAAGATTGCAATACGCTAATTTTATACAATAATGGTAGGCCTTTTTTGTTGGCAAACTTAGATTGTTAACATGCATCAAAACGAAAAAAACGAAACGTTAACTTCCATAAATTTCTCAATTTAATTTAGCGTCGTTAAAATAATTTTGTAAAATATTACACATTTTCGATGAAATATTGACCAAAATTTGTTTGTTAAATGCAATTTAGCTCGAAAGCATCACAAAAACATTTATCTTTTTTATTAATACCAAAGAGAGCCATTAACAATAAGAGAATCATTCACAATGTATGCAAGTTAATTTTTAACTTCTATAATTTTGAGCGTTAACACTAATGTCAACTTTGTATGGTAAAACACTGATAATTATGCCAACAAAATACGCCTGGTGTATAAAACGTGTGCGTATGAGTAATATCAATACCCGAGTAAAAATTTTTAAAGATCTTACTCGGATCAGTACTGATCCGAAATTTGAAAGATCAGTACTGATTTGAAAAATGGATCGCTAAGATTAGATCAGTTTTAATCGGACGGATACAATGTCATCCGAAAAATGGGTTTATATAATTAGATAAACCCATTTTTCGGATGAAATTGTATCCGTCCGATTAAAACTGATCTAATCTTAGAGATCCATTTTTCGGATCAGTACTGATTTGAGTTTTTCTTTTCCCGGACTTTTTCACTTCCCGGGAAAGCGGGATTCATTCTTAAATTTCCCGGGATCCCGGGAATTCCCTCAAAAATAAAAACCCAAATTTTTTGTCAAAAAAAAAAAAAAATTTAAAAACCTTATGAATGCGATTACACTATTTTTAATGTTTATTTACACAATAAAAATGTTATTAAGTACCTTTAAAACAAACAAAAAAATAATTTTCGAGAAAAATTAACAATTTTTGTTACACAGTTTTTATAAAAAAACGGCCCAAATATGTCGAAGTCTTTTAAAAGTATTTTTTTTTATTTTATTTTACATCGCTTTATCTGTTTTAATAATAAAAATTCTTCATTTATTCTAATTCGCCTCAGTTGGTTCTCAACGCTTTGCCTCTAAAACAAAATGAAACATATTCAGAGGAATTTCTTAATTTTGTCTCTGAAACTGAGTGTAACTGTTTCAGAGAAATGCAATTATAGGAAAATTTACGCCAAAAAATTATTAAAGAAATTTAAAAATTCTGGTTTCTAAAAGGAAAACACGTTAATTTCAGAGTCATTCCTTACACAGATTTTATATCAACTTATTGATTTAAAAAGAATCATGTCCAGAGACGTAAATATTTTCTATAGAAACAAATAATCATATTGCAAATTTTTCTAATGCAGGTCTCACAATCAGAAAGAAAAATTTTCAGCTTCTGAAAAAAAAGTATTTTTCATTTAGTAAGTCTCAGATTTTATGACATTTTTTAGTTAGAAGGAATACTTTTTAGGCCCTCCTGGTCCCTGTGTACGTTTCTGCCATCAATTATCAAGAACTTTAATAAAATCTTTAAAAAATCACATACAAAATATTCAATAGAAGTCGAAAAATAAACAATTTCAAAGAAATAAAAATGATCGAAAATTTACGGGAATTCCCGGGAAATCCCGTCCCGGGAATTTCCGTGAAAAACTCTAGTACTGATCCTTCACATTTTTACTTGGGTACTTAAAAAATATTTTAAGAGGCGATGGGAGCGTGAGTGAGTTTTTATTTACGATCACGCACACTAATGAAAGAAAAAAAATTATTCAAGCACGATATTTTATTTTACTCACGCTCACGTGAACATCAGACCGTTACTTATTTTTTTCTCCTCACGTGTGCGTGAATGAGCGTGAGCAAAATAAAATATAGTGCGTGACTAAATTATTTCGTACTTGAGCGTGCGTAATCGTTATTAAAATCCCATTTACGATCCCATCTCTATTTTAAATATTGTTTAAGTGTTTTTATTACTCATACGCACACGTTATATACACCATTAGGGCAATTCCACCTCAAACCACACAGCAATCGGATTTGTCACCTTCGATTTTAATAAAATTTGTCAAACATATTGCAAATGAATAGTGTTCCTAAAATCATTACCTTTCTGGCTCCAAAACCTTTCGGTTTTCGAAATATGGCGGCTTAAAAATTGGCGAAAACCTAAAAATTTCAATAAGGTACACATACAAAGTGGCCCCTAACTTATAAACTATACAACTTACAGTTTCCAGATAGGTACCATTTTAAAGGTGAAAAGATTACATTAAAAATGACGTGTATAAATTTTTTTTGTAATGAAAGGTCAATGGCATCGGCGTATACAGGGGGGGCCCAACAACAACAACAAAAAAATATTTTTTTTATATGTATTGGAAAACACGAATCTCACGAAAAAAACAACAAAATTTTTTTTGTTGTTGTTGTTGGGCCCTGAAAAAACAGTCCTGCATACGCCGTTGATTCCACACCAAATGTTCAGAAAAAAAGTAGTGTCGTGAAAAAAAAAATAAAAATTAAACTTTGAAAATTTTTTTGTGTACACTAGTTCCAGAGGGGATTTTTGATTTTAAAAATAACAAATTCGGTTAAATTGGAATTAAAAATGTAGATTATTATTAACGCGGTTGGCACATTTTGCAATACATATGAACATTTCCATTTAACTTTTGATTTTAAGTTTTAAAAAATATTAAAATTTTTTTTGAAGGCACATAAAAATCGTTTAGTACGCGTATAAACATGCATTTAGTTAGTTCAAATCCGTTCGCGTGAAGAACTTTCAGCTGACGGCGCGTAAGTTATGGCGGTTAAAAGATTTTAATTGAAAACCAAAAATATCAAAATTATAATTATTATTAGAATTTAGCAAAATCAACGTTTATTAATGTTTCATACTATCCCCAATAAAAACCGGATAAATTACGGTAATTAGCGTGGATATACAATCAGATTTTTACGTTAAAAGTTTTTTTTTAAAGAGCTGCTCTCTTAATGCTTAATATGCAATTTACGCGAAATCTAATGACGATGGACCAAATTAAAGGTCATATTCGGATTAAGCACCCTCAAATTTAGTTAAGAAACTTGTGCATTATGCAAAATTGTGAATTTTTTAAAGTGCACCCAGAAAATTTTTACAGTAACTTTTTACGGTTATTCAAAAAGTTTTTAGTTAAAGTTGTTTTAAACGTTTTATCGTTTGTTTTTCAAGGAAAATAAAATATTGAATGATTTATACAGTTGTAACAATAAACTACAAAAGTTACGAAAAAATATTTTTATCAGTTAAATTATTTGTGACTGATTATTCCGTATAATTTTACAGAAGTACGGTTTTTGTAGTTTGTTACTCAAAAAATTTTATGCCGAATCTTTTATACCCTCCAACATGCAAATAAATAAAAAAAAAAATTGCAGGGGCGTCTTTTTTTTTTTTGGGGTGGGGGGGGGGTCGGTAGTGGTAATTGGGGGGCACAATTCCTCTCGAATAAGTGTTAAAAAAAATAAATCTTATGCTTTTTGCACTAAAGAAATACAAATTTATCATTATATAAAAAAAAAATTATTCCACGCCCAGAAAAAGGGGGGGGGGCGGACCGTAAAATGATTTTTTCTAATTCTGTGGGTCCAAATGCAGGACCTTGAACTTCTTGTAGCATTAAAATGTTGGATTTGTTAAACAAAAACACAAAAAATCATGTAAAAATATGGTATTTTTCAGAGGTTTGTTTAGTTCTTCAAGGGGGAACTTTTTTCCCCTGGTCCGATTTTGCCAATCTCCGAACTTAACCAGCCTATGAACATAAGACATATATGTGCCAAATTTCAGGAGTCTACCACTTTTATTTTGGACTGTATCGTGTCTTCCACAGACGGACGGACAGACGGACGGACGGACGGACGGACGGACGGACGGACAGACGGACATCGCTAGAATGTCTTAGAATCGATCACTGATCAATAATATATATACTTTATGGGGTCCTACACCGATATTTCGATGCGTTACACACGGAATGACAAAGTGAGTATACCCCCATACTGTAGTTGGAGGGTATAAAAATGTAAACAGTTAAAATAACTGAAATAACGTTTGTTTTTACGGAATATCTAGTCATTTATTAACGTTTTAAAATAACTGAAAAATTATGTTGTTTCAAATGAAAAATAAGTAGTCCATTTTTTAAAAGGAAAAACGATTGTTTTAAACGTTTTTTCGGTTAAATTTACTTAAAAAATATTTTGAGTGTGATGCAATTTCTGATTAATTTAATTTTGAAAGATGCATGAAGTCCACAATCTTCAAAATTTCTATTAGTAGATAGCAATTTGTATGCAAATAAAAAAAAATTTGCCATAGAACCAAAATTTCAAACAAATGAAAAGTTAAATGGAAATGTCTATATGTTCTGGAACATTTTTTTGCAAAAAAATTCTAACCCTAAGACAAATTTCCGTTTTCCCCAAAGCTATACCCTTTTAAATTAAATTAAAGAAATTATCATTTGTATTTCTGAAGATATAAAGTATATTTTTAAATAACAAAATTTTTTCGCTGATTACAAATCCCTTCAAATATGGCGATGGCTTTAAATAAAGTCGAGAGAAAAGCCAATGGAATGCTATTCATTATGCACTTACTTGGTATTCACCACTGTAAATGTTAGCGAATTTAAATACAGACAACTTTTTATGTATTTTTCACTATTTAAAATTTTTTTAATATTTGCAGAAGAAAAGCTATACAAACGTATATCCAAATCATTTTCAGGGATGGCTGGGCTCACAGTTGCATTTAATACGTACTAAAACATTTCAAAAAATTATTGAAGGCGGAGGGGGTCATGTCCGAATGTGGGTGATTTGCCATGTAATGCCCCATATATGAGGAATTCCACACCAAATGTTCAGCAAAAAAAAAGTTGTGTCGTGTCAATATGAAATCATTTGCAAAGTATTTGCTCTTAGGGTACTATTAAATAACAAAAAATAAAATTTAAGTTTTTTAAAAAAGTGGGCCTTGTAGGCGTGGTCAAAAATTGAAAATATCTAACTTTTTTGCCTGAGCATCTTTATTTCAATATTTATGCAAATTAAATGAAACTCAGTAAAGTCTTAAAGACAAAAGTTTTTTCTAGATTTTTGTACGGGCTATCGATTAAAAAAATAAAAATTGGAAAATTTTCAGAAGAAGTTCTGAATTTTTTAAATTTAAACTTAAACTTTATTTATCAAAAAACATGCCGCAATTTTATTTTTTTAATACTTAAAAAATATTTTAAGAGGCAATGGACTGGTTCCATTTAAAATAGCATAGGCAATCCGCCGATGGTGGTTCAATTTATCCAAAAATTATCATATCCATTCTTCTGATTTTTATTGAATTTCGGTTTTAGTTATTTAGTCGAAATTGTGATGGTTCGCGTTTTATCGCTGTTCAAAGTTGGTATTTTGCCACAATTTTATGAGAAATACATAATGTTTAAATGATCGTATCTTTGGAACGCATCATCCGATTATCACGAAATAAAGCGCAAAATAATGGTTATGTCCTGTACTTAAAATAGAATTTTGAAAAAGAATAGGATGCTTAGCAAAAAGGATATTCAAATAAAAAAAATGTCCTTGATTTGCAAATATCTCAAAATGCGTATCTTTAATTTTCCTTTATTTTTTTGCACATATAGCCCAAAATGTACTTAACAACATATGCAAATCCCAAATTGGGGTGATAAGCGGTTTAATTGTAAACGCGGTTTCATGAAACGCCTTATTGATTTTTGTTAATAACTCTCGTTTACAAATGAAAAACAATTTCTGCGCACTAACCGCGAATAATTTTTTTTATATGTATTTTTGATCGCTAAACTCAAAAATTTCATTAAAACAACATTTCGCGAATACATTTTTGTCAAATGAATTTTTTAGCGTTTTTTGGAGGTATTTTAACTATTTTGCTTATATCTTAAGTTCTGTTTATCTGATCTTCTCGCAATAAAAACCAAACTAAAGATAATCAAATTTCCAACAAATCCTACATTCATCATTTTTTCATCAGTTCATAGCTTTACGCGCAATAGGCAAACAAGGAAAAACTATTTTTTATTAACAAAGCTCATTTTTTAAAAATTTTAAAAACAGAAATTGTAAAAAAGTATCATTTTTTTTTTGTATTTTATCATGTATATTCATAAAATTTGTGATAACTTCGGAGTAAACCAATAGATTTTCATCAAATCAACTTTATTATATCTCTAAATGTTCAGGCTTTGCAGATAAATAAAAAGATGTTATTAATTGCAAAGATTTCTATTTCTTAAATTTTTTTTTAAATGATTTGTTAATCAAAAATCTTATTTTAGTCATATGTTTGCCTATTGAACGGAAAGCTTTGAACTGATAAATGATGAATGTAGGATTTGTTGGAAATTTGATTGTCTTTAATTTGGTTCATATTTCGGAAGGATCAGATAAACGTAACTCAAGATATAAGAAAAATAGTCAAAATACCTCAAAATAATGCTAAAAAAATTTATTTGCGTGTAAAGCCATGAACTGATGGAAAAATGATGAATGTAGGATTTATTGGAAATTTTATTGTCTTAAATTTGGTTTTTATTGCGAGAACATCAGATAAACAGAACTTTAGATATAAGAAAAATAGTCAAAATACCTCCAAAAAACGCTAAAAAATTAATTAAACAAAAACGTATTCGCGAAATGTGGTTTTAATGAAATTTTTTAGTTTAGCGATCCAAAATACATACAAAAAAATTATTCGCGGTTAGTGCGCAGAAATTGTTTTTCATTTGTAAACAAAAATTATTATCAAAAATCAATAAGTCGTTTCATGTAACCACGTTTATAAACAAACCGCTTATCACCCCAATTTGGGATTTGCATATGTTGTTAAGTACATTTTGGGCTATATGTGCAAAAAAATATAGGAAAATTAAAGATACGCATTTTGAGATATTTGCAAATTAAGGACATTTTTTTAAATTCAATATCCTTTTTGCAAAGCATCCTATCCTTTTTCAAAATTCTATTTTAAGTACAGGACATAACCATTATTTTGCGCTTTATTTCGTGGCAATCGGATGATGCGTTCCAAAGATATGATCATTTAAACATTGCGTATTTATCATACAATTGTTGCAAAACACCAACTTTGAACAGCGATAAAACGCGAACCATTCACAATTTTTACTAAATAACAAAAACCGAAATTCAACAAAAATCAGAAGAACATACATACCAATTTTTAAGACAATTAAAATAGGTAAGGCCGAAAAAGTGTTTTTTTGTAGTCAAAAATTTTGGAATTCTTCAATGGTAGCGTGAGTTTTTAATAACGATTACGAACGCTCATGAAAGAAAAAATTTAGTCACGAAAGATATTTTATTTTGCTCACGCTCATTCACGCCCACGTGAGTAGAAGAAAATAAGTCACGGTCACGATGTTCACGTGAGCGTGAGTAAAATAAAATATCGTGCTTGAATATTTTTTTTCTTTCATTAGCGTGCGTGATCGTAAATAAAAACTCACCCACGCTCCCATCGCCTCTTAAAATATTTTTTAAGTATTGATATTACTCATACGCACACGTTTTATACACCATTATTGTATAAAATTAGCGTATAGCAATCCTTAACATTTATTTTTCGAAAACAAGGCAAAACACATCTCTGAAAATTTTAGAACAGATAGAAAAGCACTTTAATTTTTTTTTTTAAATTATAAAAAAAAAAAAAAAATTGCGGCATGTTTTTTGATAAATAAATTTTAGGTTTAAATTTGAAAAATTCAGAACTTCTTCTGAAAGTTTTCCAATTTTTATTTTTTAATCGATAGCCCATACAAAAATCTATAAAAAAACATTTGTTTTAAAGACTTTACTGTGTTTCATTTAATTTGCATAAATATTGAAGTAAAGATACTCAGGCAAAAAAGTTTGAAATTTTTAATATTTGACCACGCCTACAAGGCCCAATTTAAAAAAAAATATAAAATAAATTTTATTTTTGTTATTTAATAGTACCCTAAGAGCGAATACTTTGCAAATGATATCCCATTGAAACCACTGTGGTTTTTCTGTAGTGGAACAGTTGGTGTGGAATGCCTCATATACATTATGAAGTCCCTGACTGAAATTTCGATGCGTTGCACTCAAAAACTGTAAATTTTGTCTAACGTTGAATACACTAAAAATTTAAGTTGTCCTACAAAAAAAAACCTATCGAATGAAATTCATATACTTAAATCTCCCGGACTGTTTCAAATGAAAAACGGTAGGAATAAGAATATTTATATTCTATTCCATTGTAGGTGCGTCTTTCAAATAACATTCTATAAGCAATATAATCGTACTAACATACATACCTTTATGCTTTTTAACATCAAAGTCTAATTTGAATTTATGCCCAGCAAAAATAATAAGAAGGCAGTTAAAATTAATCAACATGCCTTTGAGTGACAACATTTTATAATTTCTTGTTATCAAAATAAGCTTTCAAAAGTAACAGTATTATATGAATTTTTTTAGCTAAATAATAAATTCTGGTAGCTTACCAGATATACTCTTTTTATTTTCTACTCTTTTTATTTTGCTGGGATATTTTTTCACATTATTTTTTTTTTAAATATTTCTTGTAGACGTTGTTAAAGAATGGTTGGGTTGTCATGTAAATAACTTAAGTTCAGCGATGTTGAAGTATTAACAGTTCTATGAACTTAAATGAATTTTATGTTATTGATGACTTGAATTTCTAGAAAATGTACGCATGAAATATATTCACGACTATTATGTTCAAGAGGAAAATATTTATGTTCGAGAAGGTGTACATTAGGCTGGTTCATATAGGGCACTTTTTTTTTTTGATTTTTTAATGGGCCACCCGGAACATATCTGTGGCCGTACGAAAAAACTAGTTAACTCCATTTTTTGAAAACAGGTGTTTAACTTAAAGTGTTTAAGTTTTTAACATATTTCACTAATTATTTATTATGAATTTATGTTATTATGCATGCGCATTAGACAAAACATAATTTTTAATAATATTAAATATTTTTGGTTCCATTGAACTCATTTTTGGATACTAAATCCGAAAATCGATGTCAGTTAACTTGTTTTTTCGAAAAATGGAGTTAACTAGTTTTTCCAAAAAAAACTTTTTTTTTTCAATTAATTCTTATATATTATGAAATTAAGGCAACTTTAGTAATCATATGTGGAAAAATATTAACTTTTTGACTCAGCACGTTAGTTAACCCATTTTTTACGAAAAAAAATGGAGTTAACTAGTTTTTGTCAAAAAAAACTTTTTTCTTTTTTTCTTATGTATCTCGAAAATAAACCGATTTTTTGTATGTTTTTATACATAAACTTCCCTGCAAATCATTTGTTATGAGTGTTGATTATGTAACACATTACTAGGTAATGTATATCCCTTATTTGTAGCATTATTTTAGTATGTCTTACCAAACATTTGTTCAACAACATATTATTTCAAGGTGAAAAATAATATTTTACTAATAACTTGTTACGTAACGCATGATTATTGCAAAAATTGTATTTCATATTTATTATTTCTAAACATTAAATCATGGGTGACTTATATTTGGTTACATTATGTGTTATTTCAAAATTTTAAATAATGCATTATAATAACATAATAACATAAAAAATAAATATTTTATACAAAAATGCATTAGTTTAAACTAGAGATGGGCTCACGACAGGAATTTTCGAATCACGCACACTCACGAGCATATTTGTTCTACTCACACACACTTGCAATCACGTGAGTAAATTTAATAACGTTACTTATTCACTGCTTGTAACACCTTACATATCATGTTCTCGTATGCTATATTATTTTTTTCTCGTAGCCTTAAAAATATCATGTATTTGATACATTTTGCTTCTAGTATGCTTTGTTATAAACTTGATAATTTACTTTACAACTTACTCATAATTTGCATGCATTACTGGGATGGTGTAAAGTAAGTTATCCTATATATAAGTTATTAATAACTTAAAAACTATTACTTTAAGATATTTTGGGTTTTTGGCAGTCGTATTCTATGAATTAAGATCTGCAAAAAAAATTGTATGCATTTTTATATGCAACCTATGAATTCTCGGGAGTTAAAATTTTTAGGTTCAAAATTTGGACTCAAAGGAGTCGTGACTCAAACTTGTGCTTTCAGCTTTTTCTCCTATAGTTTTCGAAAGAACATCGTTTTAAACTTTTAATTTTTATGTTTTCTAAGAAACTATGGAGTTATCTTGTTTTTTCAAAAAATGCATGGAGTTATCTAGTTTTTACATAAAAATTGGTATTTTTCATTATTTTTTTTTCCAAATAACTTGTCAATGAGAACATATATCAAAATTTCGATCTGACAGAGTGATAGTAAATGGAATGCACTTTCTATTTTTGGTGTTATCTCAATTTTCGCTAAAAGTGGAGTTAACTAGTTTTTTCGTACGGCCACAGATATATTAAGCACTGTGAAAAAATAACACGAGATTTTTTTCAGATTTTTTCAACTAGGCTTAGGGGTCGCTAACGGGCCTAAAACTTTGGGTCCTAAAACAATTTTTTTTTATTATTATTATAATTTAGCTTGATTAGCTTATTAACGACAAAAAGTTTTATTTTGGTCGGACAAGTATTACAGTTCCAAAAGTGACCACGAAAAAAAATTTTTGGATGATTAGGGTCTTACTCTAAAAATTTTTCAATTTTTTTTTTTATCTATCTAAAAATTAATTTGTTCTGAAATATCGAAGAAATGGCGAAGAATACCTAGGTTAGGTTAGGTTGGATGGGCGCTCGCCATTTGGCGAGTTCACTCGGAGGCCATAAGGCCCATTGTGATTCCCTAATCATATTTCCCCTCTCCCTCTCTGATACAAAGTTCTACTTTTTAAACCACCCCGTTTCCCTGAGGTATTCCGCTAAAGATGTCAATGAGACACCGCTTAGGCAGTCCAGGTCATCGAAAACTCTTTGCCCCAAATGCTTAAGGCGGCTCCTCATTAGACCCGGACATTCGCATAGCAAGTGCTTCACTGACTCCTCTTCCTCCACCTCCCCACAGCTTCTACAATAGTCCCTATCAGAAATTCCCATACGCACGGCCATTTGGCCAATCATACAGTGTCCTGTAAGTACTCCAACTAAGAGGCTAACCGTTCGTTTGCCAAAAGTAAGAAGACTTTTTGTCCTCTTAGGATTCGGCAGTGGCCACAGGGTTCTAGATATCCTGCACGTAGTCAGTGATATCCACCTATCCTTCATCCTATTTTCAGATATCCTATCAATTTCGTTCATCAATTCCACTATAGGAACCGAGATGTCAGGTTCTACACGTTCTCCCACCGATTCAGAGCCATTCCTCGCACACTCATCAGCCAATTCGTTCCCAGCGACCCCACTGTGGCCTGGGACCCAGATTAGCTTGATTGTGTGCTGACTGATTCGACGAAGCGATTGTATACAATTCAAAACTATTCCCGATTTTACAGTATTTGACTCTAAGGCCTTCAGAGCTGCGAGACTATCCACGAAAATGATAATGACGCAAGGACGAAGATCCCTTGTCATAATTAACTGCGCGGCTTTGTCAATTGCAAGCACCTCAGCCTGGAAAACACCACACTTATCCGGAAGCCATAATGAGACCCCAATTTCGAGGCATTCAGAGTAGACTCCCGAACCCGTACCCATCTCCATTTTCGATCCGTCCGTTGAGATTGAGATCGCATTCTCTGTAATAACAGAGTTTTCCGCCCAGTCTTCCCTAGTCGGTATTTGGACTTCGAAGGTTCTGTCAAAGTTTGTCTGTGGTGAGATATAGTCGGTTCTCTGTTCTAGTTCCGTTCCGCCCACCGTACTTAATATAGTCGAGTGTCCCCAAGAGCGTTGCTTAAGCATTTGCGACTCTCTTAACCTGAGAGCCGATTTTGCTGCTGTGCTCTTGACGTAAATATCCACGGGCTGAATGTTTAGTATCACTTCCAAACCGGCCTGGGGTGCTGATCTAATAGCACCAGTAATACCCACACACGCCAGTCGTTGTACCTTCTGTAGATTGCAGAGATATGATTTCTTATCCACTGCTTTCCACCACACAAGGGCACCATAGGTAAGTATTGGTCTAATTATCGCACCATACATCCAGTGTATGATATACGGTTTTAAACCCCACCTTCTCCCGAAAGTTCTTCTGCAGGTGTAAAAAGCACATAACGACTTTTTTATCCGTTCCTCTGTGTTTCTTTTCCAAGAAAGCTTTGAGTCCAGGATCACACCCAGGTATTTCGCCTCATTGGATAGCTCCAGGGTGATTCCATATAATTTGGGAAGGACAAATCTGTCTATCTTAGTCTTCTTCGTGAACAAGACGAGTTCGGTTTTGGCGGGATTGACTCCCAGATCGTTGTCCCTTGCCCACTTTAAGAGTATCTTAAGCGCTGATTCCACGAGTTCACTAATCGTTGGTAAAAACTTACCTCTTATTAGGATCACAACGTCATCAGCGTAAGCAACCGCCTTGATACCCATTTCGTTAAGTGACTCGAGGATTTGATTTATTACAAGATTCCACTTGTAACTATTTTCCACGCCTCACCATCCCCTATCTTCGAGTTAATTGCCCTGCTTTTCAGCATGTTGCCCGTCCATAAGGTAATCTGTGTGTCCGTGCCCGTATTCTGTAGGGCATTAAGAATAGATGATATTTTGACATTGTTGAACGCACCTTCCACGTCCAAAAATGATGCCAAAACATACTCTTTTTTGTGAAGAGTATCCTCAATCAGCCCGACAACGTCGCTTAAAGCCGTTTCAACAGACCTACCTTTAAGATAGGCGTGTTGGGCCTCGCTGAAATTGTCTGATGTGAGGGTACTTTTAACATAGACATCTACCAGTCTTTCCAGTGTTTTCAATAAAAACGAAGACAGACTGATAGGTCTGTAGTCCTTTGCGGTACTGTGGTTTATCTTTCCCGCTTTTGGGATAAAGACCACCCTTACCTCCCTCCATTCGGAGGGTATATACCCCGATGCCAAGCTACCCATAAAAATATTTAGTAGCCATGGCATCATTATCCCGAGGGACTCCTGCAAGAGTGCCGGAAAAATACCATCAGGCCTATCAGAATACCTAAAGGATATTTAAAAAAAAATAATGAAAAAATTTTAGATTTTTTTTGTATTTTGTGTTTGTACTACACCACTCTGTGGCACAAGGTATTATGAGTTTGTGCAGATGTTTGTAACTACCCGAAATATTGGCCCTAGACCTACCTTCAAGCATACCGATCGACTTAGAATTACTTTTTGAGTCGATTTTGCGATGTCCGTCCGCGAATATGTCTTATGTTCCTAGGCAGGTTAAGTTCGTAAATGAACAGAATCGGACCAGGGGGAAAAAAGTTCCCTCTTGAAAAACTAAAATAACCGCTGAAAAATACAATTTTTTTATATGATTTTTTGTGTTTTTGTTTAAAAAATGCAACATTTTAATGTAACAATAAGCTTAAAGTCCTGCATTTGGACCCAGAGAACTAGAAAATGTCTTTTTTTTGACCGCACCCCTTTTATGTGCGTCGAATAAATTATTTTTTTTTTACAATATTTTTTTTTAATTTGTAATTCTTTAGTACAAAAAGCATTAGAATGTATTTTTGAACACATATTCGAGAGGAAATTTGCCCTACCCTTTTGTACACATGGACCAGACTGATAAATTCTGAAAGTAGGGCCGAAAATAAATTGCACGTGTCTTCCAGTTTTTTTTTAGATCAATTCTCGTTTTCGCGAAAAACGACAATAAAAAAGTTGTATAAAATAAGTTAAAAAATGTATTAAATCTACTTTTGAGAAAATAATTTTTATACATGTCTGTAGTAAAATTTGAAGACTGCTCTTTTCGTAGAACATGTTAACCCTCAATCTTCTTTTTGAAGGGTAATTTTAGTCCTTTTTTTAAATGTTCTTATTGAGAACCTCTAAAACTTGAATTGAACGAGTTAAAATGTTCAACAAAAATATTAAACATTAAATTTTACTGGGGTCTATTTAAAGCCAAAGGTTCGTGCGATATGATCAAAATGAAGAAAAAAGTGAAATTGTAATGAATCTTTGGTGAAACACAAATTTCGGAAGACATCGGTTTCAAAAATTGTGTCAGTTGACACGAAAACCACCATATATGAAAATGGTGGAATTTCAGGCAAATTTTGTTTCGAATGCTAAGGCTCATCTTTATCACACCTTGACCTCCGCCATTTTTATGTGCATAAAATGCAATGTGCATCAGCACTGAAATTATTTCAAGCAAAAACGAAAACTTAGCATTTTTTTTATTAATTTTAAATTATTTTAAATTTAATTTATAATCAAATTTCACTAGTTCGAATCATTTTAAAACTATTTACTTTGAAAATAATGAAATAAATTAAAAAAAAAAAAAATCCAAATATTAAAATTGCATACAAAGTTGAAATGCAGGTTTTTCTGGGATAACAAAACATTGAACGATATTTTTTTTACAATATTTTTTAGATCAGCGGGTACTTATTACCCTTAGAAAGTTACTTTTTCCTAACAAGAAAAATAAAATTGAATCTTGGTTCAAAATGGGTTAATAATTGGGAGTCGGTCCCACTAATGACCCCTCTCGGAAACACCATTCTACCGGTAGAAGCTGAATAAATAAAACAAATTTAAAAATAAAAAAATAATGGTATGGGGACCGCCTTAATAGTTAAAGATAGAGGGTAGGTATGTTCAGAGAAAATGTTTGGACTAAAAAAAATATTGTGGGTCGGTCATACAGTTTATTGCTCTAAGGGCCCACATTTTTAAAAATGTGGTTTTGTGTGGGAGCCCCCTTAGAAATTGGAGATAGGGTATTAGTCTATTCCGAAGAAATGTTCAAAAATTAATGGTTGTCGGTCTTGGAAATGACCCCTTTATGACGCACCATTGGAGCAGTAGAAATGATTTTAAGATTAAAAAATTACGATAAAATATTTTCAAAAATTTTTAAAAAATAGTAATAATCGTTATCCCACGATCCCACTGGGCAAAAACTTTGGAGAATCAATAGAAGTTTTGCACGAAAGAATTTCAAAAAAAAATTAAGAGTACATACTAGGGCGGAGTGATTTTTTTTCGACAAAATCGTCTAGCATATTCGGATTCTGCATAAAATTCTAAGAAAAAATGGTGAACAAACCATGTCTCAAAAATCAGTTTTGAACCCCCCAATTTTCAAAAATAGTTTTGCACGATATACGCCTTTTCCATTAATCATTACGAGAAAAAGGGCATTTTTTTGCCTGGGATCTTTAGATTGTGTACATAGATACACTTTAGAGCCATTTAGACATTCCCATTTACAGTTTTATTAAATTCCAAAATCTCGCGATTTTATTCGCGATTTTCATTTTTTAAAAATCACAAAATATGGCAAGTTGAAAAATAAATGTATCGTGGCGTATGAGTGATATGGGAAATAAGGCATTCAAATTTTAAAGCCAATTTTCTCGAAAACCAAAAATAACTTTTTTTTTTTTTTTTTTTCAACTTTATGTATTTATTGAATCTTTTCCGCAGGGAATTTACAATAAGTAATCAAATCTTAAATCTAAATGTGTTTTTGGATTATTGCCAGTGCAATAATACCATGTTCGTGAGCAGGGATTTTGTATTTATCGTTGGGCGAGGTCAAGGGTGTCTAATTTTCTTAGACGCCTGTGCCCGTTAAATGAAAGCAAATCTTGGGCTAGAGGATTAGGATGATTAGCTAATTTGGATACGTATTTAGTGCAGACATTTTTGATCTCTTCTTTAATTGTTGGAACATTGAGGTCGTTGTGAATATTATCATTACGGAGATACCATGGAGCACCAGTGATAAGCCTTAAAAGTTTGGACTGTCTTCTTTGTAATTTTTCTATGTTTGAGGACGACGCTGTTCCCCAAAGCTGTATACCATACATCCATATTGGTTTAAGAACAGCTTTATACAATAGCACTTTATAGTCCAAGCTAAGAGTAGAATGTTTATTTAAGAGCCAGCTTAATTGAGCAGATTTTATTTTGATTTGAGTACATTTTGAATCTATATGCTGAGTCCATGTGAGACGGCGGTCGAGGTGAATTCCAAGATATTTAACGTGAGTTTGAGATGGGATAGTAATGTTATTGATTTTGAGTTTGGGACAAGTTTCTATTCTTAGGGTAAATGTAACATGAACGCACTTTGTTTCGTTTACCCTTATCTTCCATAGATCTAACCAATTTTCTATGTTATGAATGTGGGACTGAAGTACATTGGTAGCCACTGACGGATTTTTGTGCATGCATATAAACGCTGTATCATCAGCGAAAGTAGAGGTGTGAGTAAGTGGATGTGTTGGCATATCAGCTGTGTATAAAATGTATAATAATGGGCCCAATATACTACCTTGGGGAACTCCTGCTGAGATTTTTCTACTATTTGAGGTATAGTTTTTAGATTTCACTATAATGATCTATCTGTGAGATAGCATTTTAGTAGTTTGTGTGAGTTTGGTGGCAAAAGAGTGCAAAACCACTAAACCATCATGCCACACTTTGTCAAAGGCTTGGGAAATGTCAATAAATAAGGCGGAGCAATATTGTTTGTCTTCAAAAGTTTTCCTTATATGAGTGACAATACGGTGAACTTGTTCAGTTGTGCTATGCTTCTTTCTAAATCCAAATTGGTGCATGGGAATAATTTGATGCGTCTCAATATAAGATGATATTATGTCGGAGAATATTTTTTCAAATAATTTTGATAATATCGACAGTAAACTTATTGTCCTATACGATGTAACGTGGCTTATGTCTTTTCCTGGTTTCGGTATCATTATTATTTCCGATACTTTCCACGAAGAAGGATAAATACCAGTGCGTAAGATAGCATTGAAGATCCATAGGACTAATTTTAGAGCTTCATTTGGCAATTCACAAATCATGTTTGGAGTGATTCTATCCATACCAGGAGACTTTTTTTTCTTTAGATTTCTTACGTTTACTTTCAGGGTCGATAACCGAATTCGAAAGGGAGATGAAACAATATCATCTATTATTGGTGGAAATATATGAGAGCTTGTGATGTTTGGACTAAAAACATTTTCCAAGTGATCGGCAAAAGAAGAAACCTTTTCTGCTGTACTTTTGGCCCATGTTCCATTGCTAAGACGAATGGGTGATTCATAATTTGTGGGTTGTTTTAACTTTTTTGTGGCTTTCCATAGGCTGTAATCGGAATTATTTGTTGGGTCTAGATTCTCCAAGTAGCATTTTAGAAAAAATAACTGTTCTCTGAAAACTTGATACGATGTAGAGAATGAAATGAACTTTAATTTAAAATTTTTTTAAAAAAAAATTAAAAATGGGGTGTTTTTTGCTACATCGATTTTTATTTTTCATTTGAAAAATTCTGACATAGTTCTGAATTTTTTCCAAAAACTAATAATGCCAATCGATAGCCCATACAAAACACTATAAAATAGATGTGTTTCGAAAATTTCAGAATCAATTAGTTATTGTAGAAAAAATTAAATATAAAGCGACATCATGCAAAAATTGCTTTTACCATGTTTGATCACGCCTATCTCACCAATTTTTCCGAAAAACAAAACTTTTGTTCCACGATTTGTTACTTTCATATAGGTCAATAAGCTCTCAAAGTTTGACTTTGATCCAACAACATTTTTTTTTCCGTGGTACGTTTGAAATAGAACCACGGAAAAAAAATGTTGTTGGATCAAAGTCAAACTTTGAGAGCTTATTGCCCTATATGAAAGTAACAAATCGTGGAACAAAAGTTTTCGTTTTTCGGAAAAATGGGCGAGATAGGCGTGGTCAAACATGGTAAAATTGAGCAATTTTTGCATGATGTCGCTTTATATTTAATTTTTTCTACAGTAACTCAACGATTCTGAAATTTTTGAAACACATTTATTTTATAGTGTTTTGTATGGGCTATCGATTGGCATTATTATTTTTTGGAAAAAATTCAGAACTATGTCTGAATTTTTCAAATGAAAAATAAAAATCGATGTAGCAAAAAACACGCCATTTTTAATTTTTTTTAAAAAAATTTTAAATTAAAGTCCATTTCATTCTCTACATCATATCAAATTTTCAGAGAGCAGTTATTAATGGTTTTCGAGAAAATTGGCTTTAAAGTTTGAATGTCTTATTTTATTTTCCATATCACTCATACGCCACGATACATTTATTTTTGCACTTACCAAAAACTTGTTTAATTCTGTTTAGATAACAGATTTAGAGCTGATTTGTCTTATTTATAGGAATTCGACTGTTTTTTTTTTGTTGACCAGAGACATACAGTGCCATCGCTTACTCGTCTTCTGTGTAATAAGAATGACAATTTTTTTGAACTTTAAAATCTTTGAAATGATGAAGAAGGTTTGTAAAAATTTTGAAGTGCAGACTTTAAAATATTTTTTGGAACTTGTCTACTTCTGATATATTTTAAATTTTTAGTTGTAAGGGAATGTGCTTAATATCAGAGTATTCTTAAAAACTAACAACGACTGTGAATATTGTTGCCTGGATTTATTCCAGTAAATGGCTAAGCGGCGTCCCAGAATTTCAACAATCATAAGGCAAAGATCACTTCTGAAATATTGTCATTTTATTGATATTGAATGCAACCTTGATACGAAGAATCTTGAAAAACAGTCGAATTCTTATTATAAATATGACAAATCAATAGAGTCCGGCTGAAACCAGTTTTTCGAGGCCAAACCGAAACCGAACCAAAACCGAAACTAAAAAGAAATTAATGCCTGGCTGAATAAAATTTTTATTTATTTCGTTTTTAAAATAAATATACAGCACTTAATGTTTTTAAACCATCGGAATTGTTGCATTTATTAAAAAATATATATATTTTTAAAAACTTACAATAAAATCATATTTAAATAAACTTAAAAAAAATTATTCATTAAATCTGTAGATTAAGAAAAAAAATATTTGAACTGTAACAGTAACACGTTAATTGGAAAACCATGATACATTTTTAAAATGAACTGAATCAAGTGTAATGATACTCGAAATTGAAAAATTCAGCAACTTTTTTATATATTTTTTAAAATACTATAATTTTGCCGAATACCGAATAGAGGTCGAAACCCCATTATTCGGCCGAAGTCGAGACCGAAACCGAATATTCGGTTGGACTCTACAAATCAGCTCTAAATCAATTATCTAAATAGAATTAAACAAGTTTTTGGTAAGTGCAAAAATAAATGTATTGTGGCGTATGAGTGATATGGAAAATAAAATAAGACATTCAAACTTTAAAGCCAATTTTCTTGAAAACCAAAAATAACTGCTCTCTGAAAATTTGATATGATGTAGAGAATGAAATGAACTTTAATTTAAAATAATTTAAAAAAAAATTAAAAATGGCGTGTTTTTTGCTACATCGATTTTTATTTTTCATTTGAAAAATTCAGACATAGTTCTGAATTTTTTCCAAAAACAAATAATGCCAATCGATAGCCCATACAAAACACTATAAAATAAATGTGTTTCGAAAATTTCAGAATCGTTGAGTTACTGTAGAAAAAATTAAATATAAAGCGACATCATGCAAAAATTGCTCAATTTTACCATGTTTGACCACGCCTATCTCGCCCATTTTTCAGAAAAACGAAAACTTTTGTTCCACGATTTGTTACTTTCATATAGGGCAATAAGCTCTCAAAGTTTGACTTTGATCCAACAACATTTTTTTTTCGTGGTACGTTTGAAATAGAAACCTTCATATGTATATTGCAACCTTTTATGTTTAAAAAAAAAATGTGCAACATCCCAGCAAAAACATGGTAATGAGTGGTGAAAAGTAATCATTACCAAGTACATTATTTATAATGAGTACCCATTACCATTAACATTATTTTAAGCCCAAAAGTAACTACTTCTCAGTAATATATATATAAAAGCACCTCTTAGTAATATTATCTTCTTGCACTTGCAGTTTTTAACCTTTACAATTCAATTAACTTAAAAAGTACTCAAAAACTTAATAAAATTTACGCAATTTTTAAGTTTTAGTAAAAACAAGTTAAATTTTAAATGTTTTAATTAAATAATTATTTTACTTCTTATTGGTAATGGGTTTTTACTCCTTATTAGTAATCCGAGGCAGTAACTACTTATTTATCTCCATACTCTTCACTAGTTATTTTTGTCTCACGCCCTTGTTAAAATAATTAGTGTTTCATTCAATAAGTAACTACTTATTATCATCTGTTTCGGATTACAAAACCCATTACTAGTAATGCCAATTTTTGCTGGGATGTCGCATAAGTGCTAAGAATTGTAAAATAATCAAAATAACGCATACGCTCCTAGAATTCCAATTTGATGTTTTCTAGATAGAAAGTATTGCATGCTTTTAGGTTTAAAATTTGTACAACGTGTCGTATGAGGTTTAAATATACTTTTATAAAAATAATACTCATACGTCACCAGTTTTGCATATTTATATTACTTTGCGAAAAAACTATTGCATGCTTTTTTGGATTAAAATAAGTACCACATGTCGTATGAGTATTAAAAAAATAAACATTATCAAAAATATTATTCATACGCTACCATATTTTGCAATTGGATTTTTTAGGTAAATATTTATTTTTAATGGTCACACATGATCAAGCGCGGTTCAAGGAAAAAATTTTCAAAAGTAAAGAAATTGCGTAGGAAAAACTTAAAATGAATTAGAGTCGTCGACATAATTTATCCGAATCTGATAAATTTTCTTAATAGAATTAATATAATTTTTAAGAATTGAAGCTTACGTGGATGCAAAAAAATGAGACTGGGAACAAAATGGAATAGAAAGGGAATAAGATCAAAAAGGAATGTTTTCTTCCAACATTTTTTTTAAACTACTTTTCTACGCAATTTCTGTCAAATTCATATGGTTTCATTAACGTTATAAGGGCTCTACAATTTTAAATTTTTCACCAGAATGAACTTGATTCCGTTCAAAAAGTTTATATTTTTTTTTTTTAAATTACTCTAAACATAGTATTTTGTAAAGGATCTAAATGTACAAAATTAGATAAAATAAAAATTCCGTAGGAGATATATTTAGAAATGTGGCTATTTGGGTATATTTTTCTTTCATAAAACATCTCTATCTAAGGGCTTAAAAAATTTTCGTTCAACTGTTGACGAGTGTGGACGTGTTTTATTTTAACTCCGTGCTATAAATTGAATTACTAAAATTGTTCGTAATAGGTTTGTTCGTAATAGGTATTTTTGTGATATTTTCATTACCACATCAAGGAAAATGAAAATATGGACACAAATGATACCGATTTAGTTCGAGGCTCTGCCTCACCGACTGGTGCTGGTCCTAGCACTGGTCTTAGGGTTGCGACCTTGAAGTCCGGCCTTGATTCTGGTAGGGGTGCTCAGCCTAATATTGGTGGTAAAAAGAAAAAGAAACTTAAGCCATCAAAGGTCAGGCACAACCAGAGAAGGCTTTGTTTGAAAATAATTAACAGACTAAGCCAACTCGATGGAACGAAGCTCTCCGAACGTGAGAGGGCGTCGCTATCATGGGCGAAAGGAGTCATTGAAGAACAGGACAAACTTTCGGCAATGCGCGCATCTGACAAACAGAGCGCTGTTTCGGCCTCGTCATCGAAGTCTGGTAAAAGGTTGCGCTCGCCCGACGAGAAACCTTTACCTAAAAGATCTAAGGTGACCGGCAACGTCTGGACTCAGTCTTTTAGTGAAGTGGTGAAAGGTAACTTCGTTAGGGCTGTGATAAACAGGCAAAATGGGGATTGTAGTATTCCAAGGGACAAGTGGAGTTTAGTTGAAACTAAACTAAATGAAATCTACTATAGGCTTCTTGAGAGTATGCCTGATTTTCTCCCTACTACTGTCAACGCAGGTTGGTATCAGGGGCGAGTAAAACTCGTTGCTTTTGGAAACGAAAGATCCGCAGCCGTGTTTAAGGTTGCCATTAGCCAAGTGGGAGAGTTATGGCCTGGAGCCAGACTGGACGTTGTGGAAAAACATGATATCCCCTCGCAACCCAGAGCTCATGCATGGATCCCAATGGCTACAAGTGACACTGCGGTGATTCTAAAGATGATAAAAGTCTGCAATCCTGACCTTCCAACTCAGAATTGGCAAATTGCCAGATTGTGTGAGATGGAGGGCGCTCGTCGTCAAGCAGTGGTCTTGGTTAATGAGGAATCGCTTCCGCTTTTAGCCAGGACTGACGGCATTATTAGATTTGGCTTTTTTTCATATAAGAGTCAATGTCTACAAGGGCGACCAGAAGCCTATTTTGGAAGCAGACAAGCCAGTGGCAGAGTCGGCTGGAGAGGAGAATCTGGAAAAGGTTGATATTCAGCTGACCGATTCTAGGCTGATGGGAGATGCATCTGGCATTTTCGAAACCGAATCTGGTAACGAATGCGACCTCTGTGATGGCACGGAGGATAAAGCTGATGCCACTATGGGTGACATTCAGGACGAGGCCCATGCAGTGAGGAATTCGGAGAGTTCTGTTGCCTCCGATTCAGAACAGATGGGACACATATCTGGCTTATTCGAAACCGAATCTGGGGACGAATGCGACCTCTATGATAACACGGAGGATGAAGCCAATAACACGGTGGTGGAAAGGATGGTGGAAAAAAAGCAAGATGTTGCGGTTCCTACAAATAAACCTCCATCACTGTAAGGCAGCCTCAGCTGCACTATTGCTGCGCCTGACGACAGGAGCAGTTGACTTGGTTTTTATCCAAGAGCCCTGGGTGCGGGGTGGCAGGGTTTGCGGATTGAAGACCCCTGGGTTTAAGTTGATGGTTGCCAAAGGTGAGGGCTCACCAAGAGCCTGCATCTTGGCGAAAAATGGCTTAAATATATTCTTTTTATCAACTTTTAGTGATATGGATGTTACAGCGGCTAGCTTAGAGCTTCGTGGGAAATCTATTTGGCTCGCCTCTGCGTATTTTCCTAATCCGGGGCCAATACCCCCGGAGAAGGTTGGCGGTCTGATTCGGGAGTCTGAATCTAGGGGACACCAGTTACTAGTGTGCTGTGATGCTAATGCACATCATTCGATATGGGGTAGTACAGACACAAATGATAGAGGCGAATCACTTTTGGAGTTTTTGTTAAGCACTAACCTGTATATTTGTAACAAGGGTAGTGAACCAACTTTCGTTACAAGTACGCGGCAAGAGGTTCTTGACGTAACACTTGTATCAGATACATTGTCTGATAGAATTGATGACTGGAGAGTTTTGGAAGAGCATTCTTTCTCAGATCATCGCTACATTGAGTTTTTACTCAGGGAGCGTGCCCCGGTTGAGACAGTCTCTAGAAATCTGAGAAGAACAAACTGGGTGAAATATAGGGAGACTTTTTCTTTGCTTTTGGATGAAGTACCCCTATCTGAACCGCATAGTTTAGCGGAAATTGACTGTCTGGTTGACCATATAACAAATGTTTGTAATAGGTGCCTGGATGCGTCTTGCCCTTCTGCAAAGCCTAGAGGGAAAAAAAAGCCACCTTGGTGGTCAAATGAGTTGCAGACGAGCAGAGATTCCTGCAGAAAGCTCTTTAATAAGGCTAAATTTTCAAGAGCGGACGAGGACTGGTCTGCATACAGGCTGCAACTTAAGAGTTATAAAAAGATGATCAGAAATGCAAAATGTGATTCTTGGAAAAACTTCTGTGGAAACATAGAAGACGTTTCTGAGGCATCCAGGCTGCGCAAGGTTCTGGCTTCTTCTCCTTGCACCCTAGGATACCTGAAAGATCCTAATGGGGTGTGGTCTTCCTCCAGTGGAGAGTCGCTGGATCTCCTTTTAAACACGCATTTTCCGGGCAATTCCATGACGCCGTTTCAAGCTTTGGAACGTTCTGACGCCCAAGCATCTGAAATTGCTTCGGAAATAATAAATATGCCAACATTAATCTGGGCGATAAAAAGCTTTAGGCCCTATAAATCCCCGGGACCTGATGGTATAATCCCGGCTGAGTTGCAGCAAGTGTTGGACTATATAGCCCCGTTGCTGTATAATCTATACACAGCATGCATCAACTGGTCGTATATTCCTTTAAAATGGAGGGATACCAGAGTCGTATTTATCCCGAAGGCTGGGAAAAGTTCCCACACAGCTCCGAAGGATTTCAGACCAATTAGTCTGTCTTCTTTTTTGTTAAAGACAATGGAACGAATGATAGACTCATATTTGCGTAGAGTGATTGACCCGAGGTTGCTTTCGACAAAGCAACATGCATACAGCAAGGGACGATCAACGGAAACAGCTCTTCATGAGCTCGTTGGTACCATCGAGAGATCGCTTTCGGTAAAGGAGTACACTATGGTGGCCTTTCTTGATATTGAGGGGGCTTTTAATAATGTCATTCCAGAATCGATAATATTGGCATTGTCGGGTCTGGGAGTAAAGCGTGAAATCGTTTTAATGGTGGAAAATCTACTTGCCAATAGACGTATAACGTCTGAATTGGGAGCGTCCGTCATATCTCGATTTGTCAATAGGGGCACACCACAAGGAGGTGTTCTTTCGCCGCTTCTTTGGAACCTGGCACTGAATTCAATGCTACTATCTCTAGAAGCACGTGGTTGTCATGTTATCGCATATGCTGACGATGTCGCGATAGCGGTAAAGGGGAAGCATCTGCCAACATTGCGGGACATTCTTCAGGGTTCTCTGAAAGATCTGTCTAAATGGGCAAGAGACTGTGGTCTAGGAGTTAATCCTAGTAAAACAGAGCTTGTTCTGTTTACAAGGAAAAATAAGATTCCTGCTTTTGATCCTATTTCTCTGGACGGTACTGAAATCACCTTCTCAGATGGAGCCAAGTATCTTGGAGTATTTCTAGATAGGAAGCTGAATTTCAGGCGTAATATTGAGGAACGGGTGAGAAAAGCAACGATTGCTTTGTATTCCTGTAAAAGGGCCATTGGAAAACGATGGGGTTTTAGCCCTCAAGTCGTTCATTGGATCTATACAGCAGTGGTGCGTCCAATTTTGCTGTATGGAATCATTGTCTGGTGGCCTTCTTTGGAAACAAAAGCGAACTTTGTCTTTATCACGAAGGTACAGAGAATGGCGTCAATGTGCATTACTGGTGCTCTTCGTACTACACCTACGGCTGCATTAGAAATCCTCCTTCACCTGATACCCTTGGACATATTGGGTAGGCAGTATGCGGCTGCGTCGGCAATTCGACTTAATAGCACGCTGCAATGGAGGAGCAGCGATTGTGGCCATAGCGCGATCTTGAAAAAGATAACAATACCACAAAATGTGGATTGTGCTCCCTCTTTGAGCCTCTTTGAGCGCCACTTTACCACTATGATACCATCCAGGGAGTCCTGGATGGGGGATACTCCGGGAAGTGGAGCTACCATAAATTTTTACACAGATGGATCGAGGCTGCACGAACAAGTGGGCTTTGGGGTCTATTCGGAAGAGCTTGGATTGAGCCTGGCTCGTAGATTGCCAGATCATTGCAGTGTTTACCAGGCAGAGATGCTGGCAATAAAGGAAGTGGCTGACTGGTTGAGCTGCAATGTCTTGTCTACAACCGCAGTCAACATCTATACTGACAGTCAAGCCGCGGTCAAGTCCCTGGATTCAATGTTTCTGAAAACAAGATCTGCCCTTAACTGCCGCACGTCTTTAAATGAGATGGCCAAGCAGTTTAACATACGACTCATATGGGTCCCAGGGCACAGAGACATTCCAGGGAATTGCAAAGCCGATGAGCTTGCAAGACTAGGAACTACCTTACAGGTTCCAACAGAATTGGAATGTGTTGGTATGCCTCTAGAAACTTGCAAGCAAAACCTACGGCTTTGTTCTGCGACGGAGACTAATCAAAGATGGGCAAATAGATGGACGTGTGAGACAACACGACTGATTTGGCCTTCTCTTAATCAGGGGCGCACAAGTGAGATGATATCGCTTCCAAGAGGAGAGATTTCGACGGTGGTTTCTATAATTACCGGACACTGTCTTATAGGGAAGCACGCAGAGCGGTTAAATGTGCCGTCGAATGACTTTTGCCGAAGTTGCATGGATGAAGAGGAGTTGGAAACTATCGAACACTTTATTTGCCATTGCCCGGCACTTTCTGGTCAGCGACTTGCTTCACTGGGATCTAGGGAGCTGTACGATCTTTCTGATTTGTCGGATGTCAAAATTCAACATCTAAGGAGTTTCATAAGAAGCTCAAACTGGTTTAACGACAGGGACTAGTAGGGAAACCTATTACGATCCCGTGGTATCACAATGGACCTCAGAGTCTACGTGTGTTGACGTAAAACGTCAGCAGCCACTTACAACCTAACCTAACCTAACCTAAGGGCTTAAATATATACAAGTGTTTTAAATTTAAAAAGCATGTATTCAAAAATATTGCAGAAATAAATAAAGAGTACATAATAAAATATAAAAAACTCTTTAAACCATATCATTTTAAATAAGCTTTTATAATGTATTTAAAATACCAACTTATTCAAAAATAATAAAATTAAATACATAACAAGGTTTATGTTAATATACAATTAGCAAGTGTTTTTTAAAATGTTATTAATATAAATACTTTAAACAATTTGGAATAGAAAAATGTATTAAATACTATAACAATTGAATTATATCAAGGTTGGCAATAGACACGAATAACGGTATCGATATCGGTACTGAAAGCCTTTTAAAGTCATAAGATTGTCATAAGCTTTATAAAAGGTTTAACGCCAAGAAATTTTGAGACATTTTTTTTTTTTTTTAATTTCTTGAACTTAGGAAAACAACCCATTTTTTACAAATTTTAAATGGCGATATCTCGAAAACCGATAGAGCGATTTTAAATTTTTTTTATAATCGCGCTCAGCTCATATTTTTGTTTTTTTTTTATTTTTTTTAAAAATCCAAGACTTTGACCGTCGCACAGTGGGTTGAACGATAGGCAAAAAGGGGATTAATTCAGGGATGCCGTAATTTTGAAATATTATAATTTTTTATTGATGAATACTTATTAATCAACAAAAAAATACTATTTTGAAAAAAAAATATGTAAAAAAAAAAAAATTAACCTGCTAGGCACTTTTTTGATTTTTGGAAAAACTTATCTTGAGTCACAATTTTTGCTGTAACTTTGGAATTAAAAGCTATAAATTAATGAATCAAATTGAAAATTAAAGAATATTTAATGCGTTTTTATTAAATTAAAAAAAAAAATAAGTATTATTTTTAGAATAAATTTTTTATAAAATTTTATTTTTTTTTTAAAAAAATTTAAATTTTTTAAATTTTAAATTTTCTTCAAAAAAATGAAAGTACAATTTTTTTTATTTAAAAATCATATAAATACAAAAAATTTAACATATAAATACAAAAATAAACAATATTTTCTTTTTATTGTCTAGGTTGTATTTTTAATTTATTTTATTTGGTTTTAATTGTTTTTTACTACAGCTATTTCAAAAATTTCTGAAATTTTTCAATAAATTATTTAAACTGTACGACTAAAGTTTTTGTTTTTTAACTAAATAGTTAAACTTAACAAATTACTCTAAAAACTGCAAAAAAATAGAAGAAGCCATGCATAATTAAATTGAGTTAGCCATTTTTAATACGTGACTATATTTTCACAATAATCTGGGTTTTCGCAGCAGCCTTAAACTATTAGTTTCGTTAAGCGAGGTTGCACTGTATTTCTAATTGAGTATATAAAGTAGAGTGGACTGAAAATACATTATGACAAATTTTAAAATTTGCAGCTGTTTAGATATTTTATTTTTATTTTTGGTATTGCATTTGAACGATATCGGTGTTGCGGAAATTTTGGTACATTCCACATAACCTAAAAATACTAAATGTTTTAATTTGGTTGCTGAAATATGAACAAAATTTGATACCGAATGTAATTTAAACATTTAATCAATTTCGCGATTTTTTTTTTTTCAAAAACTGAATGGGATATGTACTTTTTAATATTTTAAGCAAAAACATTACCAATTTCGATAAAAAGTAGCTTTACACCCCACTCTTATATATATGATCATTAAAATTATTTGTTATTATAATTATATTACACATTTACAATAAATAGCAATAAACAAAAACGGTAAACAACATAAAGACAATAGAAAAACTAAAACAAAAAACAAGTATTAGCTATTAAGATTTCGAGCATACAATTTTTATACCCTCCACTCTAGTGATAGAGGGTATATATAAGTTTGTCATTCCGTTTGTAACACCTCGAAATATTGGTCTAGGACCCCATAAAGTATATATATTCATGATCCTCGATCGATTTTAAGACGATCTAGCGATGTCCGTCCGTCCGTCCGTCTGTCCGTCTGTCTGTCTGTCTGTTGAAAACACGCTAACTTTTGAAAGACTTTACGGAGGCTCCTGAAGTTTGGCATATTTGTTTGGCATTTACGTGGTCAGGTTGGTATTGCAATCCAGCGAAATCGGTCCAGTGGTTCAAAAGTTATAAGCAAAAGACTGAATTTCGGCAAGGGTTTTTCGTGAATTTATGAGATAAAAAGCACTATAACTTTCAAGAATCAATTCTGAGGATGCTGAAGCTTGGCATAAATATTTTTCGTTCCTCCAGCCTAGTCCGTATTGAATTTCACCCAAATCGGTCCAGTGGTTCAAAAGTTATTAGCAAAACCGTGAATATCAGATTAGCTTCACCTTAAATTCACGTGGTGAAAACCCGTTAAACCTGTTTTACAACCATTGATAAGTCACAAAAATATTTTAAAACGTATTTTTGTCACTCAAAAATATTTTTATACCAAAACAAAAAAAAAATACACTCGAAAAAAATATTACACTCAAAAAAAATATTACACTCAAAAAAAAAAATTAGTAAATTTTTTTTAATGTAAAATTCAAAAAAAATTTTACACTCAAAAAAAAATAAGTTTTTAAATTTTTTTTTAATGTAAAATTCGAAAAAAATTTTACACTCAAAAAAAATTTTACACTCAAAAAAAATATTTTTTTTTTTTTTAAATTACTAGCTGGCCCGGTCCGCGTTGCTGGCCCAAATATAAGATCAGTGTTATATTTTGTATCGCTTCAAATATACAGCCCTGCAAAAACGTAACGAATTTCTTGACGTTGAAAAATTTGTGGGCGTGGTTTTAAAGACCCGATTAGGAATTAATAAAAAAAATGTCATGTCTTCGACTTTGCGAACTGTACAAATTTAAAACTTTTTTAGTGTCTTTATGAACAACAGAAAAATAAACAAACCCTTATAGTTTTCCCGAATTTTCCATTTTTCCGGAACACTTTTCTCATTTATGCCTTAAAAACTTAATTAGAACTATAATTAACATAAAAAAATCGGTCTGGTCATTGGTAGTCGACTTATTTAGACAAAAGTGGGCGTTAACATTTGTGTGGTAAGTTAAACTTGTACATTAGGGTTATAACTTTTTGTTTTTTTTGCAAATATCAAAAAGTCCATCCCATAGTCGTATAGGCCATGAAAAAATATTAAGAAATGATGTCTTACTTTTTCGCGATCGTTAAAAAAGTTCACGCATCAATCGCGATTAGTTTAGGATTTTCTTGTAATTTCATTAATAAAAAAACAAAATCTTACCAGTTGAATGGAGGGCGCGAAAAAATCGCGATATTTTGACGCTATTTCGCGGTTTTTTTAAATTAGCTAAATTTTAGTGTCACCTATCACTGCTATGAGGTAGTAATTCTTTTCAGCAACTAAAGATTATAATCGCGGATTTTGGTGTTTTTTCGCGGATGTTATAAATAAGTTAAATGTTGGTTCCTTCGAATATGTGATCATGAGTTTGTGATAATTTTCAAATAATTAAGATATGACGTCATAATATAAAATTTTTAAAACAAAAAAATAAAATAAATCATTCTTGGTGGAGTTTTAGAAATTGCATTCGGGGCGTGACATTAACATATGTACAATGTACATATGTTAACAATACCCAAGGATTTAAAACCATTTCGTTCCATGTTTAAGCGGTATCTTTTAAGAAATATTTTTTTTAATAGATCGAATTAGAGTAAAAATTAATTTTTGATGTATCGAAAAAAGTGGGCGAGGACAATTTTTTTTTCCGAAAAATTATATGGATTATTTCGAACATTCAAAACAAAAAAAAAAAAAATAGCAAAATCGATCCAGGCGTTCTCAAGTGTTGCGATTACCTACGAACTACATTTGAGTTTTATTTATATTTTATTATTCTTTATTTTTTTTCTATAGAGCAAATTTAATATATATCGAAGAAAAAAATGGGTGGACATCTTTTCTTACCGTAAAAATCTTTTTTTCTGTCCTTTAAAATCTTTTGCGGACTATAACCAAATCGGTCTAGCCGTTATAGTTCTTTCGATACATAGAAAAAAGTGGGCGTGGGAAATTTTAATATCCTTAGTTGAATTATAATATTCAACAACAATTAGCCAAAGTGGGCGTGGTCACTTTCTTTTTTCGTGAAAACCAAATTTGGAAAATGATGAAAATTCGTTTCAAAAAAATTTAATCAAATCGTTCCAGCCATTCTCAGATTTTACATAAATTAAAAAAGTGGGCGTAGAAGTGGGCGTGGTCGATTTTTCTTTCAGTAAAAACTTAAATTGGGTTACTACGAACATTTAAATAAAAAATTACCCAAATCGGTTCAGCCGTTTTCCGATTATAGATAAATCGAAAAAAGTGGGCGTAAAAGTGGGCGTGGTCAATTTTTCTTTACATAAAAACCTAAGTTGGACTATGACGAACATTTCAAAAAAAAATATGTCCAAATCGGTCCAGCCGTTCTCAACTGATGCGGTTACCAACGAACGACAATTGATTTTTATTTATATAGATTAAAAAAAATTTTTTTTACACAAAATAAAATATTTCTAATCATAACTGTTATTTTTTCACGTTAGAAAATTTACTATCACTTAAAATGGGCATTGTTGAGGGTATTCATAGATTCGGCCAAGTCGAATTTAACTTTTCTACTTGTTTACTCTGAAGATGTTTAAAAAGAATCTCTTATATTTTTCGTACTGGCAAGTCTTGGCATTGGTTCTTTCATGGAAAAATCCTATATTTTATCACTATGTTCTCAGATTCGCCCGAGCTCATCAGAGTAGCAACCAAAACTCAAAATATATGTAAAAAATACCAGATTTTTAGGATATTTTTTGAAAAATTATTAAAACTATTTTTTTAACTTTTAACTTAACAACCGCTTGTCAATAATATAGTTAAATACCTGTAGTTTGTGAATCCATTTTACAAAGATTTTTATTTTTAGTTAAAAACATCAAAAAAATCAATTGAAAAACAGTGTACACAAAATTAATTAAAATTATTAAACTTTGAGAGAGCATAGCAAAAAAAGTAAGCAACTTAGAACATTAATTTTGACTGATATTGATGGAGAATTTTATCCTCTTAAAAGCCATAAAAAAAATATTACAATATACCAACTTCAAATTTTGAATTAATCCTCAGTTTTGATAGTGTTCAACCCAATGTGCGTCGGGCGCCACGGCATTATTTAATCCGATTGACCTCAAATATATACCACATAAGTTTTAGACCACGGACAATAAAAATTTGCCCGGACACTTGGGAAAAACGAAAGCTGACGAAAAAATGCCAATCTTATCTTTCATAGTTTTTGAGAAAATCAGAATATTTTAAATTTTTTCATTTCATACGGAAGTTTTACAAAAACTTATCGATTGAAGATTTTGATTTTTGTTGATAAATTTTTAATAAACATCCCAATTACATATTAAAAAAAATACAATCGGGGCGTTTATGAAACCAATGCGGATTGGTTTGACAACACTTTTTCACGGAAATCAGCTGTGTGTGTTTATGAATCCAATCCAATTCCAATCAAAGAGAAAATGAGAAAATTTCCGTTCGAAAACGAAAATGTGCGTTCATGAATTCCATTCAGTTGGTTTGACAGTTGGAAAATTTTCGTCAACGTTTGGCTTCGGGGATTTGTAAGAAAAGTTGAAAATAATTAATTTAAAAAAAATTAAAAACAAAACTTAAATGAAAAAATGTGAGTAAGATGTTCTTTTTTGTTTTCGACTTTTTTAAAAAATATTTTTCCTCTTTTTTTTATAAGGGGAAGGTACAAAATTTATGAGCAAAATGCAGTTAGTTCTTCATGAGTTTGTGGAAATAAATCCCGATATATCGAAAGGATTTGTGTTTTAAGCCCTTAAATATAAACAAAAGTAATTCATATAAAAAAATGTGGAAATAAAATTTCCAAATTTTTTTTGTGTCCTAGATTTAACTTCCGTAAAAGTAAAACGAATGCACTTTTTTTCTATAATTTTAAAATTTTAGTTATTCGATTTTAATTTTGAGTGAAAACGTAAACAACTGAACACCAAATTGGATTTCATGTGATTCGGAATATGTGAATTGAAAAGTTATGAAAGGCTTTTATACGAACTTTTTCAAAGGCAAAAAGCCCTTAATAAAATTCTTGAAAAAAGTATCGTGCACACTTTAGCTTATTAACAAAAAAAAAATTTTTAGTCGGACAAGTATTTCGATTCCGAAATTGGGAGCAAAAAATAAGAGTCCAAATGGGCAAAAAGTTACCGATGTTTTAAAAAAAAAAATCATAAAAAAGGAACAAACTGAAGCAACTGGTATTTTTTCATACAAAATACCAGATCCGAAGTATATATTAGACTTAAGGAAAACAAAAGATGGATTTGTATAAAATCCCTTCCTTAGTGGATCAATAATCAAAAAAACTTAATTCTAAACAAATGCTTGACAGTTTATTTGTTAATAAATTATTTTTCTTTTTACAAACTGCATTATCATAACAACTCTGACTTTAACTTTCTAACAGAGTTTCTATAAAATACGACTCTGTATTTGCAAAAACAGAGTCGTATTTTGTAAATACTTGTGTCTCCGCTAAGTTCGAACGCAATAGATATTTTTTTTCGAACAAAGCAATTCGTCACGGTTTCATGAACGCTTCGAAAATTGGAAACGGATTTGAATTTCGTTTCCAATCCAATTTCGTTGTGGATTCATGAACGGCCTGTATATTTTCACTTTTAAGTTGCAGCAATTTACGACAAGCCGTGAACCACTATGCATAGTGGTAAAGATTTTGATATCCAATGGCTAGTTTTCGAGATATGGTACATTTTAACATTTAGTACATAGCAATGTAATGAATGTTAAAGTGAACGATTTCTCGAAAACTTGCCATTTGATGTCAAAGTTTTTACAAGATTCGTGTTTAGCATGCCAAATACAATTAAATATAGCGTCGATTTATAATAAATTATTTTTTGTAAAAAAAGTTTGTAAATTTACAATAGAAATAAGTATTTATTTTTATCAAAAAAAAAATTACTTAAAGATAGAAGAATGACAAAAATTGATGTAAAACAGGAACAATTTATTTGTTTGCTTTTATATTTTTATCACAGAGGGGTATTGCATAAGGGACTAATTTGCCATCGGAAACTCCTTTTGACTAGCAATAAGTTTGAGTTGGCATATTTTGAATATAGGTTGACTGTATATAGAATACTCACTTGAACTGATAGTTATACAAACAAATTAAATGGATTTTCCTTGTAAAATTTCAAATTTAACAAGCATACATATTTTTCTAAGAAACTAAAAATTCATTTATAATAAAAACATTATACAACCCATAAATGTCACTTAAACAATATGCAAATATTGTTGCACACCATGTTTATGAATAACTATGATAAATGGCTTTTTATTAGAGTTTTGTTTAAAAATACTTTCCTGTTGACAGAAAACTATGGTAAACAAATACACAAAAACAGAGGCAAACAACAACTGCAGCAATATCGAAAAAAAAAAATAACGAATTGAAAAAGAAATCACTAGTTAAGCGCAATGCTCTAGTTAGATTTGAAAACAACAACAAAAAAACTTTAGCATAACTTTATGGTATATGGCCAACATAAATCGAAAATTTAAAACAAATTTTAGTTTTTCAAAACTTTGTTAAAAAAAAAAACTGGTAACAACAAATATTTAACTGTTTTCAATATAAATATGAATATAGTTTCGCCGTTATCATGCAGATTAAAATTTCATGGATAGGCTATTAAACCAAAAAAATGAAAACTTTGATCAAAATATATAGAGATTAAAACTAATCTCGCAAAAAAATTGAACTCATAACCAACAAAGCCACACAGTGATTAAATAAATATTCCACAACTTTGCCCTATAAAAGTCAAATTATGAAATAACTATTTGTGTAGTCCCAGCAAAACTTTTATTACAAAATTCTATATAAATAAATAAAAATAAAATATTTTTAGCTGGTAATCGCATCACTTGAGAACGGCTGGACTGCTTTAGATAATTTTTTTAAATGTTATCAAAAAACCAAAAAACCAAGAATGGCTGTACCGATTTGGCTAATTTTTTTTTTAATGTTCGTCGAACAACTTAGGTTTTATGAACAAAAACTGACCACACCCACTTTTCCGCCCACTTTTTTAGATTTATCAAAAATAGGAGAACGGCTGAACTGATTAAGACTTTTTTTGGAAACGTTCGTCATATGTCCACGTCATATGTACCTCGCCTACTTTTACACCAACTTTTTTCGATTTTAAAAAATTAGAGATCGGCTGGACCGATTTGGCAATTTTTTTTTTTTTCAATGTATCTTAAATCGATGAACAGCTGGACTGATTTGGCTAATTTTTGTTTCTAATATTCGTCATAGTTAAACTAAGCTTTAAACGGAAAGAAAAATTGTCCACGCCCTAAAGTCGCGTCTGGACTATTCCGGATACGCATTGACCGATTTGGCTAATTATTTCTTGAAATGTTCGTAATATTCCGAAGCATGTTTTGTCCACTTTTTTTTATTTTTTTTTATAATTTTGTAATTTTACAAGGTTTTTACCAATAAAATTGTAAATTTACAGTTTTTTGGCGCAATTAAAATTATAAGGAATTCTAGAGAATTTACAAGATTTTTTTTTTGTAAAATTATCATGAAAATTTTACAAAAAAAAAATTTACAAAAAAAAAAAAATAAAAAAAAAAAATCTAAAATTACAAAAAAAAAACTGTAAATTTCGATCCAAATTTATTTGTTAAAAAATAAAGAAAAACTGTCAAATATTATTAAAATGGGATTACGAGTAATTCCTTGTAATTTGACAAAGTTTTTTTTTTGTGTGTATATAATCACCACCCATTACCAAGATTTTTCTGGTATATAAAATAAAAGCAAAATGCATCATTTCCCACCAAATAAATAGCGAAAACATTTTATTTATGAAGAATCCCTTTATTCAAATTTCCATGAATTATTTTATGAGAAACATTTTATAAAAAATAAAGTGCATAATGCTCATATTGGGCATTCTATAGCAAATAGCAAATTTCGCTTATTTTTTTATATGTTTTAGTACTGATACTTTATCAAATTACTAAAAAAAAGTCCCGTAATTCCATTTTACCAATATTCGAGAGTTGCCCTTGTTTTTAACAAAAAGATTTCGATCGAAATTAAAATATTTCTATGTAATTTTAAAATTTTTTTCGTAAACGTCCAAATTTCCAAGGTCATTTTACGAAAAGTTGTAAATTTACAATTTTATTGTCAAAAAGCTTGAAAAGTTAAAAAAAAAATCGTAATTTTTACTAAGAATTCTCGTAAAATAGGAGGAAGCCAAAAATCTAGTAAAGTCACGAGAAGTACATGTAATTTTTATCAAGTCAAAAAAGTTGTTAATTTACAATTAACGGGTACAAAGCTTGTAAATTTTTTGTAATTGTACATGCCTTTTACCAATAAAATTTTAATTTTTAATAGGAACCCTCGTAGGAGGAAGCATAAAATTATGTTGCAAGGTTTTTTTTTTGCCATTTGACGAGATTTTTTTGAGTGTACATTTTAAATGCAACTAGTAACCCAATTGTCAGCCTTTTATTCGTAGGTATTGATTTTTCAAAATTGCGATTTTTCAAAAAAAAAAAATTAAGAAACGTCGAGGAAAACTTGTAATATAAATGCATTTTTATTTACATTAAAGAAACCAGAGGTCCAACTAGCTTAAACAACAAACACAACAAAGATTATAAAACTGACAAAATTTAACTAAATTGAAGATTAAGAAATTAAAATTTTCGATTAATTTTGACCAGTAATAAATACGGATATCTTAACAATCTTGGACACCATTTTGTTGGTAGGTATTTAAATTTTGTTTTAGAAAAAATAATGAAAAAAAAAATTTCGGAATAATTGTCACTTAATTTTTAACTTTAATAAATTTTTCTAGTTACTTAAAAAAATAAACATTTAAAATTGGAAATTTGCAAAAAGTGTCCAAAAATTCAGGCCTGTTTAGTATTACTTTAAAACATGTTAGCAAAACACAATATGAAAACTACTAATCATTTTATTTTTTTTGTCAAAAAATAGGTTCGTACTTGTTTAAATACCATTTGGTGTTCAATTATGTTCACATATGTCAACCAGCAGCCGAATTAAAGCATTTTGTGTTTTTAGGTTATGTTGAATGTAGGATCATGAATATATAATAATAATGATAATAGTTTTGATCGCATGATCAATTATTTTTATTTATTCTTTCTATTTATTTACAACTCATTTTTAATAAATTCAACCTAACCGAGAACTGGTAACAATGACCGTCATCTCGTTGTAGCGAAAAAACCAAGGGTTCTGGTGGGAATCGAACCCACGACCCCCACGTTGAAAGTCTAGCACGCTACCAACTAGCCTACGGGGGCCCCTGAATATGAATATATATGGGGCATTCCAAGCCAAATCACTCACTTTTAGACCAGACTCCTTTCGATTTGACAGTTAAAAACCGTGACCGGCACGACAAAGAATTAAAACTTATTTTATTTTATCTCCGGGTTCTCTCAATCTCCCTCCCTCTCACACTCCAGGGTTGCCGCAGTTTCTCAACATTTTTTTATTTTTTCATTCACAATGGTGTAACAAACGTACAGTAGTGCCAACTTAATCACATTGACTATGTGATAAGCGATTTTTTTCCGTAAAATTACTCTTATTTTATTAAAAGTTAGCACCACTGAACAAACAAATGACATTTTTTGCCGTCGCCGTCCCCCGTCATTGTTTTGGGCCTATATTCTTCGGCAACGGCAACCGTCCCCCGTGCCGTGCTTGTTCTGTTTCTACCTTTATCCTAGATATATTCATTTCGAGGTTAAAATACGTCTCACAAAAATTTAGGACGATCGGAAATGGGTAACGCGATTAGCATGGTCCTCGAAATTTAAAAAACGGATTACAAGGAAAAATATGATTTTTTTTTCGAGTCCCTTAACGAGTCCCTTTTTTTAAATTTATTGAAATTTTCTACTGTAATAACATTTTTTCATTATTCATGTTTCAGTGTAATATTTTTTTGGTTTTTCCAAATTTTAAAACAAAAAATTTTTTTTTTTTTTTTAAATAGAGATTTCAAAAGGGTGTTGAAAATGCAGGCATTTTTAGCATTAATTTAAAACATGTTAGCAAAACACAATGTGAAAAATACTTGTCATCTAAATACATTTGAACTTGAAGAATAAAAAATATTACAACAGTAGAAAATTTCAATGAATATCAAAAATCGGATTGCATTGCTTAATCAAGTGCTCTGCCACACTTTAGATGCCTGGGGAAGTTGTAATAACTTGACTGATTTTCAACTGATTTTAGTTTTTGGGACTTTATTGGAGAGGCATTTTACTCCGTATTATAATTCTGTAACCACTTGAATTAAAACTTAACTTAAAATACCAAAAAAATTGAGAAAACAGAAAAAATACATATTTTTCCTTGTAATACGTTTTCTAAACTTCAAGGCTCATGCGGGACGCCTTACCCATGTCCGATCGTTCTTAATTTTTGTGAAATGTATTTTTTACCTCGAACTGAATATATATAGGATAAGTTAGGGTCAGTATCTACTAATTTAATTTTTTTGGAGCACCATATAAAATAAATCAGAGTCAAAAAATTAAAGGTGCAATTTTCAATATTTGAAAAAAATAGAAAGAATTGCGATCACATGTCGAATAATGGCTTACAAGTTACGAAATTTAGAGTAGAACTTTTAGACGTTCTTAAAAAAAATCGAAGGTTTCGGATTTTTTCTTTTTTTCTTTTTCTTTTTCAAAAAGTCGATTTTAATTTTTAAAAGTTAAAAAATAAGTGATAACTGCTTCGAATAATTTTTTAAATATTTTTTCTAAAACTACATTTAAATACCAACAAAACACTGTCCAACTTTTTTTAAGATATCAATATTTTTAACTGGTCAAAATTAATTGAAAATTAATTGAAAGTTTTAATCGCCATTTTGAAAAATTGATTACTCAACACCATCTTGGAATAAATGGCTGAAATTTGGTATCCAAGTTGCATTTAATAAGTACTAAAATGAAAGGTCTTTGGAAAACCTATCTACGTGTGCTAAGAACGTGTCCAAACATGCACAAATTTTCGTCATATTGAGTAAAATACCAAAATTTTAGGACATTTTTGTTAATAAGTCGAAAAATATTAACTTCTTTGGCCCGTTGTTAGCACCACAAGATAGGTATTTTTAATACCTTTAATCTAATACAACACATGCCTATATTAATTTTGATTGCGTAAATCGTAAAAAACTGAAAAAGTCAATTTTGCCCCATACAAATCGACCCCACCTAAAAATGAGTGTGGGCCACTAAAAAAATAAAAGTGTCCAATTAATTTTCGTTCTTAAAAACATATCCAAATTTCATGAAGATCGGAAGGTGACACCAGGGAGACTTCCCTTGTTGGCTGATTTTCAACCGATTTTAGTTTTTAGTACCTTATTAGAGAGGTATTTAAATACGAATTACAATTCTGTAACCATTTGAATTCAAAATTAACTCAAAATATCAAAAATATTGAGGAAATGAATAAAAAGACATATTCTCCTCCGTATAATTAGATTTTAAAATTCATAGTCGATGCGGCACGCCTAACCCATGTCCGTTCATCCTAAAAGACGTATTTTTATTTTCAAATGAATACATCTTGGTGGTGTTACGGTTAATATATAACAATCTTTTTTTTTTTGGAGCACCGTATTAAATAATTCAGAGTCAAAGAAAAAATGGCACAAAATTTAAAAAATAGAACAAGTTGTGATTACATCCCGAATTATGGCTTAAAAGCTGTGGTTAAGAGTAGTTTTTTTTTTTTTTAAATCAAAGGTGTCAGAAAATTTTTTTTTAAAAATTAAAGTCGATTGTAATTTTTAAACATTAATAGGGCAATTCTGTATGTCGACAAAACGTTTCGTCTACAGACGGGAAGCAGTCACTATTGTGATTCACTAAATCGATAAAATATTTTCGTTTATGTTACGGGGTTGGTGTCTCTGATTTACGTGACTTTCAAACATGGAATTGCCAAATATTAAAAAACATTAATATTTAAATTTTTTTGATACAATTTTCTTTAATTTTTTAAATGTTGCAATTCTGTTATCTACAAAATTGACATTTCAAAATAAAAATAAAAAATAAATAAACAAACAATACAACTTTTTTAACCATTGTAAAAAATGTAAATATACGGAAAAAATTAACAAATGTGGATAGTTCTCAAGAAAAAAGGTAAGCTAATTTGCCTGCGTAAAATTTTATCATGTAAATGATTAGAAAAAATACATTTGTATATTTTTCAGATAGAAGAACTGCATATTGTGCTGCATATAACTGGCTGCTCCCACTTAAGTTCGGTGAAAAAGGAAGTCTAATAAAATGGAACTGATTTTCCGGCCAAAGGCGAAAAACAACTAAGAAATTAAAGAGTATAGCGAATATTTTAGTTTGAAATCAAATTTATTTTTTGTTTGCATACATAAATAAAAAGTTAATAAACTAATACGATTAATGGATTTGTTGTTGCTTTATCTAGACTGCAGTAGAATCCAATCTTGTATCTTCTTAACAGCATCAACATATATTATTCCAGCGGTTCCAAAGTCTCTAAAAAATACAAAAATAATTGCTTTCTGTAGAAAAAATGTCTCAGAATCTGAGAACTTTTCTATAGAAAAAATGTCTCAGAATCTGAGAATTTTTCTATAAAAAGAGAATATGAGAATTTTTCTATATAAATCTGAGAATCTGAATCTGAGAATTTTTCTATAGAAAAAATGTCTCAGAATCTGAGAATTTTTCTAAAGAAAAAATGTCTCAGAATCTGAGAATTTTTCTATAGAGAAAATGTCTCAAAATCTGAGAATTTTCTATAAAAAAAATATCTCAGAATCTAAGAATTTTTCCATAGAAAAAATGTCTCAGAATCTGAGAATTTTTTTCTATAGAAAAATTCTCAGAATCCGACATTTTTTCTATAGAAAAATTCTCAGAATCTGAGACATTTTTTTTAAAGAAAAATTCTCAGAATCTGAGACATTTTTTCTATAGAAAAATTTTCAGAATCAGACACATTTTATCTATAGAAAAATTCCCAGAATCTGAGACATTTTTTCTATGGAAAAATTCTCAGAATCTGAGACATTTTTTCTATAGAAAAATTCTCAGAATCTGAGACATTTTTTCTATAGAAAAATTCTCAGAATCTGAGACATTTTTTCTATAGAAAAATTCTCAAAATCTGAGACATTTTTTCTATAGAAAAATTCTCAGAATCTGAGACATTTTTTCTATAGAAAAATTCTCAGAATTTGAGACATTTTTTCTATAGAAAAATTCTCAAAATCTGAGGCATTTTTTCTATAGAAAAATTCTCAAAATCTGAGACGATTTTTCTATAGAAAAATTCTCAGAATCTGAGTCATTTTTTCTATAGAAAAATTCTCAGAATCTGAGTCATTTTTTTTATAGAAAAATTCTCAGAATCTGAGACATTTTTTCTATAGAAAAATTCTCAGAATCTGAGACATTTTTTCTGTTGAAAAATTCTCAGAATCTGAGACATTTTTTCTATAGCAAAATTCTAAGAATCTAAGAAGTTTTTTCTATAGAAAAATTCTCAGAATTTGAGACATTTTTTCTACAGAAAAATTCTCAGATACTGGGACATTTTTTCTGTAGAAAATTTCTCAAAATCTAAGACGTTTTTTCTATAGAATAGTTATTAAAAAGTTTTGTAAATAAAATGGCCTTAGAATCTGAGAATTCTTCAATAGCAAAACTGCTTTGAAACAGATACATATTTTTAAGAGGAAAGTGGCTATAAACCTGGTAACATTTCTACACCAAAATTAGCGAGAAAAATTATTTCTCCTTACCTCAATTAGATTAATGTTGTAGTATCCCTATCCATAAGTAGTTATTGTAATGTTTATCGCTTCCATGTCTAATAAATACAGCAACCGAAAACCACACGTTATGATCCGTACCTTTGTAAAAAGATTTTTATTTATTACAAAATATGTATAGTTGAAATACGTGTTTATAGGACTTACTCAGATTCCGCGTTTGTTCCAACACTATTTTTTCACGCTTATTATTGTTATTATTAAAAAAAAAAGAAATACAATTAAAAAAGAAATACAATTAAAAAAGAAATACAAAATATTATGTGAGTGATTTGACACTTAAATCGTGCGTTATCGACATACAGAAATGAATATAATTACGTAACTATTTGTCATTATCAAAGACACCAACCCTAATAGACGTTTTTAAACTATAGTGAGATAGAGAATTCAAAAAAAAAGAACTCATTGTCAGTATCATTTTAGTCGGAAACCGACAAAAATCGACATAGAGCTAAAACACCCCAATTCAACCGACGAGTTGACCGCACCCCCTCCAAATTTAATGAAATTAAGTACTGGGGTTTACTTTAACAAAAAAGAGATTTTGCCAATTTTTCAGCATTCTGGCCATTCCAGTCTTCGAGATATGAGGTCTTGAAAATTAACAAAATCGTATATATTTGACAAAAGTGTTCTGACATAAATAAAGATATCTCGAAAAGTAATAACAATACAGGTCTTATTCACGTTTCAAATAATAGGTAAAAAGACAGCCTTTAAAATGGCATTCACCAAGATTTTTTTTGAAAAAGGTCAAAGGTCATTGGTTTTTACCCTCATTTTTGGAGAGCTATATCTCAAAAAACGATATTTTTAAAATTTTGGAAAAAATATATGTTGTTAAGAATCACCCATGCTACTTAAGTTTAAATTTTCAGGATGGAGACTTCATTGGAACTTTTTATATTATAAGAAACATTGCGACAGGAAAGAAAAAGCGGTTTAATTTCCCTTAGAAAAAAAAAAATATTTTTTTTGTCTTTGAAATTCTGGTACAAAAATTAATTTTTCAGAATGTTTTTGACGTGCTGAGTCCAAATATGACCTTTGAACTGGCCTATCGCTATTACTTTTCAAGATATATGCACCTAAATGTTTAAAATAACACAGAAATAGCATTTCAGCAATTTTCACACATTTATGTGCAGATAACTCGAAAACTAACAGCGATAGGCCAATTCAAAGATCATTTATGGACTCAGCACGTCAAAAAACATTCAGAAAAGTGAACTTTGGTACCAGAATCTCAAAGACAAAAAAAAAATTTTTTTCTGTAAGGAAAAAAACACCTTTTTTTTCTTTTCTGTCATTATGTTTCTCTTAATATTAAAAGTTCCAATGAAGTCTCCATCCTGAAAATTTAAACTTAAGTACTATAGGTGACCCTTAATAACATATATTTTTCCCAAAATTTTAAAAATATGGTTTTTTGAGATATAGCTCTCCAAAAATTAAGGTTAAAACCAATGACCTTTGACCTTTTTAAAAAAAAATCTTGGGGAATGCCATTTTAAAGGTTGTCTCATTACCTATTATTTTCAACCTGACTGAGGCCTGTATTATTATTACTTTTCGAGTTATCTTTATTTATCTCAGAACACTTTTGTTAAATATATACGATTTTGCCAATTTTCAAGACCCCGTATCTCGGGAAGAAAAACTACCAGAAGTCCAAAATTTTGGCACCACGATTTTTTTGTAAGGACCCAACTATATTCCAAGTTTCATCAAATTGGAAAGGGGTAAGGTCAAAAATGCTACTTTTTTCGGTTGAATTGAGGTGTTTTAACTCCATACTGAATTGGGGCATAAGTGATAATTACTTCGAAAAATTTTTAACTTTTTCAAGTTTTTTTTTTTTCTAAAATTCGTTTAAATACCAAAACAATTTTGTCCAACTTTTTTTAAGATATCTATCCAGCGGTCAAAATTAAGTAATTAAAAATTTTAATTTCTTAATTTTTTTGAAAAAATTGCCATTTTAAAAATTGATTAAACAAAACTGACTTGGACTAAAAGGATGAATCAAAAAATGAGCGCAATCGAATATGGTCGGGTCCGAAAGTGTGCGATTAGGCATGGAATGCCCCATATATTGACGAATTGCTAGAAAAATATTTAAACAAATAACGAAAATATGTTTAAAAAACATTCCAACATTTGAACAGATTTAAAAAGAATGCAAAAAAAGTTACGTACATATCGCTGCTTTACTTGTATAGTGTCATAACTCAAAAAATGCATTTTTTGAGTTAATGATGCATAATTATTCGTTATATCGTGCTTTATATTGTGTCAACAATTCGTATTAATATCTTTTAAACTCATCGTTTGAGAAGAGTACACGCCATTATTACATTTTCTATGTACCGGCTTTTTCCAATTAAAAACCAGTTTCAATAGTAAACTTTAATCGTGTTTTCTGCAAAATCAAATATTTTGAGTTATGACACTATACAAGTAAAGGAGCGATATGTACATACATATTTACAAATAGACAAATAATAATGTTCTAAAGCCAAATAAAATAAAACAAAATAAATAAACAATAAAAACATGAATACAAAATATAAACCAACAAACAGGAACAAAGCACTTAACACCAATGGCGGAACTAACATTTATATGGCACTACACTCTAAACGCGTTCAGTATATGAGTACGGCTACACCATTTTCTGTTATATTCGAAACAATAAAAATATTGATCAGGAAGTAAGAATCATCGCAATGTCTATTGGAACTTTTTTATTTGATAACATATGCTATAGTTAAAAAGCAGCCCACATTGATATTCTATTTCTCACTTCTGGGTTCTATTATACATCGCCAAATAAAAGAAAGGTGCACCCATGATCGGGACTAACAAATTCTGAAATTAGAGTTAAAAAATATATTTTGTGACTACCAGAATCAAATTATTCACAAAAGATAGTATTTTAAGCATTGAAGCAGAGTCGGTAATTTTTCATTTTAAAAATTTTCAAAATAATTTAACAAAAAAAAATCTAGAAAATTCGCAAGAATTCCTTGTAATTTTATTTGCGTCAAAAAACTGTAAGTTTACAATTTTATTGGTAGAAAGCTTGTAAAATTACGAAATTATTGGTCAAAAGCTTGTAAAATTACTAGGAATTCTCGTAAAATTGGAGGTAGAAAAAATCTAGTAAAATTACGAAAACTCTTTGTAAACTTTATCGAGTCAAAAAATTTGTAAATTTACAATTTTATTGGTAAACACATTGTAAAATTACATAATTATTGGTAAAAAGCTTGTAAAATTACTAGGAATTTTTGTCAAATAGCAAACAAAAAAAAGTTACAAGAGTTTCATGTAATACATGTTTTTTTTTTGGAGTGTTTATATGTTCGTCACTAAGCTTACCAAATTCTCTAAATTTTTGTAAACTGAGCATTTATAGATGTGGTAGTTTTTTCACAAGACTTCGAAATTTATGCTTCTCTTGGGGATCCTAAATGGAATTTGTTTCTCCATTGAGAGGTGGATGTTTAAAAGTATGATAAGTAATAAGCAGGGAAACCAAAAATATGCAGTATCATGTTTTTTCCTGCGCTTTGTATTGATAAATGGGTAAGGTATTTATCCGTTTCAGAAGATTTTAAGAAATCTGGCATCGATTTGTTAGAGCATATTTTTGCATATTTTAGCCTTTTTTTATACCCTACACCACTCTGTGGTACAGGGTATAATGGGTTTGTGCTGATGTTTGTAACTACCCGAAATATTGGTCCTAGACCTACCTTCAAGTATACCGGTCGACTCAGAATTACTTTTTGAGTCGATTTAGCGATGTCCGTCCGTCCGTCCGTCCGTCTGTCCGTCCGTCCGTCCGTCCGTCTGTCCATCTATCGGTTTAAGCACGATACAGGTCGCGATTTTTAATCAATTGACTTGAAGTTTAAAACTTAAGCCTCTTTTGGCCCAAGGACGAAGCCTATTGAAATTGGAGAAAATCGGTCCATGTTAACCCCTAGCCCCTAAACAAACGCCCCCTTTGGATTACGCTTAACTGACTCTAATAACTGTATTATATTAGATATATATTATATTGAAATTTAGCAGGTAATCAAATTTTGTATGCACAAATCACTATTCCAAATTTCAAAGAAATCGGGTCAGTCCTTCTGGTAGTCCCCATACAAACCACCCTCCCGATATTCACATAATTCCCTCAAAATTCATAAAAATGCAAATCTATATAAATAAAAATCAATTGTCGTTCGTTGGTAACAGCATCAGTTGAGAACGGCTGGACCGATTTGGACAATTTTTTTTTGAAATGTTCGTCATAGCCCAACTTAGGTTTTTACGTAAAGAAAAATTGACCACGCCCACTTTTACGCCCACTTTTTTCGACTTATCTAAAATCGGAAAACGGCTGCACCGATTTGGATAATTTTTTATTTAAATGTAAGTAATAATCCAATTTAAGTTTGTACTGAAAGGAAAATCGACCATGCCCACTTTTACGCCCACCTTTTCAATTTATCTAAAATCTGAGAATGGCTGGACCAATTTGGCAATTTTTTTTTAAATGCATTTTCATCATATTCCAACTTTGGTTTTTACGAAAAAAAAAATTACCACTCCCACTTTGGCTAATTTTTGTTGAAAATGTTCGTCATAATTCAACTAAGGTTTTTATGGGTAATAGAATTTCCCACGCCCACTTTTTGCTATGTATCGAAAGAACTAAGATGGCTAGACCGATTTGGTTATAGTCCGCAAAAGATTTTTAAGGAAAGAAAAATTGTGCACACCGCTCACTTTTCCCGATATATATCATGGAATGGGTGGATATATTTATCTAATTTTGTTTTTAATGTTCGTCATAGTAAAGCAAAGGTTTTTCGGAAAGAACAATTTTCCACTTCTATGCCCACTTTTGAATGGATGGACCGAGTTGGTTAAATTCAAATAAGGTTTTACGGTAAGATAAGTTGTCCACCCTCTCCTTTTTTTCGATATATATAAAATTTACTCCATAGAAAAATAAAATATAGGATAATAAAATATAAATAAAAATCATATGTAGTTCGTTGGTAATCGCATCACTTGAGAAATGACCGATTTGGATAATATTTTTCTTTAAGTTCGTCTTATTTTTTTAAATGTTTTTCTTTGAATTTTTTCGGAAAACAAATTAATCACGCCCACTTTTACGCCTCCTTTTTTCGATATATCTGAAATTGGAGAACGGCTGGACTTAACTTTTTTTTTTAATTTTCGTCATAGTCCAATTTAGGTTAAAACGGAAATAAAATTTGTTCACGCCACTTTTATTTCGATATATCTAAAATAGTAGAACGGCTGGGCCGATTTGGCTATTAGTAGTATTTGTTGACGTTCGTTATAGTACAACTAAGGTTTTTACGGAAAGATAAATTGTCCACTCCCACATCGAAGAAAGACTGGCCTGATTTGTAAATTTTTTTCTTTAATGATCATTATAGTCCAAGTAAGGATTTTGAAATAATTATTGGCCTCCCCCACTTAAAAGCCCACATTTTTCAACATCCTTAAAATTTGCAACACTTGAGAACGCCTGGGCCGATGTGGCTAATTGTTTTAAATGTTTGTAATGTTCCATATAATTGTTTGGAAAGAAAAATTGTCCTCGGCCACTTTTTTTCGATGTGTCTAAAATTCGTTTTTACTCTAATTCGATCTTTTAAAAAAATATTTCTTAATATATTCCTTTTAAACTTGGTAAAAATGATTTTTAAACCCTTGGGGTTTTTACCATATGTAAAACTTTAACTTACCATACAAATTTTAACGCCCACTTTTGTCTAAATATGTCGACTACTAATGATCGGACTGACTTTTTTATGTTGATTATTATAACCCTTGCGAAATAATGTAAGAGACAAAAAAGTTGAAAGAAAGTATGAGGTGAGGTTGAGATTGCTAGAAATAGAATTGTAGTGTTGGAAACTGTCAAAATTTATTCTGTAGAAACTATAAATATTCACATATATAAAAAACAGTTTTCATTAACAAGACAAACCGACATTTAAAATCCTACTGAAGATGACACTAACTGGAGTGTTTGAAACCGGTATAGGAAATACCAGAAATGTCTATAATTTTTAGAAATTCAATTTTTCTTCTGCATTTTTTCAACTTGAACCCTTATAACAAATATAATTAGAGCCCGTGCTCGATCTGTACTTACAGAAAAAATCAAATAAAATTACTGACAAAATATGTCGCCATTAGGCACGTCTCCGAAACAGAAAATGCAAATTCCTTCATTTGTGTCTGCAATTCCAGATCATGTTGGTAACCCTTGCGAAATAATGTAAGAGACAAAAAAGTTGAAAGAAAGTATGAGGTGAGGTTGAGATTGCTAGAAATAGAATTGTAGTGTTGGAAACTGTCAAAATTTATTCTGTAGAAACTATAAATATTCACATATATAAAAAACAGTTTTCATTAACAAGACAAACCGACATTTAAAATCCTACTGAAGATGACACTAACTGGAGTGTTTGAAACCAGTATAGGAAATACCAGAAATGTCTATAATTTTTAGAAATTCAATTTTTCTTCTGCATTTTTTCAACTTGAACCCTTATAACAAATATAATTAGAGCCCGTGCTCGATCTGTACTTACAGAAAAAATCAAATAAATATTATAGTTTTAATTTGAGGAAATTTAACTGAGAAAAGTGTCCCGAAAAAATGAAAAATTCGAACAAAAATAAGAACAACGAGGAATATGCGTAATTTATTTTTGTGTTGTTCGTAATGATACAAAAGAAGTTTTGAATTTGTACAGTACGCAAAGTCGAAGATATGGTTATTTTTTTTTTGTTCCTAAAATATAATTTGAAGATGATTATCTGCCTAATCAGGTCTTTAAAACCACGCCTACAATTTTTTCTAAGCCAAGAAATTCATTACCCTTTTTTGCAGGGCTATATATTTGAAGCGATACGAAATATAAAACTGATCTTATATTTGGGCCAGCAACGCGGACCGGGCCAGCTAGTATTTGATAAAAATTGTATTATTATGTGTTAAACATGAAATTTATAACCTAATCAAATCGCAATATAATTGGACCATTTTTGGACTTGTTCCCCCATAAAAAAATTTTGACCGATATTCAGTTAAATCGGTCTATTGGCAAAAAAATAAACCAATTCCACTAAAATTTGATCTGTGTGTGTTTTCTACACTTAATAAAGATCTTACAAAAGACAGATCCAATCGGTCCATGTTTGGACTTGGGATCCATTTTCCGGAAAACACTGGTGTAGGGTATTATATGGTCGGTCTTGACCGACTATAACTTTCTCACTTGTTTTTACTTAAACCAATACTCAGGGGATGCCCCCTACTGATGCTGTGCATTGTATTGATCAGGAAAATAAGGTATGGGAAGGAGGAAAGAGGGAGTAGTGTTTGTGGATATTTGATTTAAATTTTTGTAAGTTATAAGTGACAGGAAAGACCTCTGAAGGGAGTTTATTCCACATACGAATTGTTCGACTGAAAAACGAATTTTCTCTGTAATGCGTTGTGCGAAACACAGGACAATCAACAACATACGGGTGTGCTCTACGAGACAAGCGAGTATTCCGAACAAACACTCGGGCCTGGGGAATAATTTCGCTTATCTCAGATGAACACCTCCCATGATAATATCGATAGAAGAGTGTCACACAACCCACATTCCGACGATGATCCAATGAATCAATAGAGTTGGATACACTACTGTCATTGATAAGCTTCACCGCCCTCCCCTGGACACTGTCCAGAAGCTTCAGAATAGACTCTGAAGCCCCTGCACATATGTGAGAGTTGTATTCCATTTTCGGCCGGATATAGCTGGTATAAATAGTAAGGAGATCGGATGGAGTGAAGTAAGTCTTGCACCGTTTCAGAAAACCAAGACACTTGAATGCTTCTTTCGACACTTGAAATACGTGTTTATTCCAGCGGACATCACACTGTATTCTCATGCCCAGAACATCAAGAGTATCCGATTCCTCAATACCTATACCATCCATAGCTACAGATGACAATGCTGACTCTACAGCCCGTCTGTGGGTTAACATACAACATTGGGTCTTGCGTGCATTAAAATCGACCTTATTCGCTCGACCCCACTCGGAGATTGTGGAAAGGTCCTGGTTGAGTGTGTCATTCATGTTCTGCCGCATGCCCTCTATCTCCAAAGAGCTTGGCCTGTGATCGAATGAAAATGAATGGCAAATGTTGCTGTCATCTGCAAAAGAGTAGATAGGATTGAAGGTCTGACCAAGAAGGTCATTAATAAAAATAAGGAATAGAGTAGGAGAAAGAACAGAACCTTGCGGTACCCCTGAATTTAGCTGAAACTCGTCTGATGATACCCCATCTAAAACAACACGTATAGTGCGGTCTCTGAGAAAACTCGTTATAAAGCGAGAGAAGTCATTACCGACACCAAACGCAACAAGCTTAGTCACGAGTGCTCCGTGCCACACACGATCGAACGCCTTAGAAATATCTAGAGCAACCACTTTACTCTCACCAAAATGGTGGAGGGACCGACTCCAACGTCCGATAGAAACGCTAACAGGTCTCCCGTAGATCGACCGCTACGGAAGCCATACTGTCGATCATTTAAAAGTGAATTGGTCTCTAAATATTTCACAAGATGGAAGTTAACCATGCTCTCCATAACTTTGGAAAGCGCAGAGCAAATTGCGATTGGGCGGTAATTTTCAGGGTTGTTAGCCGCACCCTTTTTAGGGATTGGCTGGATATTGGCCACCTTCCAACATGAGGGGAAGACTCCCGCACGGTACGAAGAGCTGAAAAGGTTTGCCAATGGACGTGCTAACGTAGACGAGCACTGTTTCAGCACTAGTGCTGATATGCCATCCGGCCCCGGGGACTTGTTTACGTTGAGATCCGCAAGAACCCTTTTGACTGCTCGGGCCCGAAAGAAAATCGAAGGCATAGTATAGGATACCCTTTCGAGAACGGGCAGTGGTTGATCGCTTTCCGGCAAGAAAGAATTTCTTGCAAAAAGTTCGGCGAAGAGGTTGGCCTTATCAACCGGGTCAGTGAATGATTGATCATCCTTTAAAAGAGTTGGAATAGAAGAACTAGCATTATCCTTTACTCTTTTAACGAACGACCAAAAAGTTTTACTGCCCCGAGGAGCAGAAAGAACTTTAGCACGTAGACGCCGTTCGTATAGAACCTTTTCGCGTCTAAGTACTTTGGCACACTCGGATCTCGCCTTTTTGCGATGCAGATCAGTAACGACGTTCTTATTTGAACGCCAATTACTAAACGCTTCCTCTCTGGAGCTGACTGCATTTCTACACGTCTGGTTAAACCAACACTTGTGTTTTGATTTATCCGAAATATGCTTCGTTGGAATAAATAATTTCATTCCAAGGATAATTATATTTACTACCATTTCTGCAGCGGCTTCGACGTTATCGTCGAGAAAACAGAGTTTCCAGTTGAAACTTTTTTGAGCATTTTTTAAGTTTTTATAGCATTTTTTTTTAATTTTTAGAGAATTGTTTTCCCCATTTTTTTTTAAAAACACTTATTTTTAATTTTTTTTTGGGATGCTTTTTTTTTTAAATTTTGTAAGTGGATTGAAATGTTTGTTTCTTTTTCTTTTCCAAAATAACGGGGTTCTGACGATTAATTATGCTTTGGCCTTTTCTTGCCTCATTAACCCATATAACCCTCTAACTACCCCACATAACGGTATTTGTTGGGCCTATTCTCTAAAAATTGTAAAAAAACACCTCGAAAAAGGGGGCATAATTTTTTTTAAGAGCATATTTTTATTGTTTTTAGAGCATATTTTCCGTTTTTAAGCGCATAAAACGTGTTTTTTAGAGCATATTTTTGGTTTACCTGGTAATAAGAATTATGATAGAATTATTATAAAACACAAAAAAGTTTTAAATTTCTATCTATTATCTGTTTAGACTTAGCATGATTTATATAAAGCATTACACACCAAACGTCCCTCCCAAGAATTTCGAATTGATTGCCCTATATGAAACTAAGAAAACAGCGTTCGTTGTTGTTTTTTCAATTTTTCAAAACTTGGTCTCACGTGGCATTACACACCAAATGTCCCGCTAAAAAAAAAAAAAAAACATGTGTCCCATGAATTTGTGCATAGGTTGTATTAATAGTCCTACATGGAACTAAGAAAATTACTTTTTTGGTTGTTTCAATTTGTCAAAACTTGGGCATACAACTTTCATTTAACATTTTTGTTTATTATTTTATTGGCTATGAATTGATTTTTTTTTTTGGAAAATTTTCAGAGACCATTCTGAAATTTCTAATTCTGTAAACAAGTCAATTTATTAACAATTCGGCCACATATTTTCCTTTCCTGATTTTTTTTTTTTAAGTTAAGATGTTAGTCTATCCGCACAAATAACTACGACGCGCGTTTTTCGTTTTCTTTTTTTTTTTCTTTTTCAAGAAAATCGTATTTGATTATGTATTAAATTTCATAATAGCTATGTTATTTTCTTGGTTCAACATAGCGTATGAGTTACTAATATTTGCGAAATTCGTTGATCTGTAACTCATACGCCATGTTGGAACAAGAAAATACAAGCAACCCGAGTAAAAATTCGATATATTCTTATATATCACATCTTATTTGAGATTTGAATTATCAGTACTGATCCAAGTAAGATCAATTCTGATCCGAGATTTGAAAGATCAGTACTGATCCGAAAAATGGATCGCTAAGATTAGATCAGTTTTAACCGGACGGATACAATGTCATCCGATGAAAACTGATCTAATCTTACCGATCCATTTTTCGGATCAGTACTGATTCTTTTTTACTTGGAAAATTATAAAATTTAATATTTAATCATCTAAACTTACAAAAAAAAAAGGTGCTTGAAAAAGGACTAAAATGACCCCTTAAAATGGCAGTTAGAGGGTTAATATGTTTTAAGAAAAGAACCGCCATAAAATTTCACTGAGTACATCAAATCTTATTTTGAAGCTCAGATGTGTCCTTATTATAGTATTTTTGACGTTTTCCAAGCGCCTTTGATAAAAAAATAAAAACTTCAGTGGGCTATAAAAAAAAAATCCGAACTGACTTTGCAAAACCCTTTGGTGATTTTGTCCATTTGATGGTCAACTTTCATACGGCGTTGAAGCCATTTAGGCTCATTTTTCTTGTTGCACAGTGTTATTAGATTGAGATTTTTTCTTACAGCAAATGTGTTAGAATTTTAAACTTTTTTTATTTGGACTAAAATGTAAAATTTTCTTTTAAAACTAATTGTAAGTAAACAATAACACCGCTCAACACACATTTTCCGGTTTGAATTCTGATGATCAATTTTAGTAGACTTTTGTAACGGCACGTTACATTCCCCCCTACTTTAAAAAAAAAATAATGTTTGTGATTATTTTTTCTCCCTTACCAAAGAAAAGTAAATTTTACCTAACTGCTAAGAGCTTCGGCTCGATTGTGACGGGTCGCTGTTGAATTGTTTTGTTATATGGAGAGTTGATAGCCCGCATCTATTCAGATGTTTATTTTTCCGTTGTTGGGTGAGGGATACCTTGTCTGTATGACGGTGATGATGGCTTGGTCTCGTGAATTGTCCTGGCTTGGATTTTATGTAATCGGCGCTTATTTTCGCTAGCTGAACCGATTGCTCCACAATAGTCGTCTCTGGCACAATTCGTGCTTTTCTGACCTTGACATTTCCCACTAAGCTGGCGAAGTGGAGTGAAGTTGGAACTTGTGTCGGATTAAGCTCTAATTGGTTTGGTTTGGACGTTGACTTTTTTGTACCATCTTTGTGTGACTTTGCTTCAAGGATTGCTGGACATGGGCAATCCTTAGACAAAATTCCATCGGCACCACATCTGGAGCAAAAAATGTTTATCGAGTTACGACATTGCCTTCTCGAGTGTCCTTTTATTTTGCAGCGCCAACAATGCGTCTCTCGACAGTAGGTAACATCGAGTGTTTTGACCCCGTCAAAATGCGATCGCTCTTTATCCTCAGTCTGCCGAAGGGACTCATACTCGGAAACTTGGTCTAAAAGTCCGTCCAGGGATTTAAAATCTTGGCGCCGAACATACAATCGGTATTCTGGTCTCAGACCTTCATATATCCTTTCCGTATGATCAATTTGTCGCAGCTGTGGGTGTCGCCGAATCAGAGTCTGTATCTCCAAAACGAAATCCTTGGCTTTTTCTTTTCGGCCTTGTTTACGATTGTATATTGCTTCCTCAATATCAGACAGGTATCTCCTCGGTAAAAAGAAACGAATTGCTTTCACCTTAAACTCCTCCCAGGTTCGGATTTCGCCACGGTATATCCGATACCATTGCAATGCTCGGTCCTTCAATATCTACCATAACGAAAACATTAATCGGTCGTTAGGAATAGAGTAACACTCGGCTAACTCCTCTAGACGTTCTAAAAACTCCAGCAGGTTTTTGGAGCCGTCGTATTTCACATCCCAACGAATAATTATTTTCATAATTTCTAAATCGCTTAGCTTATTTAAGACTTGTTCACTAGAAAGATCTTGGTTTGTGTGTAATTCCCTCGTTCCAAATTCGTTGGTGGTGTTGTCAATTTTTCCACAAGGTGCGTTTTTGGAAACGAGTCCCTGCTCTGGCGCCATTTGTGATGCAGTTTTGTTTCCAGCTGAGGTAGCACTAGATATGTCCAGTGTTCAACAAAGGTCTGCTTCGGGTGCTAACTACGATAAGCAAAAATACTAAGTAACTCACGAGAATGGGGTGCAGGTGAGTCGTGTTAATACGAACGATAGGTGGCGTTCGGGTTTAGTGGGCGATCGGGTGCTAGGTTAGGTTAGGTTAGGTTGTAAGTGGCTGCTGACGTTTTACGTCAACACACGTAGACTCTGAGGTCCATTGTGATACCACGGGATCGTAATAGGTTTCCCTACTAGTCCCTGTCGTTAAACCAGTTTGAGCTTCTTATGAAACTCCTTAGATGTTGAATTTTGACATCCGACAAATCTGAAAGATCGTACAGCTCCCTAGATCCCAGTGAAGCAAGTCGCTGACCAGAAAGTGCCGGGCAATGGCAAATAAAGTGTTCGATAGTTTCCAACTCCTCTTCATCCATGCAACTTCGGCAAAAGTCATTCGACGGCACATTTAACCGCTCTGCGTGCTTCCCTATAAGACAGTGTCCGGTAATTATAGAAACCACCGTCGAAATCTCTCCTCTTGGAAGCGATATCAGCTCACTTGTGCGCCCCTGATTAAGAGAAGGCCAAATCAGTCGTGTTGTCTCACACGTCCATCCATTTGCCCATCTTTGATTAGTCTCCGTCGCAGAACAAAGCCGTAGGTTTTGCTTGCAAGTTTCTAGAGGCATACCAACACATTCCAATTCTGTTGGAACCTGTAAGGTAGTTCCTAGTCTTGCAAGCTCATCGGCTTTGCAATTCCCTGGAATGTCTCTGTGCCCTGGGACCCATATGAGTCGTATGTTAAACTGCTTGGCCATCTCATTTAAAGACGTGCGGCAGTTAAGGGCAGATCTTGTTTTCAGAAACATTGAAACATTTGATCGGGTGCTAACTACGATAAGTAAAAGTACTAAGTAACTCACGAGAATGGGGTGCAGGTGAGTCGTGTTAATACGAACGATAGGTGGCGTTCGGGTTTAGTGGGCGATTGGGTGATAACTACGATAAGTAAAAATACTAAGTAACTCACGAGAATGGGGTGCAGGTGAGTCGTGTTAATACGAACGATAGGTGGCGTTCGGGTTTAGTGGGCGATCGGGTGCTAACTACGATAAGTAAAAATACTAAGTAACTCACGAGAATGGGGTGCAGGTGAGTCGTGTTAATACGAACGATAGGTGGCGTTCGGGTTTAGTGGGCGATCGGTGCTAACTACGATAAGTAAAAATACTAAGTAACTCACGAGAATGGGGTGCAGGTGAGTCGTGTTAATACGAACGTTAGGTGGCGTTCGGGTTTAGTGGGCGATCGGGTGCTAACTACGATAAGTAAAAATACTAAGTAACTCACGAGAATGGGGTGCAGGTGAGTCGTGTTAATAAGAACGATAGGTGGCGTTCGGGTTTAGTCGGATTTCTAACTACAGGGTTTTAACTACGGACCAACTACGGCTAAAGACGGAGTTGGGAACAGGAATCTGGTCGGCTTACGGTATACATCGTATATTCTACGAGGTATATCACGAACTCCAACTGGTTTCTCGTTGTTCTGGTCAGCCAAACTTTGTCATTATAAATAACAATTTGACCAACTCAACGAGAATTGCGAGATAGTATTAACTGTTTGCTAGTAATAACTATCAAACAAATAACTCTATATTGGGTATGGGTACAAGTAGAGTGATGAGGTATATGGAAAAGTATTTTCCTTGTAACGGCACGTTACACTTTGATCTCCTGATTCCAAATCTGTTCTCCAAATTTTCCCATCACGTCCAGATTTTTAGTTATTCACGGTTGAAAATGCGAAAAATGACGATTTTTGCATAATTTGAAAGCCTGCACAGCAGCCATTCAGTGGAATATAAATCAGGTATAAAGAGCAAAAGTATAATTTGTCTATGGTCTCCAACATAGAACACAATTTTTTTCAAATTATTACGTTTGGTTGGGCTTTACTTGCGTTCAGTGTTGCCAGAACTTGGTAATCAAAAACGGCTAAATCCTCTTGAAAAAACGGCTAAAAAAACGGCTAAAGAATGGCTAAAAAAAGGCTAAAATATATATTTTACTTTTTGAGAAAAACTAATGTAAATTCATATTTTGTACCTTTTTTGATACATATAATAAATAAGGAGATCTTTTATTACGGTTTTGACATATTTAAGATCAAATGAAGAGAGTACAAAACACTTTTTTAATGATTTAAATATTTTATATTAAATTTTTTTATAAAAATATATATAAAAATTTTGACTGCAAAAACGTTATTTAAGTAAAATATCTTTTTTAGTTATTTTGGCTTAAAAAAATATCAACACGTGAATTCGAGGTGAAACTTTTTACTCTTGGGACCGTTTCGCTGAAACCTAACCAGAAGAATTCCAAAAATATATATGCCAAGATTCAGCAATCAGCCTTCAAGTTGAGTTTTGAACGTTAGCGTATTTTTAAAAGACGGAGAAACGGGCATCGCTTGATCGTCTAAAATTTAGTATAATGTTTATGGTGTGAATATGACAAAAATATACGTGATTTTATTCCAGACTAGTGTTAATAAAAATTCACACATATGAAAAACAATTACCTACTAACAAAACAAACTAACATTTAAAATCCATCTGATGATAACACATAACTAAAGTGTTTGAAAAAGGTATGGGAATACCAGAAATGTCTATAATTTTTAAAAATTACATTTTCTCCTACATTTCTAAACTTAAATCTTTATAACAAATAGTATTAGAGTCTGTGATCGATCTGTACAAACTTAAAAACCAATAAATTCTCTATTCTAATATAAAAAACACACTAAAAATGACCTTTTAACCGAAAACTCAAAAATGGCTAAAAAACTGCTAAAATAGTTTCAAAAATGGCTAAAAAAACGGCTAAGAGCTAAATGCCCTTTTCTCCGGCTAAACGAGTTCAAAAGGAGCTAAATCTAGCCGGAAAATGGCTAAATTGGCAACACTGCTTGCGTTTTAAAATGATACTGTTAAAATTACCATTTTTGTAAAAAAAGGAAGGTAGATACCTTAGTTTTTTTTGATATTTTTCAAAGAAAAACTAAAAAAAATAAATATTTTACAAATTTAAGATTTCTGTGTTATTTTTCGCATACACCGGAAGATATATTTAATGGGTTTAAAAGTCAATAAGAAAGAATGAACTTTTGCCTAAATTTTGAGCTCATCACAGTAAAGATTGATCATCTGGTTATTGTATTAGAGCCTTTTAAAAATGGTGCTTTTTATAATTTTTTTGACAGTGTTTTTTTAAAATGCATGTTTGGCCAGTAATAGTGCAACAACTTGAAATTTTTTGATCATATTTTTGAGATCATAGTTCAATTCTACTCTCACGCTTTATACCTGATTTTTATTCCACCCAGCGGCTGCTGTGCAGGCTTTCAAAAAAGGCAAAAATCGCGGTTTTTTCGCATTTTCAACCGCGAATAATTAAAATTCTAGACGTGATGGAAAAATTTGGAGCACGAATTTGGAATCAGCGAGTCAAAATCTTTAAAAATTTTATATCAAACTTCAAACCGGAGCCAAAAACTTTCGATTTGTTGAGCGGTGTAATTGATCGTAACCGAAATATGGTCATAACAAACCAAGCTCCATTTAAGGAGGGTTCTGATTTTTTGATTGAAAAATCGGCTGCAATTGTTCGGCAAAAACTACTTTATTTTACTAATTATGATTCTAGCTTTCCCAAAACTTTTTTTACTTCGAATAAAAAAAAATCCCCCTAAACTCAAAAGCTTTACCTGATCTAAATATTTGAATTTTTTGAAATAGCACAGTAGAATTTAAAATAATATATATAATTTTACTTTCTTATAAATAATTTGGAAATGGTATTATAGTACTAGAGCACCACCACAAACATGCAGACCTACATTCATAAATGGTAGGAAATATCCATCGTTGTAGAGCAATACTAATAATAACATCAACATTATTGTGTGTGTTTTTTTTTTTTGTTTTTATATAATCACATGAGGAGTAATAAACTGGCAGTAGCTAAAAAAGCAAAAAAAAAAAATATCACCCAGAAAAAATATCCTGCATACAACTACTACTACTACAGCCAATATGTAGTGAACGAATGTACGAACCAACCAACAACTCTAACAAATAATGACAAAATAGGCCTGATTTATGTTTACAACGCGAACGTGACAATCTTAGAAATACGTGCCAAATTGCCACAATTGCATAACTCTGCGACATTGTATGAATAAATCAATATATGTGTTCAGTATACGCCCATACAAACTGTACAGACACACACACACACATATACACATTTATAAACATTGTTTTTTTTTTCAAAACACATACATTTAAGTATTCACTCGTACAGAGACATAAACTAACATTATGCTCTTGTGGACAGTATTGCAGACTAACAATGTTATTTATAGTAAATAACGGTAACACAACATGATACAACAACAAATATACACTACCAAAAAAATGCAAAAACAAAATAAAACAAATACATACAACTATTCCCCAAATACATATGAATATGTTTGAAAGTATGTTTACAGTATATACACAATTGTGTACACAAATATTTTAATGCGTAAACATAAACAAATAAGAGAAGGTGATGCTTTTTAGGAACACTTTATTGGTACTTTTTGATAGATCAAAAGTACCAATTTTTAACGTCCAATTCATAAAAAATAAAAGCTTTTAATCATACTAGTTTTTAAATATTTTGATCCACGACATGTTGCATTTATTTTCCATAAAAAATTTTACGCTGAATTCGAAAATTCACTCAAAAGTTTCAAAAGTAGAACAGTTTTAAAAATATTGGCAACTTTTAAAATTTTCGGTTTTTAAAAAAGAGGCATTCGACACCAAATGTCCCGCTATAGAAAAACCTGTGCCCCGTAAATTTCTGAATAGGTTGAATGAATTGCTCTTAATTTAACTAACAAAGAAGGCCTTTTACAGGGCACCCACCGATTATCCTGAAATTTGAATATGGGAATGAGCGGGAAAAAATAAGAGTAACTTAATTTTTAGCTGCCAAATCTCAAATTAAAAAAAAAAAATATGAAAAATAAGGGCTTTCGTGAAAATCCGAAAAAAAGTCGAACTAGGAGGAATTTCGCCAAACGAAAAAATACGGGTCAGCTTAATTTTGATAGAGATTATTATATATGATTTTGGCGGTCGTATGTACATTAGATCCCCTTTTTATACCTGGTAGGGTCCTATATTGTTCTTAAGTATCTAAAAATGAGTGAGCCAAAATTTGGGATCGATCGGCTAAAAATAACTCGTACCGAAAATGGATTGAAGTTTTAAGACATTCTTATATGAACGAAAAATGTTTTTTTTTCTGGTTTTTGGAAAAATATTGTTATTTGATATTTTTTGTTAAATTTTTTGTGAAATAATATGAAAATGGTATTAAATTACCTTTCCAAAACGCCTAATAAAATTAAAATCGGATAAAAAATAAGCATTTTACGTGTACATGCCCCAGACCCTTGAATGGTTTTTAAAGCCAAAATTTAAAAATTTTCAAAATTTTTACGCAAAAAAATATTTTTTTTTTTTTACTTTATGATCATATTGAAAACATGTTTAAGATAAAAAATATCAGATATGGTAGTAAAGCTTTTTTTATTTGGTACGGGTCGGAATAAAATTTCCGCGGATTCCAAATAAAATGCGTTTTTCTACAATAATTTAGCAAATATGGAAAAATTTGTTCTCTATTGTACGGAACAAAGCATAAAACGTAAATTCAGTAACTTTTGATAAATCGGATTTATGCAGATATTTTATATTATAGAAATGTACAATGTCCCAAATTTGTCAGTTTTGGTTTTTAAATTTTTCAAAAACTGGGCTTAGGAGGCGTGGTCAAATGTTGAAAAAAATGGAAAAATTTTGTCGAGTTGAATTGTTTAAAAATTTCTCAAATTAAGACGGCATGCACCACAATCTCAAAAATTTACATTCTTGTATAGTTATGAATGGGCTATCGATTGAATTTTGTATTTTTAAATATTTTTAAAAAAGTAAATTTATCAAAAATCCGGTCACTTTTGTTTGTTTTTTTAATTTTTTTATACCCTCCAACCACAGTATGGGGGTATACTCACTTTGTCATTCCGTGTGTAACGCATTGAAATATCGGTCTAGGACCGTATAAAGTATATATTTTATTGATCAGTGATCGATTCTAAGACATTCTAGCAATGTCCGTCCGTCCGACCGTCCGACCGTCCGTCCGTCTGTCCGTCTGTAGAGGACAAGATACAGTCGAAAATAAAAGAGCTTGACTTCCTAAGTTTGGCACAAATATGTCTTATATTCCTAGGCAGGTTAAGTTCGGAAATGGGCAAAGCGGACCAAGGGGGAAATAGTCCCCCCTTAGAGAACTAAAGCAACCCATGAAAAATTCCTCTTTTTTACATGAATTTTTGTGTTTTTGTTTAACAAATGCAACGTTTTTATGCTACAGGAAGTTCAAAGTCCTGCATTTGGACCCAGAGAATTAGATAATGTCGTTTTTTCGGTCCGCCCCCCCCCCCCCTTTATGTGCGTGGAATAATTTTTTTTTTTTTTTAAATAATGATAAACTTGTATTTTTTTTAGTGCATAAAGCATAAGAATGAATTTTTAAACACATATTCGAGAGGAAATGGGCCCCCCCCCAATTACCACTTTCGGCCCCCCCCAAAAAAAAAAACGTCCCTGCAATTTTTTTTTTTTTTTGCATATTGGAGGGTACAAAAGATTCGGCACAGCCGAATTTAACACTCTTGCTTGTTTTTTTTAAGTTTAGATGTTTGTATATCCACACAAAAAAATTCAGACATGTGTTTTTCGTTATTTTTGAGAAAATCGCATTGAATTTCATAACAATTTTGTAATTTGCTTGTAATTTCTTGTTTCAACTTAGCGAATGAGTATTAAATATTTGCATAAATGTTACTCATACGCCACGTTGAAACAAGAAAATACAAGCAAATTACTAAATTGTTATGAAATTTTATGTTCATATGCGATTTTCTCTAAAAAAACGAAAAACTCATTACTGTTTTTTTTTTTTTGTGTGGATAGAAAAACATCTAATCTTAAAAACTAAAAAAAAAACAAAAGTTGCGAGAGTTTCTATAAATTGACTTTTTTAAAAAATGGAAAATTTCAGAAAAATAAAATTTTAATAGTTGCTCATATAAAACTATACAAGAATTTAAATTTTTGAGATGGTGGTGTATTCCGTTTTAATTTAATATATATTTATACAAGGCAACTCGACACAAATTTGAGAGTATTTCCAATATTTGACCACGATTCCAAAGCCCAGTTTTTAAAAAATTGAAAATCCAAAAATGCAATTTTCTTAGATAAATATAGGGTTATCCATACAACCTATTCAGAAATATATGGTACATATGTTTTTTTTTTCGCTGAACATTTGGTGTGGAATGCCACAAAAAAAGTTTTACTTAAATTAAAATATTTCCGGAACAAATTACTGAATTGCATTGTTTTTGGTTTTGAATCAAAATAAATTTAACGGTCCCAGCAAAACTTTGGTAATGGGTAGTGATTATATAACACATTACCAGGTAATGTATATACCTTATTTGTAGCATTATTTTAGGATGTCTTACCAAACATTTGTTCCACAACGTATTATTTTAAAGTGAAAAATAACGCATTACTAATAATTTGCTACGTAATGCATGATTATTGGAAAAATGTATTTCATATTTATTATTTCTAAACATTATATCATGGATGATTTATATTTGGTTACATTATGTATTATTAGAAAGTTTGAAATAATGCATTATTTATAATTAAATGCATAATGCATTACAATAACATAAAAAATAATTATTTTATAAAAAAATGAATAAGTTTAAACTAGAGATGGGCTCACGACAAGAAATTTCTAACGACACACACTCACTAGCATATTATATCTACTTACACTCACTTACAATCACGTGAGTAAATTTAATACAAAATTACTTTTTCACTACTCGTAACACCTTATATATTACGTTCTGGTATGCTATATTATATACCTTACTCGTATTCTTCGTTATAAATTTATGACTTATTTTATACCTTACTGGTATTCTATGTGATAATGTGTATGCATTACTTTGAGTCTCATCGCCTGTTAAAATCATCAATGCTGCAATGTATAAAATAAGAGATCATATACCTTATTTTATACCTTATTTGGTAATCTAAGTTTTGCTGGGGTATATCTTTACATACAATTTGTATCACTCTGGTTATCGTCATACACTCAAAAAATTATGTCATTAACTGTTTGTAGTTTATTTTAAAAGTATTACGTTCAATATTCAGTTTTTTTTTTAAATGACTATTTCTGTTCTTTGTTTCAAAAATAACAACATAAAAAATTAAGACTTTCATTAGCATTCAATTTTAAAAGTCATTTATTTTTGTTCTGTAAGTAAAAATAAGTGATTCCTCTTTGTTTTTAATGATTTGTGTACGTTATATTTTTTTAAATTGTTGGCATTTAATTAATTTAGTTCGGCATGAGGTCATAAATTTAAAAAACTTTTAAATAAAAAATATCTGCATATTTAATTTCAAATTTTTCTTTATTTCCCATTATTTCAATCAACTTTGTTGGCCATTATCAAGGGTTATTAAAAAAAAAAATAAGAAATAAATAACAAAAATCGCTTGTCCGAGCTGTTGTTCAGCTGTAAGAACAAAACTAATAACACTGGCATTTCTTAAAGAGAAGTCATTAATTTTTACTTACTTTTGTTGGTTATTTTTTTTTTTTTGTAGACAAAATATTCAAGAAATTATTTGTAGAAATATAAAAAGATATTTGTAAAGTGCACTGTTGCCAGATTTGACGATTTCTCTGCATTTTGACGATTTTTACTCCCCAAAATAGCAAAATGACGATTTGACGATTTTTGCCCAAAAAATGACGATTTTTAAAAATAACGAAAACCTGACAATTTTGTCAACTTTTTAAAATTTTTTTAATAGAACTTTAATATTTAATGCATAGTTTTTGCTTATTGTTAGTTAAAAAATACTATCCACCAATATTTTTGTACAAAAAGGGACAAAAGAAACAAGTGATAGTGATACATTCTCTGTTTCCCTCCAAAATGTAAAAAAATTATATGGAGTTTTTTGGTGGGGGACCTTTCTTTGATTTATTATGATATTTATGCAATTTTATCATTATTATTTTTTTTTATAGAAGTGTCCACTAAAAAGGTTAAACAGAAAAAAAACGTTTTCCAATTAACTTGACCCAACTGCATAACCTTTTCTTTCATAAAACTATTTCATATGCTTAAAAATATAACAAAAATGTAAAAAAAAATTCGGACGCAGGTTTAGTTTTACAAGGGGAAACTTTGTTCTTCTTGGTCTGATTCTGCCAATTTTCGAACTGAATCATCCAATGCCCATAAGATATATTTTTGCCAAACTGTATGGATTTAGCTCTTTTGGAATTGGACTGCATCATGCATTCAACAGACGGGCGGACATCGCTTGAATGTCTTAGAATTACTCTTTAATCAAGGATAAAATTACCTTTTTTATTTTGACGATTTTTTGACGATTTCTGCAAATGGGATGACGATTTTGACGATTTTTTTTTATAAAAATCGAACATTTTTGACGATTTTGTACCCAACAATTCTGGCAACCCTGGTAAAGTGTCTGGCCAGAATGTAGTCGATGGCTTGATCGATTCCCCAAAAATTTTTTAAAATTTTTTTAAAATACAATCCAATAGAAGAATTGTAAAAAACCTAAAAAATCATTAATTTTAATGTTTTCGTAGGTAATTTTTTTTGAATGTTGTGGTAAAAATAACACAACAATCATTAATTTTTAATGTTTTCGTAAGTTATTTTTTTTTAATTTGTTGGTAAAAAAATTAAAGTGACGTTATTTTTTAGTGTCCAATGTTATTTATTTTAGAACATTTTATTAACAGTAAAAAATAAATGTTGATGTTTAACGAATAAATAATTACTGGGATCGTTTTTAAATGTTTTATCATTTGTTTTAAATATTTTTTTTCATTTGTTTTTGCCTATTTGTTTTTGCCTAAAATATTTTGAGTGTAAATAAAAGTTAACTAAATAAATACCTTATCAATTCTAGACACAACATTCTTCAATCTGATTATCACCTTAGAAGCTATTAATCGATATATCGACAAATTTGCTTTAATTTTACCGAAATTTTAATAAAAAAAGGAAATTCTATTGTAAATTTAGAAAAAAAAAGAAATTTATAAAATTTATTTCTCTCATTGCAGTTCAAGTCTAATCTATTAAAAAGAAAATAAGAGGGTTTTAAATAAATCCGTTGAAAATTGTAAAAGTTACATGCATTTGAGTAAAAATGCATGAAATGCATTATTGGTTGCAGCCGGCTCAGGCTAGCCGTGATTGTTTACTGGTGAAAAATTGTGTAGTTTTTTACTAAAATTTTATTATTTTGATTTTTTTGTGCAATTTTTAACCTGCTAAATTCTTAGTTAATTTAACTTAACAAAGCGCTTAATTTTTTTCATTAAAAATGCCATTTGGGTAATAAAATCATGCTTCAGTTCAATATTTTTTTTTATGATCTTCCATTTTTATTCGTAGTGATTAAGTTAAAAAAATAAAAGGAAAATATTCGGGCCAAACCTCTGGAGTAAAGCTTTTTTTAGTCTGGACTAAAATATCATAGATAAATAACACTTCTACTTTATTTAGTCTCTGGCCGATATTTCAATACAGTTTGTATACAGTGTATACTAGGGTGTTCAGCCGATTAATTCTTGTTCGATTAATCGAACAATTTTAGACGAATAATTGTTCGATTAATTTAAAATTGATAATTACGATCAAAGGATTAATCGAAGAATTTATGCCGATTAATCGAAAAAAAAACGTATGGTTTTTTGGAAATATGTATAATTTTTTTTTAAGTTTTAAGTCAAATAAACAAACCAAATGTATATGACGAATAAAATTAAAAAAAATCAGTCATGTTTACTAGAGTGGTCCTTATTTTAATTCTTTTTTCGGATATTTGCTGCTCTGAATCTTGGAGTTATTAAACGGATAAATTTATAATAAAAATTGGACCAAATCGGTTTACTGCATGACTGCGCTAAAATCGGTAACATTTTTGGATTTTTAAGCAAAAACCCACTAAATTATAAAAAAATAAAAAACAAATTTTATGAATATTCTCAAAACAAAATATTTTTTATTTAACATTTCTCCAAGTGTAGTCAGACAATAATTATAAAATTTTTGTTATATCGGTAATCTATATAAATTTGGCAACAAAAATAATTTTTGAATTCTAAACATTTTTGAAATATCAAAAATTATTTTTTTTTTTAAATTGTTCAAACAAACTTAAATTTTGGTACATTTTGTAATGCTCTTACGTTTTTTTTTGTTAATAAATGTTAAAATATTTGTTATAAATATTGTTTATTTACTCAAGTAAAATTTTTTGTAAAATTGTCGGAAAAAAACCTTTTAATTTAGAAAATTTCTAAATTTGGAATTATTCGATTAATCGAACAATTTTAAAAATTTATTCGTTTAATCGAATAAATCAAAAATGCCAAATTTCGATTAATCGTTTAATCGAACAATAAAAAAACCCGATTAATTGAACACCCTAGTGCAGCGGTTACCAACCTATGGTACGCGTACCACTAGGGGGTACGCGAAACTGTCCGCGGGGGTACGCCAAATTTAATAATTTGGACATTCGTTTTAGATTAACCTTTTAATGCTGGTTCCGCATTTGGCTTCCAAAGTTTTCCATAACGTCAGGTTTTTAAGAAAGTTAAGGTCAAAGTTCACAAAAAAGGTATTTTTTGCAATTTAGAGAGCATTTTTTGCAATATTTTTGGATGATATTTTGAGATCTGGCCATTTTTTTCGATTAACCTTTCGATGCTGATTCCGAATTTGGTTCCCAAATTTTTCTATGGTGTCAGGTTTTTGAGAAAATGTATGTAAAAATTCTTAAAAACGTGTTTTTGGACATTTTTGAGACGGCTTAAAATGCTCTTTCATTGTATATACGAGGGTGTTTCATTCGAAAAGTCACGGAATTATTTATCTGCCCTCGTGTTAAAAAAAAACATTTAAAAAAAATAAAAATATTATATTTCCGCCCCCTGTGATGGGTTTTCGGAACTTTTTTTAAGAGTTCAAAAAACGTCCGTTGCTATAATTTTTTATGTACAATCGACTGGTGAAATCAGATTTGCAAAAAGTTTCAGCCGTTTTTGCTCTGCAGACAAATCAGCTCAAAATCCGTGTTTCCAGATGCATTGAACGACCCCAAGGAGCGAACATTTTTCCAAAAAAATACAACTATTGTTTTGATCTCCCCTTAATCCTTAAAAAAAAATTATAATACCCGCTGATCATTTATTTATTTAATTTAATAAAAAAAAAAATTAACTCTAATATTTACATGTAAAGTTTTTTAACGAAAACAAAAAACTCGTTAGGGGGTACGCGGCTGATAAAATTTAAAATTAGGGGTACGCGAGCCAAAAAGGTTGGTAACCGCTGCCCTAGTGTATACTATACACATATCTTCACCTAAAATGCAAAAGGCCCTAACCAACATTTTATTAATTTTACAGGAGAAGCAAAAAACAGTATAGTGTAAAATTTTTTATTTGTTAATAACTTGGTTGGTTTAGATAGAATTGGGATAAAAATTTGTGAGGACGTACGTTTTGCGAATATGTATCAAAATTAATCACAAAATGATTAAATAAATATATTTCTAGTTGCGTTCATTGGCGATTTCGCAATTCGCATGTTTTTAGTTTTTGACTGTAAAATCGCAAATTTTTATTATGTGACCCTAATTTTTTGTTGGGACGTGTAGGTTAATAAAATACACCAGAATCTATCAAAATACTGTTTTTGAATTTTCTGTTAGTACCCAGCAAAAACTAGGTAATGTGTTGTGAAAAGTAATGACTGCCAATTACATTACTAATAACAACTACTCATTACCCACTGCATTACTTTAGTCCAAAAAGCAACTAGTTGCTTATATTGTAATATGTAAGTACTTATTTGCAATAATATAAATAATAAGTTATTGAGAATGTTAAAAATAAATAAGTACTTATTTGCAAGTTCACTTGGGAAATTAAGTCCAATCAGAAAAAAACAATAATGGAATTCACGTCAGAAATTTTAGTCTTGCAAAATTGTGCAATGTCAAAATTGCAACTTTTTTTGCATGTTTCTTTGTCAATAAAAGCAATTGTGTTTATATTAAAATAAATTGCAAATATTTTCTTGCAACTACGCATCGTATAAAAGGTAATAGAAAAAATTTGTTTATTAAAAAAAAATTTTTTTAAAAAAAAGTTGCAATATTGCACTGTTGCAAGGGTCAAAAAATTCTGAAGTGAATACCCTGAATATTTGTTTTACCTTTTTAGCTTAAAGTTTCGGGAAAACGAATAATCTACTGATAAATAGTTAATTCGAACTCTGTTTGCAACAATTTATTTTATTCCTTATAAATAACTACTTATTTTACTCGTTGTAGGTATGTAGTTATTTATCTCCCTACTCGTAAGCTTGTAGGCACTAATTATTTTTGTCTCACGGCCTTTATAGAATAAGTAGTGTTTCATGCAATGAGTAAGTACATACCAATAACTATTACTAATTACTATACTCATTACTAGTAATGCAAAAATTTGCTGGGTAAGGGCGTTTTGCATTTTAGGTGACGATATAAAAAAAAGTATTTAGTACAAAACCGAAATTTATTTTACCATCACAGATGTTGACATGTTAAAACATGCATAGATCTGTAGGTAAAAAAAACATAAATACATACATTAGTTCATGATGCATTCCACACCAAATGTTCAGCAAAAAAATTAATATCGTATCAATATGAATTCAGTTGCACAGTATTAGTACTTAGGGAACTAGGTAAGAATTTTGTTGCCTGAGTAGGTATCTTTCATTATTTATGCAAATTTAATGAAACACAGTGATGTTTTTAGAATAAAAATAGTTTATACATTTTTCTATCGGGTATCAAGTGGATAATTTTCAGTTTAAAATTTTTGAAATTGAAACTTAAACTTTATTTTTCAAAAACATTCTACATTTTTTGTTCGTTAAAAAAATTTAAGAACTATTTTTATGTGTTCTGAAATTTTTAGAGAATTTTTTTGTCTTGAGTTCGAGGAAAAATATTAACAATTGTACTGTGATAATTTTATACAATAATGTACAAAGGGACACAGACAGCATTTCACTTTTTGCACTTCGCAAAAAATTTAAATGTCATTATGTTGGGCACACTTGGAAGTAGTTCCTCCAAAATTTTTTTATTATTCCTATTACTCCTGCTCAAGCTGCATAGCCTTAAAGTCAAAAAAGCTATTTAAAAATATGAACATTGTGAAGTTGAACTTTTGAAATTTAAAGACTTAGGGTGTGGAAAAATTTTTATTTCTTTTTGTGGCATCTAAGATAATACCATCAGCATTGTTGCGAAAAAAAAACGGAATAAAAGAACCAGAAAATTTGAAGTTAGGTGGCTGCTTAATTTTTTGTTTGTTTTATTTTCATCATATACTTGACGCCGAATACAGATTGCGAAAAACCGCAAGTGATATACCTTTTGCAACACCAGTATAAAGATTGAAAATAAAATCTATCAAAACAAGTAAGAAAGTTATAGTCGGTCAAGACCGACCATATGATACCCTAAACCGGAAAATGGGTCTTAAGTCCAAACATGAACCGATTGGATCTATATTTTGTTAGATCTTTATTTAGAGCAGAAAACACACACAGATAAAATTTTACTGGAATTGGTTTATTTTTTTGCCAATATACCGATTTAACTGAATATCGGTCGAAATTTTGATATGGGACTAAGTCCAAAAATGGTCCAATTATATTCCAATTTGATTTGGTTAATAAAGTTCAAATTTAACACCTAAAAATAAAATTTTTATCAAATATTTTAATTTTTAGGAATTTTGAGGCAATTATATGAATATCGGGAGGGTGGTTTGTATGGGGACTACCAGAAGGACTTACCCGATTCCTTTGAAATTTGGATTCGTGCATACAAAATTTGATTACCTGTAAAATTTCAAAGCGATATCTATTAAAATACAGTCATTAGAGTCATTTAAGCCTAATCCAAAGGGGACGTTTGTATGGGGGCTAGGTCTGAACATGGACCGATTCAATTCTAAAAGGATTCGTCCTTGGGTCAAAAGATGCTTAAGTTTCAAATTTCAAGTCAATTGGTTCAAAATTGCGACTTGTATCGTGCTTAAACCGATAGATGGACAGACAGACGAACATCGCTAAATCGACAAAAAGTGATTCTGAGTCTATCGGAATTCTTGAAGGTAGGTCTAGGACCAATATTTCGTGTAGTTACAAACATCAGCACAAACTCATCATACCCTGTACCACAGAGTAGGGTATAAAAAGTGGCACAATTTTGCACATATTAATATAATAAATGGGGATTCCGCAGCCATTTATGTAGATGCATATTAATTTTTGATTTTGTATATCTCTTCCAACCACAATATGGAAGTATAATTACTTTGTATAACTCATCGAAATATCGATGAACGACCCTTTAAAGTGTTATTGATCCATGATCGATTCTAAGAGATTCTAGCGATGGATTTCCGTATTTCCGTGAGTCTGTGAAAAACTCGACTGGACTATATCCAATCCAATACAGCTAGACCCCTGAAGTGTATCATTCTTATGGTCTCACGGTATGTATGTTTTAAAAATGGGCAAAATCAGACAAGGGGAAAAAGGTTCCCTCTTGTAGAACTAAAACAACCTAAAAACAAATGGCTTTTATTTTTTGTTTTTTTTTTTTTAAATGAAACATTTTTATGCGAGAATAACTTCAGTGTGCTTTACATGGGCCAAGGAGATAAGGTAAGACAATTTTTTGTGTAGGGTATTCCTTTTTAGGGTGTGTATATAAAGTTTCGTCACCATATTGAATTTGTTTAACAACGGAATTGTATTCATCGACATAAAAACCGCCTACATACATATTAGATCCGCCATTTATAAATTTAAGTTTTAAAGAAACAACTTTCTGAATGGACGTGCAACTTTTATTTTTGTTGAAGTCGTCAAACAAGCCTATACACTATCAAAATCGCACTTTCACAAAAAAAAAATTGTACTGTGCCTCCATATTGTATCCGCCCTGGGCTTAATATTCTAAGGCAATTGATGTTTATTCAGCAAGAAAAATTAATCCTCGTTACAAATTTTTATTCTAATCTAACTATTAACTAAAGTTCCTGCCTTCATATTGGATTCGCCATTTTGAATTTTTAAGAATTGAAATCGGAGTCATTCTAGATACAAATTTTCTTTTGAAAAAATGGGAGTCATTCTAGATACAAATTTTCTTTTAAAATGCACCACTTCGACGCCATATTGGGTTCTCCAATTTAAATTTTGTATATTTTAGTTCATTTTTGAATTCCTGGACGCCAAAAACTTTAGGATTACAAATTCAAAAACATTTTTTTTCGAATCTTTCTATTATTAATGTTTTTGCCACCATATTGAATAGCCATTTTATATTTGTAATTTTTAAGCATTGAATTTGGATTCAGATGGATTCAAATTTTCTTTTTGATCGCACCACTTTAAAAAAAATTCGGCGCCATATTGGGTCCCACTTTTGAGTTTTGTATTTATGAGTTCAGTTTTGAAATCGTTGACCCCGAAACCTTTAAAATACCAATTTATGGCATGTTACGACAAGTGGAAAGACTTTTGACCGGAAAATACCTATTGTGTCCCAGTTTTCCTTAACCGCGGTTACGGTTAAAATTTAAGCGATTAACCGCGGTTAACGGTTAACCGCAATCTTTTAAAACAAATTTAATTTAATTATTTTTTTATTAGTAAAAATGTATAATAGAAGTACACTACTGATTTTATATAAAACTAGCGTGCGCAGGGTATTTCGTTGCCCGTAAATACAGACAAATTTTATAATGATAATAAATGAATGACCCATTTTTTAAACTTTTCACTATGGACTCTGTCTTAAGCCTTTACAGAAAAATAAAGAAAAATTTTATAATGATAATAAATGAATGACACATTTTTTGAACTTTTCGCTATGGAATATGTCTTAAGCCTTTACAAAAACTGTGCTTATGATGATCACAACACTTACAATAAAATACCAAATACATCAGTTGATATGATAAGTACTACGTCAACTTTAAGACGGTTTTTCGTTATCAAAAAAAAAACATTGATTAATAATTTGAGCAAAAAAAAAAAAAATTGAGTAAACAAAACTTTGAGTCAAAAATTGAATGAAAAAATTTTATAAAAATATGAACAAATATGTATGAATGAAACAAAAAAATTACTAAAAAATTAATTGATAAACAAAACAAAAAAAAAATTAGTAAAAAAAAAATTAAAAAAAAATGAAAACATTTTCATTTGAATTCGTTCCCAGTTTTATTCCATTTCGTTCCCTGTTCTATTCCATTTGATTCCCTGCTCCGTTAAATGTGGTGTTCATTCCTTTTTGAATAGTATCCGTTAAAGAACAAAAGAGGTTCTAGGGATAAGATCATTACATTAAAAAGAATCATTTTGCCCCTTATTTTTTTTTTTTAAAGTACCCCTTTAAATCCTTAGGAATCAGAATTTAAAAAAAAAAATCTTTTGGGAACGTTTTTTTTCGCTAGACGATCCTACATTCCAAATTTCAAGTTTCCAGTACCATTATTTCAAATAATATAAAAAGTACCAAAGTGCTCGTTTTTACTCCCTTAGAATCGAAATTTCGAAAAAAGTACTTTTTACAGATTTCTTTTCTGTTGTTGGATCCTACATTCCTTATTTTAAGTTTTTATGACCTTTATTTAAGAAAATATAAACAGTACCAAAAAGTAATTTTTGGGGGATTTTTCCCGTTAGATGATGCTACATTCCAAATTTCAAGTTAATATGCTCATTATTTAAGAATATATAATTCCCTTTTTTAAATAATTTCCTTAGGAATCAGAATTCCAAAAGTTATTCTTTTGGGAATATTTTATTTTGCTAGACAATCTTACATTCCAAATTTCGATTGTAATTATTTCAGAAAATATAGAAGGTACTCGTTTTTATCCCCTTAGATGGGAATCGGAATTTCCAAAAAGTACATTTTTCATAGTTTTTTTTCTGTTGTTGGATCCCACATTTCTAATTTTAAGTTTTTATGACTTTTATTTAAGCATGGGATGCTACATTTCAAATTTCAATAATAAATAATAAAATAAAACCATTATTTAAGTATATATATAAAAAGTACCAAAATAACTCTTTTACCCGTTTTACCCCAATAGAATCATTATTTCAAAAAACCCAGCTTTAGTAGATCTATATTCCGGGAGATGCAGGTACATATCAAATTTCATTGGTTTGTGGAACTATAAAAAGAATCAACATTTCCAAAACCCAAGCCTTAGTGGATCTATTTTCCGGGAGGTGCATCTTTATTCCAAATTTCAAGTCTCTAGCTTCAGTGGTTTGTGAAAATATAAAAAGTACCAAAATACCTTTTTACCCATATTTCCTAGAATCAACCTTTCCAAAAACTCAGCATTAAAGGATCTATAATTCGGGAGGCGCACCTCCGTTCCGAATTTCAAGTCCCCAATTCGTTCCCTGTTTTATTCAATTTGATTCCCTGTTCCATTCCGATTAGTCCCATGTGGCTTTCATTCCATTCCGAATATGCGCTTACATGAGCTAAAAAACAAAAAAAAATTGCCTTCTTTAGAAATCTTTTTTCGCTAAATGACCCCGCATTCCAAATTTAAAGTTTCCTGGACCATTATTTCAGGAATTATAATGAGTACCAAAATATACTTTTTTACCCCCTTAGAATCATAATTTCGAAAAAGTACTTTTTCAAAATTTTTCCCGTTGTTGGAACTAACATTTTAAAATTTTCTTGTAGGACCTTTATTTCAAACAATTTAGAAAGTACAAAAGTATTTTTTTTACCACTTTTTACCCTTTGGAGTCCGAATTTCCACTTTTTTTGGGAATGTTTTTTCGTTAGAGTATCCTACATTCCAAATTTCAAATAATAGGATTTTTTATTTTCAGAAAAACTAGAAAGTACCAAAGTGCTCGTTTTTTACCCACTTAGAATCGGTATTTTAAAAAAGTACTTTTTCATAATTTTTTTCATTTTTTTGTAGGACTTTAATTTAAAAAAATATAAAAAGTACCAAAGCACAATTTTTTATCCCTTTTTGCACTTTGGAATCCGAATTTCCAGAAAGTACTTTATTTGGGAATGTTTTTTCGTTAGCGGATCCTACATTCCAATTTTCGAATCAATAGGATTTTTTTTCAGAAAAAAAAGAAGTAGAAAAGTACTCGTTTTTTTACCCCTCTTAAAATCGGAATTTCGAAAAAGTACGTTTTCAGAATTTTTTCCGTTGTTGGATCCACCATCGCAAATTTTAATATTTTTGTAGGACCGTGGTATCACAATGGACCTCAGAGTCTACGTGTGTTGACGTAAAACGTCAGCAGCCACTTACAACCTAGGACCTTAATTTAAAAAAATATAAAAAGTACCAAAGTACCATTTTTTACCCCTTTTAACCCTTAGGAATCCGAATTTCCGTTAGAGGATCCTAAATTTCAAATTTTAAATTAATTGAATTTTTTCAGAAAAAATATAAAGTACCAAAGTACTCGCTTTTTCCCCTTTTTCAACCCTTCCCTTCTACCCCTTAAAATAAACATTTCCAAAAACCCAGCCTTAGCGGATATATATTCCAGGAGGTGAAACTGTAACCCAAATTTCAAGACTCTAGCTTCAGTGGTTTGGGCTGTGGGATGATGCGTGATTAGTATGTCAGTCAGTCATCAGTCATCAGTCAGTCACGCAACTACTTTATATATCGTCACCTAAAATGCAAAACGCCCTATCTAACATTTTACAAATTTTACAGGAGAAGCAAAAAACGTGTTTATATAAAAACTATAAAAGTTTTCATTACAAATTTCCTAAATATTAGTAAAAACACACAAACAAATTCATTTCAGTTAAAAAAAATTATAAATTTTTAATATTTGAAAAGTTATGTTAGTAACGCCCTTTTGTCTTGTAATTTTCAGAAAAACAAAAAGCCCTAACTGCACTAAAGATGTTTAAAACACTAAGCAGATGTGTTATAAAATGTTAGAACATGTTAACAAAATTTTATACTGAATGTTGTTTTATCATATAGAACTCTAACAAAATGTGGGCGGTATTGGAAAAAGGGGCGTGGCACCTGCTATATAACCTAACACTGCAAAATTTCTCATTTTGGATTCTGTTAAACACATGCTAACTTAATTCGATACAAAATGTCAATTTACCATTTTAAAGCTCCATGTCAAATAAAGGTGGAACAGGACAAAGGGTATGGCCCGAAATAACCTAATGCATGAAAATGCTTTAACCTTTTAACGACCACAGGCAACTATACTTCCCAAATGATTTTTTGCGATTTTTTTTTTTGTTCAAGTAAAAGATAGGATAAATGTGCTAAAAGATGAATTATAGAAGAGTTTTAGAGAAACAAAAGTTTTGTTTTCATTAATGCCCTGATTCAGTATGTCGTACAAAGTGAGTGACTAGAAATTTTGTACGTAAAACAAAAACAAATTTGAGTCTTTTGTTTTTGTTTTACTTACAAAATTTGTAGTCACTCACTTCTACCGAGATCGCGAATCGCACAGTAAGTCTTTAAATGGGTCCACTTACTCACTATTAGTTCTCAAAGTTTGCGAAGTAAGAAATATATAAGGGACAAAATTATATTTACTTGACAGGCGAAATAATGGTCAAGAAGGGGGTTCAGAAATCCAAATTCTTGTAGAATAACTATTATTAAGTTGCATTTCTTAAAGATCACGGCGAGTACCAAAATAGCCTTGGCCAGAACAGCGTTATAAGGGGGAAGGAGGGGCCCAATTTTTTTATGCGTAACTATTATTAGGTCAGAAATTACGAAAATGGAAAGAAAATCTAAAACTCTTCTCCCAAAAATGTTTACTCGGCTTCTGGAAAATTTCTTAAGATCTACAGTAAATATTGGGCATTTGACAGATATCTCACTCGCATCCTACAAAGCTCTTAAAGGAAAATACCTTAGCTTTATTTTGAGTAAAAAAAGGCCGGTTTTAAAAAAATGCCAAACAAATTTTTGATTTTGCAAAAAAAAAAAAAAAATTTTTTTTTTGAAAGATTAAAGAAATAGCAATCTTAAACTCTCGGGACACATTTTGCTAGGAACATTAGGTAATCAGTTACATGGATGCAAAAAAAAACACCTGTTTGACCAAAATGTAAAATTACTGCCCCCTCTAACTCAGAAAGTTCTTGACCGATCTAGCTGAAAAATTGTGACTAAACTACTATTGGTTTTAAAAGTTGTGTCCCTTGAGATGAAAACCCCCATATGTAATCGTCAATCGTATCGCTCACGATGACGATTATCAAGTTACATAATTAGCCCCCTATATTTTTTATAATAATAGCAAAAATTATAATTAAAAACATTTTTTTTACTTATTTAACGAAAAATTAACTTTGATTTTTTTTCAATCGGAATGAAGAACTTCCAATCATGTTTTTAATCGTCATTAATTATATTGTTTTTAAATTGTATGTAGAATTTATATCTTACTTAAGACTAATTGTACTGCATAAATAGCGATTTCTATAGCTAAAAAAAATTCTCGTGAGAGTACGTGCCTGAAGGGGTTAATTGGTAAATTTCTAAACTTTATTTTTTGTCTACATATACATATGTTTTTCCTATTGGTGGACATTGTGGAAGAAGAAGCATCAACAAAAATGTTTAATCTTAAAAAATAACAGTTGCGTCGGCAATATTATGAATACAAATGTGTAGTTGGGGCTTTTTGGTTTAACATATATCAAAGCATGTAGTTAGGGCTTTTTGAATTTTGTTAATAAAATCCCCATTTTTGATCAAAGGAGTCTAAATTTTTTTGTGGACATGTATTTTGATCCAATACATAAGAATCAATTAAAAACGCGATTTTGAATTTTTTGTTAGTTAGGGCGTTTTGCATTTTAGGTGACGATATATAGATGTATACTTACAGTGAAGGTATAACTCTTGGGTTTGGTATGAGAAAGTTATAAAAAAAAGTTGTTCACCGTTATTAAAAAAAAAATAAAAATATTAATTAAAAACAATAAAAATTAAATTCATTATTTTTTTTAATAAAAAATCTATCAGCTTTTGACACATTTTTTTCTGCAGAAATATGCATAGATTCTGAGACATTTTTTTGATTAAACTATTTTCTGATTCTGAGAAATTTTATACTTCAAAAATGTCTCTGATTTAAAGCCTTTTTTTTCTTTAATAAGAATATTGGGATCTAGGATTTTTTTTTATATTTTTAAATTTCAGTTTCTGAAAAGTGTTTTCTTAGCAAAAGTCTTTTCTGTAGACAAACAGAAATTTGTTTTGAAAAAGACTCAGGTTCTGAAATATTCTTTCCATAGAAAAAGTCTTTGATTCTGAGACATATGTATTTATTATTTATTATTATTTTAGATTCTGAGTATTTTTTTCTATTGAAGAGGTTTAGACTCTGAGACATTTTTTCAAGTTAGAAATAATTCAGACTCCGAGGCATATTTTCTAAAAACAGTCTCAGAATCGGAGGCACATTTTCATTAGAAATTGTCTCAGAATCTATAAGGCATTTATTCTACAGAAACATTTCCAGATTCTGAAATATTTTTGCAATAGTTTTTGAAAAAGTTGTATATTCTAAGGCAATTTTTGTATCTTTGTATAAATTTAAATTTTTTTATTGTTCTTTCTGTTTTGATTTAAAAAAAAAAACACCCTTTTGCCATACAAATCTTATGTAAACTAAATTAACCGTAACCGTATTAAAAATCCTGCCGTTACGGTTGCGGTTAAATAGTGCGGTTACGGTTTTTTTTTTTTTTTTTTTTTTTTTTTTAAAAAAGAAACAACACTCAGGCAATGCTGCCTATCAATTACTACTGTAACCGTGATGTTTCTTTCGGAAAGGGGATAGAAGAGAGATGAAAGATTTGAAAGATAGAAGGGCTTCAGTATGGCAACACTGTAATTGCGCGTGTTGATAATTTTGAGTACAGTTGTTGCATCGCCGTCTGTTATTGATCTGGCGAATTATTTTTGAAGCTGTGTTTAATAGCCATTATTTTATTATTTTACTTCGTTGACGTTTTTTAGTGCTATTTATCAACGAAGGAGGGTGCTGCGATAGATATTAGTTATAAATAGAAACTAATAAATATCTGAAAAAAATGTTGTTCTGCCTGAGCCGGGAATCGAACCCAGGCTTGCTGGCTAGTAGTCCAACGCGCTAACCACTAAGCCACAGCACCCTCATGATTTCAGTTTCCTACTATAAATTGGGTATATTTACACAAAATGTGTAGTTGTACCAAAAAACTATTGGAAATTTACACAGTTATAGTAGTGTATTATTTGAATTTGTTGAAATTTACCCAATTTATAGTAGGAAACTGGACTCATTTGTTTAGAGCAGCGGTTACCAACCTTTTTGGCTCGTGTACCACTAATTTTAAATATTGTCAGCCGCGTACCCCCTAACGAGTTTTTTGTTTTCGTTAAAAAAAAACTTCTCATATAAATATTAGAGTTAATTATAATTTTTTTTAAGAATTTAGGTGAGATAAAAACAATGGTGGTATTTTTTTTTGGAAAAATTTTCGCTCCTTGGGGTGGCTCAACGCATTCGACAACAGATTTTGAGCTGATTTTTCTGCAGAGCAAAAGAAGCTGAAAATATTGCAAATCTGATTTCACCAATCGTTTTTACACTAACAATTTAACCAACGGACGTTTTTTGAACTCTTAAAAAAAGTTCCAAAAACACATTTCAGAGGGCGGAAATATAATGTTTTTTTAATTTTTTTTTTTTTTTTTAATACAAGGGCAGATCAACAATTCCGTGACTTTTCGAATGAAACACTCCCGTAAATACAATAAATGGGCATTTTCAGCTTAGGGCAAATCCAGCTCAAACCACACAGCATTCGGATTTGTCACCTTCGATTTAAATAAAATTTGCCAAATATATTGCAAATGGATAGTTTTCCTAAAATCATTACCTTTCTGGCTCCAAAACCTTTCGGTTTTCGAAATATGGCGTCTTGAAAATTGGCAAAAACGTCAAATTTTCAATAAGGTTCACATACAAAGTCAACCATAACTTTAAAACTATAAAACCCACAATTACCAAATAGGTACCATTTGAAAGCTGAAAGGATTACCTTATAAGTGGCATGCACAATTTATTCTTGTAATGAAAGGTCAAAGGTCGTATTTCAAGGTCAAATGTTCAAAGACCTATATCTCAAAATCCGATATTTTTAAAATTCTCAAAAAAATATATGATAACAATCAAGTCTTTCCCTACATTTGTATCAAAATTTCAGGGTGGACACTCATATGGTTCCAAAGTTACAGAGGAAAACGTGCTTGAAGTCAAGATTTTCCCTACGAGTTCATATGCAAGAGCTTACACACACGAAGCAGCATAGCAGGCTAGCATGCTACTAGCAGTAAACAAACAATGGGACGGACCTAAAAACTGAACCCATTATTTATTAATATTTCGACCTCCTGAATTTGATTTCACTATCAAAACTGAATTTTATCGTAGTGTTTTCTTGTTTTCTTACAAGGAAAATCTTCAAAGTGAACATACGTAATTTCTTTGAAATTTATGCCCATGAAAGACAACAAATATCTAACATCGACCTGTCTGAGCTTATTGGTCTTAATTTAGTTTTAAAGGGTTAAACGGGAGTCAAAAATGACCGATTTTTAGTAATTTTAACTTTTAGGTACATTGATGCCACTTATATCAGATCCGTTTCATTTGAAAAAAAATTTTGGTGTCTGTTTAAAACATTTTATTTGTTGTTGGTACTATTTTCTATTTAAATTAAGCAATCTCATGAATTTTTTACTGGCAGTTTTTCTTACAGGTCGGGTTTCATCCGAATTTAAAAAAAAAATATCTTTATTAGTGTGTCCAAAATAAAATAAGGCAAAAATTCAAAGAAGTTCGAAACATTAGTGTTTTCATTTCTAAACCATTTTTATGCTTGATTATATTCTTGTTTATAAGCTTTATTCCGCTTTGAACATACGGTTCCTCCACCCCATTCCTATTTCCCTACTATGGAAGAATATAGGTTTCGAATGAAGCCGATCTGTTATATGTGGCATCAATATAAAGTACCTAAACTTTAAAGTAACTGAAAATGGGTAATTTTTAATCCCGTTTAACCTGAATTTAGGCCGACAAGCTCAGACTGGTTGATTTTAGATTTATTTTTTCTAGCTTGTGTATAAATTTTAAAGAAATCAGGTATGTTCACTTTCGAGGACTTTCCTTGTAAAAGAACAAGAAAACCCCTACAATATAACTCAAAATATATAAAAAGTATTAAGCCTTGTTCTATGCCCGCACCTTTGTTTACGACTATGTATATTGTTTTGTTTGTGCAATATTTTTTATATGAACTCGCAGAAAAAACCTTGCTTTCGAGCACGTTTTCTTCTGTAACTTTGGAACCATATGAGTGTCCACCCTGAAATTTTTATACAAATGTAGGGAAGGACTTGATTGTTATCATATATTTTTTTGAGAATTTAAAAAATATCGGATTTTGAGATATAGGTCTTTGAACATTAGACATTGAAATATGACCTTTGACCTTTCTTTACAAGAAAAAATTGTGCATGTCACTTTTAAGGTAATCCTTTCAGCTTTCAAATGGTACCTATTTGGTAATTGTGGGTTTTATAGTTTTAAAGTTATGGGTGACTTTGTATGTGCACCTTATTGAAAATTTTACGTTTTTGCCAATTTTCAAGACGCCATATTTCGAAAACTAAAAATTTTTGGAGGCTGTAAGGTAATCATTTTATGAATTTTGACATGGAATCACCCCTTAACTAAATGGCACCAAAATTTCCACTCTATCACAATCCGTTTCAAAATTGCCCAAAACACGTTTTTTGAAAAAACAAAGAAAAATTTGGGAACCATTTTCGGAATCAGCATCGAAAGGTTAATCGAAAACAAGTGGTCAGATCTCAAAATATCGCAAAAAAGTGCTCTCAAAATTGCAAAAAAATAAGTTTTTTGTAAACTTTGACCTTAACTTTCTTAAAAACCTGACGTTATGGAAAATTTTAGAAGCCAGAGTCGGAACCAGCATTGAAAGGTTAATCTAAAACAAATGTCCAAATTAGCAAAATTTTGCGTACCCCCGCCGACAGTTTCGCGTACCCCCAAGTGGTACGCGTACCATAGGTTGGTAACCGCTGGTTTAGAGTGTATAAAACGTATGCGTATGAGTAATATAAAAAAGTATTTTAAATAAAAACTGTTTTTATTACTCAAAAAAACATCCCTGAAAATTTCAGAACAGATAGAAATGCACTTAAACTTTTTTTTTTAATTAAAAAAAAAAGAATTGTGCATTTGTTTTGATAAATGAAGATTAAGTATAAAATTTAGAATTTCTAAAATTTATAATTTTTTACTTTTTTAATCGATAACTTGAACAAAAATCTATAAAAAAAAAATAATTTAAAGACATCATTGTGTTTCATTAAATTTCCATAAATAATGAAACAAAGATACTCAGCCAAAAAATGCTGAAATTTTTAATATTTGACCATGCCTAACTTTTGACAAAACCTAAATTTTATTTTTGCTATTTACAAGTGTCCTAAGGGCGAATACTTTGCCATAGATATATCATTGAAACCAATATGGGTTTTTCTGTAGTGGAACACTGGGTATGGAATGCTTCACATGCAAACATACGTATTTATCATATACGAGTATTTGGGTAACTAAATACTCACGGGTTTTCTTTTCTTTTTACAAGAAGATCAAGCAGATGTACAAGTAGCACCAATAACACTAACATTCAAAACATAAAGGATAATGCAATATAAGCCAATCAAATCTTTGCCAAATCTTTCAATTTATTATATCTTTGTATAATTTTTTTTTTCCTGAACTCTTCTGCTTGTTATTTTAGTTGGTCTTTGTTATAAAAAAAAAAAAAATGTTGTGATTTTTGTTTGTATGTATTTACGTGTGGGTGTATATAGATTTTATTTGGCTTTATTCTTCCTGCTTGATGTTAATATGGTCTGAGTTGTGCAAGTAAGGATTTATATGTATTAAGGTTTTCGCTTGAATATGTGTTTGTGTTGTACACATTTAAACATTAGCTATGTATGTTTAGGTGGTTGAATGAGTGTGTAGTATGTGCGCTTTTAAGTGTTTTACTTTTCGCTATAAAGAAATGTATTAAAAATGAACATGTCTCTGTGTGCGAGTGTGTGTGTAGGTTAAGCTGACATCGTGTAAATACACGTAAAGTAGATAATTTTTGGAAGTATCATAAATTAGCAAATGATTTAGAAAGTTTTCGTATAAGGTTAAGAATATAAATCAGATTCTAATGAAGTCTTTTATAAATTTATATTCAATTATATATATTTTTTTTTGTTCATTTTTCAAATCATAATTGAATTATGATGATGTTATAAATATATATTCTGGGAAAAACAAAATTTTGTAGAATATTTAAATTTATTATATTTGATTTAAAAATTAGAGACCGACAAGTATTATAAGGGCACAATAATACATTCTGGTTCTAAAATGGGATTGGGTAGAAATTTTGTAAATGTTGAAGTGATCGTATACTAAGAAAATTATGTCATTAATAGTTTGTAGTTTAATTAAAAAAGTTATAAAAAAAATATTATTTATTTATTTTAAAAGAAAAATCACTAACTTTATTAAGGATTTCTTGTTTTCTACATTTTCCGTAGATAAAAAAAATAAATTACTGTTTTAAAAATGAATTTTCCGTTACATTTAATTTTGGCAGTAAACTTTTTTTTTTATAGTGTTAATGTCTTTCAGTACAAAAAAAAAAATAGAATATTCATTACTTTTTAACGTTTCCGTTAGTCATTAAATTAATATTTAAAAATGACTGTGCTATGGGCACTTCCACCGATAGGTCTACCGAGACCAAAAAACCAAAAGTTCTTGAAACCAATTTGTTTAAACATATTTTCATAGGAAAACAATCAAATTTAACTAACGTGAATAAATTTTACATTTATTCAAACCCGTTTCGAGATATTTGAATTAGAGATGGGCACGTGAGTGGATATTGACTCACACTCACTCACGCTCACGCAAAAAATAATCGAATCACTCACGCAATTTTTTTTTACTCACGCTCACTCACATATTCACGTGAGTAATAAAAAAACTTACTCACGCTCACGTGTGACTCACGCCAGATTCAATCACGCTCACGCGTGAGTCACGCAAAATCTACTCACGCAATAAAATTTTCTTACCAAAAAGAAAAAAAAGTTCAAAAATTTTTTTTTTTACAAAAAATTAAAAAAAAATTGGGCAAATCAAAAAATCTAATCACGCAAACTCACGCAAAAAATAAATGACTCACTCACTAATCACTCACTCAGATTTTTTTCAACTCACTCACAATCACGTGATTGAAATGAAAATCACTCACACTCACGCGTGATTCACGCGTGATTCACGTGAATCACGCAAATCACGTGACCAGCGCCCATCTCTAATTTGAATATTAAGTCGAGCAAGCCAATTTTTTCTCATTAGGACATTTCTATTGCACCTTTTGTTTTGATAAAAGTTCTTAAAGAGAAGTATTAAATATTGTCTTTTGCTTTGAAAAAATCTTTCTGAAGATACAAATAGCTGAAAAAATGCATAACAAACTATGCAATTAAAAATAACAGTAAGTTTTTGCTATGCTTTATCAGATATTTCGATGTCCCGTGCGACATTAAAAAACAACATTTGTAATTAGTGCGTCAAGTGGACATGACAAAAGTTCATCAAATATTGAGAACAAATACAGATTTTTATTAGAATCAGACAAGGAAAAACAATAAAAATTAAAATTCGTTATTGATTAAATTCAATTTTTAATTTTTCAAAAATTCAAGAAAGAATTTTAAATAAAATTCTAAAAAATTTTATTTAAAATCCTTAAAAGAATTTGATTAATAAAAAAAAGAATTTTGTTTTCATACAAACATATCGTCGAACTATATTCAATAAATGCCAACTCTAAAAAGCTTACTTTTCAGGAGAGCTAAAAAACTAGTTATTTCGCAAATTATTGTAAAAACAAACTATGAACCTTACATAAGATGGTTTAAATATTCGAAATAATTTTTACCTATGCCAAAAATTTTATATTTTGCATTTTTTTTCGTATTTTTCAGTGATGGATTTTATTACTACGTCAAAAAACAAATATTTTTTTTGGTGTTGACATATTTTGTCGGAAAATAAATATGAATTTTTTTTTGAAAAATTTTTATTATATTTTTTTTATTGATTTTGTTATCCTTAGTACGGTAATACCAAACACTAAAAAAAAATTCAATATCGTTGCATATTTTTAAAAGTTACTAGCTCCGAAAGCCATTTGATCTCAGGTATGGGAGCCTACTTAGGGAGTGGAGATAGGGCGAAGGTATGTTTTAAAAAAATGTTGTAGGGTAAAAATAAATGGGCGTCGGTCTCACTAATGACCCTTCTCGGACGCTCCATTAGACCGGTAGAAGCTGATTAAATAAAACAAATTTACAAAAAATAAAAAAAATTGTATGGGGACCGCCTTAACAGTTAAAGATAGAGGGTAGGGATGTTCAGAGAAAATGTTTGGACTAAAAAAATATTGTGGGTCAGTCATACATTTGATTGCTCTAAGGGCACTATTAGGGCAGTTAGAGCGGTTGGAGCAAATTTTAAAAAGTGTCGTTTTATGTGGGAGCCCCCTTAGAAATTGTAGATAGGATAATAGTTTGTTCCAAAGAAATGTTAAGACGTAAAAAATAATGTGGGTCAGTCACATAAATGACCCCTCTATAACGCACCATTGGATAGAGCTGCAAAACTATCGATAGTCGTCTCATTCGTTAGTTTCGATAGTTTGTTTTTAAACTATCGATACTATCGATAGTATCGGATTTTTTAAAGAATTGTAATTTTTTGCATAAAATTATTTTTTTTTTCATTAAAACTGGGTACTTTTGAACACACAATTGACAGTTTTTGCCTGTCATTGTCATTTCAGTCTATTTCAACTAACCTCGGCGATCTTCCACCATGCCGCGCTTATTCTGTTCAGACAAGAGATGCGCGGGTGACACGAAATTTTCGTGATTCACGCGATCGTGAGTGCGCGTGATTAGAAAAATTAGTTTCGTGAGTGAGTAATTTTTGTTTCGTGAGTTTGCATAATTGTTTTGTGCTGTTTGAAACAAAAAACAAGTAAAAATCGTCATTATATTGAATTTAGAGGGTAATTATATAATAAATAAATTTGTATTATTGTTTTAAGGAAAATCAATACTTTTTGGGCAAAAAATCTAAGAAAGTAAAATAAAAATTTGTTAATTTGAGGGTTCGTGAACGTGATTATTTCGTGATTGTGAGAAAAATTTTTGTTTTTTGTATGTGCGTGAGTTAAAATTCACTCACACGCTCATCTCTAGTTTAGACCATTAACTTCGCAAAAACATTAACATGAGATTACTATCATTGCATTTATGCTTTATAAAGTAGGATTTTTCCAAAGTAATATAAAGATTGTAAAAACTGTTCATATTTTGATTAATTTTTCAGTAAGTAACAATCTATTTTTTTCGGCGATAGTATCGCTATCGGGTAAAAACTATCGATAGTTCATTTAAAATAAATCTATCGATACTACCATCGATAGTTTTGCAGCTCTACCATTGGACCAGTAGAAATGATTTTAAGATTGGAAAATTACAATTAAATTTTTTCAAAAAATTTAGAAAAATAGTAATAATCGTTATCCCACGATCTTCCTGGGCCACAAATTTGTAAAATCGATAGAAGTTTTACACAAAAAAATTTCAAAAAAATCGAAGAGTACAAACATTTTCAAAAATGAGATTTAAATTTTAAAACTTAAAAACCGCATAGTACGTAAAAAAACAAAAATTTTGAAAAAAAAAAAAAAAAATTGAATTTGAACTATTACACAGCTCATGAAAAAGCGTATTGGATTCTGGTAAGTGGTTTAGGTAGAGTTTGTTGCGCTGATTCCAAATTTGCGACCTAAATATGTCTATCACATCAGGATTTTGAGTTATTCGCGGTTAAAGTGCCGAAAAAACCATTTTGGACCCTTTTTGAAAGCTTATAATATAAGATCATGATATGCGATTGACTTGGTATTAAGCTCATTCAAAAGTATGTAATTTTCTCTATAAGACAAGATAAAATGTTCTTGGAATTTAATTTTTTAAAATGGTAAAAAAATCATTTACAAAAAACCTTCCATTTTTTAAATGTTTAGTTTATTTACACAGTGTTTTTTTAACAAATTTCCATACAAATACATACATACGTAAATTTTAGATTTAAAGCACTTGTGGCTAATGATTTTTTCACCATTATAAAAAATTAAATTCCATGAAAATTTGATTTTGTCTTAAAGAGAAAATTACGCACTTTCCAATGAGCTTAATATCAAGTCATTCGCATGTCAGAATCTTATTTTATAGGCCGTCAAAAATGGTAAAAAATGGTATTTTTTGACACTTAAACCGCGATTTTCTCAAAATTGTGACGTGATAGAAAAATTTGATTGACCGTTTTGGACTCGGGAGACCAAAACCTATAAACTTTTTTTGGGTTCATTCAAAACGCAGCAACAAACCTCAGATTTGTAGAGCGGTATTATTGAAGAAGTTATGAAAAAAAAAGTATGAGTAAAGAAACAAACTACCAATTTTTAAAAATTCGATATCTTTTGAACGGGTTATCAAAAAAATTGGAAAATTTACCACGAAGGAGTTTTCGAAGGGTATTAAAAACTGTAAACAAATTGGGAAAATCTAAAAAAAAAAATTTTAAAGTGGCCGATTTGGCATGGAATGTCTCATATATATAATTTTTTTGCAAACACCATTTACCGATATTGTCAAAATGGCAATATCTCGAAAACTAGCCATTAGATATCAAAATCTTTTTTTTAAATTTTTTAAAAATAAGATATGTGGTCTTATGATTTTTTTTAATTTTTTTTAAAATTTTTTTAAAAATTTTTGCAAATTTACAATGGGAGTTTGCATTTATTTTCACCAAAAAAATATGTACTTTGAGATAGTAGAATAACAAAAATGGATGTAAAACGACAACAAATTATTTTTTTGCTCTGAAATTTTTATCAAAGATGGGTATTGCATAGGGGAGCTATTTTCCATCGGAAACTCATTTGGGTCAAATTTAAGTATATTTTGAACTAGGAAACCCGCCCGGAACTTCGCTACCGGTAATATTAAATACCGGATAAAAGAAGGATCAGGATTAGAGTCTCTATTTCTAAAATTCTCCCATACAGAATTTTAATTTTATTAAATTTTTACCGTTGAAATCTTTCATAAAAACTATTTAGAATAAACAATAAAATTAAAACAGCCCCGTTTAGCTTGGAATCATGTTCGTTTCGGTAAATAATATTATTGAAAATTTTCGAGCCCTTATATCGTAATTATTGAAACCATTTCATTCCCCGTTTCACTTAATTTCGTTCCCCGTTCTTTTCGATTTCGTTTCCTTTTCTATTCATTTGTTCCCCATTTTATTCTATTTTGTTCTGAATTTCAATTCATTTCGTTCCATGTAGCCTTCATTCTTTTAAATAAAGTACCACAGTACAATAATTTACCCTTAAAACCTTTATAAAATCTAAATTTCCAGAAGGTACTTTTTCAGAATGATTTTTTGGGCTGGAGGATCCCACATTTCAAGTCACTATGACCAACTTTTCAGACAGAAAAAGTTACAAAGTTCACTACTTTGCACGTATTTGCTCCAGTAAAATAGAAATTTCAAAAAAGGGCATTTTTCAGAATGTTTTGAAATTGGATGAGTAGTTTCAGATATTTTAAAATTTTACGTCTTTTGACCCAAAGTAATCTTTAAAATGGGTTTGGTCAATGAAACCTTCCCTAACTCACCCTGAAGAAAATTCTAAATATTGGTGAAAACATTTTTGAAATCTTATAAGTTTCGTATATTTACAAATTTTACGTAGATGAGCCAAAGCCTATGTCTAACCCCAATATTGGAGAAAACATTTTTTAAATAAGTAGTTTTGGATATTTCGAAATTTTAAGTTTCTTGGTAAAAAGTGGGCGTAGAAATAGACGTGGTCAATAAAATCTAAGATATTTCCACTCTGAAGAAACAAGTATTGTTGAAAAAATTTTGGAAATCGAATGAAAAATTTTGTATTTTTTCAAATTTAAGATTTTTTTTGCCAAAAAGTGGGCGTATAAGTGGGCGTGGTTAATGAATCCTAGCCTAAGTTCACTCTGGAGGAACACTCTAAATATTGGTGAACACATTTTTGAAATCGGATGAGTTGTTTAATAGATATTTAAATTTTAAGTTTTTTTGCCAAAAGTGGGCGTAGAAATGGGCTTGGTCGATGAATTTCAGCATATGTCCACTATGAAGAACCATTCCAAACATGTATTGGTGAAATATATATATAATATATATGAGGCATTCCACACCAAATGTCCAGCGAAAAAAAACACGTGTACCATAAACTTCTGAATAGCTTGTATGGATAGCCCTATATGGAACTTAGAAAATTGCGTTTTCGGTTTTTCAATTTTTCAAAAACTGGGCCTAGGAGGCGTGGTCAAATATTGGAAAAATGGTCAAATTTGTGGCGAGTTGCCTTGATTAAATATTTATCACATTAAAACGAAATGCACCACCATCTTAAAAATTTACACTCTTATATAGTTTTTTCCAAGAAAAATTTTCAGAACCCGTTCTGAAATTTTCCATTTTTTATAAAAGTCAATTTATCAAAAATCCGGCCACTTTTTTTTTCTTTTTTTTTAATTTTTTTTTTTAAAGTTTAGATGTTTGTCCATCCACACAAAAAAAATCAGAAATGTATTTCATAACAGAGCGTATGACGAATATTTATGTAATTAATATTACTCATTCGCAACTTAAAAACAAAGAAATACAAGCAAATAACAAAATTGTTGTGAAATTTAAAGTTCAAATGCGATTTTCTCGAAAAAAAAAAGATGAACGTGTTTCTGATTTTTTTTGTGTGGATGGACAAACATCTAAACTTTTAAAAAAATAAATAAAAAAGAAAAAAAAAGTGGCCGGATTTTTGATAAATTTACTTTTTTAAAAAATTGAAAATTTCAGAACGGGTTCTGAAAATTTTCCAAAACAAAAAATTTTAATCGATAGCCCATACAAAACTATATAAGAACGTAAATTTTTGACATTGTGGTGCATTCCGTATTAATGTGATAAATATTTAATCAAGGCAACTCGCCACAAATTTTACCATTTTTCCAATATTTGACCACGCCTCCTAAGCCCAGTTTTCGAAAATTTGAAAAAGCAAAAACGCAATTTTCTTAGTTACATATAGGGCTATTCAAACAACCTATTCAGAAATTTACGGGACACATGTTTTTCTGTAGCGGGACATTTGGTGTGGAATGCCTCATATATATAATATATTAAATATTAATTATATATTATATATTATAATATTAAGTAATTAAGTATAGAAGTATAGATCGATATAGATATAGGTTCACGATATGCAAAACGTTTATGTCAGAAAAAGTTAATAGTCCTACACAAGAGCAAAGGAAATTAAATGTGTGAAGCCCGCTTGTTCTTAACACATGCCCGTACGGAGGATTAAAATTTCCACCTGGTATCTAACATAATATTTGCAGCCATGTTATTTGACCAGAGTGATGTTAACAATATAATAAAATTTGTGTTTAAAAGACCAATGATGCACTTAATATTAGTTTAAGATTCTGCACAGCCATAAGTAACTTTGTTAATTTTTTATTCTAATAAGCTTTTCCCTCCTAAACATTCACTTGTTAATAAATGACATTCAAAAGGTTCAAGTGATGCTCTGCCAACATTTATTGCATGTCATTACATTACAATATTGATTGCTGTTGTTGTTATTAACATTATTGTTGAATATTCGTTCCCTTTTTTTTAAAGAAAGTGTCAGAAATGATGAGATGATATTAAATGCAAATGACAGAGACGTGTCTCTAATGACACTGACTTGCAGTTATGATTTTATTTTTTTACGATTTTTTTTGTATTTTATCTTTTTTTTAGTGTTTGCAAATCATATGTTAAAGAAAAATATATATATGAAAAAAAAAATAATAATACAGCCACAACTCCATATAAACACCACACTAACACCATAACACTTTAACTCATATACAGTCATAAACACTTATTACTTTATAGCTAAAAGGCTTATACTGCAGTTGAACTAAATGAGACAATGATAAATGATGGTGACAGGCATATGAAAAAATACAAAAAAAAAAACTAGAGGAGAGAAACAAAATAATGTGGTAATATACATATAGAGGAAGAGAAAAAAACAAAAAAAAAACAAAATTGAAAAAAAATAGTTAAGAAAAACTTGCAGTTTTGTTTTTGTTAGTTTAACTAGTGATACTTGTTTCAAACAAAGCTATAACAACAACTGCTGATAAGTATTAAAAAGCTTATACATACTGTGAGGATATTTCACTATCGCAAACACATAAAGCACGTACTTTAGAGTTGGTCGAAAAACCATCTTTATCAATTACACTAGTTTACAAATTAAAAAAAAAATGCGATCCACTGCATTTTTGCATGGGTTTTCCAACACTCAAAATATTATGTCAATAACTGTTTGTAGTTTATTTAAGAAGTTTTACATTTAGTTTTTTTTAAATGACTATTTCCCTTCTTTATTTTAAAAAATAACTGATGCTTCTTTAATTTTTAATGATTTGTGTACGTTATTTATTTTTTAAATTGTTGGCATTTTTAAAAGAGAAATCATTATTTTTACCTACTTGTGTGGGTTATTTTTTTGTAGAAAAAAAAATCAGAAAAATATTTATAGAAATATAAAAACATGTTTGTAACTTTGGTACGATGGGTAGAGTGTTTAGCCAGAAAGTGGTTGATTGCTGAATCGATTCCCCAAAATTTTAATAAACATTTTTTAAGAAATAATTCTATAGAAAAATTATAAAAATAACTTACAAAATCATTAATTTTTAAAGTTTTCGTAGGTTTTTTTTCGAATTTGTTATTAAAAATATGAAAGTGACGTTATTTTTTAATGTTCAATGTTATTTATTTAAGACAATTTTATGAACAGTAAAAAAAAAAATAGTTTTTTGTTAAAACAAATGCATAATTACTGGGATGGTTATTAATTGTTTTATCACTTGTTTTAATTGTGTTTTTCATTTGTTTTTGCCTACAAAACATTTTGAGTGAAGTAAAATCTTACACTGAATCCGAAAATGAAGTCCAAAAAATTTAAGGTAGAACCGTTTTCAAGATATTATTAACTTTTAAAATTTTAAACTTTTTAAGAAAGTAGTTTTACTGAAGTAAAAATATCTCCAGAACAAATTGGTTGATTTAACTTTTTTTGGTTTTAAATTAATGGTAATGAAGTGCATTATCAATTCTACATACAACATATTTCAATCTGACAAGGGAAGTATCTCAACCCTTATGAACCGATTTGCCTGAAACTTAAAATGTACACTCATAGAAATCCAACAGTATTCCTTACTAAAAAGTTGGTAGTTATTACTAATTGTTAGTATTAAAGGGCCCTACAACGCGTTAGTCAATTTTTACTAACGCAGTTATAAAAAAACGGTAAACAAATTTAAAAGCGAAAACCTATCCAAAATCGATTTTTAAAAATTTTTAAAAAAAAAAAAATTGTTTCAAAAATATATAATTATTGAGCTTGATATTTTTTATTTTTTTTTTTCAACGAAAATTTGCTATGTGCGTTTGAAAAAAAAATATTCAAAAATATAAATTTTACCATATTAGGTGTCAAAAATAATTTTCCAAATTTTTTTAAATTACTAACAAAAATTATTAAAAAAATTGGTAAAAAATCAATATTCAGTAAAGTTCAAAGTATTCCAATTTTAAAAAAATAACTAAATTTATACTGTAAAGCTAAATTTATACTGTAAATTACTAAAAAAGTAGTATAGTTAGAGTTATAACACTTTTACTGTATTTTTTACTGTAGGATTATTTTGAGTGTATATAAAAGAGACAATTCTAAGGTTGGTGTCTCAGCTTATCGGCCATATCGGAGATTTAGGGGTTCAAAACGTGGGTATAAAAATGGCGAAAAAATCGTTTTTATATTTTTCAGCCATTTCTTTTTAAGAAACTATATGATGCTTACATATGAGAAGAAAGGTTTTTTTAATGCCTATCCGACGGTGGCATATCCTTGTAAAAATTCGGCTTCTTTAAATAAATAAAATGTGTAAATTTTGGGGGGTTTTTATATGAAGACTAATAAGGATAATCTTTATTAAATTTAAGTCGACACGCATTTTTGCCCTAGACGATATTCCGATTAGTTCGGAAATTATCGAAATTTTCCCGATGGTCCACATGGTTTCATAAGGGGACAACGAAATTTTTAAACACTGATATGGCCGAAAATATACATTTTAAGTTTCAGGAAATCGGTTCATATGGGTTGAGATACTTCCCTTGTGAGTATCGCCGTAGAAGATGTTAATTTATATGTCTACAATTAAGCTTCAATTTATTCGAAATTTTTAAAATTCATGTCTCTCTTACTGGAACGCAAACGGCATACGCCAGCATAAATACGAACTCGATTATTTTCTCAGAAACAAGCAAATTGATATAATGCTTGTTTCTGAGACCCATTTAACCCCTCGCAGTCTTTTCGCTTTAGATGGTTACACATTGTATGATACAAAGGACCCCAGAGGCAGGTCATGTGGAGGCTCAGGCATCTTAATTAAATCTCGACTAAAACATTATCTTATGTGTGATCTTTGTGAAGATTATCTTCAAGCCACTACTTTATGCGTAAACGAGTTTGATATGAACCTTGTGATTTCGTCAATTTATGCTCCCCCCAGATTTAAAATTACTGATAATCAGTATAGGACTTTCTTCGAATCTCTAGGTTCACGCTTTCTGGCTGCTGGCGACTACAATGCTAAGCATACATTCTGGGGGTCACGCCTCATTACTCCTAGAGGTCGTGTGTTGTTTGATACAATTTCTAAAATGGGTCTGGATGTGGTCTCAAGCGGAGAACCGACATACTGGCCTTCAGACCGTAATAAGATTCCAGATCTTATCGACTTTGGAGTGACTAGAAATATAAAAAGGAATTTTGTAAGTGTAGAATCATCTTTGGAACTCTCTTCAGACCACACACCCACTATTGTTACTCTATTTAACCCCCGAGAAATTGGGGGATACAATGGTGACTTAGCACTGACAGGCAAAGGAACAAATTGGCTAAAATATAAAAAGTTTCTCAGTACTCATTGCTCGGAAAACATATCGCTAAGAACACCAGAGGAAATTGACCTCTCGCTCAAGAATTTCGAATCTAATCTCAAACTAGCTGCTCAACTTGCTACTAAACCCCCCCGACAATCCAGACAAAATATATTTTTTTCTGCTGATGTCGAACGACTCTTAATTGAAAAACGAAGAGCTCGTAGAGAGTGGCAACTGCACAGACCTCCACGATTAAAAGCACAACTTAAGGAATGCACGAACAACTTACGGAGATTGTTAGAATCTCAGAGAACGGATGCACTAAATAGATTTCTTGAAAATCTGGAACCTACATCAAAAACCGATTACTCGTTATGGCGTGCTACACAAAATTTAAAAATACCTGTCTTATGTAAGCCTCCTTTGCGCAAAGCAAATGGAGGTTGGGCTAGAAATGATACTGAAAAAGGAAATCTGTTTGTTGAGCACTTGAAAAATGTATTCGCACCAAATGAATCAAGTGTTATAGTAGAGTTGCCACTAATTTTACCCCAGCGCGTAGCAGCACCCATTCGGTTTGAGATGCGAGAGGTCGAAAAGGCAGTTTGTGAATTAAACCCCAAAAAGGCATTTGGTATTGATAAGATCAGTAATAAAATGCTTCTGGAGTTACCCCGAATAGCATTAAGAATAATTCTTTTTATTTTTAATGCTATATTACGCCTTCAACATTATCCCCCAGAATGGAAAATTTCTCTCGTTAAAATGATACCCAAGCCAGGCAAAGATCACACAAAAGTGGAATCGTATAGGCCTATCAGTCTGTTATCCAATTTATCAAAACTTTTTGAAAAACTGTTAGTGAACAGATTAACAACTCATGTCGCTCAGAACAACACTATCCCCGATCACCAGTTTGGATTCAGGAAAAAACATGGCACAATTGAGCAAGTTCATAGACTGGTAGGTGAAATTAGAAGAGCCTATGAAGAAAAAAAATATTGTTCCGCACTTTTTATTGATGTCTCACAGGCGTTCGATAAGGTTTGGCATGAAGGTTTACTCTATAAGATAAAAAATATGTTACCACCAAATACACATAAGTTACTCGAAAATTATATAACAGATCGTAAGTTCACAGTAAAGGAAAACGATTTTGTCAGTACCCCTCAAATCATACAAGCTGGAGTTCCACAAGGTAGTATTTTGGGACCGCTTTTGTATATTTTGTACACCTCTGATATGCCAACTAATCGAAATACGCATACCTCCACATTTGCTGATGATACAGCGATTTTAAGCTCCCATAACAATCCACTTGAAGCAACTCGTATTTTGCAAAGTCACATTCTTGAATTAGAAGACTGGTTAAATAAGTGGAAAATTAAAGTTAATGAGCAGAAATGCATCCACATAACGTTCACCTTAAGACGAGAAACTTGCCCCCAAATTCGGATTAATAATCACATTGTACCTCAACATACAACGGTTAAGTACCTAGGAATTCATCTGGATCGTCGTCTTACGTGGAAAAACCATATAGATGCAAAATTAACCCAGATAAAATTGAAAACTATTGCAGTTAATTGGTTAATTGGGAGAAACTCGAAACTTAAGTTAGACTGTAAACTATTGATCTACAGTTCGATTATAAAACCTATATGGTGCTATGGTATTCAGCTATGGGGCACTGCCTCTGCGTCTAATGTGGAAAAAATACAGAGAAAACAGAACAATATTTTGCGAATGATTACTGATGCCCCCTGGTATGTTAGAAACTTAAACATACACAGAGATCTCAATGTTTCCCTTGTTAAAGATGAAATTGTGAGACATACCCAAAACTACTTACGAAAACTGGAGTCACATCCAAACAATTTAGCACGCAATCTTTTAAATAATCGTGGTCACCAACGCCTTAGAAGGAGGGCCACTGCTGACTTGGCACACTAAAGTGAAGGATGATGCTTTTGAAAACATTGGATAATTTATGAGCAAATGAAATTTTGTCTGGCACTGGCTGGACTTAATATTAAGTTATATTAGTCTTAAGATTTGAATACTTATTGTTAGTTCACATAATTTAAGTGAAGATTCAATAAAATAAATGAATGAAAAAAAAAAAAAAAAAAAAATGTCTCTCTTTACAAATTAAGTATGATCTAGTACAAAGAAAATAAGAGGTCTTTAAAAAATATTCGTTTAAAAATATAAAAGTTGCGTGCATTTGAGTAAAAATTCAGAAATTCAGTTCAGAAATAAATAAAAACAACTGTTTTTGTATAAAACTGAATTTATGTATTTTTGGTTAATTTCATGCTTCTTCTTGAATTTTTGACGAATTATTCGTCGTTATAAAACATACTTATACTTTACATAAAATTAAAAAAATAACTTCGTAAAATTTACAATACAATTTATCTTTCTTCTAAATTTCATTTAAATTAAAGTAAAGTTGCCGATATATCGATGAATAGATTTTAAGGCGTTATATCGCGATAATCAGATTGAAAAATATATTGTAGAGAATTGATAAAGTATATGTAAATTCTGTAGCTTTTGAAAAATCGGATATATGCAGATATCTGCATATATCCGATGAAAAGGGGTTAAAGATGCCCTATTTCTCTAAAAATTTACAGAACTTATGTTTTACACTTGGTATAGTATAATACAGAAATTGTTTTTCCACATTTGCTAAATTATCGTAAAAAAATACATTTTCTTTGAAATCCGCGGAAATTATATCACTACCCACGCCAAATTAAAAAAAAGCTAGTCTACCATATTTGTTAGTTTTTATCTATAACACCGTCCAACAAATTGCAACTTTTGGCTGTACACATGAACCGGACCCGAAAATTCGGAAAGTTGGGCCAAAAATAAAATACCCGTGTCTCCCAGTTTCTCTAGATCAATTCGCGTTTTCGCGAAAAATGCAACAAAAAAAAAAGTTTTCACAATAGAAAAAAATTATGCTATTCAGAAAGTGGGGTTAAAAAAAAACACACGTGTCTCTCAGGTTTTCGCGATCAATTCGCGTATTCGCGAAAAACGCTAAAAAAAATTTTTTTTGCACTGTTAAAAAAAAAAAATGGGTTTAAATCTAAGCATTTATGTCTCAGTTATTTCATATCAATTCGCAAATTTGTAAAAAAAAAATATTTTGTTCTTTTTAGCACATTCAAAATTTCAAGTAGAGTTAAAAAGAAATTTCCCATGTATCAGAGTTTTTCCAGCTAATTTAATTTTAATTTAAAAAAAATTAGGTGAATATTTTATTTTTAGTCCCACTTTTCAAATGTAGTAAATTTTTTTTAAGTGTGCAAAAAAATGAATTTTCGCGAAAACGCGGAGAAATTCATACTACATTGGGAGAATTTTATTTTTAGCAATTTTTGTATAAGGACCGTAATTCTACTGTAAATCATGTATATTTATTAGAGATGGGAACATAAGCAGATTAGAGCGTGATTCACGTGAATAATGCGTGAGTGTGACTGATTTCAATTTTACTCACGTGATTGTGAGTGAGTGTGAGTGGAGAAAAAAATTGCGTGAGTGAGTGTGCGTGAGTGAGTGTGCGTGAGTAAGATTTTTGCGTGAGTGAGTGTGCGTGAGTCGTTTTTTTTGTGTGAGTTTGCGTGAATTATTTTCTCTTTATATTTCCTATTGTACAAAAAAAGCAACAAAAAAAATTTTAAAATTTGGCTTAATTTATGATTTTGTCCCAAAAAAAGCACAAAAAAAAAATATAAAATTTCGCTGAACTGTAAATTTTGCTGAAAAATTTTCAAAGATTTTTGAAATTATAGTTTTTGAAATTTTCGTGAGTGTGAGTCAATGTGAGTGTGAGTGAAGCTTGCGTGAGTGCACGTGATTGTCAGTTGTTTTTAATTTACTCACGTGATTGTGAGTGAGTGTGAGTAGAAAAAATATGCTCGTGAGAGAGTGTGCGTGATTCAAAAATTCCTGTCGTGAGCGTGAGTCAAAAATCACTCACGCGCCCATGTCTAATATTTATGTTTTATATTTATAAAAAAATAATGCAATACATTTTTTCAAAATTGCATTTTTCGTGAATTAATATGGAAAAACAAGAACAATATTTTGGCTGTAGGCAAAATCGCCCAAAGAAAAATGGCCCAAAAAAGAAAACGAAAATTCGCCCAAAAATTTTTCATACAAATTTGGGTCATATTTCATATGAAAAGTTACCCAACATTTTTGGGCAAATTTTCATAGTTTTTGGGCAAAATTTCGAAATTAAAAATTGGGTGATTTTTCATTACGAAAAATAACCCAAAAATTATATATGAAAAATTGCCCAATTTTATTTTGGTTTTATTTTTTGTCAAAATCTTAAAATGTCAAAACTGAAATATGTATGCCACAATAAATCAGTATATTATTATTTTTAGAAACAGAAAACGGATATCGTGTTCTTTTTTTTGTAAATTATATATTTAACTTACAAAGAATAAGCTGAAGCAAAACCGTTTCGTTGTTGCTAACATGCAAAGGCTCTGGTGGGAATCGAACCCAAAGCCCCTGCTCTTACATGCAGATTACCACGCTATATATTAATCTATCGTAGCGCATTAGAAAATCAAAAGTAATGAATTTAAAAACAGCATGCAACTCCGATGAAAGCTCCGCAGGCGAAAAATTTTACCAACAAATTTTAACAAAAAATCGCGCGATTTTTTGTTAAAATTTGTTGGTAAATCTTTTCGCCTGCGGCGCTTTGATTAGAGTTAATTTGATACTTATGCATCTTACGGGCTGTATTCTCAAAAAAACGATCTATAAAAATAAATAATAAACAAGTAACCTTTGGTCTTATCTTAAAAGTTTTTGTCTTTGTCTTAAAGTGCTTCTGCGTACGCGGCCTTCGGCCGTGCTTAGGGAATACAAACTCCATGCCTTAGACCCACCCTCTCCGCAAAAGAAAGCTTTTCTGTGTAGTTTGTGCTTTGGAAAAAATGTGTTAGAAAAAATATTTTTTTTATTTTGGGCCATTTTTCATTTCGTTTTTGGGCTTTTTTTCGTTAATTTTGGGCGAAGTTTCGTATTTTTCTTTTTGGGCCATTTTTCATATTTTTTGGGCGATTTTGCATTTGGGCGATTTTTCATAAAATTTTTTGGGCGATTTTTCTTTGGGCGATTTTGCCTACAGCCCAATATTTTATTTTAAGCCCTATTTTCGGAATGCAGTAAATTTTTTCAAGTGTGTAAAAAAATGCATTTTCGCGAAAACGCGATTTGATATAGAAAAACCGGGAAACACAAGAATGTTATTTTGAGCCCCACTTTCTGAAAAGCAAACATTTTTTTTACATGTAAAATTTTTTTTTTGCGTTTTTCGCGAAAACGCGAATTGATCTAAAAAAACTGGGAGACACGGGTATTTTTTTTTTTTGCCCTACTTTCAGAATTTTCGGGTCCGGTCCATGTGTACAAAAGTGTGTCGGACGGTGTAACATGTATTTAATAACATTATAAAGTAAAATTATTTTTTTTTTATTTTTTTGCCTAAAAACTTTGAACATTTTCAAATTTTGGCTTTAAAAACCATGCAATGGTCTGGGATCTCAAAAACCAAGTTTGCAAAAATGCATATTAAAACTGCATTTGCATTTAAAGTGCACTTCTGAACAGCCAATATTTTTGAGCTTATTAAAAAAAAAAAGAAAAAAGACAATCATATCACTTCAATTTGCTTTAGATCCATAAGAAACGACAAGTACTTAAAAAAATATAAGTGTTCAAAGTCACACCAATTTTACATGTTTTTTTAAAAATGCAAATTTTTATATGGGAACATTGGGTAACCTTTTTAAAAAAAAACTATTAAAAATAGTGCACTTATCGTGCACAAAGTTCGTAGGACAGTTTTTTGTAGTAAAAATTATGAAGAAAATAATTATGTTATTTAAAAAAAATCAGAAGGGATAAAAGTTTTGCAAAATGCACTTAAAACCCGCATTTGCATTTAAAATGCACTTTTCAACCACCAAATTTTGCCATATTTTTAATATCAAAAGAGACTTACGTACCATCTTTTGCGCTTTATTTTATAAAGATACAATCATGGACGTATTCAGGGGGGAGGCCCAGGAGACCCGGGCCCCCCCCCCCTTTTGGATTGGAAATTTTTAAAAAATGTAAAAACTGCAACGCATGATACAAGTAACAAACATAAGTTTTTTTAGTATTGTAAATATTTTGGTTTTTGGAGAAAAGTTTTACATATTCTTTTATAAAAACTCTTGATTTTGAGTAAATTTTCGTTTTTAAAAAGTCATTTATATCGAAATATCTGTATAATATGTATCGAAAACACATTATATTGGTTTTATTTAATGAAAATTATGCATCAGGATCATGATGCAAGTCACTTTTTCTACATTAAAAGTCTCAGATTCTTAGTTATTATTTCTGTAAAAAATTCTAAGATGCTGAAAATTTTTTTCTAAATTAAATTTTTAATATTAATTTTTAATTTTCAGTCTAGCACTTTATCAAAAATAAGGTTTGAATTGAAAAACCGCAGTTTTGAAAATTTAATAATGACTAAGGACAATATTTAAACTGGCAAAAAATAAAAAAACTTCGATTATTTTTTATGTAAATAAATAAAGATGAATTTTCATAAACAAAAGCAACTTAAACAAATTTAATGACGTTGTATTTGGAATCTAGATTTCCATTTTATAAAAATTCAGTCCTTAAATGTTGCGCCAAGGCAATATTATGTAACAGTAGAGCCGTAAAAAGCGCTAACGAATTAATTAATTTTCAAGTCCAAATATCTCGATAACGAAATGTTTGATTTGAAATCAAGTCCTTTAAAATGGCTCTTACGTGACAGATAATATCTCGAAAATGGAACGCGCTAACTTACGAAAACGTAGCAGTAGAACCGCGCCTAAATTAGCGGTTTCGAATTTTCAAACCCCAATATCAGAAAAATGTTAAACGATTAAAATATTTGGTAAGATTATTTGGAGTCAGGAGTCCTAAATTTTCTGGTTTATATAATTTAAATTTTAAATTTATCACAAATAGTACATATTTAAAACCTTTTTACTTTTCGGATACATATTGTTTCTAGGAACGGTTTTTATAGAAAAAATACCTCAGAATCTGAGGATTTAAAGGCATTTTTGCAATAGAAAATTTCAAAGATTTAAAAAAAATTTAGTATAAAATATTCAGAATATTTTCTATAGCAAAGTTCTCAGACTCTGATTCATTTGTTTATAAAAAAATCTCCGATTCAGAGGCATATTTTACAATAGAAAAAATCTTTCTGAGATGTTTCAAATTTTGAAGTTTAAAAATAGAGTCAGAGGCATTCTTCTTTGGAAAAATTCACAAATTCTGAGGCATTTTTTATGTTGTTGGTATAGAAAAATGCTGTAATTTCTAGAAATTTTTTGGACACGGGGGGGGGGGGGGGTTGGCCTAGAAAATAGTATTATTACATTGTGATTAATAAAAATTTGAGTGGGCCCCCCCCCTTTTTAAATTCCTGGATACGTCGCTGGATACAATAATTACTTAGAAATGTATAGCTGTTCACAGATTTTGCATATTTTTGAAAACGAAAATCGCGAATTTTTAAAATTCTTTGAATCTGATAAAGTATATCTTTAAAAGTCTCCATAGAGCTTGTGTGTGGAAAATATTGGAAAATTTCAAAGACCCTTGGTCAGATTTTTTTCGTTTCTCGTGGAATTGATGATATATTATAATAAATGAACTGTCATTTCGTACTAAAGGATAGTTTTAATATGCACTCTTAAGGTTTTTACGCACCCGTCTAATGCACCGATATTTAAACAAACTCGTATTTTGGTATATTACATACATTTAAATACAGTGGTGGCAATAACAAGAGCAGAAATAATTAAGTTAGAGACTTACAAAACTTTTCAAATCCATTTGTGTAAAAAATAACTTGGTTACTTTGTTAAGTTATTGACGTTTGACACTCTAATATTTTCCCATGCCATGTTTCTATCTGACTGTTAAAATTTATTTTATACTTGTTTTGTCTCTCTTTTACCAACACTCAAAATATTTTGTAGACAAAAACAAATAAAAAACACACTTAAAACCAGTGATTAAACAATTGAAAACCATCCCAGTAATTATTCATTTGTTTTAACAAACATCAACATTTATTTTTTACTGTTGACAAAATTTTCTAAAATAAATAACATTTAACATTAAAAAATTACGTTTTTTTCAGTCTTTTTTACCAACAAATTCGAAAAAATAACCAACGAAAACATTAAAAATTAATGATAGTTCTGTTTTTTTTTACCAACAAATTTCAAAAAAATAACCTACGAAAACAATAAAAATTAATGATTTCGTAGGTAATTATTTACAATTTTTTATTGAAATATTTTTTTAAAAATTTTTAATAAAATTTTTGGGGAATCGATCCCGCAATCAACTACATTCTGGCCAGACACTCTACCCATCGTGCCAAAGTCACTTGATACAAACATGTTTTTATATTTCTATAAATAATTTTTTGATTTTTTTTTCTACAAAAAAAATAACTGACTTGTGTAGGTAAAAACTACACTCAAAGAATTATGTAGGTAAATTCCAGTGAATATTCACTTAAAACAAATGAAATTTTATTTAAAAACCATTCCACTGTTTTTTCATTTAAAATAAAAACACATTACAGTCAATTTTAAATGTTAATTTAATGACTAACCAAAACATTAAAAAACTAGTGAATATTCAGTTATTTTGTATTGAAAAACAGTAAAACTATAGAAGAAATTTTTTACTGCCGAAATTAAATGTAACAGAAAATTCGTTTTTAATACAGTAAATTATTTTTTTTAAACTACAGAAACAGTAAAAAAATTAAATAAGTGATTTTTCTTTTAAAATGACTTTACTGATTACTTTTTAAAATAACCTACAAACAGTTAATGACATAATTTTCTTAGTGTAATGATATTTCATTAAAAAATACCAACAATTTAAAAAAAAATTACTTACACAAATCATTAAAAAACAAAAGAATAATCAGTAGTTTTTACTTTACAGAACAAAAATAAATGACTTTAAAAATTAAATGTTAATGAAAGTCTTTATTTTTTAGTGTGTTATTTTTGAAACAAAGGACTGAAGTAGTCATTAATAAAAACTGAACATCAAACAAATGTTTTTATACCCTCCACTTAGTGATAGAGGGTATATATAAGTTTGTCATTCCGTTTGTAACTCATCGAAATATCGGTCTGGGACCCCATAAAGTATATATATTCATGATGCCCGATCGATTTTAAGACATTCTAGCGATGTCCGTTTGTCCGTCTGTCTGTCTGTGGAAAATGCTGTCGCGGACAAAATATTGCACAGGGATGACTGAAACTTAACATATTTATTGGAAGTTCTCCCGAGAAGTTTGGTATTGCATTTGAGCGATATCGGTTCAGCGGTTCAAAAGTTATGAACGAAAATGTAAGCACACCTCAAAAATTTCAGTACATTCAACATAACCTAAAAATACAAAATGCATTAATTCGGATTCTGGTTGACATATGTGAACATAATTGAACACCAAATGGTATTTAAACAAGTAAGAACTTATTTTTTGACAAAAAAAGAAAAAAATCGCGGATTTTTTTTTTTTTTACCAAAATTCTTTTTTACCAAAATTCTTTTTCGCGGAAATTTTTTTATTTTTTTTAAAGTAATTTGCTTTTAAATAAAGTTTTTTGCAATAATATTTTTTAAATTGTGGAGGGTATCACTGCATTCGGCAAGGCCGAATTTAATTTTTTACTTGTTAATTTTAAAAACGACTAAACGGAAAACTTTTTAAATAAACTACAAACAGTTAATGACATAATTTTTTGAGTAAATTCGTTAGACTAGATTAACAATCAAGTTCGCCAAGTTCTAGCTATACATTTTCTAATACAGCTCTATTTTTGGGTATTCTGTTACATATTCTTAAATTCTAGTGAAAAAATCTGTTGCCAGAAACTGTCGGTAATGAAAGTATTTAAACAAGTGCTCTTTCTTTTTTCCCCACTGCTAATGTTTTTGTCCTCATCGCTAGAAGAATAAATGACTGTTAGAGTGAATGAATGGTTTTGACTCAAGCATGTCGCCGCTTTAACTTAAACTTGAACCGAATGAGTTGCTAAATGTTTTAAAGAACAAAACAAAAATGATGCCCAAGTAAAAAAGTTTTTATGAATTTCAATTGATCATTATAAAAAAAATATAACTTCCATCTATGTATATAAATAAAAATCGAATGTCGTTTGTTGGTAATCGCATCACTTGAGAACGGCTACCCCAATAGGACCAATTTTTATACTGAAAGAAAAATGTTCCACGCCCACTCTACGCCACCTTTTTTCAATATATCTCAAACTGCAAAACATTATCCTTCAATATCCTTTTAGATTTCTTAAATTTTTTTTTGCAAAAATAAATAAAACAAGTGAGAGTGTTAAATTCGGCTGTGCCGAATCTATTATACCCTCCAACACGTTAAAAAAAAAACAGGGGCGTCTTTTTTTTTTTTTTTTTTTGGGGGGGGGGTACATCGGTGGGGCAACCTTCCTGGATCCAACTTCAAGACTTCGAACTTCTTTTGACATAAAAATGTTTCGTTTGCTAAGCAAATGTGCAAAAAACCTATAAAAAAATGGCTTTTTTTAGAGGTTTGTTTAGTTCTTAAGAGGGGAACTTTTTTCCCCCTGATCCGATTTTGCCCATGTTCGAACTTAACCAGCCCAATACCATAAGACATATTCGTGCCAAATTTCAGGAGTCTAGCTCTATTACTTTGGACTGTATCGTGTCTTCCACAGACGGACGGACGGACGGACGGACGGACAGACGGACATCGCCAGAATGTCTTAGAATGGATCACTGATCAATAATATATGGGGCATTCCAGGCCAAATCACTCACTTTTAGACCCGACCCCTTGCGATTTATTTTATTTTTGGATATGTTTTAGCACTTATTAAATGCAACTTGGACACCAATTTTCAGCCTTTTATTCCAAGATGGTGTTAAGTAATCAATTTTTCAAAATGGCGATTTTTTCAAAAAAATTAAAAACTTGAAATTTTCAATTAATTTTGACCAGTTAAAACTTTAGATATCTTAAAAAAAGTTGGACAACGTTTTGTTGGTATTTAAATGTAGTTTTAGGAAAAAAATATTAAAAAATTATTCGAAGTAATTGTCACTTATTTTTTAACGTTTTTAAATTAAAATCGACTTTTTGAAAAAGTCCGAAACCTTCGATTTTTTTTTAAATAGTCTAAAAGTTCTACTCTAAATTACGCAACTTTTAAGCCATAAATCGAGATGTGATCGCAATTCGTTCTATTTTTTTTAAAATTTTGAAAATTGCCCCTTATATTTTTTGACTCTAATTTATTTTATATTGTCTTTAAAAAAAAAAAAAATTGGTAGATACTGACCCTAACTTATATATCTAGATATTCATTTCGAGGTAAAAATACGTCTCACAAACATTAACAACGATCGGACATGGGTAAGGCGTTCCGCATGGGCCTTGAAGTTTAGAAAGCGGATTACTAGGAAAAATATGGATTTTTTTCTGTTTTCTAATTTTTTTTGGTATTTTAAGTTAAGTTTAAATTCAAGTGGTTACAGAATTATAATACGGAGTAAAATGCCTCTCTAATAAGGTACCAAAAACTAAAATCGGTTGAAAATCAGCCAAGTTATTACAACTTCCCCAGGCATCTAATGTGTGGCAGACCACTTGATAAGGCAATACAATACAATTTTAAAAATTTATTGAAATTTTCTACTGAAATCACATTTTTTTATTCTTCAAGTTCAAATGTTATTAGATGACAAGTATTTTTGATATTGTCTTTTGCTAACATGATTTAAATTAATGCTAAAAATACCTCCATTTTTCAACACTATTTTGAAATCTCCATTTTAAAATTTTTATTTATTTTTAATTTTTAAATTTGGAAAAACAAAAAAAAACATTACACTAAAACATGAATAAGAAAAAAATGTTATTAAAGTAGATAATTTCAATAAATTTAAAAAATGGGACTCGAATTCATTAATCACGTGGTGTGGCACTCGTTAGATGCCTGGGGAAGTTGTAATAACTTGGCGGATTTTTAACCGATGTTAGGTTTTAGTACCTTATTAGAAAGGTATTTTACTCCACATCATAGTTCTGTAACCACTTGAATTTATAATTATTTCAAAATACCAAAAAAATTGCGAAAACAGAAAAAAAATCATATTTTTCCTTGTAATCAGTTTTTTAATATTTCAAGGTCCATGCTGAACGCCTTACCCATGTCCGATCGTCCTTAATTTTTGTGAGACGTATTTTTACCTCCAAATGAATATATCTTAGGTAAGTTAGGGTCAGTATCTAGTAATTTATTTTTTTTTTTTAGCACCACAAAAAATAAATCAGACCCAAAAAATAAAAAGTGCAATTTTAAAAATTTTAAAAAAATTAGAAAGAATTGTGATCACATCTCGAATTATGGCTTAAAAGTTGCGTAATTTAGAGTAGAAGTTTTAGAGTTTTTTACAAAAAAATCGAAGGTTTCGGACTTTTTCAAAAAGTCGATTTTAGTTTTTAAACGTTAAAAAAAAGTGATAATTACTTCGAATAATTTTTTAGTATTTTTTTTCTAAAACTGCATTTTAATACCAATAAAACGTTGTCCAACTTTTTTTAAGATATCTATATTTTTAACTGGTCAAAATTAATTGAAAATTTCAATTTTTTGATTTTTTTGAAAAAATCGCCATTTTGAAAAATTGATTACTCAACACCATCTTGGAATAAAAGGCTGAAAATTGGTGTCCAAGTTGCATTTAATAAGTGCTAAAACATATTCAAAAACAAAATAAATCGCAAGGTGTCGGGTCTAAAAGTGAGTGATTTGGCCTGGAATGCCCCATATATACTTAATGGGGTCCTAGACCGATATTTCGATGCGTTACACACGGAATGACAAAGTGAGTATACCCCCATACTGTGGTTGGAGGGTATACAAATTATTTCTTAGAGGTTGATATTTTTTCTATCTGATCCGATTTATTAAATTTCACAACTGAACCAGCATATGAACACATGATCCATAGGGCGTTTCATCAACAACTTTTTTTTTTTTGGATTTTTGCAACTCTTAAAGCGGAATATGAATTCTTATGGCCTAAAAGATTTTTGAGATTTCTATCAGGTTTTTGGAAGGTCAACTCGCTATAATCAATTTTATCAAAAAAATTAAGTTATGAAACATATTTTTTTTTTCTGGTGCCTTTTTTACAAAACCGGATACATTACTTCAAAATGTTGCTAACCTCCTAAAAAAAATGTTCGCGGTCAAAATTATAAGTTCAAGGGTCACTAAGATGACCTTAAAAGTAAAAATTCAGAATACTTAACTCGTATGCATTACTTTGAGTCTCATCCCATGTTAAAATCATCAATGCAGCATGGTATAAAATAAAATATCCTATTCCTTATTTTATACCTTATTTGGTAATCAAAATTTTGCTGGGTATCTTCAAAAAAGTTGAACAAGATTTTGATGGTATTCAAATGTAGTTTTAGAAAAAATACGAAAAAAATTTAAGTTGGTACATTAAAGCGGAATAAACATCAAAGAATTTTATGTACTAAAGCTCAGGAGTTAAATTTAAACGGGTGCATTTAAGAGGGATTGACTGAATTTCAAATATTATTTTTTTTTCTCTTAATGTTTTATACAAATTACCATATAAAATACGAGTTATAAGTATCCAAATTTTAATTATTTATTAATTTAAAAAAAATTACAACTCTAGAATGCGATATTTTCGTTATATATCCATACGGGTTTAATAAAAAACAAGTAAGAGTGTTAAATTCGGCTGTGCCGAATCTTTTATACCCTCCAACATGCAAATAAATAAAAAAAAAAAAAAAAATTGCAGGTGCGTCTTCTTTTTTTTTTTGGGGGGGGGGGGGGGGGGTCGGCAGTGGTACTTGGGGGGCACAATTCCTCTCGAATAAGTGATAAAAAAAAATAATTCTTATGCTTTTTGCACTAAAGAAATACAAATTTATCATTATATAAAAAAAAAAAATATTCCACGCCCATAAAGGGGGGGCGGACCCTAAAACGATATTTTCTAATTCCGTGGGTCCAAATGCAGGACCTTGAACTTCTTGTAGCATAAAAATTATGGATTTGTTAAACAAAAACACAAAAAATCATGTAAAAATATGATATTTTTCAGAGGTTGGTTTAGTTCTTCAAGGGGGAACTTTTTCCCCCATGGTCCGATTTTGCCCATCTCCGAACTTAACCAGCCTATGAACATAAGACATATATGTGGCAAATTTCAGGAGTCTATCACTTTTATTTTGGACTGTATCGTGTCTTCCACAGACGGACGGACGGACAGACGGACAGACGGACGGACGGACGGACGGACGGACGGACAGACGGACATCGCTAGAATGTCTTAGAATCGATCACTGATCAATAATATATATACTTTATGGGGTCCTAGACCGATATTTCGATGCGTTACACACGGAATGACAAAGTGAGTATACCCCCATACTGTAGTTGGAGGGTATAATAAACATAAAATAACTTAAAATGGAGGCAGATTTTTTACCACTTCCTCGTCGTTGATCGGGGGGTACAGCTAAGTGAAGCGAATGGGAATTTAGTCTAGTCTCAAAATTTTGATTTAGATATTATTTGTTTTATGTTTTTTTTTTTATATTAAGAAACATAGTAGTATGAAATACATGATTGCGTGTGATATAGTATAAAAAAATTCAAGTTTTATTAAAACAAAATTAATCGGCACGTAATCCTAATTCAATGTTATCAATTCGGCTTAAAAATCTATTAGTGGCCACTTTTGACCTTTAGTTCAGAAGGGTTAACGCTTTCGGCAATATAAAAATTATTTAATTAATTATTTTTGAATATTTTGAAAATAAAAATGTGTTTTTTTTTTTAATTTTTAAAAAACATGATTATTTTGGTAGGGGACATTTTTGGTTGCATGCACATACGGGTTAAAGATGCCCAAAAAAATTTATGTTTCAAAATTAAGTCAATATGATTAAATAAAAGAACATACAACACAATATTCAACACAAACATGATTTTGGAACCATTAATTTCATAAAACAGTAGTTAAAACCTAAAAAAACTCAGTGCGGGACACTTTTGGCCGCTGACCGATTAGGGTTAAAGACGTCCTAAAAATCTATCGTTTCAAAACTAAGTTACCATGATCAAATGGAACAAGATAGAGCATAATATTGGTCAATTTGTACAATAATGTAGCTTACAAAAAATAAAAACTCAAAAAAATGGCAAAAAATCGGATTTCCTTGAAATCCGCTCAATTGAAATCGCTCCCCACAAAAAACTGCCGAACGGATTTTCGCAAAAATTTAAATCTTTAGTATTTATGATGTTTTTAATAACATTGAGTAATAAAATCGATATATTTTGCAATTTTAATAAAAAAAAAAAATAAATAAAAAAAAAGTGGTTTTGAGCACCGCGCCAAAAATACGATTTTTTTTGTACCTTAATTAAAAATATGTTAGTGATGACATAAAATTCCAATATTTAACACAAAACTTATTAGTGTCAAATGCAATAAAAAAATTTTTTTACTAACCAATAAAATGAAATTTATATTTTTAAATTTTTTTTTAAAATTTGGCCATTTTGACCAAAATCTCAATTTTGACCACCGATGCGCTAATAGAGTTTTTGATCGATTAAAAAGTTGTATTCCATAAAATGCTTATATTACCCCATTACCACTTTCCCGCACTAAGGACAATCGATCCTTACACTTTGTAGGATTTCGACCCAGTCTATTATACAAGGTTATGTCACCGTTGGATAGGCATTAAAAAAACCTTTCTTCTCATATGTAAACCTCATATAGTTTCTTAGAAAGAAATGGTTGAAAAATCCAAAAAACGATTTTTCGCCATTTTTTTACCCATGTTTTGAACCCCTAAATCCCCGATATGGCCGATTAGCCGAGACACCCCAACCTTAGAATTGTCTCTTTTATATATATTTTACTTTTCATCCCAGCAAAAACATGGTAATGAGTTGTGAAAAGTAATCATTACCAAGTACATTATTTATAATGAGTAGCCATTACCATTAACATTATTTTAAGCCCAAAAGTAACTACTTCTCAGTAATATGTTATAAAAGCACCTCTAAGTAATAATATCTTCTTGCACTTGCAGTGTTTAACCTTTACAATTCAATTAACTTAAAAACTTAATAAAAATTACGCAATTTTTAAGTTTTAATAAAAACAAGTTAAATTTTAAAAGTTTTAACTAACTAATTATTTTACTTGTTATTGGTAATGGGTTTTTACTCCTTATTTGTAATCCGAGGCAGTAACTACTTATTTATCTCCATACTCTTCACTAGTTATTTTTGTCTCACGCCCTTGTTAAAATAATTAGTGTTTCATTCAATAAGTAACTACTTATTAACATCTGCTTCGGATTACAAAACCCATTACTAGTAATGCCAATTTTTACTGGGTAGTGTGATTAACTCCAACAAAACAAGTTTTGAGAAAATGAATGATACAGTTTTTAGCTTTTCCACAATTCCCTGTTAAATACTCACTCTAAACCAACACAAATATGTTTTATTAACACATTAAACAAATTTAATTACTTATTCAAAAGCTTAAATATTTGTTATTTGAAGGAAAAGAGTGCATTTGAAAATTGCATTTTCATAGGCAATGCATTTAAGAATTTAAAATACCATTTGTGTGCACAGAATTGGGAAGTATGCAAATGTACCATACAGATCAGCTTTTGACCACCTAGATACGTTAAGAACTAACCGAATTATTGGTAATTAAAATTGAACTCAAACTTATATTTTTTTATAGTTAATTATATTAGATTCCGAAAAATCCTTTGGATTTTTTATAAAAAAATAACGTAAAATACTACAGAAAAATTCAGAAAACTTACAAATAATATAAAATTATAAATATTTAAAAATTGCATATTAAAATTGCAATTGCATGGAGATTGCATTAAGAAATTTTTATAATTACTATACTAATCCATATTAACGAAGCTGTGAAATAAGTTCTTATCGTCAACATACGAGAAATATTAACAATAATGCATATGAGGCATTCCACACCAAATGTCCCGCTACATAAAAACATGTGTCTCGTAAATTTCTAAATAGGTTGTTTGGATAGCCCTATATGGAACTAAGAAAATTGCGTTTTTGGTTTTTCTAATTTTCAAAAACTGGGCTTAGATTAACAGGCCTATTCTCAGTTATGACTGGTTATGACTAATTTTATTATTTTCAAACTTCATATTCCCTGTGTTTGTTGTTAACAAAATCATAAAAAGTCTCAAAATTTAAAATTATTTGTCAGTTTTGAGACGATGTGGGTAGCAGGTCTTTATTTTTTTAAAATTTTCAAACAAAATTTGAATTTTGTTATGATTGTTTACAACAACCACATGGAAAAAATTGAGTTATGATTGAGTTATGACTTTTTTTGTGAATAGGCACCTAAGATTGATTAAATATTTATCACATTAAAACGGAATGCACCACAATCTCAAAAATTAACATTCATATATAGTTTTGTATGGGCTATCGAATAAAATTTTTTTCTTTGGAAAATTTTAGAACCCGTTCTGAAATGTTTCCCTTTTTAAAAAAGTCAATTTATCAAAAATCCGGCCACTTTTTTTTTCTTTTTTTTAATTTTTTTTTTTAAAGTTTAGATGTTTGTCCATCCACACAAAAAAATTCAGAAAAACGTTTTTTTGCATTATTTGAAAGCCTGCACAGCAGCAATTCAGTGGAATACAAATCTGGTATAAAGCGCAAAAGTATAATTTGTCTATGGTCTCCAACATAGAAACAAATTTTTTCTATTTATTGGGTATGGTTGGGTAACACTTGCGTTTTAAAATGATACTGTTAAAATTACCATTTTTGTAAAAAACCTTAGTTTTTTTGATATTTTTCAAAGAAGTACTAAAAAAAAAAAATATTTTACAAATTTAAGTTTTCTGTATTATTTTTCTTATAAACCAAAAGATATCTTTAATGGGTTTAAAAGTCTATAAGAATGACTGAACTTTTATCTAAATTTTGAGCTCATCACAGTAAAGATTGATCATCTGGTTTTTGTGTTAGAGCCTCTTAAAAATGGTGCTTTTTCTATTTTTTTCACAGTGTTTTTTTTAAAATACATGTTTGGCCCATAATAGATCAACAACAAACAAAGGGGCCCCTGTAGGCTAGTTGGTAGCTTGCTAGCCTTTCAACGTGGGGGTCGTGGGTTCGATTCCCACCAGAATCCTTGGTTTTTTCGCTACAACGAGACGACGCACTGTGGTCAATATTTTGAGATAGCGGCCAAAACTCCTTTTGGTTTTTGTTCTCCGATTTTAAAGTTATTAGACTCATATGAAAGTAGACAGTAGTAAACCTCGGGAGCCAAAAAATTAGAACTCTATTTCAACTATTTCACTGAGAACAGTGTGGAATTTAGTAAATTTATGATATTTTTAGTTAATTTTTAAAGTTTAAATGATCATAACTTTTTTGTTTTTCAAGATTTTTGGACGAAATAAATTTTGTGTTGTAACTTAACTCATTTCCTATTACTGGTAAAAAAATTGAAGCTCTACTGTTTTCAGAACAATTTAAATATTTTTTTTTAAAAAGGTCAAATTTCTCGGAAATTTCCTACTTCATAGAGCACAACTCCTGTGAGTCAAGCTGAGTCAAAACACAAATTTACTATTTTGTAGTCCTAACTCTCCCCTACATTCCTATATATACATGTCCATGCATCGGGACTGCACTTTTTGAGCTACAGCAATTTTTCTGACCCAAGGTAAGATATTCGGTACAAATGCACGTCATATTTTTTTAGAAGTTATTTTTATGTGAAAGTGGCTATTATGCATATATTTTGATGAAATTTTGTACAAGAGTTCTTATTGACCCAAAAAATAATTCTGTTGAAATTAGGAGAAGTTGGCCCATATTTGGACCTAGCCCACATAGAAGGGTGTATCAAAATTTTGACAAAAATGACAATAGAACTCTCAAATTATGTGGTATCTGGCAATTCATTTGGAAAAGGTAAAAAATGATTTTATTGCCATCTAATATTACATAACTTAAATACCTGAAAATTGCAAATAAATTTAAAACCAATGGAAATAACTGGTAAAACCAAGTACCTGTTATATTATTACCAGTACCTGTTAACTCTCAAATTATGTGGTATCTAGCAATTCATTTGGAAAAGGTAAAAAAGATTTTAGTGCCATCTAATATTACACAACTTAAATACCTGAAAATTGCAAATAAATTTAAAACCAATGGAAATAACTGGTAAAACCAAGTACCTGATATATTATTGCCAGTACCTGTTAACTCTCAAATTATGTGGTATCTAGCAATTCATTTGGAAAAGGTAAAAAATTATTTTATTGCCATCTAATATTACACAACTTAAATACCTGAAAATTGCAAATAAATTTAAAACCAATGGAAATAACTGGTAAAACCAAGTACCTGTTATATTATGTTTCAAAGAGGTAAAAAAGATCATGTTGAAACTTCAAGCAATAGTATATTAATCCATGCATTCATTTTTTTCTTCATTATTGTTTAAACAATGGCTAAATTCAGTTATAATGTTCTATCTGATATATATTTTGAACGGAAAGATGAAAACGACATTATTTTACATATAATGAATAATCCATTCTTCAAAATATGCGACAAACAAGAAATTAAAATTCATAACTTAAAAATAAAAAAACTTTTTAAATACTTTAAGAAAACGGTACAATCAATGTTCCAGAAAAAAGAAATTGTTTTACTCACGCAACCAAGAGTGGCTAAGAAATAAACTTATTTTTAAAAAGCCATCAGTAACTACCACGGAAACTGGAAAGGGTGGTCGACCAGCAAAGCCAATTGATAATTGTAGTGAAAGATCACGAAGACGCAAGCTTAAACATATCAATGAAGAAGTTTCTTGTAGCATCATAAACGATTCATTTCTGCATCAAATTCAACCATCGAAAACTAAAAAGAGTAAAATTGCTATCATTGAAAAAATAGTGGAAGCAAGCCCCAGACGCACAAAAAGGATTTTAGAAAGTATGCCGACACCAACTGAAGAAAATAAATTTACTCCAGAAGAAGCATTTGCACTATTTTTGGATTTGAAAACGACTAAAAACCAATATACAGAATTGCGGAAGCGAACCAATGAAAAAAATTTTGGAATTTTTCCATCATATCGAGATATAGTTTCTGCCAAAAAAGATTGCTTACCTTCACCAACTGCTATTAGTGTAACTTCAAGTTCAGCAGAAATAAAATTGCAGGATCTTCTTGAACACACTGCAGAACGATTATTAAAGACATTTGATGCTGACTATTTAAAGAAGTTTAAAAACAGCAGCACGACTTTAATTTCTAAATGGGGATGTGATGGGTCCTTTGGCCAGAAACAATACAAACAATGTAATGCGGAAAATTCATCAGATGCCTATTTATTCATGATTTCTTTCGTTCCATTACGTTTAACAAAAACTTATATTGGTTCAGAGCCGTCAACTAGTAGAGCTGCAGAGATAGATGTATGGAAGAATGAAATTCCCTCGTCAACAAAATTTTGTAGACCAATAAAGTTTGCTTACAAAAAAGAAACTAAAGATGTCATAACTGAAGAAGTTGGCAAAATAAGAGATGAAATTAAAGAACTTCAACCAGTGATATTTGAATTTAATGGCCAATGCATCGAAGTTAACTTTAAAATGTCACTTACAATGATCGATGGAAAAGTTGCACATGCTTTAACCGAAACAAAGTCTTCGTCAAGCTGCACCATATGCCAAAAAACATCAAGTCAATTGAGCCAACCACCAACACAAGACGATAGTTTTAATGAAGCATATGAATTTGGAATGTAACCTCTTCATGCTAGAATTCGTTTTATGGAGCATATTCTTAAATTGGGATACGATTTTTAATTTGGCCCGTTAGGCGAAACAGTGAGAAACAACAAAGAAAATTTGGGAAAAAGAAAGCAAAAAAAAAAGATATTCAAGAAAAATACCGTGAGATAGGCCTTATAATTGACCAGCCAAAGCAAGGAGAAGGAAATTCTAATGATGGAAACACAGCAAGGAGATTTTTTTCCGATCCAGAAACTGCAGCTTCTATAACTGGAGTAGATTATGATTTAATACGACGATTCCAAATCATATTAAAAATTATAGCATGTAGCAAAAAGATAGATGCAAAAAAAATTTGGTCAGTATGCTAATGAGACAGAAACCCTTTATAACCAAAAATATTCTTGGAGACATATGCCAACCACAGTTCACAAAATTTTGTTCCATGGGGAACAAGTAATTCAGCACAATATGCTTCCAATTGGAGATCTCTCAGAAGAAGCGCAAGAAAAAAGGAACAAAGACTACAGATTCTTTCGCGAGCACAATACAAGAAAAATTTCCAGATATTGTACTAATGAAGATCTTATTAATATTTTGTTGGGCACATCAGACCCATATATGTCCAGTATTCGACAAAAATGGAAATCAACCTCATTAGAGTTAGATAAAGAAGCTAAACAACTACTGCAAAATGAAAATCAAAGCTATTTGGAAGAAATTTTTACTAATATTGTTTAATTAATACAAGTTTAAAGATTATAATTTGTTTCTAATATTAGTATAAATTTTTATTAATACATTTAAATAAAATATATGTGCACTTTAAATCAATAGTAAAAGTTTACTTAAAATTTTATCGATGTTGTGTTCTGTATATAATATATCCAAATGGTATTGATATTGTTGGGAATTTCAGTGTTATTTTTCAGTTTAATCCTCACAAGAATTAGCTTTCTTCCAAAAAACCAACCTTTGGCCCCTGTGAATATTGAGACTAAATAAATGTCAGCGGCCAAATGTTGGCATTTTCTGACCAAAATTAAGTTTAGGAATAATAAATAAGTATTGGTTGTAAAATACGATTGAAGAAAATAAGAAATTATAAAAAACATACCTATTTAAAATGTCAAAATATTCAACTCAAAAAAAAATCTAAAATGCATTTTTAACTCCACATTACTTACGTTCCTATCAGTCGATTTTTACGTTTGAACACGCAAATTGAAGCTTAAAGTCCCTCCTATTGAACAAAACAAATTACATAAAAAAATACCAATCCGGTCAAAAGTTATAGAGTTTATCTCGCGAAATTGACCACTGTGCGACGGTCATTGTTACCAGTTCTCGGTTAGGTTGAATTTATTAAAAATAAGTTGTAAATAAATAGAAAGAATAAATAAAAATAATTGATCATGTGATCAAAACTATTATTATTATTATTAATAGTGCAACAACTTAAAATTTTTTTGATCATATATTTGAGATCATAGTTCAATTCTACTCTAACGCTTTATACTAGATTTTTATTCCACCTAACGACGTGATGGAAAAATTTGAAGTACAGATTTGGAATCAGCGATTTAACCCTGCTGTTAGGTTAAGCCCATTTGGTCCAATTTTTGGATTGTTTCCTTTGTAACTTTTGAACGGTGATATATACTGGCTTAGATTTTTTGCTCATGGGGTCTTTTTATAAAACGATGTTATTTACAAAAAATCTAGGTTCTGACTTAAACCAGGACTGAGAAAAATAAAAAGTTACGTATCTTAGGTTAAGGGACCATTTGGTCCATAGTATATTTTCTCCTGCGATTTCGATAGCCGGAGCCCATGAAACGTCGCTTTTAGAAAATAGGATGCACGCATTCAAAGCGGGTATTCCAGCAACACTTTTAAAATAGTGACGGCCATGTAATGCATTACCATGTAATGCATAGCAAAAAAAAAAAAATTTGCATTTTTTCCCCTATCGCTTACCATAGGCATAACTTTTTTGTATTTTTCACGCATTATGTAAAACTCATGCGCTACTTTGAGTCTTATCCCAAAAAAAAATCATTAATCCAGTATAGAATAAGACAACCTTACAATACCCTATACTCGATTGATTCTTTTTGTTTGGGATGTCACTCAAAGTAATGCATGAGTTTTACATAATGCATGAAAAATAAATGTAGTGAATGCCTATGGTAAGCGGTAGGCGAAAATTAATACACATTTTTTAATTTTTATTGGGCTATGCATTACATGGTAATGCATTACATAACCGTTACCATGTTTAAGGTTTTGCTGGGATATCAAGTATGTTTGCAAATATAACGTTAGGCCATCGATTTATTGCGCGTTTCGTGCTGTAGGATCCAACCATTTGATCAGCAATATCCACGCCACCTAAATGAGATGAATCATTAGAAATTATAGGAAAAAACAAAACTAACATATGTACCTTTTGTTAAATTGTAATACAAAACAATCTCTAAAGTAAAGAATATGAAAAAAGGGAATCCTTCAACAAATGTTTACATTAGCTGTGTTGAGTAGAGATGGGTGCTGGTCACGTGATTTGCGTGGTTCTCGTGAATCACGCGTGACTCACGCTCGAGCGAAAGTCTAGTTAATTACGAGAATCATGCTTGAGTGAGTGTGCTTCCAAAACTTTTATGTGTGAGTAATTAGAAATCGAGCCTAATTTTTGCGTGAGTGTCATTTTTCTTGCGTGATTCAATATAATTTTTTTGTATTGTTTTCAGTTTTATTTATAGTTTTATTTTTTGTTTTTCGTTTAGCAATCAGTAAAAATTCAAATTAACGGTCTGCTAATATATGATTTTTTTTTTTTTTAATTTCCCTAAAATTGTGTATTTATAAGTGAATATTGCGTGAATTGGGGTGAGCGTAATTATGAGTCACGTGAGTCACGCATGATCGTAACTTATTTTAGTTTTACTGACGTGAGTAGTAAGTGAGCGTGAGTAAAGAAAAAAATCGAGTGAGTGATTCATGAGCGATTATAACATTTCTTGCGTGAGCGTGACCCAAAATTCACTCACGCACCCATCTCTGACGTTGAGTTAAGCTTAAAATAATCGTATTTAGGTAGAAATGATCCAAAATATATACAAATATAATACTAAATCGTTATTTTGTTTGAATATTAAGTATGGACCAAATGGTCCACTAACCTAACATCCGTAAGTTTTTTCTAACCTAACAGCAGGGTTAATATCTTTAAAAACTTTCTATCAAACTTCAAACCGGAGCCAAAAACCTTAGATTTGTTGAGCGTTGATATTAACAGAAATATTGCAAATCAAAGTTTTTCATTAACATTTTTTTTATGGAGTTAATGCCTTTATGATACTTGCTTTTTTTAAGTTATTTGCTACTGCATTTATTATGGGCTTTATATGGGAATTACGATAAATTCAAAATTTTTGTTGAAGTTATCGAAATTTTTATAGAAAAACCCTAATAAATGCAGCAACAAGTAACTTGAAAAAAGCAGGTATCATACGCACTTAAGCTGGATAGCTTCTGAATTTTGTAATTTTTTTCAGTGTTCAAAAAATAATGTGCTTTTTAGCTGTGATAACTAAATAGTAGTTTTATAATATTTTGCACATAAATAGTTTATGGTAAATAACACGTGTTAACACATAAAATCAAAAAAATGCAAAATAGGAGTTAGTCACACTAGCTTCCGAATGCTCATATATTTATTTGGGTGTAAAAATACAACTGACAAAATTTTGGGATGATAGGACAAGTTTAAAAACAAATTTAACGGTGGAAAATATCGCTCATTTACTTGGAACTCAAAATCATTCATTTTGCACACTCAAAATAATCACTCTGTTAAATTACAAAGATACTCTACTGAGCCAGCAGAAAATACCATAGATTTCCAACCAGCAAGATTTTTGTTATTTTATGAAGAAAACTCTGTAAAATGATTTCGATAAAAAAAACTGTAAATTTACAGAATTATCTGTAAAATATTGATTAAGCCAAAAAGAATCTTACCAAAAAAAACTTTGTAAATTTACAAAGTTTTAGTTAAATGCTTTTTATGAGTCCAAAATTTTACAAAAAAAAAAAACTGTAAATTTACAAAGTTTTAGTTAAATCAATTTTATGAGTAAAACTTCTCGGCTTCAAAAACATTAATTAGAATTAAAAAAATTAAATTAATTAAAATTTTGTTAAATCTTCCCGCTTTAATGCTTCCAAATTGTAAATTTACTTTTTATTTTTGTGAAAATTACGAGTTTTTAACGAGTAACTCCAATTTTACAAAATTTTGTTTTTCAGTCACAAGAAAATACAAAGTATTTTTTTTTAAATCTGTATTTCGACAGATAACTTTGTCAAATATCTGCCGAATTGAGACTACAGTCATTTAACAGAGTATTTAACAGAATAATTATTTTGAGTGCAGAAAACTCATTTAAAGTTTACAATTGAGTTAAAACACCTCAATTCAACCGAAAAACGTAGCATTATTGAGTCAATAATATTGACCTTACCCCTTTCGAATTTGATGAAACTTGGAATATAGTTGGGCCCTTACAAAAAAATTATAGTGCCAAAATTTTGGACTTCTGGTAGTTTTTCTTCCCGAGATATATGGTCTTGAAAATTGGCTTAATCGTACCCTGCAAAAAAAGTCATTACCACTTCTCAGTGGAGTGCTTTAAAACTATAACAAATGTAATGAAATACAACAAAAATAACAAAAAACACAAGACAAAAACACACAAATATTTTTTTCTACTCCAGAATACATAGATATTCAGCACTTAACTCATTACCTATCGCGACACCTCCATACAAATGTAAGTAGATATTCAGTAGAAAAGAAGTACTCCGTGGAAGTAGTTGGAAGTTGTTTGAAAGCTCGGAGTACTTCTTATCTACTGAATATCTACTTACTTTTGTATGGGAGTGTCACGGAAGGTAATGAGTTAAGTGCTCGCCCTTAAGCCCCTATGACACTACATTTTTTTTGTATTGATGGAATTTATGTGAACAGTGCAAATATATCACCATAGGAAATCTGAATAAGTGTGAATAGTAAAAGCATACTAAAAAAAACAGTAAACGTCAAATTTTATTCTTGTGTTATCGATAAATTTGGTTATCAAATGATTGAATGTCAAAAAAAATGTAAAAATTTTACATTTTTTTTTACATTTACGCATGAATGATATTAAATGTTGCCAACTTTTCTGTTTTTCATTAAATGAAGCGATTTTTTTTTGTTTTTTGACGGTTTTTGGTATATATTAAGCGGGTTTTTATTTAAATAAAAGTAATCATCACTATTTGTTTGTTTATTTTGGTTTCTTTTTCATTTCTTCTTTTGCTGTTTCATTCTATCAATTAATAAAAAATAAAATACAAAAAAAATGTAGTGTCATAGGGGCTTTAGGTCACTATAAAATAACACAAATAAAATTTCAGTTTTTTCAAAAAGTGGGCTTTGTAGGCATGGTCAAAAATTGAAAATTTCAGCATTTTTTGCCTAAGTATCTTTATTTCAATATTTATGCCAATAAAATGAAACACAGTGATGTCTTTAAAATAAAAGTTTTTTATAGGTTTTTGTATGGGCTATCGATTAAAAAAATAAAAATTGGAAAATTTTAAGAAGAAGTTCTGAATTTTTTAAATTTAAACTTAAACTTTATTTATCAAAAAACATGCCACAATTTTACTTCTTTTTTAAATGTTTAAAAATTAGTTAAGGTGCATATCTATCTGCTCTGAAATTTTCAGAGATGCTTTTTTCCTTGTTTTCGAGAAAAAAAATGTTGAACATTGCACTATGCTTATAATTTACAATAATGGGGTATATTATCTATGCGAATGAGTAATATTAACTCTTAAAAAACATTTAAAATAGAGATGTTTTTGTGGGTGAGTTTTTTTTGACGATCACGCACGCTCACGAAGGAAAAGTTTTAATCACGCACGATTTTTAATTTTCCTCACGTTCACGCACGCTCACGTGAGTAGAAAAAATGTTGTCACGGGCACGATACTCACGTGAGCGTGACTAACCGTGAGCGAAATAAATTATCATGCGTGATTTAAATAATTTCCTTGGTGAGATCACATCTCGATTGGTACGATCACATCTCTATTTTAAATGTTTTTTAAGAGTTAATATTACTCATTCGCGTATGTTACACCGTCCAACACACTTTTGTACACATGGACCAGACCAAAAAATTCTGAAAGTAGGGCTGAAAATAAAATACACGTGTCTCCCAGTTTTTCTAGATCAATTCGTGTTTTCGCGAAAAACGCCAATAAAAAAAGTTGTATTTTTCCAAAGTAGTGTGAAATAAATCGAAAAATTTATTAAATCTACTTGTGAGCTAAATAATGTTTGAACATATCTTTAGTAAGATTTAAAGACGGTTCTTTTCGTGGAATATATTAACCCTCTATCTCCCATTTTTGGGGGTCATTTATGTCCTCATTTCTAATGTTCTCCTAGAAAAACATTAAATCATCCCTAAAAAGGGTTAAAATGTTCTACAAAAATGTTCTGCATCAAATTTCACTAGGAGTTGTCAAAGGCCAATAATTTGTCCGATGTTAGCAAAATGCTCAAAAAAGTAAAATTGTAAATATGTGTGGTGTTACACAATTTAATAAAATATGGTACTTTACAATTTTACTTTTTTAAGCATTTTGCTAACATCTAACGAACTTTTGGGCTTTGACAACCCCTAGTGAATTTTAATGCAAAAGATTTTTGTGGAACATTTTAACCCTTTAAACGCACTATTTAATGCTTTTCTAGCTGAGTATTTGAAATAATACCAAAAATTAACCCTAAAAATTGCAGATAGAGGGTTAATATATTCCAAGAAAAGAACCATCATTAAATTCTACTGAACTTATCTGTTAACACTGTTTTTCTCAGAAGTAAATTTTCCATATTTTTTCGACTTATTTCACACTTCTTTTGTGAAACACAATTTAACACTATATTTTTATACCCTCCACTCTAGTGATAGAGGGTATATATAAGTTTGTCATTCCGTTTGTAACACATCGAAATATTGGTCTAGGACCCCATAAAGTATATATATTCATGATCCTTGATCGATTTTAAGTCGATCTAGCGATGTCCGTCCGTCCGTCCGTCCGTCCGTCCGTCTGTCTGTCTGTCCGTTGAAAACACGCTAACTTTTGAAAGACTTTACGGAGGCTCCTGAAGTTTGACATATATGTTCTCCATTTACCGGGTCAGGTTGGTATTGCAATCCAGAGAAATCGGTCCAGTGGTTCAAAAGTTATGAGCAAAATAGTAAATTTCGGCAAGGGTATTTTTCGAATTTACAAGATTAAAACCACTATAACTTTCGAAAGACAATTCTGAGGGGGCTGAAGCTCAGCATATAAATTTGTCGTTCCCCAAGGCTGTTTGGTTTTGAATTTCAGCAAAATCGGTTCAGTGGTTCAAAAGTTATAAGCAAAGCACTGAATTTCAGATTTGTTTCACCTTAAACTGTTGAAAACTCGTTAAACAAGTTTTAAAAGCATGGTGAAATACCAGTTTTGTAAAACTTGTTGTTGTTTGTTTTCTTGTCGTGGCCCACGACTCGTGGGGTGCAGTTTAGTTGTTAGACAAGTAAATATTTGTTATTGTTTGTTATTGTTAGTGTAACTGTATGTAACGGGAAAAAATCAAATAAAGTATATGTGTATGATTGAATGTTAATTTGTTTTTGGTTTTTAAAGAAGAGGATGGTAATATAAACAAGGAAAATATGTGAAATAGTTATTTTTTGTATTACATGTAGGTATAAAACAACAAAAATATTTTACAAAGTAATTTGTTACTCAAAGAAATTGTACACTAAAAAAATATTTACACTCAAAAAAAATGTTACACTCAAAAAAAAAAATGTAAACATTATTATTTTTTTTTTGAATGAAATGGCAGACTCAAAAAAATGTTGACAGTCAAAAAATTTTACACTCAAAAAAATTTGATTGATTAAAAGAAAGTTTGACTCAAAATAATATACATATTTCTAATAAAAAATTGGTAATGCAATTTTTTGAATTTTTTTTTAGAAAATTACTATTTATCAGGTAACATTGTGGAGGGTATTCATAGATTCGACCAAGTCGAATTTAATTTTTCTACTTGTTTTTTTTTGCATTTTCGCGAAAAAACGCGAACTGATTTAAAAAACCTGAGAGATACGGGAATGTTATTTTTATACCCACTTTCTGACTGTAGTGAATTTTTTCTATAGTGCGAATTTTTTTTTTTTTGCATTTTTCGCGAAAACGCGAATTGATCTAAAAAAACAGGGAGACACGGGTATTTTATTTTCGGCCGTACTCTCAGAATTTTTTAGTCCGGTTCTTGTGTACAGCCAAAATTTGAAATTTGTCGGACGGTGTTATATACCCCATTATTGTAAATTATTAGCATAGTGCAATGTTCAACATTTTTTTTCTCGAAAACAAGGAAAAATGCATCTCTGAAAATTTCAGAACAGATAGATATACACCTTAACTATTTTTTAAACATGTAAAAAAAATAAAATTGTGGCATATTTTTTGATATAAAAAGTTTAAATTTAAATTTAAAATATTCAGAACTTCTTCTGAAAATTTTCCAATTTTTATTTTTTTAATCGATTGCCCATACAAAAATCTTTAAAAAACATTTATTTTAAAGCATAAATATTGAAATAAAGATACTTAGGCAAAAAATGCTGAAATTTTCAATTTTTGACCATGCCTCCAAGGCCCACTTTTTGAAAAATCTTAAATTTTATTTTTGTTATTTAATAGTGCCCTAAGGGCGAATACTTTGCAAATGATATCCTATTGAAACCACCATGGTTTTTCTGTAGTGGAACAGTTGGTGTGGAATGACTCATATTTGACAAAAGTGTTGTGAAATAAATAAAGATAACTCGAAAAATAATAACAATACAGGTCTTAGTCTGGTTGCCAATAATAGGTAATGAGACACCCTTTAAAATGGCATTCCCCAATATTTTTTTTGAAAAAGGTCTAAGGTCATTGATTTTAACCTTAATTTTTGGAGAGCTATATCTCAAAAACGATATTTTGAAAATTTTGGAAAAATTATATGTTATTAAGGGTAACCTATAGTACTTAAGTTTAAATTTTCAGGATGGAGACTTCATTGCAACTTTTAATATTAATAGAAACATAGTGACAGAAAAGAAAAAGCAGTGTATTTTCCCTTAGAAAATTTTTTTTTTGTCTGCGGTCAACTCGTCGGTTGAATTGAGGTGTTTCAGCTCAATTGAAACTGGTTGTTCATTGAAAATGGCCAGTACATAGAAAATGTAATAATGGCGTGATCTCTTCTCAAAAGATAGGTCGAAATTTTTCAAAATTTTAAATTTTAAACGTTAAAAATAAGTGATAGCTACTTCGAATAATTTTTTTATATTTTTTTTCTAAAACTACATTTAAATACCAGCAAAATGTTATCCAACTCTTTTTAAGATACCAATATATTTACGGGTCAAAATTAATTGAAAATTTCAATTTCTTAATTTTTTTGAAAAAATTGCTATTTTGAAAAATTGACTACTCAAAACCAACATGAAAAATTGGTGTCTAAGTTACATTTGATACGTACTACAACATATCCTAAAATGAATTTAGTGGAAAGGGGTTGGATCCGAAAGTGTGCGATTTGGCATGGAATGCCCCATCCTTAACAAATATATATTGCCATCGAAATATATTTCTATGGCATAGGGAAAACAAAGCGATTTTACCCCCATACTGTTGTTGGATGGTATAAAAATTTACTCGGGTAGTAAAATAACGAAATGAGAAAAAGTTTATGACATATAGGCCAGAAGTGCATCAATGAAGTGTGTATGATTTGCTTAAGATGATGTGACGTGATTTATCATCACTTATTAAAAAAAACTTTATTTTGAAGTAAACGATTTTTAGATTCTTATTTATGCATTCATAACTCAAAAAAAGGAAGAAATTATAAGTTTTACTGATAAAGTTACATAATTTTTTTAAATTTACTTAAATTATTTAAAGTCAAAAAAGTTGTATTCTCAAAATCGAATTTTGTGTGCTGCACATAGGGAAACAATTATTTGGAAATAAGTCGAAACTCCTGAAGTTTGTTTGTATAATTTTAATTTAAGAAACATATAAATTAAATTTTCATGACTCATTCAAAAAATTTTAAATCAAATATCTGAAAAAATTACCAATATGTTATCACATTTTCAGAAATTATTTGTTGCATTTATCAATTTAAAAAAAAAAAAGATTAATTCTAAAACGCACTATTCATTTGCAATTTGTTTGTAGTATAATAAGTTTTTAACATTAAGTCAGTATAGAATATTAGTTTAGTTATTTTAAAATAATCCCGTGTGGGGTTTTGCTAGTTCCCCCATCGGGTGCCTCCCTTCGAATAGGGAACGCCTCCCATGAATGCCTGTCATCCGTGGGTGGTATCAGGGAAATGAAATACCTGAGGTGGAGAAAACACTAGCAACTGTTTGTACCCAAGGGCAAATTGTAGCATTGGCGGCGGATGAATTCTCAAAGAACCAACGGCGGCGTGCACAGTCTCAGTTAGGTAGACCACTTGGAAACTTTGCACCTTTTAAGGTTCAAAGTAAAGCAAGCCTGGAGGCTTTGCTAGCAGCCCTAGCACCAGGATCGGGTACAGTAGGTTAATCTCCTGCTTACCTCAAATGCAATATGATTAACGAAACCACAACGAAAATTTCAAAAAATAAAAGAAAAACAATGGATTATAAGACGACGACCTTAAGCATGAAATATGGATCACGAGTTGGAACATGGAACGTCCGCACTTTGCTGCAGCCATCGAAAATGGAAAATTTATGTAAGGAGTTTGTAAAATACAATCTATTATTTCTTGGTTTATGTGAAACAAGATGGAGTAATGTGGGTGAGTTTAACGCTCCGGAAGGGCTTAAGTTTTTATATTCTGGGAAACCGTCTGGTGGGAAAAGAGAAGGTGGAGTTGGTTTTCTCCTCTCAAAATCTGCATACAGCGCATTAATTGACTGGAAAGCACACTCAGATAGAATTATCTCCATAAGACTACGTACGCGTGTAAGAAACATTACTATCATTCAGTGTTACGCACCAACAGAATTAGCTGACTACGGTATCAAAGAAGAATTTTATAGTTGCTTATCCAAGGTGACTTCCAGTGTGAGAAAGGGTGATATTATGGTGATAATGGGAGATTTCAACGCACAGCTAGGAGCAAATAATGAGGGCCTCGAAAACGTAATGGGTAGGCACGGTCTAGGTTCCAGAATGACCGAAAACGGAGAACTTTTTACGGAAATGTGTTCAAACAACAACATGTGCATAGGCGGCACCCTTTTCCCCCACAAACGGGTACACAAAGTGTCTTGGGTCTCCCCAGATAACCGAACTGAGAATCAAATTGACCACATAGCCATCAGCCACATCTGGCGAGGATCTTTGTTAGATGTGAGAAACAAACGTGGAGCGGATATAGGGAGCGACCATCACCTAATAGTGGCCACAATCCGTCTGAAGATAGCAGCAATAAAGAAAAATACGGTTGCTCAGAAACGACGCTTTGAGGTAGAAAAACTAAAGGATCCTACCATTCAGAATAATTTCACTGTTGCATTAAGTAATGCCGCACAAAACATTTTCCAAGTTAACTGCTCAGATTGGAGTACCATCAGTAAAACGTTTCATGACGCTGCCGAACAAACCCTAGGACACAAGGTGCCTAAGCGTAAGAAGTGGATATCGGATAATACCTGGAACCTTATTAATGAAAGAAGGGAAATAAAGAATGGTGTTAATCGTGCCAAGACGAGATTAAGTAAAGAGGAATGGCAACAGAAATACAGTTTAGCCGACTCACAGTGGGTTCGATGGTACCCAAAATGGCGATTAATTCAGATAAGCAGTAGTTTTAGAATATTATATTTTTTTATTGATGACATAATATAAACACGTAAAAATACACATTTTGGAAAAAAAAAATTGGAAAAAAAAAATTTTTTTTAACCTGTTAGGCGTTTTTTTATTTTTTATTTTTTTTTATTTTTCATTCCAAAGTTACAGCAATTTTTGCTGTAACTTTGGAATGAAAAGCGATAAATTAATAAAAAAAAAAATGGAAATTAAAGTGCACATAATGTGCTCTCAAAGTAATTAAAGAAAAAACGCATAATATGTATTTATATTATTATAATTTTTTTTTTAAATCCAATTTTTGTTTTTCACAAAATCTCATAAATGTACAAATTTATCTGAAAAAAGTGATTTATGGGAATATTATAGTTTTGTATTAAGGAATTATCATAAATACATAAAAACACATGATTTTAGAAAAAAAAAATTTAACAAAAAAATTTTTTTTTTAATCTTTTAATCGTTTTTTAAGTTTTTGGAAAAAAAAACGAAACCCTTGAACATGTATAAAGCTACAAAAAAACAAATGGAGGAGACGTTTTTTTCGCGTAGGGGGGGGGGGGGGGGTTTACCGGGAGACTATGGGGGACACCTTCCCCTCGCGATAAACGTTGCCAAAAAAATAGATGTCAGTTTTTGCACCTAATTAATACAAATTTATCATTATTTAAATTATTTTTTCTATACACGCCCCCAAAAAGGGGCGGACCGAAAAAATTGGCTTTCCTGATCCCCCTTGGTTCAAATTCAGGTCGATGAACTTCATATGGCATTAAAATATTTCATTTATTGAACAAATATACAAATTAAACTTGTAAAAAAAATATTTTTCTGGGGTGGTTTTAGTTCTTCAAGGGGGAACTTTTTCCCCCCTAGTCCGATTTTGCTCGTTCAAGAACTTAACCAGCCTATGATCATTATACATATTTGTGACAAACTTCAGGATTCTAGCTCTTGTTTTATGTACTTTATGGTGTGCTCAACAACAGACGGACTGACGGACACACGGTTAGTCACAGAATGTCTTAGAATCGATCAGTGATCAATAATATACACTTTGTTGGGTCTTAGACCCATATTTCGATGCGTTACATATGGAATGACAAAGTGAGTGTAAGCCCATACTGTAGTTGATGGGTATAAACACACATATAATGGATTTGTTTAATAAATGATACCCAGACTTTTTACACAAAAATGGGAATAAAAAAAAGGGCCTGGCATTGTCCGTACTTTTTGTTCTTTTAAATAAAAGCTGATATCCTATACTTTTTTGAAATCCACAAAACTAAATCCAACTATTACTAACTTAATATGTGTGGCCCATTAAATATGGAAAATATCCCAATTTTGTACCCTTTTTAAAAAAAATTATTAAAAACATTGAGACACAATTTTTATAAACAAAAAAATTTAAAAATTTAGCTTAATCCCTGGTGTTTATGGTTCCATTATAAAAGATTTTCTTTTAAAACACTTAATACCACTAATAATCGCTTAAATTGTAAAAAATTTCAATTTTTTTACTTTTTTCAAAAACTGCAATAATTTGTTAACTTTGACAGCTCACCGAAAAAAAAGTAAAAAACTTAGTTGATTGATTTTGATAACTAGTGTTGCAGAATGTTATCTACTTTTACCCCATACCAAATTTTATAACAAAAACTTCATTTATAAATTTCAATTAATCGCCACTTTGGCATCATTTGAACCCAATGTGCGACTGTTTAGTTAAGAAAAGCGCTCGAAATGATAAACGTGAATGGATGAATAAACTAGCACTTCAGGCCCAAGCTGCAGCCGACACAAATCGTACTAGGGATCTGTATAAGACAACACGTGAATTATCAGGAAGAAAAATGTGTGCAACTAGGCCTCTTCAAAATACAAACGGTGAACTCACAACATCAAAGAACGAACAACTACTAATATGGATAGAATACTACTCTGATTTACTTTCAAATCCTGGCCCCGCCATAGATATATCGTGCGACTGCACTAATCATACCATAAGAAACGACATCTCTTGCGATTGCCCAGGTCTCCCCGAAATAGTTTCGGCCATCAAATCGCTTCGTAGCAACAAAGCCGCTGGGCCTGATAATATACCACCTGACTTATTAATGGCGGACCCAAATACAAGCTCTCGTTTGATTTTTCCGCTAATAAAGAAATTCTGGGATTGTGAAAACCTACCCAGTGAACTAAAAGAAGGCATTATTGTAAAGCTTCCAAAAAAAGGAAATCTAACAGAGTGTAGAAATTGGAGAGGCATTATATTACTTAACTCGATAACTAAGATACTGGCTCACATAATAAGCAAGCGACTCTCAGATTCTTTAGAACCTCTGTTAAGTAGAGAACAGGCTGGATTTCGTCCTCGCAGATCAGGCATTGATCACGTAAATAGCCTTCGTATCATTGTGGAACAATCTGTTGAATTCAGAACTCCATTATACCTTGGGTTTATAGATTTTGAAAGAGCGTTTGATACCCTACAACATGAGGCTATTTGGAAGGCATTGGTTTGCAAAGGTGTTCCCCAGAAAATTATTAATATGGTCAAGGGGTTATATAACGACGCCAGTTGCCGAATTTTGCATGAAGACCAAGTTGGAGAAAGAGTGATGATTCTGACTGGAGTGCGACAAGGCTGCGTATTGTCTCCGCTGCTTTTCAATATAGTACTGGACGTGACGATGAAGAACGTAATGAAGGAGTCTGGCGGTATTCAATGGGGTATGCAAGGCAGTCTGGGTGATTTAGACTACGCTGACGACATTTGTCTTTTATCTCATAAGCACACTGATCTATCTTTGAAGTTGCAAGCTGTTAAAGATCATGCTGCAAAATCAGGTCTAATGATCAATATAGCAAAAACTAAGATTTTATGCATTAACGCCAACCCACCCCAGAACTTTACTATTTCTGGCGCAGAAATCGAAATAGTAAACTCATTTTGTTATTTAGGCAGCATTATTAATAACAACGGCGGAACAAGAGAAGATATTAACTCTCGTATAAAGAAAGGACGCGCAGCATATGGAGCATTGCAAATTTATGGAGTTCTCCGCTAATTTCACGGAAGACCAAAGTTAAAATTTTTAACTCCAATGTGAAATCTGTCCTCCAATGTGGAACGCTGCCACAGCAGAATTAAAGGCTCGACAGGTATTCATCAATCGATGCCTTCGAAAAATCTTACGAGTTTTCTGGCCAGCGGTAATTTCCAGTAATACACTATGGCAGTTGACAAGGCAGCAACCAATTCAGAAGGAGATATGCTTGCGTAAATGGAGGTGGATAGGACACACCTTAAGAAAGCCACATGATGACATAGCCAGACAAGCACTGGATTGGAATCCACAAGGAAGCCGTAGAAGAGGAAGACCATCAAATACGTGGAGAAGACTTGTTGAAACAGAAGCAGCTAGTGCTGGTCGAAGTTGGAATGAAATAAAATATATAGCTTTAGATAGAATAGTTTGGAATAACTTTGTTATGGCCCTATGTTCCTCCTAGGAATAAAAGGAATAAATATAAATATATATATATTTTAAAATAAGTTTCAGCAAATGTCACTCGGTAAAAAATGTTTTAAATTTTTAAAAAATTTTAAATACAAACAAAAAACATTTGACGATTATTCTAAATTTAAACAAAAAAAATCAAAACACAACAGACTAGTTCCATTTTAAATAGCATAGGCAATATATCCAAAAAAATAACTTATTTATTCCTCTGATTTTTATTGAGTTTCGGTTTTTGTTATTAAGCCGACATTGTGAATGGTTCGCGTTTTATCGCTGTTCAAAGTTGGTATTTTGCCACAATTTTATGAAAAATACATAATGTTTAAATGATCGTATCTTTGGAACGCGTCATCCGATTGTCAAGAAATAAAGCGCAAAATAATGGTTATGTCCTGTTCTTGAAATAGAATTTTGAAGAAGGATAGGATGCTTTGCAAAAAGGATATTGAAATTAAAAAAATTTCCTTAATTTGCAAATATCTCAAAATGCGTATATTTAATTTTCCTATTACTGAATGATGCATTTGTTGATTTCACAAAGATTTTTCAAATCTGAAATCATCAAATTTTCCATTGTTCTGGAACTTATTATTCATTTTACTGTGTAGACAAATTTTCATGTTTGCTACTGAATGACTTTGTACATATTTTTTCATTGACTTCAACTAACTAATAACTAATATGCATTTAAGTATAAGTAAAAACAAATAAATGCTTTTTAGAAAAGTAGAACAAAAACAACAATAACTATTTAAAATCAAACAATTTTTATTTTTACACACTTTAACACTTATGCACAATTTCCCCTTAACTTTTGTTTACCATGCAACATTATGCAACTGTTTTGCAGCTTGTGGCTTGGGGTTTAATTTTAATATTTGTACTATGCTAAAAAAATATGGCAATTTATAATTTAAAAAAATGATTCAGTAAAAACGATTTATTGAAATTCACTTCTATCAGCTCATCAGTTTTAAACGGATTTGGAAGTGAAGAAAAAATAATAAATTTATTCTTCTACCAGAAGAAAAGCCTGACCCTGTCAGATAAGACACTGCGTCTAAATTCACTGACACATCTGGAATTTATTAATTTTCATAAAGTCTACAGAACAAAGGTCCCTATAGATTATGGACTTAATCTACTCCGCAGGGCAAAAAATGTAAGTCGAACTAGGATATGCCTCATCGTCAGTACTTTTGCAGCTTCATACGTAATTAGGGGGATTCAAAGTTAGCTATAATTGAAGAAAAGAAAAATTACGCGCCCCAATTTCCTCTTAATTATCCGTCCAAAGTCCAAAATTTTTAAGTCCGACTACCTTAGGATATCATCCATCGTTTGACATTTTCAGCTTTTCAAGTCATTTTGGGCTTCAAAATAAGCAAAATTGTTAGAAAATAACAATATTGCCAAACCCATTTCCCCTTTAAATTCTCCGCTCGCAGTCTAAAAACATAAACTCTTCTTCGTGATAAGGCAATATTCGGCTTCCGAAGTCATTATGGGTCTTCAAAATAAGCCAAAATGTTTAAAAAATAATTTTTCCACTACCATTTTTCCTCTTAATTCTCCGCCCACTGGTCAAAAATATTCCGCAGGTGTTTTGTTATATGCATGCCAATTTTCAGCCTCCTACTTAGCTCATTAGTGGGTATGCATATTAAAGGTGTCCTAACGACTAAGGTAATTTTTCAAAATCACTTTTTAATACGTGGTAGGGTCCTAAATTGTAGTTTTGTATCTAAAAATGAGTGAGCCAAAATTTGGAGACAATCGGATAAAAATAACTCGTGTCGAAAATGGATTGAAGTTTTGGGACACTCTTATCTAGGGTATTCAATTAATCGAGGTTTTGGTTTAATCGGTTAATCGAGCAAATAATTAATCGGGGTTGAGATTTAATCGGTTAATAATCGGATAAATTTGAATTATTCGGTTAACCGAATAATATAAATTTAAAATTTAAATTGAATATAAAACCAAGAATTGTATGTACTTTAAAGAAATCTATATCCGCTATGGCGAAGCTTTAAATACCCTCTATAATGTTAGCCCAAATAAAGAATTTTTGTTTGGCAACCTGAAAAATTACCCCAATCTAAATTGGCCCTAATTCAATGTAAAAAAAATAAAGTAATTTTTGTAAAAAGCTAAAATTCACCCAAATTGCTGCCGGGATTAGATGCTCCTCTAATAGAATTTGAATTCGGTACTAAAAATATCAACAAAAATATTGGTTGGTTTCCAAATTTGTTTTCTTTTTTCTTTTAGGGCCGAAATTGCAATAATTTTATCGGTCGATATCTCCGTAATAAAAAAAGTCATCTTAAGGATTGCAAAAGTATTTTTAGATGTGCTGAACTAATTATACATCATAAAATAATTCGCTGTTTTATAAGGTCCCGGACATTGCGAATATCTGAGTTTATGCAGTACTGTCAATCGAAAATCTAAATATCTCAAAATGAGATAAATCACTTCTAAGGCCAGATTCGTATTAATTACATAAAAAAATCTAAATATCTCAAAATGAGATAAATCACTTCTAAGGCCAGATTCGTATTAATTACATAAAAAAACAATTAGAAAAATATATACTGTTGACAATATATAAAAAATTGGCTAGGGTTACTAATTGTAATTTGTTTTTTTTTAAACCGACGTTTTAAGGCGACGTTTTTACATATTGCTAACAGAGAGTTTGATAAGTTTTTTAGACCTAAACTTCTTTCAGCAGAACCGTAATTCAAATTAAAAATGAAACATCAAAATGCTAAATAAAGCAAAAAAAATAAGTAAAATTACTAAAAATAAGAGATTTCGGTTAATCGGTTAATCGACACAAATTAATCGGTTTATTTGTTATTTGAAAATTGACAATTTTAAATTATTCGAACAGTTAATCGACCAAAATTAATCGGTTAACCGATTAACGGTTAATCGATTGAATACCCTACTCTTATCTGATGAAAAAACACGTTTTTTCTAGTTTTTTGAAAAATATTGGTATATGCTATTTTTTGTTAATTTTTTTGTTAAGTAATATGAAAATGGTAATAAATTACCTTTCCAAAAAGCTTAAAGAAATTCAAATCGGATGAAAAATAAGCATTTTACGCATACATGCCCCAGACCATTGCATGGTTTTTAAAGCCAAAATTTTAAAATTTTCAAAATTTTTAGGCAAAAAAATAAAAAAAATTAAATTTTACTTTATAATTATATTAAATACATGTTATAGATAAAAACTAATAGATATGGTAGTCTAACTTTTTTTTCATTTGGCGTGGGTAGTGATATAATTTCCGCGGATTCCAAAGAAAATGGGAAACAATTTTCTGTATTGTATTATACGAAGTGAAATAAATAAATTCTGTAAATTTTTTGAGAATTCGGGCATCTTTAACCCCTTTTCGTCGAGGTGAAATGACAAATTTGAGACGTTATACATTTCTATAATACAAAATATCTGCATATATCCGATTTCTCAAAAGTTACAGAATTTACGTTTTACACTTCGATCCGCACAATAGAGCACAAATTTTCAAAAATTTGCTTAATTATTGTAGAAAAACGCATTTTATTTGAAATCCGCGGAAATTTTATCACTACCCGCGCCAAATAAAAAAAAGCTTGACTACCATATCTGCTATTTTTAATCTTAAACATGTTTTCAATTTGATCATAAAGTAAAATTAAATTTTTACTATTTTTTTGCCTAAAAATTTTGAAAATTTTGAAATTCTGGCTCTAAAAACCATACAATGGTCTGGGGCATGTATGCGTAAAATTCTTATTTTTCATCCGATTTTAATTTTATTAGTCGTTTTGAAAAGGTAATTTAGTACCATTTTCATATTATTTCACAAAAAATTTAACAAAAAATGTCAAATACCAATGTTTTTCCAAAAACTAGAAAAAACGAGTTTTTCGTTCTTATAAGAATGTCCCAAAAATTCAATCCATTTTCGGCACGAGTTATTTTTAGCCGATTGTCCCCAAATTTTGGCTCACTCATTTTTAGATACTAAAGAACAATATAGGACACTACCAGGTATAAAAAGGTGATTTTCGTTTTTAAGGACACCTCTAATGCATATAAAGGTGGGGTGTTCTATAACTCACGAATCAAAAGATTTCTCGCATGCAACATTAAAAACAAAACACAAACATCGTAAATTGGCATAAAACCTGACTTTTTCGCATCTGAATGTTTCTGAAGTTATTGCAATTATGTTTTTTTCAATAAATGTTTTTTTTAATGATTTTCTATAAGATTCTGCTCCGATTTTCTCTATCTTGCTTAGTTTTCGAGATATCGCCATTTAAACTTTAAAAGCAGATCTACTAATGTAAGTACGCAAACAGAACACAAAACGACTTATATTTTGTAATCGTAGAGATTGTGTTAGTAAAGTCGCAAGCATAACGTTCGGTACTCTGTTTACGTACACGAACACAACTACTAAAACAAATTTTTAATAAAAAAAATGTTTTTTTTTACTTCAAAAAAAAAAAAAAAAATCATAAATTCACCTTTGTCAGACGAGGAAAAACAGGGTTACGTTTTTTTGCAAAAAAAGTGATGGGAAAGCTAAAAAAACCAACAGATTTATTAGTTTTTGCCGAAGGGGGTTTGTTTTTTATGATCATATCGCTCATTTACTTGTATATTGTCATAACTCAAAATGTTTGATTTTACAGAAAACCTGTTTAAAGTTTACAATTGAAACTTGGTTTACGTTGCAAAAGGCCCGTGAGTAGAAAATGTTATAATGGCGTGTTCTCTTCTCAAACGGTGAGTTTTAAAGATATTAATACGAATTTTTGACACAATATAAAGCAGGATATAACAAATAATTCCGTATTGTTTACCCAAAAACGACATATTTTGAGTTATGACACTATACAAGTAAATGAGCGATATATATTTTGTTTAGATCAATTTTTTTTTTTAATTTGTTTTAAAAGAAAATTGTACATTTTCGTATATATAGAAAAAGTCTCAGATTCTCACACATTTGACGTATAGAAAAGACTAATTGTAAGTCACAGAATTTTTCAATAGAAGAAATTGTTCCTACATAGAAAATATCAGGTGTTAAGACATTTTTCGTGAAGAAATTATTTTTTATAGGAAAAATGAATCAGAATCTAAGACTTCTTCTTCACAAAAAAAAAATCTCAGAATATGAGACTTTTTTCGTAAAAAAAAATTTTCTGATTCTAAGAACTTTTTTTCATAGAAAAAAGTCTCAGGTTCTGAGACCTTTTACTATAGAAAAAGTCTCATATTTTTACGCATTTTTGAGATATTTTTCCTATAGTAAAGGTCTCAGATTATTAGATTTGTTTCGTACTGAATAAATTTTAGATTCTGAGACCTTTTTTCTATAGAAACAGTCTTCGATTCTGAGAAATGTTTTCCTTTATAAAAAGGCTCAGATTGTGAGATATTTTTCCTTCAGAAAATATATTAGATTCTGAAACCTTTTCCTATAGAAAATACTTAGATGTTAAGACCCTTTTCCTTTAAAAAAAAGCTTGAGATTCTGAGACCCTTTCCTAAAGAAAAAGTTCCAGATTCTGAGACGTTTTCCTATAGAAAATGTCTCAGATTCTGAGACCTTTTTTGTATATAAAAAAAGTCTAAGGTACTGGCATTTTTTTCTAAAGAAATCGTCTCAGATTGTGATACCTTTTTCCTATAGAAAAGTCATAGATTCTGAGACTTGTTTCCTATAGAAAAAGTGTCAGATTCTGAGATATTTTTCCTCTAGAAAAAGTCTAAAATTCTGAGACCTTATTCCTATAGAAAAAATCTTAAATTCTAGGACATTTTTCCAATAGAAAAAGTCTCAGATTCTGCGACCTTTTTTCAATTGAGTAAGTTTCAACTTCTGAGACTTTTTTAACAATAAAAAGTCTCAGACTTTGAGATCTTTTTCTTTTTAAAAATACTCAGATTCTGGGACCTTTTTCCTCAAAATAAGTCTCAAATTCAGAGATTCTGAGACCGTTTTCCTACAGAAAATGTCACAGATTCTCAGACCTTTTTTCCTTTCGAAAATAAGTTTCAGATTTTGTGACCTTTTCCCTATAAATAAGTCTCAAATTTTGAGACCTTTTTCGCATAGAAAATTTCTCAAATTCTGAGACCTTTTTCCTTTAGAAAAAGTCTTAGGTGCTGAGATTTTTAGATTTTGGAATTCTTCCACAAGAATCCGATAAAGAAAATGTTTGAGGATGTGAGAAATTTTAGTTTTTCTGTACATTTTTCGATAAAGATTTTTTTCCTTTGGAAAGTTTTTCTAGAAAATTTGTTTCTTCCTTCTTTTTTTTTTATTTTTTTTTCTCTTTTTTTTCTTTTTGAAATTTGGTCTGGGTGGGGAATTTTGGTTTTTCCACACATTTCTTAATAAAAAAGTACAAAATGAATCAGCGAGAAAATTTTGAATATTTTTGTACTCTGTGGACTCCAACTAAATCGAATTTTTGTATGAAAACCCCTATATTTTTTTGTGTTTCACAGTAATATAAATCATTCTAGCAAATATCAAATAATCAATTTAATGTAATTGGCTACTGATGACGTAGATGTGGCTACAGAAACCATGGTCTAGGGTAAATCCACATTTAATTTAATCTTTAGAAGACACAATTTTCTTCTTCAATCAGAAAAACAAATTAACAACAATGTTTTAAAAATTTCATCGTGACAAAATCAAACATAACAAAGTGGCAAACATTTTTGGATGGCTCAAACATACTCTTTGTGTTTAAAAGAAATATATATAAACTTTTTGAACAAAGTGTCTGCATGTTGTTTTTAGTTAGTTATAAAAAATAAATGCTATACATTCTTTTCTTACCTTTACGTGCATTTTTCCGTAAAATTAACCAATAAACATTTATGAGCTAAAAAGTTCTAAAGTATTCTTTCTCTTCGTACACATGTACCGGAGATGTATGTTTTTCAATTTGACACACTTTTACCCAAACTATTATTGCACTATTATAACACCACCACTACCTTATCTAATATAGCAATATTTTTTATGAAAACTTTACTAAAGAGACTTCATCGAATAATTTTTACAGTAGATGTGAAGATTTTTTAATAATATCCGAAATTCAAGTTTTTTTTTTAAAACTTTTAATCGAACAACCTGAATAAGAGAAAACGTTAAGGTTTAGAGGTCGCTTACTTTGATGGCTTTCATAATTACATTTTTATGCAGTTTTCAAGCAAATGTTTTTTTTAAAGAACTTATTCATTTCATGTACATAGGTATATTTGTAACCTTGTGGAGATCGCCACTTACAAATTTGTGTTTCACTTCAACGACTTTAATCTCAATTGCGAATACTACACTCCAAATAATAACTCTGTAAACTATTCTGTAAAATGACTGTAATCTCAATAATTTGACAGAGTTTACTGTAAAAATACGGATTTAAAGAAAATACTTTGTATTTTCTTGTGACAAAAAAACAAAGTTTTGTCTGTTATATTACTTTTAACTTTGTAATATTTATTTTACAGATAATTAACAAAGTTTTCTGCTAAAATAGAGATTTAAGCAAAATACTTTGAATTTTTTTGTAACCATAAAAGCTGATTTTTTTCTGTAAAATTTTGGTTCCATCATATGCATTTTACAAATATACGTAACAAAGAGTTTTCATTGTTAACTGGTGCTCTATTTAACTAATATTTTACAAGAAACTCTGTAAACTCACAGTTTTTTTGTCAAAGTCATTTTACAGAGTTTTATAGTAAAATTACCAATAAATGTTGCTAGCTGGAAAAGTATGGTGTACTCTGTTAAATTAACAGAGTTTTTCTGTAATTTAACACAGTTATTATTTTTAGTGTATTAATGTCTTTTCTGATTATGTATCTGGGGTGCTTTACTGCTATATCTGAACGAAAATCGAAGCCGTCCGACAAAAATGAAAAAAATTCGTTGAACACAAACTGAATAATATTAATTTTAATATTAATAAATTATAAATTCATTAAATCATAAATTGCATATACAAATAAAAGAGATATGACCCCTAGAGTGCTCAGAATTTTTTTTTTGAGCCTTACCCTCTTAATTTGTTCCTTTTAATATAAAAATTTTTATTTTTTTGGGGATTTTTAAAATAATATGAAGAGGTCGGCTTTTTTAAAAAATATACAAATTTAAGATTTTTAAATTATTTAAATGGTTAAAATGCATTAAAATTGTCAAATAAAAAAAGTTTTATTCAAAAACAGAATTACGCTAAAAATATATATCGTCCGTTCCATATAATATTGTAAATTTTATTAGATACTAGCAGGCCCGTCCGGAACTTCGCCCCCGGTAATATTAAATACCTGATTAAAGAAAGATCAGGATTAGAGTCTCCATTTCTAAAATTCTCCCCTACAGAATTTTTATTTTATTTAATTTTTGTCGTTGAAGTCTTTCAAAAAAACTATTTAAAATCTATATAAATAAAAATCAATTGTCGTTCGTTGGTAACCGCATCAGTTGAGAACGGCTGGACCGATTTGCACAATTCTTTTTTTGAAATGTTCTTCATAGTCCAACTTAGGCTTTTACGTAAAGAAAAATTGACCACGCCCACTTTTACGCCCACTTTTTTCAATTTATCTAAAATCGGAAAACGGCTACACCGATTTGGGTATTTTTGTATTAAAATGTTCGTAGCAATCCAATATAAGTTTTTAGTGAAAGAAAAATCAACCACGCCCACTTTTACGCCCACTTTTTCAATTTATCTTAAATCTGAAAACAGCTGGACCGATTTGTCTAAATTTTTTTAAATGAATTTTTAATCATATTTTAACTTTGGTTTTTACGTTAAAAAGAACTTGACCTCTCCCACTTTGGCTAATTTTTGTTGAAAATTTTCATCATAATTCAACTAGGGTTTTAACGGATAGTAAAATTTCCCACGCCCACTTTTTTTATGTATCGAAAAAACTATAACGGTTATAGTCCGCCAAAGATTCTTAAGGAAAGAAAAATTGTTCACGCCTACTTTTACGCTCACTTTTCCCAATATATATATTTTAAATCATGGAATGGCTGAATCAATTTGTCTATTTTTTTTTAATGTGCGTCATATTCCAACTAAGGTTTTTTGAAAATAATAATTTTCCATTTCTACGCCTACTTTTGAATGAAGGGACCGAGTTGGTTTAATTCAAATAAGGTTTTTACTTTAAGGAATGATGTTTTCGATGTATATAAAAACTGCTCTATAGAAAAATAAAATATAGAATAATAAAATATAAATAAAAATCAAATGTAGTTCGTTGGTAATCGGATCACTTGAGAACTGACCGATTTGGATAATATTTTTTTTTTTTAAATGTTCATCTTACTTTTTTAATGTTCGTCTTACAAGGGAAGTCTCCCTAGTGTCACCCGCGGATCTTTATGGAATTGGTTTTATTTTGTAGATCAGAAAAAATAAGGGATACGTATTTTTTTTTAGCGGCCCAAATTCATATTTAGGGGGTAAAAAGTAGGGGGGAAGACAAGGCCATTTTTCAGTTTTTTTACTTTATCTCCTTTATTATGCAAAGAAACCTAGTCATGTTACATACCAAATGAAAGGTCTTTGGAAAACCTATCTACGTGTGCTAAGAACGTGTCTAAACATGTACAACTTTTCGTCATATTGAGTAAAATACCAAAATTTTTGGACGTTTTTGTTAATAAGACGAAAAATATTAACTTCTTTGGCCCGTAGTTAGCACCACAAGATAGGTATTTTTAATACCTTTAATTTGATACCACACATGCCTATATTAATTTTGTTTAAATAGGCGTAAATCGTAAAAAACTGAAAAAGGTCAATTTCCCCCCATACAAATCGACCCCACCTAAAAATGAGTTTGGGCCGCTAAAAAAAAATACGTGTCGAATTAATTTTCGTTCTTAACAACATATCCAAATTTCATGAAGATCGGAGGGTGACACCAGGGAGACTTCCCTTGTTAGATTTTTTCGGAAAACAAATTAATCACTCCCACTTTTACATCTCCTTTTTTCGTTATATCTAAAATCGGGTCGCCATAGTCCAACTTAGGTTTAAACGGAAATAAAAATTGTTCACGCCCATTTTTAATTCGATACATCAAAAACGGAAGAACGACAGGGCCGATTTGGCTATTTGTTGACATTCGTGATAGCACAACAAAGGTTTTTACGGAAAGAAAAATTGTCCACTCCCACTTTTTTCAATAAATCTAAGATCGGAGAGCGAATGATCTGATTTGATAATTTTTTTCTTTAATGATCATTATAGCCCAAGTAAGGATTTTACGGAAATAATTATTGTACTACCCCACTTCAAAGCTTACATTTTTCAATAACTTTAAAATTTGCAACACTTGAGAACGCCTGGACCGATTTGGCTATTTTTTTGTTTTAAATGTTCGTTGTAGTCCATATAATTGGTCGGAAAGAAAAATTCTCCGCGCCAACTTTTTTTTGATATATCTAAAATTAATTTTTACTCCAACTCGATCTATTAAAAAAAATATTTCTTAATAGATTCCGCATAAACTTGGTCCAAATCAAGTTTAACTTACAACACAAATTTTAACGCTAACTTTTGTCTTAATAAGTCGACTACTAATGACCGGACCGATTTTTTATGTTAATAATAGTTCTAATTAGGTTTTTAAGGAAATATAAATGAGAAAAGTGTCCCAAAAAAATGGAAAATTCGGGAAAACTGTAAAGGGTTGTTTGAACTCAAGACGATAGCTCACAGTAAGAACGAAGGATATGCGAAATTCATTGTTGTGTTGTTCATAATGATACTAAAGAAGTTTTAAATTTGTACATGTCGCAAAGTCGAAGACATGGTTATTTTTTTTGTTCTTAAAATATAATTTGAAGATGATTATCTGCCTAATCGGGTCCTTAAAAACTATTCCCACAAATCTTTGTAAGCCAAGAAATTTATTACATTTTTTGCAGGGCTATATATTGGAAGCGAGATGAAATATAACACTGATCTTATATTTGGGCCAGCAACGCGGACCGAGCAAGCTAGTAAACAATAAAATTAAAACAGTCCCATTTAGCTTGGAAACATGTTCGTTTCGTTAAATAATGTTCTTGAAAATTTTCGAGCCCTTATATCGTAATTATTGAAACCATTTCATTCCCCATTTCACTCCATTTCGTTCCCCATTCTGTTCCATTTCATTTCCTTTTCTATTCATTTGGTCCCCTTTTTATTCCATTTTGTTCTGAATTCCAATTCATTTCGTTCCATGTAGGCTTCATTCTTTAAAAAAAAATAAATGTACCACATTACAATAATTTACCCTTATCCCCATTAAAATCTTAATTTCCAGAAGGTACTTTTTCAGAATGATGTTTTGTGACCAACATTTCAACTTTTTGTGACCAACATTTCAGGAGATAGAAAAAGTTACAAAGTTCACTACTTTGCACGTATTTGCCCCAGTAAAATAGGAATTTCCAAAAAGGAAATTTTTCAATGTTTTGAAATTAAATGAGTAGTTTGGTAGATTTTAAAATTTTACGTCTTTTGACCTAAAGTGATCTTTAAAATGGGTGTGGTCAATGAAACCTTCCCTAACTCACCCTGAAAGAAAATTCTAAATGTTGGTGAAAACATTTTTGAAATCGCATAATAAGTTTCGTATATTTACAAATTTTACGTAGATGAACCGTAGCCTATGTCTAACCTGATGGACCATTCGAAATATTGGAGAAAACATTTTTTAAATAAGTAGTTTCGGATGTTTTGAAATTTTACGTTTTTTGGCCAAAAATGGGCGTAGAAGTAGGTGTGGTCGAGGAGAGCTAACCCATGTCTACCCTGAAGCACCATTCTTAATATATGTATATTTGTGATAACTAGGGCAAGTACTTTCATGAAAATGCATATTTTTACTCAGCATTGTAAACATAACATAAATTAATTATCTATCCGAATCACTGAATTTGCAATAAAATGGCATTGATTTGTAGTTGCATATTTTTGCATATTTTGGTATAAATGCATATTTTTGCATATTTTCATATAAATTGCACTTTTTTTTTAATTTCATTAATATTTTTTCAAAACGTCCTCAGGAAAATTCGGAACATATCGCCTATGTCTTATAGAAAAATGTATTTATTTATAGAAATCATATTCTGATGCATTTTTTAAAGAAAATGGATTTTGGAAGAATAATTTTTAGATTCTGGGAAATGTTTCCTATTTAAAATGTTCCTATTCTGACACATTTTACTAATCGGCAAGAAAAAATGTTTTCGAATTTAAGATTTTTTTACAGGAAAATTGCGTTATTGATTTTGAGTTAATTTTTTGACTTAAAATTCCGAAAAAAGTGACAAAAAATATTTTAAAAATAAATATTTTTTTTTAGAATAAAGATTAAAAAGTATTGAAAAATAACTTGTTCTAGAAAAATATTGTATTTTTCAATTCTTTTTCTTTTATAAAATTTTTTCCTCAGAAATATTAAGTGACTCAAAGAAAAAAACTATTTTTTTCTAATTAAAAATTGTTTTCACACAATAAAACATTTTTAAGAATTGTCGAGGGCCTTAAAGTATTTGAAAAAGCCTATTTTATGTTGACAAGTTATTTTGTTTAGTAAAAATAATAATTTTTATATGGTTTGAATTGAGTAAGGTGTGAAAGAAAAATTTTATTTTTCTAAAAATTTAAGACATCCTGGTTCGTTTTTTACTAGTTTCATAGAATCCAGTTATTATAATCATCAGAAAAACTATTTAATGTCAAATTTATTCAGTTAATAGTCAATTTTATTCTATATGTGAAAATTATTAACAGATCTTTTAGATGCATATTTTTGAAGTTTTTAGTGCATATTTTGGATTTTTAGACGCATATTATAGGCACATATTTTCGTTTTTTAGATGCATGAAAGTACTTGCCCTAGTGATAACATTTTTAAAATCGGATGAGTAGTTTGATCATATTTAAACTTTACGTTTTTCTAGCCAAATGTGGGCGTAGAAATGGGCGTGGTCAATAAAACCTAGAATATTTCCACTCTGAAGTATTTGTGAAAAAACTTTGGAAATCGGATGAACATTTTTGGAGATTTTCAAATTTTATTTTTTTTGCCAAAAAGTAGGCGTTTAAGTGGGCGTGGTCTATAAATCCTAGCCTATGTCCATCCTGGAGGAACACTCTAAATACACAGCGTGACAAAACTGACCACTATTTTAGAAAACAAGAGGTGTGACCAACGTTTCTATATATTTGAGACTTGCTGATTCGAATGGCGTACTCCGTTTTGCGATGTATGGTACAGTTTTCTTGCAAAATGTCGTTAAAGATTTACTGATTTCGAGAAAGTTTTTCAACAAAAAAATTTGCAAAGTTAATGATTTTTAAATTGTATGGCATGGAAAACAAAGATATGACTTGTAGCAATATTTCTTATGCAAATTTGGTTTAAAGCTTTTCATCTTAAGCCCTTAAATTCGCGAATTTATTAATTTTTTGAGGTTTTCGCGAAATTAACCGCCAAGTTGGTCTTTGATAAAAAACTTGCTTTTAGTGAATCAAAAAGGCATACCTAACAATACGAATAGTGGACAAAAAACAGCTATGTTATATGGACCATCATGATGAAAATCGCGAAAAACCGTTTTTTTTTTTTGTAGACTCCATCTTTTAGTATATAATGTGGAAATCTTAAACAATTAACTGACCAAAAATTTGGCCAAAAAAGTTTTCAGTGGCAAAAGTTATCTTAACAAAAACTATTATTTCAGTGTTAACCCTACAATAATTATAGTTTTTGTTAAGATAACTTGTGCAAATGAAAACTTTTTTGGCCAAATTTTTGGTCAGTTAATTCTTTAAGGTTCCCACATTATATACTAAAAGATGTAACCTTAAATCATCTCATAAAGTGATGCTGCCATATTCCAAAAAACGGTTTTTCGCGATTTTCATCATGATTGCCCATATAACATGGCTGTTTTTTGTCCACTATTCATATTGTTAGGGATGCCTTTTTGATTCACTAAAAGCTAGTTTTTTATCAAAGACCAACTTGGCGGTTAATTTCGCGAAAAAATATAGCCACAAGCCATATCTTTGTTTTCCATGCCATACAATTTAACTTTGCAAATTTTTTTGTTGAAAAACTGGCTCGAAATCAGCAAATCTTTAACGACATTTTGCAAGAAAACTGTACCATACATCGAAAAACGGAGAACGCCATTCGAATCAGCATATCTGAAATATATAGAAATGATGGTCGTAACTCTTGTTTATTTTTTTGTGTTCCGCAGTGATATTGGTGAAAACATTTTTGAAATCGGATGAGTTGTTAAATAGATATTTAAATTTTAAGTTTTTGGCGCAACAGTGGGCGCAGAAATAGGCGTGCTCTTTGAAACCCAGCATATGTCCACTATGAAGGACCATTCCAAGCATGTATTGGTGAAAACAATTTTTAAATCAGTTCAGTAGTTGTAGAGATTTTTAATTTTTAACCTTGGCAGAGTTAGAACGTTAGGAAGCACCTTTAGGTAGTGTAAATAGGGCTCAGGTATGTTTGGAAAAAGAGTTCAGTGAAAAATCTCACATTTAACCTATTTTTTTGGCGACTCCGGGCATCAAGTGTCTTTATACACAATATGAAAAATATCTGAAGACTCCAGTTCAAAAAGTACTTTTTTCTCGTGATGTTTGATGGAAAAGACAATACACATTCACAGAAAATTCATAATATCTCTAAATAGATAAAAAAAAAATACAAATAAAAAAACCACCCAAATTATGCATAAATTTTTCGCGAACATTATTAAATCATCAAATTAACACGCAAAAATACAAACACTTGTTATTTTTTCTTCTCAAATAACACTGTGCGACGGTGAAAAAGTAACCTAGGTTTTGACTATCAATTTTACATAATTCGGGCACGCTGATTCCAAAAAATTTACAATTTATTTTTGCTAATATTAGTAAAAAATCTTTTAAAAATTTGATCAATCCATTTCAAATTTAGCAATATTAGATTGTATCACCAACAAAATGCACGAATTTAACAACTATTGCCTATTGTATTCTACAACTGTGTAAAAATTCATGATAATAGCAGAGTTTCGATTAAAAAACCTTACCGGTTTCACATACGTCCATTGCAAATTTGTAAACTTTATCTAATGAGCCATCTTTAGTAAATAGTTTTTTTAAGTTTGTAAAATTTTTCCTCAAGTGTTATTTTACACTTAATAGTCACAAGATGTTTCAATTCACAAGAAGCTTTACACCTTCTTTTCATGTCTGACTTCATTGCATTTTTGCAAACGCTGTCAGTGTAAGCATGCAAAACATTATTATATACTTATATATATGTATGGATGAAGTGAATGAAGCCACACAGCCACACTTTTTTTAAAGTAATGTTTGTAAATTGTTAATGTTGGTAGAACACAACAAGAACAAAAACTGAAAATGAAAAACATGCGTCCATAATGTTGTTTATATACTTAAGACTAATGTTGCATAACTTTAAGCATGTGTTTTTTTATTTTTGTTTTTTGTAAAAAATAATAGGAATTTTTCTTAAAAAAAAAATACGAAAATTTTTCTAGACAAAATATTTGGGAATTTTTCTATAAGAAAAATTTTAGAATTTTTCTATACGAATAATTTGTGAATTTTTCATAGAATTTTCTATATAAAATATATTTAATTTTTCTTTCGCATAAACCTAAGAATAAGGTGTGTTAAAAGGAAATAGAAAACGAAAATAAAATATGTGAGGATTTTTTTCTACACTCAAAAAAAAACAACTTGTAAAATTACAAGATACCGGTACTGCGCAATAACTCCCAAATGAAATAAGTCCCAATGCAATAATTCCCAATGAAATAAGTTCCAAGAAAAATGAATTAACTCCACACTTAAAATAATGAAATAACTCCCAAAGAAAAAATGAAATATGTCCCAATATTTGGGAGTTATTTAAAATCAAAATAATAACTCCCAAAAAAAATGAAATAAATCCCAATGAAATAAGTGCCAAACAAAATGAAATAAGTTCCCATTGTTTTTTTGTAATAAAGGTTTTCTGCGTAGCCGGCCTTCGGCCGGGCTTAGGGATTACATACTCCATGCATTAAACCCACCCTCTCTGCAAACCAAAGCTATTTTTGTTATCAGGCCTTTTTGAGGCATAACAAATTTGATAGCATAAACCCTAGAAAACTTTACTTTGCGGAGAGGGTGGGTTTAAGGCATGGATTTTGTAATCCCTAAGCCCGGCCGAAGGCCTGCAACGCAAAAAAACTTTTAAGCAAACAAAAAAAAAAAAAAACAATTGCGCAGAGGTGTATATTGTTTTCAATTAAAATGAAATAAGTCCCACCATTGATGAAATAACTCCCAATGCTTAACAAGAAATGAAATAACTCCCAATCTATTTTTTGTTGGGTTTTTTTTTCATTTGGAAGTTATTTCATAATGAAATAAATTCCAACAAAATATGTGCAATAAGTCCCACTACACTAGGACTAATTTCATAATGAAATAAGTCCTAAAGGCGACACGAAATAACTCCCACATGAAATAACTCCCACCTAAAAAATGAAATAAGTCCCAAAAAAAACTCCATACAAAGTTGGGAGTTATTTCAAATGAAATAACTCCCAATTAAGTGGGACTTTTATCATTTTTGTTGGGAGTTATTTCATAATTTTTTCGGTGGGAGTTCTTTCATATGAAAGAACTCCCACTACAATAGCGATGAAATAACTCCCACTATTGTTTCATTGTTGGTGGAAGTATCTGGAACATTTTGACTTATAGAATATTATTATTAATAAATTAAAATTCGTTGTGATTTTGGTACCAAAGTTTAGGACGAAGTGCTTTTTTAACAAATTTGTATGTTTTAGAAATTGTGCTTCCAAAACTGGCAAGGATTTTTGAGGTAAGAGCGCACTGCAGCCGAAAATATTTTCGTTAGAATACAAAATTGTTATAAAAAAGCGGAGAACGCAAAAGTTATCCAACGTGTTGCGTTTTCGATAACATAGAAAGTTTTTCGATAACATACAAGATTGTTGAAAAAGCACTGCAAATGAAAATTTAAAAGATTTAATTAGAACTTGTTGTAAAAAGCGCCGCAGGCGAAAATTTGGTACCAAAAATCGCGGCGATTTTTTGTACCAAATTTTCGCCTTCTGCGCTTTTTACAACAACTTCTGATTAAATCTTTTAAATTTTCGGTTACATACAAATATGTCGCAATTTAGAATACTTTTTATATTTTCCTAAAGTTCAGAAAATTTTCTTTTTTTCAGTATTTTTGCAATAAAAAATGTATTAGGCATGGGATGAATATGCTGTATAGACAAAATAAAGGAATTTGAACCTCTTATCAATGACGTGATCAGCATTTGCAAATTTATTATTATTATTTTGGTTTATTATCATTATTTTGGTTTTTATAACCAGCCAAAAATTCAAGAATTTTCCTTTGTGAAAGCCTACATATGTATATGGGTGAAATCAAAAAATGTCAACCAAACCATGTAATCGTGTAATATCTCATACATTGGTTAAAGTATTCGCATATTTTCTTTTGTACAACGTCATATACATTGCCGTTCTACATAACTAACACCATTCTGGATATTAATAAGCTATTTTAAACTAGTTATTTTCATTTTTGTAGGCCAAATGTAAACTCCGTCGCCAATAACCATTTAAGTTTTTATACCCTCCAACTACAGTATGGGGGTATACTCACTTTGTCATTCCGTGTGTAACGCATCGAAATATCGGTCTAGGACCCCATATATTATTAATCAGTGATCGATTCTAATACATTCTAGCGATGTCCGTCTGTCCGTCCGTCCGTCCGTCTGTGGAAGACACGATACAGTCCAAAATAAAAGTGATAGACTCCTGAAATTTGGCACATATATGTCTTATGTTCATAGGCTGGTTAAGTTCGGAGATGGGCAAAATCGGACCTGGGGGGAAAAAGTTCCCCCTTGAAGAACTAAACAAACCTCTAAAAAATACCATATTTTTACATGATTTTTTGTGTTTTTGTTTAACAAATCCAACATTTTCGTGCTACAAGAAGTTCAAGGTCCTGCATTTGGACCCACAGAATTAGAAAAAAATCGTTTGACGGTCCGCCCCCCCCCTTTTATGACCTGGGGGGGGGAAAAAGTTCCCCCTTGAAGAACTAAACAAACCTCTAAAAAATACCATATTTTTACATGATTTTTTGTGTTTTTGTTTAACAAATCCAACATTTTCGTGCTACAAGAAGTTCAAGTTCCTGCATTTGGACCCACAGAATTAGAAAAAAATCGTTTGACGGTCCGCCCCCCCCCCTTTTATGGGCGTGGAATATATTTTTTTTTTTTTATATAATGATAAATTTGTATTTCTTTAGTGCAAAAGGCATAAGAATTATTTTTTTTAACACTTATTCGAGAGGAATTGTGCCCCCCAATTACCACTACCGACCCCCCCCAAAAAAAAAAAGAAGACGCCCCTGCAATTTTTTTTTTTATTTGCATGTTGGAGGGTATAAAAGATTCGGCACAGCCGAATTTAACACTCTTACTTGTTAACTTTAACCGGTTATAACTTAAAAACCAATAAACCAAGAGCTTAATAATTGACTACATTTTTAAAGAGGCAATGGCGACGTTCTTAAAAAAAAAATTATATACTCATAACTATCTGTTTTAGCCATGCAAACACCGCTTCAATTGTGTAACGATTTTTCGACACTTTTTTTAGACATTGTGGAACCCGACAATTTTGTTGTTTTTGACGTTTAGAAAATAATATTTTATTGCCCCATTTATTAAACGCGAGGCTATAGAGTATCATTGTGCATCATTGGTTTCAATTTTTTTCATTGCATATTAATTTCCCGGTATAAAAAGCTAAATAATAAATGAAAAATCGAAAAATGCTGTAAACTCCGTCTCCACGTTTACAACAAAACTACTTAGCGTGTATCTGAAATATCGTCATATTTAGACGTATCTAGTTGACATCTAATGATTTTTTTTCGGAAACCAATTTCCGACAAATAGTTTTTGAAAAAATAACAAAAAGTGACGAAATGTAAACTCCGTCTCTGTAAACTCCGTCAACTTTTTTTTTTTCAGATAGCAATAAAAAACTTTATGTAGTTGTTAAAACCGATGCAAATATTAACACTAGTCATTCAAAAAATAAAAAAAAAACTCATTTTAACAGATATAAAAATAAACTTATTTTACATTTCCTTAGAAAAATCCTCTTAAAAAAATTAATTGTAAAATCTTTAATAACAAAAACAAGAAAAAAATCCTAATTACAAAAATTGTTAGTAATTACATAAATATGTTTTTTTTTAAATTACAATAAAATGTTTTCAAAGAAAATTCAAAAAATTTAATGTATTTTTCTACGGTGAATGTCAACTCCGTCACCAAAAAAAAATCATAAAATTGTCGATAAAATTTGTTTGAAACAATTTGTAGAAGAGATTTTTTATAGTTATATAAGTAGTGATGTAACATATCGATTTTAATAAAAAAATTCACCAAAAATTAAAATTTTTTGTTTGTACAATTTTGGCTCAAAAACACAGACATTTTTTGATTTCACCCATATGTATGTATCTTTAAAAATAACACATCGTGACAAAACTGACCACTATTTTAGAAATCAAGAGGTGTGACCAACGTTTCTATATATTTGAGACATGCTGATTCCAATGGCGTACTCCATTTTTCGATGTATGGTACAGTTTTCTTTCAAAATGTCATTAAAGATTTGCTGATTTCAAGTAAGTTTTTTAACAAAAAAAATTGCAAAGTTAATGATTTTTAAATTGTATGGCAAGGAAAACAAAGATATGACTTGTATCACTATTTCTTATACAAATTTGGTTTAAAGATTTTCATCTTAAGCCCTTAAATTCGCGAACTTCTTCAATTTTTGAGGTTTTCGTGAAATTAACCGCCAAATGGTTTTTTGAAAAAAACTTGCTTCTAGTCAATCAAAAAGGCGCATCCCTAACAATACAAGTAATGGCTATGTTTTATGGACCATCATAATGAAAATCGCAAAAAAACCTTTTTTCTTGTATATGGCAGCATCACTTTACGAGATGATTTAAGGCTCCATCTTTTAGTATATAATGTGGGAACCTTACACAATGAACTGACCAAAAATTGTCCAAAAAAATTGTTAGTATGGCAAACACTAAAATAATAGTTTTTGTTAAAATAACTTTTGCAAATGAAAACTTTTTTGGTCAAATTTTTGGTCAGTTAATTGTTTAAGGTTCCCACATTATATAGTAAAAGATGGCCCCCTAAATCATCTCGTAAAGTGATGTTGCCATATACAAAAAAAACTGGTTTTCACGATTTTCATCATGATGGTCCATATACATAGCGGTTTTTTGTACACTATCCGCAGTGTTAGGGATGCCTTTTTGATTCACTAAAAGCAAGTGTTTTATCAAAGACTACACTCAAAAAAAAAAGTTTGTAAAATGACATAAAATCCCCGTGATTTTACGGGGCAGGTTTTGTAAAATATGTACTAGCAAGAATCCCCGTAAAGTTACGGGGATAATTTGTAAATTGATTTAACAAAAGAAAATGTAAATTTACAATTTTTTTTTGTAAAATATCATCTTCGAGGTGAACATTTTTTTTGTAAATTTGCAAAAAATTTGGTAAATTTACAAAACAAAATTGTAAACTTACAGAAAAAGATTGTTATTTTACAAGGAAAAATAGAAAATGAAAAAAATAAATTGTAGATTAACAAATTATTTGGTTAAACTACTGTTTTTTATGCAAAAAGCTTGTATATTTACAATAAAAAGTGGTAAATTTAAAATTTTTATTGTATATGTACCATTTTTCTGCCGTAAAAACAGTAGTTTAACCATAAAATTTGTAAATTTACAATATTGTTTTTGTATTTTCTATTTCATTTTTGTAAAATTACAACTTTTTTCGTAAGTATACAATTTTGTTTTTTGAATTTCATATTTATTTTGTAAATTTACAAAAAAATTGGTTTATTTACATATTGGTTTTGTAAATTTAAAGGTTTTTTCCATTGGTGCATCTTATTTTTCCTTCTTCGGCAGCTGGAGTAGCACTTCAACAACCTGAAAAGATTTTTTTTCACTTGAGCACTTTTAACAAACTTTTTAATGTATAGGGTGTTTTTTTTACTGTTACCGAACTTTAAATTAAAATAAAGTAAGGAAAAATTTTTTTAATATCAATGAAACTAACGTTATTGGATAGAATATTTATGACATTAATGTTTAAAAATGATTTGGGAACATCTCGCCACCTCGAATGGCTCATACGTGGAGTAATCTGAACCTCCATTTTCACACAATTTTCACATAATTTGCAGCCGAATTTTGAAGGTGTTTAATTGTCACTAATTTATCGGAATAGACAAGTTACTTTACATATCCCCAAAGAAAATAGTCCAATGGGCTTAAATCAAATGATCTTTGTAGCTAATTAACATGATATTTGAATAAAATTGAAGTTTGATAAACAGAATCATTTTTTTGATAGTAAATTTCGACTATGTGCGAGCGTTGCTCTTATGTAAGTTTTTGCATGATAAAATGTCAAACCATACTTAACAAAAACCAACCATCAGCTGTTAAATCGGTTGTAAAATAAAGCAGTATTACCAACTCAAAGTTGTGAACCTCTAAAAAAAACACCCTATATAACACTGCACTTTTTTATTTTTTTTTCGACATTTCGTTTTTCTTAAGTAGAACATATGAGAATTGCGAAGGAGGCTACACAAGAAATTTCTTATATTTTCAGGAAAAATTAGTCAAAAAATAAATTTTTTTTTGAATTTTTAATTATTTTCACAAGTATTTTTAAAAATCGCAAAAAAAAAATTTGGATATTGTCGATTGGATGTTTAAGTACCAGTTAAAATAAGAAAAATTTGATTTTTCATAATTGGCAGCTTTCTATTGACATTTTAGGTACCAAATTTAAAAAAAAATACCATAAAAATATGGTAAAATCACCAAAAAAATGGTAAAAATACAAAAAAAAAAAAAAAATAGAACAATTATATAGTAGAAACACATAAAAATTGTGGTATTTTACTTAACGCAAATTACCAAAAAAATGGTGTAAAAATTATTTATAAAAAATTATTTTTAACTAAATTTTTTACTCCAAAACGCAAAAAAAAATCTGAACTTAGAAAATTTTTGCGTGTCCTATTGTTGAATAATTAATTTTTCTTTTGTAAAACAACATTAATTCTAGTAATAAAATAAGTTTTGTAAAATTATATTGGAATTTTGTACTTTTCAATACATACATTTCAAACTGAAAACCTTGTAAACGATCTTAAAAAAAAAAAATGTTTGTAATAAAACATTTTTTTGGTAAAAAGACTAAATAACATCAAGTAAAATTATGTTGTACAATTACAGTTTTCTTGTGTAAAAAAACTAAACACCTTGTAATATTTTTTTAATTTGTAAAATAATTCACTTTTTTGTAAATTTACCTAAAAAATTTGTAAAATAAATTTACCAACATATAATAGTAAAATTACAAAGCAAACTGTAGTTTTCGTTTTATTAAATATACAACAATTTTTGTAAAAAGACAAAAATATTAGTAAAATAGAATTACAATACCTTTTACTTGTAAATTTACAAACTTTTTTTTGAGTGTATAATTTCGCGAAAACCTCAAAAAATGAATAAATTCGCGAAAAAAAATATTTATACTAATTTTTCTAGTTATTTAACACTCCTATAGTAAAAAAATTCAACAAAAATATGATTTTTCCAATTTTAAGAATTTTGCTCATGTCGCACAAACTTTCAATCTTTGACAAACCCCAGAAAAATTTTATGTAGAAAATATTTGTAGAACATTTTAAACCTTGAAATGGACGTTTTATTCTACTTCTGAAAAAGGACTACAATGACCCCTTAAAATGCCAGTTGGAGGGTTAATATGTTCTAAGAAAAGAACCGCCATGCAATTTTGCTGTAGACATCAAACCGTATTTCGAAGCTCTGATATGTTTTTATTATAGTTTTTTTTTTACGTTTTCCAAACGCATTTGATACATAATTAAAAATTCAGTGGGCCATGGAAAAGAAATCTGAACTGACTTTGCAAAACCCTTTGGTTATTTTGTCCACTTGGTGGTCTACTTTCATATCGCGTTAAAGCCATTGAGGCTCATTTTTCTTGTTGCACAGTGTTATAAGACTTTTTTAAATAGAAAAAATCTCAAATTCTTAGCAATTTTTTTCATAGAACAAATCACAGATTCTGTGAATTTTTCCAATATAAAAGTCTCTGGTTCTAATAAATTTTTCCCATAGAAAAATTCTCAAATTTTGCCTGAAGAAATTTTTTTTTTTATTTTTTTATAGAAAAAATTTAAAGATTCAGATTCTGGGACTTTTCCAAAAAAAAAAAAAAATAAGATTCATAAATTCTACGATAAGAAACATTTGGACATTTTCTCAACACACAAAAAAAAAACTTTGTCAAATTACTAGGAAAAGTCTCGTAATCTCATCTTACCAATATTTGACAGTTTTCCTTGTTTTTTAACAAATCGAAATTTAAATTTTTTTTGTAATTTTACAATTTTTTTTTGTGATTTTACAAATTTCCAAGATAATTTTACAAAAAAAATCTGGTAAATTCACGAGAATTCCTTGTAATTTTTATTGCGCCAAAACTGTAAATTTAAAATTTTATTGGTAAAAAGCTTGAAAAATTACAAAATTATGGGTAAAAAGCTTGTAAAATTACAAGGAATTTTCGTAAAATAGGAGGTAGCAAAAAATCTCGTAAAATTACGAAGCCTCTTTGTAAATTTTATCTTGTCAAAAAATTTGTAAATTTACAATTTTATTTGTAAAAACCTTGTAAAATTACAAAATTATTTGTAAAAATCTTGTAAAGGAATTTTTGTCAAATAGGAGGTAGCAAACAAAAAGAAGGCTACAAGGTATCTTGGGTACTGCGCAATAACTCCCAAATGAAATAACTCCCAAAAAAAAAAATGAAACAACGCCCAAAAATTTTACATACGATTTAGGACGGCGACACGAAATAACTCCCACATGAAATAACTCCCACGAAATAACTCCCAATGAAATAAATCCCACCAAAAATGAAATATGTCCCAATGGAGAAAAAAATGAAATAAGTCCCAACCCCAATGAAATAACTCCCACTTACAAAATGAAATAAGTGCCAATGAAATAACTCCCATTAATAATGAAAGAAGTCCCAATAAAAAATTTAGAAGTCTCAACAAAAATGAAACAAACAATAAGGGAAAATATATCAGTTAAGGCGAGCACGAGGATCCTGTTCTTACTTTCGGTACAATACAAACAAGTTATAATAACTGTGAAATGCGAAACTGACGGCTGATTTGTTTTTTTCAGAGTTTTTCGAAAACATGCAAAAATACATACATTGAGTGTTCTATTTGACTTGCTTCGGTTAAATTCAAACATCGCATCAAACATTTGTATGAAGCTCCGTATTCGAAAAAATGTAGGCGATTTTTGTTATCAAATTTTCGGTAATCGCGGCGATTTTTGGTACCAATTTATCGCCTGCGGTCCCTTTTGCGACAAATTTGTAAGTTACCGAAAATTTAAAAGATTTAATTACAACCTGTTGTAAAAAGCGCCGTATGCGACAAATTTGTATTTTACCGAAAATTTAAAAGATTTTATCAGAATTTATTGGAAAAAGCGCAGCAGGCGATAAATTGGTACCAAAAATCGCCGCGATTACCGAAAATTTGATAACAAAAATCGCCTACATTTTTTCGAATACGGAGCTTCATACAAATGTTTGATGCGATGTTTGAATTTAACCGAAGCAAGTCAAATAGAACACTCAATGTATGTATTTTTGCATGTTTTCGAAAAACTCTGAAAAAAAACAAATCAGCCGTCAGTTTCGCATTTCACAGTTATTATAACTTGTTTGTATTGTACCGAAAGTAAGAACAGGATCCTCGTGCTCGACTTAACTGATATATTTTCCCTTATTGTTTGTTTCATTTTTGTTGAGACTTCTAAATTTTTTATTGGGACTTCTTTCATTATTAATGGGAGTTATTTCATTGGCACTTATTTCATTTTGTAAGTGGGAGTTATTTCATTGGGGTTGGGACTTATTTCATTTTTTTCTCCATTGGGACATATTTCATTTTTGGTGGGATTTATTTCATTGGGAGTTATTTCGTGGGAGTTATTTCATGTGGGAGTTATTTCGTGTCGCCGTCCTAAATCGTATGTAAAATTTTTGGGCGTTGTTTCATTTTTTTTTTTGGGAGTTATTTCATTTGGGAGTTATTGCGCAGTACCCAAGATACCTTGTAGCCTTCTTTTTGTTTGCTACCTCCTATTTGACAAAAATTCCTTTACAAGATTTTTACAAATAATTTTGTAATTTTACAAGGTTTTTACAAATAAAATTGTAAATTTACAAATTTTTTGACAAGATAAAATTTACAAAGAGGCTTCGTAATTTTACGAGATTTTTTGCTACCTCCTATTTTACGAAAATTCCTTGTAATTTTACAAGCTTTTTACCCATAATTTTGTAATTTTTCAAGCTTTTTACCAATAAAATTTTAAATTTACAGTTTTGGCGCAATAAAAATTACAAGGAATTCTCGTGAATTTACCAGATTTTTTTTGTAAAATTATCTTGGAAATTTGTAAAATCACAAAAAAAAATTGTAAAATTACAAAAAAAATTTAAATTTCGATTTGCTAAAAAACAAGGAAAACTGTCAAATATTGGTAAGATGAGATTACGAGACTTTTCCTAGTAATTTGACAAAGTTTTTTTTTTGTGTGTTGAGAAAATGTCCAAATGTTTCTTATCGTAGAATTTATGAATCTTATTTTTTTTTTTTTTTGGAAAAGTCCCAGAATCTGAATCTTTAAATTTTTTCTATAAAAAAATAAAAAAAAAAATTTCTTCAGGCAAAATTTGAGAATTTTTCTATGGGAAAAATTTATTAGAACCAGAGACTTTTATATTGGAAAAATTCACAGAATCTGTGATTTGTTCTATGAAAAAAATTGCTAAGAATTTGAGATTTTTTCTATTTAAAAAAGTCTTATAACACTGTGCAACAAGAAAAATGAGCCTCAATGGCTTTAACGCGATATGAAAGTAGACCACCAAGTGGACAAAATAACCAAAGGGTTTTGCAAAGTCAGTTCAGATTTCTTTTCCATGGCCCACTGAATTTTTAATTATGTATCAAATGCGTTTGGAAAACGTAAAAAAAAAACTATAATAAAAACATATCAGAGCTTCGAAATACGGTTTGATGTCTACAGCAAAATTGCATGGCGGTTCTTTTCTTAGAACATATTAACCCTCCAACTGGCATTTTAAGGGGTCATTGTAGTCCTTTTTCAGAAGTAGAATAAAACGTCCATTTCAAGGTTTAAAATGTTCTACAAATATTTTCTACATAAAATTTTTCTGGGGTTTGTCAAAGATTGAAAGTTTGTGCGACATGAGCAAAATTCTTAAAATTGGAAAAATCATATTTTTGTTGAATTTTTTTACTATAGGAGTGTTAAATAACTAGAAAAATTAGTATAAATATTTTTTTTCGCGAATTTATTCATTTTTTGAGGTTTTCGCGAAATTATACACTCAAAAAAAAGTTTGTAAATTTACAAGTAAAAGGTATTGTAATTCTATTTTACTAATATTTTTGTCTTTTTACAAAAATTGTTGTATATTTAATAAAACGAAAACTACAGTTTGCTTTGTAATTTTACTATTATATGTTGGTAAATTTATTTTACAAATTTTTTAGGTAAATTTACAAAAAAGTGAATTATTTTACAAATTAAAAAAATATTACAAGGTGTTTAGTTTTTTTACACAAGAAAACTGTAATTGTACAACATAATTTTACTTGATGTTATTTAGTCTTTTTACCAAAAAAATGTTTTATTACAAACATTTTTTTTTTTTAAGATCGTTTACAAGGTTTTCAGTTTGAAATGTATGTATTGAAAAGTACAAAATTCCAATATAATTTTACAAAACTTATTTTATTACTAGAATTAATGTTGTTTTACAAAAGAAAAATTAATTATTCAACAATAGGACACGCAAAAATTTTCTAAGTTCAGATTTTTTTTTGCGTTTTGGAGTAAAAAATTTAGTTAAAAATAATTTTTTATAAATAATTTTTACACCATTTTTTTGGTAATTTGCGTTAAGTAAAATACCACAATTTTTATGTGTTTCTACTATATAATTGTTCTATTTTTTTTTTTTTTTTGTATTTTTACCATTTTTTTGGTGATTTTACCATATTTTTATGGTATTTTTTTTTAAATTTGGTACCTAAAATGTCAATAGAAAGCTGCCAATTATGAAAAATCAAATTTTTCTTATTTTAACTGGTACTTAAACATCCAATCGACAATATCCAAATTTTTTTTTTGCGATTTTTTAAAAATACTTGTGAAAATAATTAAAAATTCAAAAAAAAATTTATTTTTTGACTAATTTTTCCTGAAAATATAAGAAATTTCTTGTGTAGCCTCCTTCGCAATTCTCATATGTTCTACTTAAGAAAAACGAAATGTCGAAAAAAAAATAAAAAAGTGCAGTGTTATATAGGGTGTTTTTTTTAGAGGTTCACAACTTTGAGTTGGTAATACTGCTTTATTTTACAACCGATTTAACAGCTGATGGTTGGTTTTTGTTAAGTATGGTTTGACATTTTATCATGCAAAAACTTACATAAGAGCAACGCTCGCACATAGTCGAAATTTACTATCAAAAAAATGATTCTGTTTATCAAACTTCAATTTTATTCAAATATCATGTTAATTAGCTACAAAGATCATTTGATTTAAGCCCATTGGACTATTTTCTTTGGGGATATGTAAAGTAACTTGTCTATTCCGATAAATTAGTGACAATTAAACACCTTCAAAATTCGGCTGCAAATTATGTGAAAATTGTGTGAAAATGGAGGTTCAGATTACTCCACGTATGAGCCATTCGAGGTGGCGAGATGTTCCCAAATCATTTTTAAACATTAATGTCATAAAATATTCTATCCAATAACGTTAGTTTCATTGATATTAAAAAAATTTTTCCTTACTTTATTTTAATTTAAAGTTCGGTAACAGTAAAAAAAACACCCTATACATTAAAAAGTTTGTTAAAAGTGCTCAAGTGAAAAAAAATCTTTTCAGGTTGTTGAAGTGCTACTCCAGCTGCCGAAGAAGGAAAAATAAGATGCACCAATGGAAAAAACCTTTAAATTTACAAAACCAATATGTAAATAAACCAATTTTTTTGTAAATTTACAAAATAAATATGAAAATTCAAAAAACAAAATTGTATACTTACGAAAAAAGTTGTAATTTTACAAAAATGAAATAGAAAATACAAAAACAATATTGTAAATTTACAAATTTTATGGTTAAACTACTGTTTTTACGGCAGAAAAATGGTACATATACAATAAAAATTTTAAATTTACCACTTTTTATTGTAAATATACAAGCTTTTTGCATAAAAAACAGTAGTTTAACCAAATAATTTGTTAATCTACAATTTATTTTTTTCATTTTCTATTTTTCCTTGTAAAATAACAATCTTTTTCTGTAAGTTTACAATTTTGTTTTGTAAATTTACCAAATTTTTTGCAAATTTACAAAAAAAATGTTCACCTCGAAGATGATATTTTACAAAAAAAAATTGTAAATTTACATTTTCTTTTGTTAAATCAATTTACAAATTATCCCCGTAACTTTACGGGGATTCTTGCTAGTACATATTTTACAAAACCTGCCCCGTAAAATCACGGGGATTTTATGTCATTTTACAAACTTTTTTTTTTGAGTGTAGTCTTTGATAAAACACTTGCTTTTAGTGAATCAAAAAGGCATCCCTAACACTGCGGATAGTGTACAAAAAACCGCTATGTATATGGACCATCATGATGAAAATCGTGAAAACCAGTTTTTTTTGTATATGGCAACATCACTTTACGAGATGATTTAGGGGGCCATCTTTTACTATATAATGTGGGAACCTTAAACAATTAACTGACCAAAAATTTGACCAAAAAAGTTTTCATTTGCAAAAGTTATTTTAACAAAAACTATTATTTTAGTGTTTGCCATACTAACAATTTTTTTGGACAATTTTTGGTCAGTTCATTGTGTAAGGTTCCCACATTATATACTAAAAGATGGAGCCTTAAATCATCTCGTAAAGTGATGCTGCCATATACAAGAAAAAAGGTTTTTTTGCGATTTTCATTATGATGGTCCATAAAACATAGCCATTACTTGTATTGTTAGGGATGCCTTTTTGATTGACTAGAAGCAAGTTTTTTTCAAAAAACCATTTGGCGGTTAATTTCACGAAAACCTCAAAAATTGAAGAAGTTCGCGAATTTAAGGGCTTAAGATGAAAATCTTTAAACCAAATTTGTATAAGAAATAGTGATACAAGTCATATCTTTGTTTTCCTTGCCATACAATTTAAAAATCATTAACTTTGCAATTTTTTTTGTTAAAAAACTTACTTGAAATCAGCAAATCTTTAATGACATTTTGAAAGAAAACTGTACCATACATCGAAAAATGGAGTACGCCATTGGAATCAGCATGTCTCAAATATATAGAAACGTTGGTCACACCTCTTGATTTCTAAAATAGTGGTCAGTTTTGTCACGATGTGTTATTTTTAAAGATACATACATATGGGTGAAATCAAAAAATGTCTGTGTTTTTGAGCCAAAATTGTACAAACAAAAAATTTTAATTTTTGGTGAATTTTTTTATTAAAATCGATATGTTACATCACTACTTATATAACTATAAAAAATCTCTTCTACAAATTGTTTCAAACAAATTTTATCGACAATTTTATGATTTTTTTTTGGTGACGGAGTTGACATTCACCGTAGAAAAATACATTAAATTTTTTGAATTTTCTTTGAAAACATTTTATTGTAATTTAAAAAAAAACATATTTATGTAATTACTAACAATTTTTGTAATTAGGATTTTTTTCTTGTTTTTGTTATTAAAGATTTTACAATTAATTTTTTTAAGAGGATTTTTCTAAGGAAATGTAAAATAAGTTTATTTTTATATCTGTTAAAATGAGTTTTTTTTTTATTTTTTGAATGACTAGTGTTAATATTTGCATCGGTTTTAACAACTACATAAAGTTTTTTATTGCTATCTGAAAAAAAAAAAGTTGACGGAGTTTACAGAGACGGAGTTTACATTTCGTCACTTTTTGTTATTTTTTCAAAAACTATTTGTCGGAAATTGGTTTCCGAAAAAAAATCATTAGATGTCAACTAGATACGTCTAAATATGACGATATTTCAGATACACGCTAAGTAGTTTTGTTGTAAACGTGGAGACGGAGTTTACAGCATTTTTCGATTTTTCATTTATTATTTAGCTTTTTATACCGGGAAATTAATATGCAATGAAAAAAATTGAAACCAATGATGCACAATGATACTCTATAGCCTCGCGTTTAATAAATGGGGCAATAAAATATTATTTTCTAAACGTCAAAAACAACAAAATTGTCGGGTTCCACAATGTCTAAAAAAAGTGTCGAAAAATCGTTACACAATTGAAGCGGTGTTTGCATGGCTAAAACAGATAGTTATGAGTATATAATTTTTTTTTTAAGAACGTCGCCATTGCCTCTTTAAAAATGTAGTCAATTATTAAGCTCTTGGTTTATTGGTTTTTAAGTTATAACCGGTTAAAGTTAACAAGTAAGAGTGTTAAATTCGGCTGTGCCGAATCTTTTATACCCTCCAACATGCAAATAAAAAAAAAAATTGCAGGGGCGTCTTCTTTTTTTTTTTGGGGGGGGGTCGGTAGTGGTAATTGGGGGGCACAATTCCTCTCGAATAAGTGTTAAAAAAAATAATTCTTATGCCTTTTGCACTAAAGAAATACAAATTTATCATTATATAAAAAAAAAAAAATATATTCCACGCCCATAAAAGGGGGGGGGGGGGCGGACCGTCAAACGATTTTTTTCTAATTCTGTGGGTCCAAATGCAGGACCTTGAACTTCTTGTAGCACGAAAATGTTGGATTTGTTAAACAAAAACACAAAAAATCATGTAAAAATATGGTATTTTTTAGAGGTTTGTTTAGTTCTTCAAGGGGGAACTTTTTCCCCCCAGGTCCGATTTTGCCCATCTCCGAACTTAACCAGCCTATGAACATAAGACATATATGTGCCAAATTTCAGGAGTCTATCACTTTTATTTTGGACTGTATCGTGTCTTCCACAGACGGACGGACGGACGGACATCGCTAGAATGTATTAGAATCGATCACTGATTAATAATATATGGGGTCCTAGACCGATATTTCGATGCGTTACACACGGAATGACAAAGTGAGTATACCCCCATACTGTAGTTGGAGGGTATAAAAACTTAAATGGTTATTGGCGACGGAGTTTACATTTGGCCTACAAAAATGAAAATAACTAGTTTAAAATAGCTTATTAATATCCAGAATGGTGTTAGTTATGTAGAACGGCAATGTATATGACGTTGTACAAAAGAAAATATGCGAATACTTTAACCAATGTATGAGATATTACACGATTACATGGTTTGGTTGACATTTTTTGATTTCACCCATATACATATGTAGGCTTTCACAAAGGAAAATTCTTGAATTTTTGGCTGGTTATAAAAACCAAAATAATGATAACAAACCAAAATAATAATAATAAATTTGCAAATGCTGATCACGTCATTGATAAGAGGTTCAAATTCCTTTATTTTGTCTATACAGCATATTCATCCCATGCCTAATACATTTTTTATTGCAAAAATACTGAAAAAAAGAAAATTTTCTGAACTTTAGGAAAATATAAAAAGTATTCTAAATTTTTTTCAAACACCCACCATGACAGTTCGATGCAGAAGTTTACTAGCTAAAATACAAACAAGGAAACACTAAAATCGGTTAAGAATTGCGACCTGTAAGCACAGTTGGACAACAAAAAAACTGTTTTCCCCACTGCGCGTCATCAAAATGCCAGGCTTTGTTTCGGTGTTTTTTAGTGTTGGAAAATGAAAATAATATAAACACAGAGTTGTATCGAACTTTGCCTATTTGGGTTTGCGGATTATAGTCTAAACTACTAGATTGAAAAAAATTATTTGTGTGGGTAATCTAATAGATTGCCTCTGAATCTAAGATTTTTTAATAGGAAAAGCTGAGACTTTTCTCCAAAAGTCTTAGAAAAATATTCTGGAATCTAAGACTTTTTCCATTGAAAAAAAAAAAATATTTTTATATAGAAAAAATTCTTCAGCATCTGACGGCTGTAGGCAAAATCGCCCAAAGAAAAATCGCACAAAAAGTTTTATGAAAAATCGCCCAAATGCAAAATCGCCCAAAAAATACGAAAAATGACCCAAAAAGAAAAATACGAAACTTCGCCCAAAATTAACGAAAAAAAGCCCAAAAAAGAAATGAAAAATGGCCCAAAACAAAATAAAAAAACTTTTTTCTAACACATTTTTTCCAAAACACATACTTCACAGAAAAGCTTTATTTTGCGGAGAGGGTGGGTCTAAGGCATGGAGTTTGTAATCCCTAAGCCCGGCCGAAGGCCGGCTACGCAGAAGAACTTTAAGACGAAAACAAAAACTTTTAAGATAAGACCATATGTTACGTGGTTATTATTTATTTTTATAGATCGTTGTTTTAAGAATACAGCCCGTAAAATGCATAAGTAATTGATGTAAAAGTTTTAAGTGTGAAACTTAAATTTTAACTAAATAAAAAAAAATTGGAATTAGCACCGATCAAAAAATCGCGCGATTTTTTGTTAAAATTTGTTGGTAAAATTTTTCGTCTGCGGCGCTTTGATCGGAGTTGCATGCTGTTTAAATTCATTACTTTTGATTTTCTACTGCGCTGCGATAGATTAATATATAGTGTGGTTATCTGCATGTAAGAGCAGGGGTTTTGGGTTCGATTCCCACCAGAACCTTTCTATGTTAGCAACAACGGAACGGTTTTGCTTCAGCTTATTCTTGGTTAGTTAAATATATTATTTATAAAAAAAAACACGATATGCGTTTACTGTTTCTAAAAATAATAATATACTGATTTATTGTGATATACATATTTTAGTTTTGACATTTTAAGATTTTGACAAATTTTTCATATATAATTTTTAGGTAATTTTTCGTAATGAAAAATCACCCAATTTTAATTTGCGAAATTTTGCCCAAAAACTATGAAAATTTGCCCAAAAATGTTGGGTAACTTTTCATATGAAATATGACCCAAATTTGTATGAAAAATTTTTGGGCGAATTTTCGTTTTCTTTTTTGGGTCATTTTTCTTTGAGCGATTTTGCCTACAGCCGCATCTGACACTTTTTGCAAAAATGTCCCAGAATGTAAAAAAAAATGTATTTGATCCTGAATTTTTTTCTATTTGCAGAATCTAAGAATTTTTCTTTAGAAAAATGTCTGAGACACGGACTCTGGGACTCTTTCCAATAGATAAAAAGGTGCTGAGATCTTTTCTATAGCAAAACTTTCTCAGAATCTAAGAAATGTTTGAGAATCTTAGACTTTTTCTAAGGAAAATTGTCTCAAAAACTATACTTTTTCTATAGAAAAATGTATCAGAATCTAGGAAATTGCCTCAAAAAATTTCAGAAATCATTTAAGTCTTTAATTTTTATTATCTCTGGTACTTTCTATTGAAGAGCTCTTCGAAACCTACAAATTTTGGTGTAGAAAGAAAGTTTTAGTATCTTAGACTTTATCTGTAGAAAAACAGAATATAGTAGAAAAAACATTTCAGAATCGAAGAATTTTTGTATTAGGAAAAAGTCTACATATAGGAATTTTGGGAAACTTGCCTAAGTATCTGAGAATTTTATATTTGAAAGTATAACAGAATCTTAAAATTTTTCTATAGCAAGAATTTTATAAATTCTAAAAGCTTTTGGATAGGAAATTGAATCAGAACATCTAAATTTTTCTAATGGGAATGTCTCTGAATCACATTTTATTTTTTAAAATAAGAAAACTTTTTTTGGAATAAACATGTCTCAAATCTGATATATTTTCTATTTAAAAATTTTGTCAGAATCGGAGTCTTTTACTTTCATAAAAAATACTTTACAATCTGAAAATATCTTAAGGAGACATTTTTCAAAATATTATTTTCCGAAGTTTTAAAATCTTTTCTATAAAAAAAAACAATTTAAATGTGAAAATGTTTCTATAGGAAAAATTATAATAAACAAGAAGAAGACGTTAAAAACATGCTTCCGAATAGAATTTTCGTTTCGTAAATAATTAAAACGAAAATATTTTTTTAGTAACGAAATTCTTCAGAGCCTGTCAGCTTATTTAACGTAAACGAATTTGTTATTGCGACAGGCTTAAAATTTCCGAATTCGAACACTAGGCAGCTTTCTACAAAAAAAAAAAAGTTCTCTACAAAAAAAAATTTGGGAAAAGAAACAAAATTTCTCATTTTCGGGACAGCCCAGCAAAACTTTGGTAATGGGTAGTGATTATATAACACATTACCAGGTAATGTATATACCTTATTTGTAGCACTATTTTAGGATGTCTTACCAAACATTTGTTCCACAAACATATTATTTTCAAGTGAAAAATAATGCATTACTAATAATTTGCTACGTAATGCATGATTATTGGAAAAAATGTATTTCATATTTATTATTTCTAAACATTAAACCATGGATGACTTATATTTGGTTACATTATGTATTATTTGAAAATTTGAAATAATGCATTATTTATAATTGGATGCATAATGCATTACAATAACATAAAAAATAATTATTTCTAAAAAAAATTCATAAGTTTAAACTAGAGATGGGCTCACGAGAGGAAATTTCTAACGACACACACTCACGAGCATATTTTATCTATTTACACTCACTTACAATCACGTGAGTAAATTTAATATAAAATTACTTTTTCGCTACTCGTAACACCTTATATATTATCTTCTGGTATGCTATATTATTTCATTTCTCGTAACCTATAAAATATCATATATTTTACACCTTACTCGTATTCTTCGTTATAAATTTATGACTTATTTTATACCTTACTGGTATTCTTTGTGATAATGTGGATGCATTACTTTGAGTCTCATCGCCTATTAAAATCATCAGTGCTGCAATGTATAAAATAAGAGATCCTATACCTTATTTTATACCTTATTTGGTAATCTAACAATAAGTTTTGCTGGGAGGCTACGGAACAGAAATTTCTCTGGTATTTTGAGGTATTTTAATTTTTTTATTGTAGTCAATGAACAGAAATTATTGCAGAAATGCATCAAGTCAAAGTAAAATTATAAGTTATTTAACATTACATTTCATTGCAAAATGAGTTCATACTGCAATGAAAATTTGCTTGACGTTATAATACCTTTAAAAATAATTAATTTACGAAATTATTTTTTTTTTGTTTTATTAAGACATCTTTTCTTGTTCCAAAATGGTCAATATAAAATTTTTTTTTTAAATTTTCTTTTTATTTCTATCTATTCTAATTCTATCAGATTGTACAATCAGCAAATAAAAAAAAAAAAACAAACGCCAAAGTAACCTGCATTATTCAATAGAGACAAATTTATTATCATCAATTTTTTAACATCTAACAATCACTGGTCGGTCGTCTTTATAAAATATTGTCCTATATATTTTAACGTTTTTCACTTTGTTTTTTTTTTTTTCTTTTTTTGCTCAAGATTTCATCGCAATCATTGTAAATTACAAAAACATTTTAAGTATTTCCGGTATTTTACGCGTACAATTTCTTGTCAGAGATCAATGCGCGTTAACAAAAAAAAAAAAAGAAGAATTCAAGGAGCAATAAAAAGGAAAGAATTGAAAAAGATTGATTTAACAGTCACTACAAAATGCTAAGATACCAATAAAATGTAATTCGTTCGATATCGCTTTGTAACGTTTGTCACAGGAAAAAAACAGCAGATACAGTAAAATGTTTCTAAAGCGGACCATTATTTTTAATAGGGATAAGGCGCGGATCCACCCACTAAATCGAATTCAAAGGAAAACAATTAGGGGAAAAAGAACAAAAAGGATAGGAGAGGATGAAAGAAGAAAGAAAAAAGAATATTATCCCAAAAAAATTTTTAAAAAAAAGTTCTGGGAATCTCAAAATTTTTCCATGCGAAAAATGTACATTCAAAATAATACATTAGTAGATTTACTATTTTTTTTTTGCTAATGCTAGTAAGCTAACCTTTAGCAAATTTTTAGTTGAGATTAGCATGTTAGCAAAAATATCTTGTAAACTTCATTTAGCGCATTAGCAATTTTAAACAAAATTTGAACTAATTTAATTTGCTAAATTCAAATTTTTTTTTTTTAAGAAAACTTGAAATGGCGCTTTCTCGAAAACTAAGCCAAAAATGGAGCCATTTTTGGTTCTCGGGCTCTCCATAGCACAGTAGGTAATTTGAACCGAAATCTTGGCCAAAAATCATTTTTCGAACTAACAATAATAATGTTTTTGTTAATTACGTTCGATTTAGAAAATATTAAAGCAAATAACTGCATATTTGGTTTTTCCAAAAAACAAATATAAACTGATTGACGGGCAGTCGAATTCGGCATTTTCAAGCAACGTGCACAGTGCAATATAAAACGCCTAATTTTGATATAAATTCAAACGATTTTTTTCAGCTATTAAACATAAAGAAGGATATCGTGTATAATATGGAGAAGAGAGGGGATATTAAGTAATAAAAAAATAGCAAAATATTTTGGTGGACGTTATTGCTTTTTTTAACAAAACGTGTAATTATAACTTAACCTTAAATAAATGACTTTTTCAATGAATATAAACTTCGCATAAGCTTTTAATAATGTTAGCCGTGGTGTGCCGTGTTTTTAATTGATGAAAAATTTAAAGAAAATAATTCTGAATTAATTTTTTTTTATTTTCCGTTGCACTTTTTTGCACTTTTCGAGATATCAATTTTCTTTCAGACAGCCTCATCTTGCCATATCTTGAACTTTCTAACGTTTGGATTGGGAAAAGAACTAAGAGAAAAAACCCTGTTGCTGTTTATAATTTTGTCGTCAGTAAAATTGATTAAAATAATGTTTTAAACCAATATTTGGCTTCGTTGAAGGAAATAGTACGAACTTTTTTTGAAAATTTTTCGTTAAGGTGGTACAAGGCCCACTCAAAAAATAACAGCTTTTTCAGCAAAATCAAACAAAATGGTTTATGTGCCATTTTGTTAGCCTTCTTGCGTATTTTCTTCGTGCCGAGTTTCAAAAAAATTAGCCTATTCGTTTTCGAGATATTCAGTATTTTCCCTTTTTTTCGTATGGTGGCAACCCTAAAAATTTCCACGATTACCAAATTCATAAAATCCAGCTGTGCGTGTTCACAAAAAACTCTTAAATTTAAAATTTCAGCCATATCGGTCTAAAACTTTGGCTGTAATTATTTTTGGCCTAAAAATTGGCTCAAATTACCCAGTGTGCATAGTATCGCCGGTTCTCTTCACAGGTGTGGACCCTAATGGGTCCTACACTCAAAAAATTATGTCATTAACTGTTTGTAGTTTATTTAAAACATTTTACGTTTAGTCGTTTTTAAAAGAAAAAACATTTATTTGATGTTCAGTTTTAATTAATGGCTACTTCTGTCCTTTGTTTTAAAAATTACGCACTAGTTAGTTAGTTAATTGTTCTTTATTTTAAATTCATTTCTTTTGTTACAAAGTTTTAATGTTTATAATGTAGTAGTACATACGACTTTGACTAATGTCGTCAGTCGGAAATAACGCACAAAAATATAAAGACTTTCATTAACATTTAATTTTTAAAGTCATTTATTTTTTTTCTGTAAGTAAAAACTACTGATTATTCTTTAACTTTTCAATGATTTGTGTAAGTAATTTTTTTTTAAATAGTTGGTATTTTTTAATGAGATATCATTAGTTTTTACCTACACAAGTAGGTTATTTTTTTTTAAGAAAAAAAAAAATCAAAAAATTATTTATAGAAATATAAAAATATGTTTGTATCAAGTGACTTTGGCACGATGGGTAGAGTGTCTGGCCAGAATGTAGTTGATTGCGGGATCGATTCCCCAAAATTTTATTAAAAATTTTTAAAAATATGTTTCAATAGAAAATTGTAAAAAATAATCTTCGAAATCATTAATTTTTAATGTTTTCGTAGGTTATTTTTTTTGAATTTGTTGGTAAAAATAATAATGATACTTACTTTACTTTCTCAGCTTGACAGTCCTTTGTGGACCAGGGCTTCCGCTACCAATGCTCTCCATTTGTTTCGGTCTTGGGTAATTAACCACCAACCTCTAAAACCCAATATTTTTAAGTCTTCTAAAACATCATCAAACCATCTTTTCTTAGGATGACCTCGATCCCTTGCTCCCATTGGTGTTCGTTCAAAAGCTTGCTTTACTGCTTTATCGTCATCCATTCTTTTAACATGTCCTAGCCATCTTATTCTTTGTGCTTTAACGTAACATATTACGTTTCTGCCTCCAATTAATTCATCAAGTTCATGGTTATATCTTATTCGATATTGATTATCTTCTGTTTTTACAGGTCCATAAATCTTTCTTAAAACTTTACGCTTATAAGATAATATTTGTTTTACATCTCTTGATTTCATCGTCCAAACTTCGCAGCCATACGTTAGTACAGGTCTCAAAAGTACCTGATACATTCTGAGTTTTTGGTTCCTTGATAAAAGTTTAGATTTAAATAGTTTAATATGTGCATAATAAGCACGGTTTGCAGCTTGCAGTCTTTCTTTAATAGATATTGATGTATCGTCGTTATCACTTATAACCATTCCAAGATATTTAAACTTTCTCACAACTTCGAAGCTAGAGCTACCTAGAACAACATCTGTTGGTCTATGTGATGATTTCGATCTTAACATATATTTTGTTTTTGAGTGGTTAATATGCAACCCGATCTTACTAGCTTCTTCTTCTAAACCTTCGAAAGTATTTTCAAGTGTCTTTATGTCTCTTGCTATAAGTACTATATGCACATACTTGAATGCTTCCATTAAATATGGACTTATTTGAATTTATCTTACAAATTACAGAATTTAACATTAAGTTAAAAACTAATGACGAAAGAGCGTCTCCTTGCTTTACACCAGATACTACTTCAAATGGTTGTGAAAGCCCTCCTTGCACAAGAACTTTACTGTCCGTATTTAGTAGTGTCATATTTATCAAATTAATTAATTTTTTTGGTACACCACTAGCTAGAAGAGTATGACCGATAGTGTTTCTTTTCAAGCTATCAAAGGCTTGTTTAAAGTCAATGAACAAGCAGTGGATGTTTATATTAAATTCGCGGAATTTTTCAAATATTTGGCAGAGAAGGAAGCATTTATCGACTGTGGATCTGTTACTTCTAAAACCACACTGATAGTCACCTAATATTTCTTCGGCAATCACATTTACTCTCTGATATAATATATTTGTAAATACTTTATACCCAACATTGAGTAGTGAGATTCCGCGGTAATTATCACAGACGGTTTTGTCACCTTTTTTATGAATTGGCATTATGATGCTAGACAGCCATTCTTCAGGCAACCTTTCATTTTGCCATATTTTCCTTACTAACTGTAATAGCTGTATCTCTAACTTGTTTCCTCCATATTTGAGTAGTTCGGCAACAATAGAATCTTCACCACTACTTTTGTTGTTTTTTAATTTTTTTAAAGCTGTTTGTACTTCTTTGAGTTCAGGCACAGGGATAAAATTCTCGGCGGTAAAATATATAGGTTCCTCCTCACCAGAATCAGACCGCTTATTAAGCAATTCGTCTTCGCCTGACTGTTAAGCTGTTTGGTCGCGCTGCGCTTAGTTATGGATCCTCCTAAATCATTGTGCGCGAAGTGTTTCAATTCGATATCAAATAATTTTGTATGTTGCCATATATGTAGAGCAAAAATACATTTAATTTGTGCTAGCATTGATGAAAAAGTCCGCGAAATTTTTTTATCAAAAAAAAACATTGTTTATAATTGTGATGAATGCTTAAATGCTTCATCTAATATGATTTTGCACATTTCTTCTTTATCAAATGAAGTAAAAGAGTTAAAGAAGAGTATTGTTACAACAAACACAATCGGTGACGATGTTCGTGTATTAAAATTAAAGTTTGAGGAACTTATTAAAAACCTTGAAACATCAAAAACAGCAACAAATCAACAGAAAGCAAAAAAGAAAAAAAATGTTCAAATAGATAATGCAAGTGGTTTTAGTGGTTTTGCTGGCGATCATACCACTAACACACAAGCATTAACTAGTGTGTCAAATGCACAAGCACTAACTAGTGTGTCGAACACATTATCTGCTGCAACTTCTGTTTCTTCTATTTATGCTCCATCTGATGTTGGATTAAATAATGAAGACATGTTTGATGGCAACACACAACCTATTGAAGAAACAAATGATGGGTTTCGTGTGCAGAGGCGTAGGCGTAGAAGGCAACCTGTGGTTTTGGGGACAAATACTTCTGATGAATTAGAAGTTATGGCTCAAAAGAAATGGGTTCATATTTCATCATTTAAGCCAACTGTTGAACCGGATAAAATAATTTCTTATGTTGAAAAAAACACTGAAGTTAGTGGGCAACATATGGAATGCTATAAATTAATTAAAAAAGATGCTGATGTTAAAATGCTTAAACGAGTCAACTTTAAACTTGGGGTATCCCTATGCTTTTATAACGAGATAGTTAATCCTTCCCTTTGGCCTACGGATATTAGAGTACGTCCGTTTGTAAATTTTCAAAGAAAGGTTCAGCCATCCAACAGTCGTAACACGGAATAAACCTGGTCTTAAAATTTATTATCAGAATTTATCCGGTATGCGTACTAAATCTAAAAATGTTTTTGACTTTTCGTCTCAATGCGAATACGATGTTATCGTATTGGTAGAAACTTGGCTAAATAAAGATTTTGCTGATGCTGAATATTTTGATAGCAAGCTATATACTGTTTTTCGTAAGGATAGGGATACTGATCTCACTGGCTGCTTAAAGGGTGGAGGTGTTTTGGTGGCTGTGAAATGTATTTTTAAATCCGCTTTATGTGTTTTGGACAATCCTGATCGTCTGTTGGATCAGCTTGTAATATCAATTTCAAGCGATGATGGAGTTTTGTACTGTTGTGTGTCATATATTCCCCCTAAAAGTTTGGATGCACTTTATGAGTCACATATCTCCAATATTTTAAAGGTTGAAGCTAATATGGCATTAAACTCTCATATCTGTGTTTTTGGTGACTTTAATTTAAAGGATATTTATTGGACTCGTTTTACTGATAATGGTGTTTTATTACCTTGCAATGTTAACAAAGTTAATGAAATTAATTTTGTTGATAGCTTACTTAGCTTAAATTTAACTCAAGTTAATCACATTGAAAATCAACTACATCGGTTTTTGGATCTTATTTTCGTGCCATATGATTTTAAGTTTACAGTGTATGAGTGTTTAATGCCAATATCTTTACCTAACGTTCATCATTTACCTTTAATCGTAGAAATCGAATCATATAATCTTTTTAAATTATCAAAATGTTTTAATCCCTTTGATTTTAATTTTAAATTTTGTGATTTTAATGTGCTAAACTCTATGTTGGATAATGTTGATTGGATGACAATGTTTTCTGGTCAAATTACTTCCGTATGCTATGAAGTGTTTTTAAATACATTTTTAAATATTTCTAGTCAATGTATTCCCTATAAACAAGCTAAGCCATATAAATTGCCTTGGTATACCAAGGGTCTTAAAAAACTTAAAAATCTGCGAAATAAATTTCATAAGCGTTATGCTTTATCCGGTAATCCGGATGATCAAGCTAAATTTGCTCAATATCAACGTGAGTTTAATTTTTTGAACAAGTTTCTTTACAAACAATATCTTATTGAGAAAGAGGAGGAAATAAAATCCAATCCAAAATCATTTTGGACTTTTATCAAGTCTAAAAAACAGGCGTCAGATATCCCGTCTACCGTAAAATATAATAACATCATTTCGCAATCTTGTGAGGATGCCGTTAATATGTTTGCAGACTTTTTTAAATCTAACTTTGACTCTTCAATAATAGGGCATAATGCAAATTTTTCTAGCTCTTTGTCAATTCTAGACATTGGTAATATGGTAATTCATGAAGAAGAAGTTTTTAATGGAATTATGCAAATCAAAAATAGTTTCAAATCTGATGTCGATGGTCTGTGTGCTCACTTGTTGAAGAACTCTGCATCTGCAATTACAAGAGCGCTAACTTTTATTTTTAATTTGTCTCTTCGAGAAGGTGTTTTCATTGACCGATGGAAGTCGGCAACAATAACACCAGTTTTCAAGGATGGTAAAAGGGATGATGTAACTTGTTACAGACCGATCTCCAAATTATCTTCTGTTTCAAAAGTATTTGAGCATGTGATTTATAACCGTTTATTTTTCGTAACCAAAACGTTGATTTCTCCTAATCAACATGGTTTTTTTTCTGGTAGATCTACCATTACAAATTTAACAATTTTTAGCGAATATTGTTTGGCGGCCTTTGAACAAGGTAGCCAAGTCGAAGCAATTTATACAGATTTTTCTAAGGCTTTTGACAGAGTATCTCATGTTATTCTGTTTTCTAAGTTAGAGAATATGGGTTTTCATTCAAATTTTTTAATATGGTTAAAATCTTATTTATCTGATAGGGTATGTGTGGTAGCTATTGAAGGTTTCCAATCAATGCCTTATTTGCAAACATCGGGTGTACCTCAAGGTAGTATTTTGGGTCCGCTCTTATTCAATTTGTTTATAAATGACATTTCATCTTGCTTTACAAAATCAAGGTTTCTTTTATATGCGGATGATCTAAAAATATTTTTACAGACAGATTCATTACTTGATGTCATGGATCTGCAAACTGATTTAAACAATCTTTTTGCATGGTGTACGTTAAATAACCTCCAATTAAATCTTTCCAAATGTGTTCATATTTCATTTTTTAGATGTAACAACCCAATTGTTTCGGTTTTTAATATCGGTAGCCATAGCTTAAAGTCTATTAAGTCTAAATTAGATCTTGGAGTTGTATTTGATTTTTCTTTGCACTTTGGCGAACATATAAATTATATTGTTCCCAAAGCGTATAAAGTTTTAGCATTTATAAGAAGGAGCTGTTCTGAATTTACAGATCCTAATACTTTGAAATTAATTTACACCGCTTTTGTCAGGTCAAAGTTAGAGTATGCTGCCGTTGTTTGGTCTCCACATTGTGAAATTCATGTCTCTCGTTTGGAGAGAGTTCAGAAGAAATTTTTGAAATTTGTACTTTCATTAGTAACATTAAATAATCCATTACCTACTTATGAAATAAAATGTTCATGGTTAGGTTTACAATCTTTGGAATTTCGTAGAAAATTCCAGTCTGCCGTTCTTGTTTTTGATATTATTAGTGGCGGTATTGACTGCCCTGATTTGCTTTCTTTAATTCCATTTTACGTTCAACCACGAACTCTTAGGTTCAATGAACTTTTTGAGGTGCCTTGCCACCGCACGAATTATCGTCTCAATAGTACGTTGACTCGTACATTTGTCCATCTCAATGCCATTAATTTAGATCAACAAAAAAAAGGTAATCCTCAAATAGAGTTTAGCACGTCTAAAAATTGCTTTAAAACTTTTTTGCAACAAGTTTTAAAATAATTTGTTATTTTTTTTTTTTTTTATTTTTAACAATTTTTAAAATAATTTGTTATTTATTTTTAACTAGTTTTAATCGTAGTCTGTAAGGAATTTATATTTCCATTGACTTAATAAATGAAATAAAATGTTCTTTCCACCTTTCGAGAATTTTCTCTTTATCCTTGATTGTCTGTCCAGATTTATCCTTACATAAATTAGTCCTAGGTTGATAAGCTTGTATATTTTTCTTTATATTCTGATACATTTTTCTTACATTGTTGCTTTCATATTCTTTCTCGATTGATTGAATTTTTCTTTTCATGTCTTCCCGTTTTTTGAATCTTAACAGTTTTTTAGTTTTCTTTTTCATTTCCTTATATGCCAGCTCACTTTGTGTTGTTGGCGCTGAAAGGTATGCGTTTCTTAATTCATTCTTTATATCAACTGCAGTCTTGCATTCGTCGTCGTACCATTCCTTGATCTTAGTTCTTTCTTTTTTGCCAATTGTCTCTTCCGCCGCTTGTAACACCGTTGTTTTTATAAGTCTCCATTGTGAGCTTTCGTTTTCTGTTTCTATTATGTTGTTATCGAGTTTATCTTCTACAGCTCTCTGATATCGGATTTGCATATCTGTGTCTAAAGCAATACCTTCAATATTCCACCTTGTTTTCTTATAAGTATTTTTACCATTTATTGTAGATATGCGATGTCTTAATTTTGCAATTACTAGTAGGTGGTCGGAATCACAATTTGCTCCTTTGTAAGATCTTACATCTAATATTGAAGTTGCATGTCTTTTGGAAATCAGTATATGATCTATTTGATTTCTTTTTCTTCCTCCGGTACCTGGAATTAACCATGTTCCTTTATGAATGCGCTTGTGTGGAAATGAGACACTGCTGACCCACAAGCTGTGGCAGGATGCAAAGTCAGATAACCTAATACCATTATCATTTGATGTTAGATGAAGTGATTGATTACCCATATTATTGCGGTTGAACTCATCTCTTCCAAGTTGAGCATTGTAGTCACCTAGAACAATGAGCATATCATGTCTGCTGATTCTGTTGCAGTAATCGGAAAGTTTATCATAAAATTCGTCTTTTTCCACATCATCACCGATTTCCGTTGGTGCATATACTGATATCATTGAAATGTTCTGAAATTTTCCCTTCAGTCGGATATAGCATATTCTCTCATCAATTGGTTCGAACTCGATTAAGGAGTCCCTTACGCTCTTATCAATATAGAAACCAGCTCCTTTATGTCCTGGCTTAGACGATCCGCTGTAAAAAATCGAATAATTATCCTTCCGTATTTCCCCATAATTAGCGAAACGTATCTCTTGAAGAGCGGCTACTTTCACTTTATATTTCAAAAGTTCGTTTGATATTTCGGTCATTTTACCGGGCTGCATCATTGTTCTAATTTTCCAAGTCGCTATCCTGAATTCATTGTCCTTTAACGTTTGCGATGGTCTGTATCTTATAATCCGTTTGTTGTGCATTGGTTTTGGTTTCATAAATATTAAGTTTAGAGCATGAGGTCGTTAGCCTCAAGACCCGTTTGTCTGGTATTGGGGCTGCCAATTATAGCCTCCAGACAGGCTTATATATGTTGATGCTACTTAGTCAGTTAAACACCATACCTACTCCCCGAGACGTAATTTTTTACAATATACCAATCGCACTAGACATCAACATATGGATTTTATTGAGGATTGGTTTATCCGTTAATTCAAACGCTCGCCATTTTATCCGGGCTTGCGACCGGCTGGTTTGAGACAAGATCAGAGTTCCCAAGAAGAGAACAAACAGTAGTAACAACTGCTAGTACACTCTTGAGTATCAATCAAGACGCAACCCAGGCAGGTTTAAAAATAATAATGATAGTTCATCATTAATTTTTAATGTTTTCGTAGGTTATTTTTTTTCGAATTTGTTGGTAAAAATGAAAGAAAAATACGTAGTTTTTTTTATGTTTATGGGGCTATTCTAAAATTTTATTATTATAATAAGTGCTATTATTAGCAACCCAGAATTTTATTATAGATACCAAAAATTTCAACTCTAAAAAAAGCTTTATCAACTTTTTGTTGTTCTAAAACAATTTAAATTGAAATTTGAATTTAGACAACAAAATTTTATAAGCACAATAGCTGTATGGGTAGGTGGGTGGTTTTGATATTTTGTTATTTTTGGAGGCATGGGTTCAAATCCCACCCATTTCTAACAAATATTTTTTTTTTGCCAATTTTTATTTTTTTTATTACAAATATTATAATGTGATGCAATTTTATTTTCCAGCTGGGGTAAACTTAGTTTGTCCAGGATCGGCAAAGGTTTGCTTCCTTTGAATCAGTAAGAGGGCTATGAAGAGCGATCTTACGTAGTACACACGATGTATATAGGAGGACAATTAACAAGGGAAAAATGGTTTGAATGTAAGAAACTAATTGAAGTGATAATCGAAACAAGAACCGTACGAACTAGTCAAAGATTTCGTGCCTTAACGTGTTCAAAAGACCTAGTTTCTAACTTAAGTACGAAAGACTTAGTGAACAAGAGCCTTACGAAATAATCAAAAGATTTCGTGCCTTAAATACAAACGAAATAAACAAAGGATTTCGTATACAATTTGTGAACAAAGTGAGCGAAACGAAATAATCAAAAGATTTCGTGCCTTAAATACAAACGAAATAAACAAAGGATTTCGTATACAATTTGTGAACAAAGTAAGCAAAACGAAATAATCAAAAGATTTCGTGCCTTAAATACAAACTACGAATGAAATAAACAAAAGATTTCGGTATTAACTACGAACGAAATAAACAAAGGATTTCGTATACAAACTATTAACGAAGTAATCAAAAGACTTCGTAAATAAACTACGAACGAAATAAGCAAAAGATTTCGTGCCTAAACGAAATAAACAAAGGATTTCGTAAATAAAACGAAGTAATCAAAAGACTTCGTAAATAAACTACGAACGAAATGAGCAAAAGATTTCGTATATAAAATAGTAACGAAGTAATCAAAAGACTTCGTGAATAAACTACGAACGAAATAAGCAAAAGATTTCGTTATGAACTACAAACGAAATAACCAAAGGATTTCGTATACAAACTATTAACGAAGTAATCAAAAGACTTCGTAAATAAACTACGAACGAAATAAGCAAAAGATTTCGTTATAAACTACAAACGAAATAAACAAAGGATTTCGTATACAAACTATTAACGAGGTAATCAAAAGACTTCGTAAATAAACTACGAACGAAATAAGCAAAAGATTTCGTATATAAAATAGTAACGAAGTAATCAAAAGACTTCGTGAATAAACTACGAACGAAATAAGCAAAAGATTTCGTTATAAACTACAAACGAAATAAACAAAGGATTTCGTATACAAACTATTAACGAAGTAATCAAAAGACTTCGTAAATAAACTACGAACGAAATAAGCAAAAGATTTCGTGTCTAAACTACAAACGAAATAAACAAAGGATTTCGTATACAAACTATTAACGAAGTAATCAAAAGACTTCGTAAATAAACTACGAACGAAATAAGCAAAAGATTTCGTATATAAAATAGTAACGAAGTAATCAAAAGACTTCGTGAATAAACTACGAACGAAATAAGCAAAAGATTTCGTTATAAACTACAAACGAAATAAACAAAGGATTTCGTATACAAACTATTAACGAAGTAATCAAAAGACTTCGTAAATAAACTACGAACGAAATAAGCAAAAGATTTCGTGTCTAAATTACAAACGAAATAAACAAAGGATTTCGTATCTAACTATTAACGAAGTAATCAAAAGACTTCGTAAATAAACTACGAATGAAATAAGCAAAGGATTTCGTGTCTACACTACAAACGAAATAAACAAAGGATTTCGTAAATAAAATATTAACGAAGTAATCAAAAGACTTCGTAAATAAACTACGAACGAAATAAGCAAAAGATTTCGTGTCTAAACTACAAACGAAATAAACAAAGGATTTCGTATACAAACTATTAACGAAGTAATCAAAAGACTTCGTAAATAAACTACGAACGAAATAAGCAAAAGATTTCGTATATAAAATAGTAACGAAGTAATCAAAAGACTTCGTGAATAAACTACGAACGAAATAAGCAAAAGATTTCGTTATAAACTACAAACGAAATAAACAAAGGATTTCGTATACAAACTATTAACGAAGTAATCAAAAGACTTCGTAAATAAACTACGAACGAAATAAGCAAAAGATTTCGTGTCTAAACTACAAACGAAATAAACAAAGGATTTCGTAAATAAAATATTAACGAAGTAATCAAAAGACTTCGTGTATCAACGGGTTGGATATGGTTCGGGAACTATAAGTGGGAAATACTGGGTAACTACGGTACTAACTACAGGCCAACTTCGACTAAGGTCGAAATTGCGAACAGGAATCTGGTCGGCTTACGGTTATACTTCGTATATTGTACGAGGTATACACGAACTCCAACTGGTCCCACCCATTTCTAACAAATATTTTTTTTTTGCCAATTTTTATTTTTTTTTATTACAAATATTATAATGCAGTTTTTTTTAATTTTTAAATTTCGCAATTTTTAAAAGATGCAAAAAAAATTGATTTTTGCATCTTTTTTTTCTGAAATTATTATTATTGTATGGTTTTAATTGGCTATTTCTCTCGCAAAAAAAAACATTATAATTGTCTTTAGAGGAAAAAAAATAATATTTTTTTTAACTACACTTTTTTGCATGCAAAAAAAAAATTGCAATAATTTTTGTAATAATATGTTTCTTATTTTTGACTACAAAAATGCGTATTTTGACAAATTGCAAAAAAAATACGGAATTTTGACGAAAACAAAATGTTGGTTTCTTGTTATAAATGAAAAAAATATTGTTATAGATGACAAAACTTGTTATAGACTGAAAAGTACATAACAATATTTTGTCATCTATAACAATATTTTTTATATTTATAACAAGAACCCAACATTTTGTTTTCGTCAAAATTCCGTATTTTTTCGCAATTTGTCAAAATACGCATTATTGTAGTCAAAAATAAGAAACATATTATTACAAAAATTATTGCAATTTTTTTTTTTTGCATGCAAAAAAGTGTATTTATAAAAAAAATATTATTTTTTTCCTCTAAAGTCAATTATAATGTTTTTTTTTGCGAGAGAAATAGCCAATTAAACCATACAATAATAATAATTTCAGAAAAAAAAGATGCAAAAATCAAATTTTTTTGCATCTTTTAAAAATTGCGAAATTTGAAAATTAAAAAAACTGCACTATAATATTTGTAATAAAAAAAAAATAAAAATTGGCAAAAAAAAAATATTTGTTAGAAATGGGTGGGATTTGAACCCATGCCCCCAAAAATAACAAAATATCAAAAGCACCCACCTACCCATACAGCTATTGTGCTTATAAAATTTTGTTGTCTAAATTCAAATTTCAAATTAAATTGTTTTAGAACAACTAAAAGTTGATAAAGCTTTTTTTAGAGTTGAAATTTTTGGTATCTATAATAAAATTCTGGGTTGCTAATAATAGCACTTATTATAATAATAAAATTTTAGAATAGCCCCATTAATGTTATTTATTTTAGAAAATTTTGTCAACAGTAAAAAATAAATGTTGATGTTTGTTAAAACAAATGAATAATTACTGGGATGGTTTTTAATTGTTTATTCACTGGTTTTAAATGTGTTTTTCATTTGTTTTTGACTACAAAATATTTTGAGTGTAACTTTGGATCTAAATAATTTAACATTCCCGAAAATTTTAAAATGCTCATATGTCGGTAAATATTGCCGACACAACAAAAATTCCAAAAACATTTTTGTAGTTCTCAACTCGTAGAACAAGGCCAAGCTCTCCGAGTAATATTTTTGAAGTTATCGAGTTTTTTAATTCTCAAAACCCCAGTGGTCTCCTAAAATCACGTACCTCAAAAACTAAACAAGGTAGAGCAAAACGGACACAAATTTTGGATCAACAACTATGGCGATTTTTAAGGAACCCAACTAGGTCTAGGCCCATCGGGGTCTAAACCTATCCGGTCCGAACCCAATGGGGTCCTGAAATGTATATGAACTATGTTAAAATAAAAAAATTTCAGTTAACTAATTTTTGGAAAAACATTTTTGCTAACTTTAGCAAAAAAATTGTGGGTTCAAAATCAGAAACTTTTCTTGTAGGTTTACAAGCTTTTTTTTGCTTACATTACATTTTTTTTTTTTTTTTTAGTGTAGCGGAATTTTAAAATTTTTCATTGGGAAAAAATCTCGAAATCTTAAAATTTTTAATTTTTTTTTTTTTTTTGAGGATGTTTATTCTAAAAAAATAAGAAAAGAAAACAATTTGGAAAAAAATAATATTCTAGAAATATGGCACGGTGTCCTTGAACCAACTTTTAATGAAGGGTCTTAGCATATAATTTTTTTTACTAATTTAGGTTATTTACATTCTAAATAGGGTGTAAACAAATTATAGCCCATAAATTTTCATTACCTGTTTTCTATTAAAAATTTCAATATTTAAAATTATTAAATGCTTTAAATTGGTGAAATAAAAAAAATCATTAACAAAGAGACTTACGCTAAAAATATGTATCGTCCATTCGATAAGATATTGTCCTTTCCATGAGATATATTACATTTTTTAAGAAATTTCACATAATTCCTTGAAATTTGCATGGAAACTCCCTTAGGAAGTGAATTTTAGATCGAGTTTGCCTTGAATTCATGTGTTAAATAACATATTCAATACACTTCAAAAGACATTGGTAAGCCACAAAAAAAATTTACAAAATATATTTGTCACTCAAAAAAAAAAAAAAAAAAATACATTCAAACAAATTTACACTCAAAAAAGATTTTACATTTAAAAAAAATTGCATTGAGAAAAAAACATTTACTCAAAAAGAAAAAAAAAAAAAACATCTAAACAAAATCTTTTAACATTTTTGTTTATAATAAATATTATTGATGGTACTCATGGACACTTCTCAAAAAAATTAGATATTTCTTTTTAAATAAGTGAAATAACAATAAAAATAAAAATTCAAGACGGGTAAGACATAAAAAACCGGGATAGTCCAAAAGCACTACGGTTGGTCAGGTTAGGTGTACAGTAGAGTGTCCCTTATTTTATAAATGTTGGAAATGTTGAGACGGTACCCCCTCATTTTTTTCAATTTGACCAAAAAATAATTTAGAAAAAATTTTACGCCCCTACGACCACGCCTTTCCTACGCGACGGGTCCTTAAAAAGCGGGGCCTTAAAAATCATTTTTCCATACAAACCAAACAATTTTTTTTTTTGATTTTTAATTTTTTTGTTATTAATTATTATCAGACACCGGATATTAAAAACCTAAAACACAAAATTTAAAGTTTTCATCAAAATTAATTTTTTTTATTGTGTTCAAAATAAAGTAATTTTCTGTAATAATTTTTTTTATTTTGATCGCAAGTTAAAAATAAAAGTTACAAGTCTAGCCCTAAATCTTTAGCTTTTGAGGATACTGCCAACCATTGAAATGCTAAAGACATTAATGCCCGTATTCATATCAAACAACGGGTGGCTATCATCAAGCGTATAAGAAATATTTATGCAATTAATATTACTCATTCGCAACGTTAAAACAAGAAAATACAAGCAAATTACAAAATTGTTATGAAATTTAAAATTCAAATGCGATTTTCTCGAAAAAAAAGAAGAACGTGTTTCTGAATTTCTGTGTGTAGATGGACAAACATCTAAACTTTAAAAAAAAAAAATAAAAAAAAAATTACCGGATTTTTGATAAATTGACTTCTTTAAAAAATGGAAAATTTCAGAACGAGTCCTGAAAATTTTCCAAAAAAAAAAAAAAAAATTAATAGATAGCCTATACAAAACTATATAAGAATGTAAATTTTTGAGATTGTGGTGCATTCCGTTTTAATATGATAAATACTTAATCACGGCAACTCGCCACAAATTTTACTATTTTTCTAATATTTGACCACGCCTCCTAAGCGTCCATAGCGTAATCCATAGTTTTTACCACCTTTCGCATTTTTTTAAGTTCTCCTTATATTTCAATCTTTTCCGGCATAACACAAAGTCAGTACATTTAAGAGATTATTTTAATATTGGTTTGATAGATCCTACATCGCTTGGTAAGAAGTTATAATACGGTTAAGTTTTGAAACCAAAAATTAAGAGTTTTTAAATTTTCGAGGTTTTTTTATCAGGGATTTCGGCCCCCTCTATAAAATGAAAAAAATTTGAACCAGAGTTGGTAGCTGTTGTAATTCTTAACATTTTGGAATTAATCCTGTTAATGTGCCACGAATGGTTGAGGAGTTTCAGCAGATCAAAGTTCGAAAGAAATAACGTATTTTTTTTTTTAAATACCTGTTTTTTTGAGTTTACATAAAAAAATCAATGGCGGGTTTATAAAAAATAAATTGCAAAAATTTTATGGGATTTTTGAAAATTGTGCAAAATTTGCAAATCTCTTACCTTTTTTTTAGTAGCAATTAATGCATCATGTTCATTAAAGGTGTCCTTACGACTAGAGTTTGCAAAACGATTAAAATCGTAATCGTAATCGCGATTAATCGCACCAATAAATCGTAATCGTAATCGACAAAAAAAACCATGCGATTACGATTAAAAATTTTCTATGAAATATTAGTGGTATTCAGAGTCTTGCTTGCCAGCCCTGGCACTGGTGGTAAAAGAGCACTTTTCAAGATTACTTTTCAAAATACATGTATTTTTTGAAAGAAGTACTCTTTTGCTACATTGAAAGGGGTGGCAACAAGACTCTGAATACCTCTATTGTTTTTATAACGAATTTAAATCAGTTCCAACATTTTTTGAAACCAATTTTTAAGTTTCTAGTGAAATTATTTGTCAAAAAAACTAAATTAGTGTTAAAAACGATTACTTTCGGGACAATTTCAAACAAAAATCATTGATTCTGGAATGTTAAGTAGACCGGAAAGTTTTGATGGGTTGACCCATGGTTCATTTAACTGGTTTGCGATTTTTTTATCCTTTTTTCGTAAAAGTCATTCAAATTTAAGGTAAAATTTAAATTCTGATCTCAGTAAATTTTAAAGAGTTTTGTTTTTAAAATATACTCAAAAGCCTTTGGTCAACAAATACTTTGACCGCTGGTTGACTAATGATGCCTTGTTAATTTTTTAAATAAATTTCCTCACAAGAGCTAACTGGCCATCGGCAGGTATTTTGACAACACCCCGCAGAAATTTTGGTAAACTGGAAGCAGCTTTGGAAAGAAATCATGATCCAAAGAGCGAATCCAAATCAGTCGCAGTTTAGAGTACTCTTTAGTAGCAAAGATAAAAAGCTATTAAGACCCAGTAAAATCATGTCACTTTTCAGCGCTGATTGAAGAACTCTTTGTAGAGTTTATTTAACCGCAATAAAGATGTAAGAAAATAAAGTATTTTTCTCCAAAAATATTTTTGGTCATTTAAAAAGAGTTAAAGATGTCAAAAATTAAAGTATGTATGAAATTTTATCAACAAAGAATTTTAATTTTAAGTTTTAAAAAAATCTTAACTAAAAATTCTCAAGGGCGCTCGAGCGCAATGATATACTCAAAAAAGAGACCGTGGTGCTAAAACCTCGAATAATTTTTACTGGGAAAGTTCGAAAGCTTTTAATTTTATATCTTAAAAATAACAGTTTTTGTTCCTAAAAATACGTTCTAAAATGTAAATTTCAAAAGATTTTTTTTTTAAGATATTGCAACTCAAGTTATTTAAAAAATTCGATTAATCGTAATCGCGATTAACGGCAATTTTTTTAATCGTAATCGCAATTATGAAGTATCCCGATTATTTGCAAACTCTACTTACGACTAAGGTAATTTTTCAAAATCACTTTTTAATACGTGGTAGGGTCCTAAATTGTAGTTTTGTATCTAAAAATGAGTGAGCCAAAATTTGGAGACAAGCGGATAAAAATAACTCGTGCCGAAAATGGATTGAAGTTTTGGGACACTCTTATCTGATGAAAAAACACGTTTTTTCTTGTTTTTTGAAAAATATTGGTATATGCTATTTTTTGTTAATTTTTTTTGTTAAGTAATATGAAAATGGTAATAAATTACCTTTCCAAAAAGCTTAAAGAAATTCAAATCGGATGAAAAATAAGCATTTTACGCATACATGCCCCAGACCATTGCATGGTTTTTAAAGCCAAAATTTGAAAATTTTCAAAATTTTTAGGCAAAAAAATAAAAAAAAATAAATTTTACTTTATAATTATATTAAATACATGTTATAGATAAAAACTAACAGATATGGTAGTCTAACTTTTTTTTCATTTGGCGTGGGTAGTGATATAATTTCCGCGGATTCCAAAGAAAATGAGTTTTTCTAAAATAATTTAGCAAATATGGGAAACAATTTTCCGTATTGTATAATACGAAGTGAAATACATAAATTCTGTAAATTTTTTGAGAATTCGGGCATCTTTAACCCCTTTTCGTCGAGGTGAAATGACAAATTTGAGACGTTATACATTTCTATAATACAAAATATCTGCATATATCCGATTTCTCAAAAGTTACAGAATTTACGTTTTACACTTCGATCCGCACAATAGAGCACAAATTTTCAAAAATTTGCTTAATTATTGTAGAAAAACGCATTTTATTTGGAATCCGCGGAAATTTTATCACTACCCGCGCCAAATAAAAAAAAAGCTTGACTACCATATCTGATATTTTTAATCTTAAACATGTTTTCAATTTGATCATAAAGTAAAATTAAATTTTTACTATTTTTTTGCCTAAAAATTTTGAAAATTTTGAAAATCTGGCTCTAAAAACCAAACAATGGTCTGGGGCATGTATGCGTAAAATGCTTATTTTTCATCCGATTTTAATTTTATTAGTCGTTTTGAAATTTTTTTTTCATATTATTTCACAAAAAATTTAACAAAAAATATCAAATACCAATGTTTTTCCAAAAACTATAAAAAACGAGTTTTTCGTTCTTATAAGAATGTCCCAAAACTTCAATCCATTTTCGGCACGAGTTATTTTTAGCCGATTGTCCCCAAATTTTGGCTCACTCATTTTTCGATACTAAAGAACAATATAGGACCCTACCAGGTATAAAAAGGTGAATTTCGTTTTTAAGGACACCTCTAATGTTCATTTTAATACACCAAAAGACATGCCTTTACGAGTATAACTGATTTGCTTTTTGACTTTTTACTTTTAGTCATTCTGAGAGGAAAGCGCGATGATTTTATCTAAACCTGTTTTGATCTGGCTTTACACGAAATCGGATGAAATTTTTTTTAAATGAAAGCCCACTTGATGTGTCATCATAAAATCAGAGGCGGGTTAAAAAATTAAATTTTCTTGTTATAAAAAAGCATCACCGATTTTTTTAAACTAGTGGTACAATGATACGATTTTCCGTGATTTTTTTCAGTAATACCAACGCGCATTACCTTAATATGTTATAAAAAATTGTAAAACTTTTTTTTTTTTAACGCGAATTAATCGCGAATTTAGGTACTTAGATATTTTTTTTTATACCCTCCACTTAGTGATAGAGGGTACATATAAGTTTGTCATTCTGTTTGTAACTCATCGAAATATCGGTCTGGGACCCCATAAAGTATATATATTCATGATGCCCGATCGATTTTAAGACATTCTAGCGATGTCCGTCTGTCCGTCTGTCCGTCTGTCCGTCTGTCTGTCTGTCTGTCTGTCTGTCTGTCTGTCTGTCTGTCTGTCTGTCTGTCTGTCTGTCTGTCTGTCTGTCTGTCTGTCTGTCTGTCTGTCTGTCTGTCTGTCTGTCTGTCTGTCTGTCTGTCTGTCTGTCTGTCTGTCTGTCTGTCTGTCTGTCTGTCTGTCTGTCTGTCTGTCTGTCTGTCTGTCTGTCTGTCTGTCTGTCTGTCTGTCTGTCTGTCTGTCTGTCTGTCTGTCTGTCTGTCTGTCTGTCTGTCTGTCTGTCTGTCTGTCTGTCTGTCTGTCTGTCTGTCTGTCTGTCTGTCTGTCTGTCTGTCTGTCTGTCTGTCTGTCTGTCTGTCTGTCTGTCTGTCTGTCTGTCTGTGGAAAATGCTCTCTCGGACAAAATATTGCACAGAGATGACTGAAACTTAACATATTTATTGGAAGTTCTCCAGAGAAATTTGGTATTGCATTTGGGCAATATCGGTTAAACGGTTCAAAAGTTATGAACGAAAATGTAAGCACACCTCAAAAATTTCAGTACATTCAACATAACCTAAAAATACAAAATGCTTTAATTCGGCTTCTGGTTGACATATGTGAATATAATTGAGCACTAAATGATATTTAAACAAGTACGAACATATTTTTTGACAAAAAAAAAAAAATCGCGGATTTTTTTTTACCAAAATTTTTTTTCGAGGAATTTTTTTTTTTCAATTTTTTTTTTAAAATGTTTCCTTTTAAATAAAGTTTTTTGCAATAATCTTTTTGAAATTGTGGAGGGTATCACTACATTCGGCAAGGCCGAATTTAACTTTTTTACTTGTTTTTAAATCGTTTGGTCATTAAGGGGTTAAATTTATATCATATATTTTAGAAGAAATGATATATCCCGGCATGTTTTAATAACGCATGCAACAAATGTGTAGAAAAAAATCTTTAAAATATTTTTAAGATTTTTAAAACAGCTAAATCTTAAAACCGCCATAACTTTTGACCCCCTTGTGCGATTAATTATTATTATTAATAGCTTCTAATATTTATGCAAACTTTCATCGATGTGCCCTCAAAACAAAAATCACATCTTTTTTACCTCAAAATTTAAGTCTTAGACGGAACTCCTCATATGGATAATATTTTGTTTTGAATATATATCATTAAAAGCAACATAACAGCTAAAACCGTTGCTTGTCAAAACCAAAAAAAAAAAAATATATTTTTTAAGAATTTTTTAACTTAGGACCTCAACGGCTCTAAATTTTTAGAGCTGAAAGCCGTATCCCACCAAAATCAAAATTTTTGTCGTGAATAAGCTAACCAAATAATATAACAATTAATAACAAAAAAATAAAAATAAAAAAAAAAAAAAAAATTTTTGGTTTGTATGGAAAAATGATTTTTTAGGCCCCGCTCTTTAGGGAAGGCGTGGTCGTAGGGGCGTACAATTTTTCCTGAGTTATTTTTAAGTCAATTGGAAAAAAAATTAGCGGGTACCGTCTCAACATTTTCAACATTTCCAAGATAAGGGACACTCTAGTATACAGTCTAAATTAATTTATCCTGAGTTATCTTGAAAGAAATTTTTTTTTTAGTAAAAACACCCCACCCCCCTCTCAAAACCCAGAGCTTAATCCGCGCCTGTAGGAAAGGAAACCTTTTGACTGTTATTCAATTTAAAGTTTTAACAATCACAATTTCGGTGCAGGAATTACAGAATTTCCATTTAATTTTTCTATTTCCTTTAAAGAATCCGTTTATTGAAGTTTTTACAATTAATTTTTTTTTCCTTGTGAAAAGGATGTTACGCGAACAGTGAAACAAATCGTTACTATATGTTGGTATTGTAGTTATTGATTCGTTTTATTTATTCGCTTTAAAACTATTTGTATATAAGATGATAAAAATCATTCAAAATTGAAATAAATTGAAAACTGCATAATATATAGATAGTGCAGTTGTATGAATTTTTTGAGTATAGAGTGTTTTAACAATAAAAAAAAAAAATCTAAATTGGAAAATTGTATAAAACTGAATTGTAAGTATTCAGCACTCATAGAGTAACAAAAAGAAAAACAAAAAACAAACAGAATGCAACTACCGTACTTTAAGTTTTGTCCATTTAAAATTCAGTTGTTTCTACAGCAATTTCATGTTAACAATTGAAATTTAATTTAAACTAACGAATTTATTTTTAGACACAAATACATACACATTTTGTGTTAAAAATCCTTTTTATAGCCGTATATCACAAAATCTTTTTTAAATTTCAACTCAGTGAAACTGAAATAAATGTAAAAAAAAAACAAGTAAAAAAGTTAAATTCGGCCTTGCCGAATGTAGTGATACCCTCAACAATTTCAAAAAGATTATTGCAAAAAACTTTATTTAAAAGGAAATTACTTTTGAAAAAAAAAAAAAAAATTTGAAAAAAAAATTTGAAAAAAAAATTTTTGGCAAAAAGAAAAATCCGCGATTTTTTTCTTTTTTTGTCTCAAAATATGTTCGTACATGTTTAAATATCATTTGGTGTTCAATTATGTTCACATATGCCAACCAGCAGCCGAATTAAAGCATTTTGTATTTTTAGGTTATGTTGAATGTACTAAAATGTTTGAGGTGTCCTTACATTTTCGTTCATAACTTTCTAACCGCTAAACCGATATCACTCAAATGCAATACCAAACTTCTCAGGAGAACTTCCAATAAATGTGTTAAGTTTCAGTCATATCCGTGTAGTACTTTGGTCGTGATCACCATTTCCACAGACAGACGGACAGACGGACATCGCTAGAATGTCTTAAAATCGATCGGGGATCATGAATATATATACTTTATGGGGTCCCAGACCGATATTTCGATGAGTTACAAACGGAATGACAAACTTATATATACCCTCTATCATTAAGTGGAGGGTATAAAAACGGCAGTTTTTGAAATTTATAAATACTGTAAATGCAGTTATGTAAACATGACCTCGAACCATCACCAAACAATGTTTAAGGATTACCCCACTTTATCCGTAAAAGTTACAGAGGGTTAAAGTTGAAAAATCGATAAAAATGGCTTGAAATAATCCATAGTTTTTACCTTCTTTCGCTTTTTATTTAAAGTTCTCCTTATATTTCAATCTTTTGCGGTATAACACAAAGTCAGTTCATATAAGAGATTATTTTAATGTTGGCTTGATAGATGCTTTATCGCTTGGTAAGAAGTTATAAGACGGTTAAGTTTTGAAACCAAAAATAAAGAGTTTTTTAATTTTCGAGGTTTTTTGATCAGGGATTTCGGCCCCCTCTATAAAATGAAAAAAGTTGAACTAGAGTTGGTAGCTGTTGAAATTTTTAACATTTTGGGATTAATCCCGTTAATATGCCACGAATAGTTAAGGAGTTTCAGCAGATCAAATTTCAAAAGAAAAAACGTAATTTTTTTAAAATACCAGTTTTTCGCGAGGCACATTCGCGGTTTCATTCGAAATTTGGTGAACTCTTACGTAAACCGAGTTTTTTGTGAGTTTACATAAAAAAATCACTGACGGGTTTGTAAAAAATAAATTGCAAAAATTTTATGGCATTTTTGAAAATTGAGCGAAATTTGCAAATCTGTTTCCTATTTTTTTTAGTAGCAACTAATGCATCATGTTCATATTAATACACCAAAAGACGTGCCTTAACGAGTAGAACTGATTTGCTTTTTTACTTATTACTTTAAGCCTTTCTGAGCGGTAAGCGTACATCCAAAGCTTTACACGAAATCGGATGAAATATTTTTTAAATGAAAGCCCACTTGATGTGTCATCATAAAATCAGAGGCGGGTTAAAAAAATTTTATGATTATAGATTTTTTGGACCATATTAAATTTTCTTGTTGTAAAAAAGCATCACCGATTTTTTTAAACTACTGGTACAATGATACGATTTTCCGTGATTTTTTTCAGTAATATTAACGCGCATTGCCTAAATATGTTATAAAAAATTGTGAAACTTTTCTTTTACCGCGAATTAATCGCGATTTTAGGTACTTAAATATTTTTTTTTTAAATCGTTTGGTCATTAAAGGGTTAAATTTATATCATATATTTAAGAAGAAATTATATATCCTGGCATGTTTTAATAACGCATGCAACAAATGTGTAGAAAAATTTTTTTTTAAATATTTTTAAGATTTTTAAAACCGTTAAATCTTAAAACCACCATAACTTTTGACCCCCTTGCGCGATTTAATTGACGCGAACGAATTTCTTATTCTTAAGTGAAATAAATGATCTAAATATACTTCTTAGCTAAATAGTGTTTTTTTACGTATTCAGTAAAATTGTATGGTGATTCTTTTCTTAGCAAATATTAACCCTATAGCGCTCATTCTAAGGGGTAACTTTAATACTTTTACAAAAACTGTGTTTTTAAAAAATTACTAAAACACAATTTTTGGAAAATGGACTAAAATGACCCCTTAAAATGAGCGTTAGAGGGTTATTATGTTCTAAGAAGAGAAGAACCATACAATTTTACTGAATAATTAAAGTTGTTATTATTCGACCTTTCCAATTTAAATAAATCAAAATGGCCTCGAGCTCGAAGAATTTTTATTTATTTATTTTACTGAATATTTACATCATTTATTTCACTTATTCAACACGTATCTAAAAAAATGTGAGTGAGTGTCACTAAAAGCAATATCTCAGCTAAAAGCCTTTAAGTCAAAACTAAAAGCAAAAAAAAAAAATTAAAAAATGTTTAGAGTAGGACCCAAACGGCCGTACATTTTTTTTCGAAGTCAATTTTGGTGGTTTATTCCACCAAAATAAAATCGAATTTTTTTTTTGGTTTGAATGGGGGAAACAAAATTGTTGGGGCAAAACTTTAACCCCCCAAAAGCACGGGTTAATATTGTTTAATTTGACTAAAAATTTAAACACAGAGTTTTTGGACCAAACCGAACCATAATTTGCCCGGCGATCGACGAAAAAAAAAACATTATTAGTGCCACCCTAATATAAAGTGGTTTTCAACTAAATAGAAACATTTCTATAGTATAATACTCAACGTTATTACTGCACCCTCCGACAGCTAATATTAAACATGACGCCGATGATATACGTCTAAAAGTAGATATCAAATGGAGTAAAACTGCATTTACAGTTTTTCATTTCGTAATCACGTTTCCTTTTAAAAGGACTTCAAAGTTTTAAAGGATACATTTTGTAAAATATTTCTGAAATATTTGTACTTGTCCTAGGATGCCATTGGTGATGGAAAATGAAAGAGAAGGATCTCCCCTAATTTCTCCATTTTATTTTGTCATATTAGAATAAAAGGATGTGAACAAAGTCCTTTGAAAATTTTATCAAAATATTTTGTTGAAAGCTTAAAATGATATTGAAGGATAAAGTTTTGAAAGTTTGTAACTAACCTTCTTTTTCTTGATATGTAAAAATAATAAAATTGGAAAATTAGGTGAGATCCTCCCCTTTTCATTTGCTATCACTTGGGGCATCCTAGGACAAGTATAACCCAGTCTGCACAGTTTCGAGGCGACAATTTTTTCGAAGTTTTATCGAAGGTTTTCCACAAAAATGATTCGAAGTCGATATTATATACAGTCGATACATTAACGTTTCTCGAGGTCATATTTTTATTGAAAAATTAATCGACTTCGAAATGATTTCCGATCTACATTTTAGGAATTCTCTTATTTGTTGTTCCACCGAAAAAAAAAATACTTTTTTTCGATATAACATTGAGTTTAAGTTTTATTTAGTTTAACCCTTCTGCATCCCTTGTATATGTGCCCTTCCTATGATCCTTTGGGTCAATATGACCCAACATTAAAGTGTAAACAAAATTCCATGTTTTATAATCAAAAATAATGAAACTAAAATAAATAAGCCCTTCCAGAGCTATTATTAAAAAAAAATAAAATCAAATTTGAAATTCAACCATTTTTTACTTTGAGCCAACACTTAATGCAATGCATTGCGTTGGTATTAGAAAATGGGTTATGAGGAGAAGGAATGAGGGAGTACACTCAAAAAAAAAAGTTTGTAAAATTACAAGTAAAAGGTCTTGTAAATCTATTTTACTAATATTTTTGTCTTTTTACAAAAAATGTTGTATATTTAATAAAACGAAAACTACAGTTTGCTTTGTAATTTTAATATTATATGTTGGTAAATTTATTTTACAAATTTTTTAGGTAAATTTACAAAAAAGTGAATTATTTTACAAATTAAAAAAATATTACAACGTGTTTAGTTTTTTTACACAAGAAAACTGTAATTGTACACCAAAATTTTACTTGATGTTATTTAGTCTTTCTACCAAAAAATGTTTTATTACAAATGTAATTAAACTTAAGTTCAGATATTTTTTGCGTTTTGGAGTAAAAAATTTAGTTAAAAATAATTTTTTATAATAAAAAATTTCATGAAAAAAAATTTTGGAAATTTTTTAAGTTCCGGACACAAACATTTTTCAACTAATTGTAAGCTTAAGCAAAAAAATTTAATTTTTACACCATTTTTTGGTAATTTACGTTAAGTAAAATACCACAATTTTTATGTGTTTCTGCTATTAATTGTTCTAGTTTTTTTTTGTATTTTTACCATTTTTTTTGGTAATTTTACCATATTTTTTTTTTAATTTGGCACCTAAAATGTCAATAAAAAGCTGCCAATTAACAGGTACTTAAACATCCAATCCACAATATCCAAAACAAAATTTTAGTTTTTTTTAAAAAAACTTGTGAAAATAATAGAAAATTCAAAAATTGTTATTTTTTGGCTAATTTTTCATGAAAATATAAGAAATTTCTTGTGTAGCCTCCTTCGCAATTCTCATATGTTCTACTTAAGAAAAACGAAATGCCGAAAAAATAATAAAAAAGTGCAGTGTTATACTTTAAAAAGTTTGTTAAAAGTGTTCAAATGAAAAAAAAAATCATTTCAGGTTGTTGAAGTGCTACTCCAGTTGCCGAAGAAGGAAAAATAAGATGCACCAATACCAATGGAAAAAAACCTTTAAATTTACAAAACAAATATGTAAATAAAACAATTTTTTTTGTAAATTTACAAAACAAATATGAAAATTTAAAAAACAAAATTGTATACTTACAGAAAAAAGTTGTAATTTTACAAAAATGAAGTAGAAAATACAAAAACAATATTGTAAATTTACAAATTATTTGGCTAAACTACTGTTTTTACGGCAAAAAAATAAGAAAAAATGGTATATTTACAATAAAAATTGTAAATTTACCACTTTTTACTGTAAATATACAAGTTTTTTGCCATAAAAAACTGTAGTTAAACCAAACAATTTGTAAATCTACAATTTTATTTTTTGATTTTCTACTTTATTTCGTAAATTTACAACTTTTTTTGTAAGTCTACAATAATATTTTACAAAAAAAATTGTAAATTTACACTTTCTCCCCGTAATTTTTTTGTTAAATCAATTTACAAATTATCCCCGTAACATTACGGGGATTCTTGCTAGTACATATTTTACAAAACCTGCCCCGTAAAATCACGGGGATTTTATGTCATTTTACAAACTTTTTTTTTTGAGTGTAGTGATTGTGGACATTTAATTTGAATTTTTTCAAATTATACACATACCAAAAAAACTTTTTCAAATTACTAGGAAAAGTCTCGTAATTTTAATATTTTACCGATATTTGACAGTTTTCCTTGTTTTTTAACAAACAAATTTGTATCAAAATTTATTTTTTTTTTTTAAATTTTACAATTTTTTTTGTAATTTTACAAATTTCCAAAAAAATTTAACAAAAAAAAATCTAGTAAATTCTCGAGAATTCCTTGTAATTTTAATTGCGCCAAAAAACTGTAAATTTACAATTTTATTGGTAAAAAGTTGGTAAAATATTGTAAAATTACTAGAAATTCTCGTAAAATAGGAATTAGCAAAAAATCTAGTAAAGTTACGAAATCTTCTTGTAAATTTTATCGTGTCCAAAAATTTGTAAATTTACAATTTTATTGGTGAAAACCTTGTAAAATTACAAAATTATTGGTTAAAAGCTTGTAAAATTACTAAGAATTCTTGTAAAATAGGAGGTAGCTAAAAAAGTAAAATTAGTTTCTTGTAATTTTACAAGGTATTTTTTTTTTTTTTGAGTGTAGCTGACTGGGTAGACTTCTGCAGGGATTTAATTCCGGATAGGGCTAGTTTGACTGACGAGAAACGAATTTTCTCTGTAATTCGTTGTGCAAGGCATTGGACAGTAGACAACGAAAGCATGTGATCTGCTGGAAAGGCGCCCATCGCAGCTGAACACTTACCGTGGTTATATCTATATAACAATGACGCACAACACTCATTCCGACTATGCTCCAATGAGTCAATAGAGCTGGATACCCTGCTGTCATTGATGAGCTTCAACGCACTCCTTTGCACCTGATCAGATAGACCTTGAAGCACCTGCCCAGTTGTATTCCATTTTCGGTCGGATATAGGCGGCATAAATAGTGAGATCAGACGGAGTGAAGAAATTCTTGCACCGTTTTAGGAAACCAAGACACTTGAATGCTTCTTTCGACACTTGAAAAACATGTTTGTTCCAACGAACATCACATTGGATTTTCATGCCTAGAACATCAAGAGCTTCTGATTCCTCAATAGCTATGCCACCCATGGATACAGATGATGCTGATTCCACAAGCCGTCTGATCGTCAACACATAACATTGGGCCTTACAAGCATTAAAATCGATCCTATTTGCAAGACCCCACTCATGCTAACAAGTCCCCTGTAGAACGACTCTACGAAACAGGAGTGAATCGGACTCCAGATAATTTACAAAGTGGTGATTGATCATGCTCTTCATGACCTGCGAGAGCGTAAAGAAAATTGCTATTAGGCGTTAGTTTTCTGGGTTTGATACCTCACCCTTTTTTGGGGTTGGCGGGACCTTTGCGGGTTTCTCAAAATCCCACACACAGTACGAGAATAATAAAATTTTGAATGATAAAATAATCTACGAGAATAATAAAATTTAGAATGAAAAACTATTCAATGAAAGCGATTTTATTGATTCTTTGACCGACAAAATTATTGATCTATCATTCTGAAGGAGAATGAACCCAATTCAATTATATTCAGAAGAAAAAAAATGATAAAGTAGAACTAAACTTGCATTATCGCTTGTTGGGTCATATTGACCCAAAGGATATTAAGTGTGTGTAAATCGTGTTATTAAATGTGGAGGGGGGAGGAAAAATTAAAATTTTATTATTTTCTTTTAAAACCATAATTTTCGTCCCTGTAATGGATAAATTAAAGCTTCACGTTGATATCTTATAACTAAAGGGAAAAATTTTGCGTTTGAAAACCAAAATTGGGTCAAATTGACCCAAGGAGTGCAGAAGGGTTAAAAAAAATTCCAAAAATTTAAAAAAATTATATCTAACATCAGAACAATAAAAAAAAAAAATAAAAAAAAAAATCCGCGACCGGGGTTTGAACCACGGCCATAAAACTACAAATCATAAGCTGCAGAACCTGCTAACCAACTAGGCCATACACAACTTGAAGTTTGTTTGTACTAATATATATTTTGAAATAAAAATATTTTCAAATTATGAGAAGTATGTCAAAACAAAATAAAATTAATATAAAAACAGGGTAATTCAAATAATAATAAAAAATATAATTTAAGGGCAATTCAAATAATAATAAAAAATTCAAATTTTAGTAAAAGTAATTTTAAAAAAGTACTTTTATGATCAAACTTTGGCTGAAGGAGTAAGGCGTTCAACCAGTAAACTGGGAGTTCTGAGTTCAAATCTCAAGTGAGGCAGATAAAAATAGTAATTAGTAAAAATTAAATTTAAAGAATAAATAAATTAAATTAGTTAAAATTAGTTAATTGTAAGTAAGTTGTAGTAAGTAATAAAATATTTTTTTTCTGTAATTTTTACCGTTTTTAAAACAATTAACTAAATTATTAAAAAACAAATGTATCGAAATTTATGAAATTTTCGATTAAAAATCGAATCGAATCCTGTACCAAAACTCGATTCTATATCACCTTGCATGCCACATAGGAAAACACGCTTTATATCGACATTATATCGAACTCGATATCGATGAAATTCTTAGAAAAAACGATTCTTTTTCGAATCGATATCGACTCATTTTGCATACTGGGAAATATAAAAAAAAATATTTTATAAAATTTAATTCTCAAAAATGTTTTAGTCTTTTTAAAAGTATCACGAAATGAAAACCTGTAAATGCAGGTTTACTACATGTAGAATCTTGTTTAAAACATATATAATCCAGTTCGTGTTTAACGACTTTTTTTAATTTTTGTCGGACGGTGTTATCAAACGAGTTCTACACACACAGAAAAAAAATCCAACCGAATTTTTCAGTTGTATAAACTGATAATTCGGTTGTCGCTACTATTTTTGGGTATGAAAACCGAATGTATTAATTGTTTCAATTAAATGTCTATTGTATTAACAGAATTTAGTTAAGACAACCGACATTCAATTATATGGGTCATAAGCAACTAGTGTTTGGGAATTCCCGGACTTTTGAATTTCCCGGGAAACGGAAAAAAAAAATTTATTTCCCGGGAATCCCGGGAATCCCGGGAAATTTTGATTATCCATATTAATCATTAAAAGCCATTCAAATTTAACAAAATTTTTGCTTAAAACAGTTTTATTAAAAATAAACAATATGTGTATCACAAATCCAGCTCGTGTAAAACTAATTACTTAAAACATAAAAACATACAAAAAACACAATTAAAAATTAGAGATCTTCATTACAAAAACTTAAACAACAAAATAGCATATATACATATATATAAGTTTTTAATTTTTTAAAAATGTTGTTTTTAAAACCACTAATGCGTTAAGTAGTTCATTGGACATTCTATTTCTCCACTTCGTTCCAAAGTGACCAGCAAGAGAAAAAACCCTTTCACTTTCCACCGATGTTGGTTTTATAGTTAATAGAGCATTATACAGGTCTTCAATATTCCTAGTTTTGTTATTGCTAGCTTCATATAAATTTAATTCTTTTTTAAAAAAACTTAGATTTTTCATTTTTCCTGATTTCGGTTTTGCCTTCGCGTTAATTATTGCATTTTCCAATTTTTTTTGAAAGTATCATCAGCTTGAATTTCTGTGATATCACCATCACTACTGGATTCTTTAGCATCTGAAGAACTGCTCATAAAAAGACGTTTATATATATCTTCAGCATATATTTTTATAGAACTTTTTGATAAACTTGAATCCAAAATATAATCATTTGTTTTTAAATAATTTATTAAACTCATCATTTTATTGTTTCGCCTATCTTTTACTTTTGCTTTTATAGTTTCTTTAAACTTTCTAGATAGTAAATTATTAGTTAAAGATAACTGTTCAAACAAAGTTTCAATAATAGCATCAGCTATTAAAAGATTTGAATCACGTCTGCTAAGAGCTTCAACAGCATCCTTTATTGGATTTAATACCTCCACCAAATTTTCTAGCAGCTGAACATGATTTTCAATCCACAAATTTGCACAGTTAAAATCAATTAACGTTTTCTTTATAGCATTTTTTGCTTTTAAAAATGATTGAATCATAGTAACCATGCTGTTCCATCTAGTCTTTATATCATGAACTAGACGGACCTCTTTCCCAAGCTCTTCTTTTGTATACTTTTCTAAAGATGCGGTTTTGAGTGGACTCTTTTTAAACAGTTTAACAATTTTTCTGGCACTCTCCACAGCTTCTTTGTAATTTTCTATTTTTAATTAAACAAAAAGTTATTAAAATAAGTAAACATACTCTGTTAGAAAAATTATTAAAAAAAAAGAAAAAAATGTTTTAATGAAAAATTATTTAAAAAAAATAACTTTTTATTTATTGGAAATACTCGTTAACGTTTTGAAAACATTTATACAGATGTTTGATTTGCTCAAATTTTAAATATTAGCATACTATCAGGCTCAAAAGCATTTGGGCTATCTTTTAACTCCTGAAAGTATGTTATGATCTTGTTTTTTTTATTGTGATAAGTTTTTATTTTCAAAAAAGGCAGAAAACCGTTTAATATTAATATGAAAGCAAATTAGAAATTAAGAAAAAAACTAATTTAGTTTAACTTACCAACAACTTCATACGCACTGGATTCATCGTCAACATCATCGTCACTTCCATCAGTATCGCTTATAGAATCACGAGAATTTGTTTTTACATACAAAACCTCTAACACTGCCATATGTATGGCATGATTCCAACAGAAAAATCCTTCGGTTGGGCTCTCCGAAACAAACCGCTTCATTACGTTGGGTCCATCCGAAATTGTGGCAACAATGTGATGTTCAAATTTTAAATCAAATTCTTTAAGTCTTTCCTCAACAATATTTCTTATTTCTTCTGCGGTACATCTTACGGAAATATACACCAATCCTAAATTATGAATGGAATCAGTACCAGTTAAGCATATATTCATATATCGCTTTTGAGAAATGCTGGTCCACTCATCCAATATTAGAGAAAATCTCTCATTATTTGTTACTTGGGTAGTAATTTGTTTTATCATCTTTTCTTTAACAGTTTTGAAGTATTTAATAATAAGCTTTTTGACGTCAGTTTCATTTTTTGGCAATGGCGTATTACGCGATGAAAAGCTTTCACGTATGAACGAGCTCCTTGTAATCATTCTGATGGACATTCCGTCTACAGCAGCTAATCTGGACACGGTTTCTTGCAATGACTGCACTTCCATAAAAGTTTTAATCGAAGATTGGTTTTGTTTTTCATTAGAAATGCCATTACTGTCTTCGACATCGACAGTGTCACTGTTTTCCGGTAACTCTTTATTTTTTTCTTGGTCAACAGTTGTTGGGGTATCTAGTTTTATTTTGTGGACCGATTTAAGATGTCGAATAAGTCCACTGGTGCTGCCTCCTTTGAACATAAGCCTTTTAGAGCAAATTTTACATTGACCTGCATTGTCTACTTTTGTAAAATATTTCCATACTCCAGACATTTTTTCCTTTGAAGAATACAATTAATCAAAATTCTAAAAAGTTTTAAACAAATACTTACTTGAAGTTACTTCCAATAATTTTAAATTGATTTAAATCTTATATTTTTGTCAATTTTATGCAGAATTAGAACAACCGCTTTTCTTTGAATTACATTCTTCTTTGAATTTTGAAGTTTGTTAAACAGCTGATTTTTTTTTGAATTTTTTTTAGTAATGTCAACAATTTAAAAGGTAAAATCGCTTGTCAAAGCGAAAATCTATTTCTACCGTTAAAAAAAAATACGACACACTGAGCAATTTAAATTTTGTGTTAAATTCTATTTTTTATAAAAAAAAAAAAATACAAAATTAAATAAAAATAAACGTCTTTTATGTAAAATTGCTTATTTTATGAAATTCCCGGATTTCCCGGGAAAAATAAAAAAAATTCCCGGGAATTCCCGTCAAAGATTTCCCGGGAATTCCCGGGAAATCCGACCCGGGAATTCCCGGACCCCAAACACTATAAGCAACCGATATTTAGTTGTATAAACTTTTTGCAAATTTGTTTTCTGTGTGTATATTATAATACTAAACGTTTGTTAGTATTATCAAACGACCATAATTTTAAAAAAAGCAATATAGGTAATTTATAAAGCTTGAATTTAAGCTTGATAACGTCCTGATTGTGTAAATAATAAATATGCTACGAGGCTCGATCTTAAAAATGAAATTAATCAGAAAAGGTCAGAAAAACAATAAAAAACTAAAAAGTTATTTTTAATTTTATTATTTATTTTATTTTTTTATTTTCCAATATTTCGGTCAAAATCTTTGACCATCATCTGGGATCTATTATGAAAAATATAATATGAAAAACAAAACATTTTAATATTACAAAATCACATATATAAAACACAACATAACAAAATTACGAAAAAACAAATTATTTACATTTTAAAAAAGAAAAACAAATAAAAACTCCGTCTCCACTGTTTATTGTTTGAGATCTTGTCCTTAACTAATTACTTCTTATTTCTTCTTCCGTGTTTATCTATTGTGTATTTGTATGTGTGAGAGCAATTGTCGGTGTCAAGTTTATAATTTAATCTCTCTTCCTTGGGTGTATTGATGATATGCAGCATCTCTAATGTATATCTCTTTTTATAATTATTCTCACCTACTAATATTTTTACATTGTTGAAGTTGGGTTTGTGACCAGTCAAAGTGCAATGGGCCGCTAATGCTGTTTTTTGTGATAATGGTTTATCAACTGCTTTCTGATCAGACTTATGTGATGCTAATCTTGTCTTTAATTTTGTCTTCGTTGTTCCAACATATACTTTTTGGCATACGTTAGAGTCGTCTCCATTGCAATTAATCTTATAAACTAAATTAGATTTCTCATTGTTGTTGAGTTTAGATTTAGTTTTACTAAATAATTTGTCGAGTGTATTGTCGGTTTTAAGTGCTATTTGAAATTTTTCTTTGTTATATATGTTAGAAGATTTCAGTCTTTCAGATAATCCTGGTATATAGGTCATGGATTTATATATTTTTGGGGTTTCTTCAAGAATTGTTTCTCTTGACCTCGTTGATGCTCGTTTAATTAGGTCATTAATTGTTCCATTTGGAAAATCATTTTTGCGTAAAATGGTTTTTATTTTGTTCAAATTTGCTGTGTGAAACTCATTGTCACTTATATTAAGAACTCTGTTGATGAAATTCGATGCTGTATTAATGATGGTATATCTTGGGTGCTTAGAATGAAAATTTATTAATCTCCCAGAAGCCATTGGTTTTTGATACCAATCTGTTTTTAGAAGATTTCCATGTCTAATAACAATTGAATCTAGATACGGTAATTGTTGATCTATTTCTTTCTCCATCGTAAATTGAATTTGTCTATTATAACTATTTAATACTTGTAAGGTTTCGTCAATTTTGTCTACGTTAATAATACCAAACAAGTCGTCTACATATTTAGTAAAAATTCTGGGTTTTGTGCTCATCTTCTCGAACGATGTTTCCAGCAGGTCTTCCATGACAATATCTGCTATAACTGGGGAAGCCGGTGATCCCATAGGCATACCTTTATTTTGTTCGTAAAATTTATCTTCATACTTAAAATATCTACTGTCCTTGATACAAAACGTTAGTAGCTCGATGAATGTATTCTTTGGTATTTTTGTGTATTGTTCCAGTATATTCCATTTTCTCTCGATCGTCTTAAGTGCTAAATTTACTGGAATGCTGGGAAAAAGGGAGATCACGTCGAAGGATATTAAAATTTCATTATCTTCTATTCGTTTATTGTTAACAATAGTTTTAAAATCAATGGAATCTTTCACATTAAACTTGGAATCTTTTGTTAGATTCTTTAAAATGTCAATTAGGTATTTACATAATCCATAAGAAGGGGAATTTATAGATGAGCATATGGGTCTTAGTGGTGTCCCTGTTTTGTGGGTCTTCGGAAGACCGTATATCCGTGGTGAGGTGGCTGTTCTACATATTAGTTTTTGTTTTTCAGAAATGTCTATAAGATGCATGTTTAATAGTTTTTCTACGAGTGTGTTATTTCTATTTTGTAAAATTGATGTAGGGTCTTTTTTAAGTCGTCTATATGTACACATGTCAGCTAGAATATTTTTCATCTTAGTATCGTATTCCACTTTATTCATCGCCACTGTTATATTTCCTTTGTCCGCATTCAACACCAATATATCTTTATTTTTACCTAAAAATTCTGTCGATTGTCCCACAGTGTCTAATATTAGTTTGTCTCTCTTATTAAGTTTTGTTTTGTACAGGTGGTCATCTATTAACGACACTAGTTTCGATCTCGATATTTCTTGTTGTTCTTTATCTTCTACACTCAAAATAATTCTACAGTAATAAAATTAGTAAGTGCGTTGGTAATCCAAATCTACTAATAAGTTACCAATTACCAGTATTACAGTAGTTTTTTTAGTATCTTAAAAGTGCTAAAATTAGTATTTCTTACTGTTTATGAGTAATTTTTGTTGGTAGTCGGTTGTACTAATTTTTTTACTATTTTTAGTTCATAAAAGTACTAATATACAGTAATTTATTAGGTTTTTAATTTTTTTTTTTGTTAGTAATAATTCCGTAAGGGGGCGCTTATTTACAAGCAGAGCTACCAACTGTTTTTGCTGCAAAATCGTTAAATTTGAATTCAGTGTTGCCATTATGTTACATTTTGGGTAAGTGCTGGTGCTTTTTTGGTTTTGCCGTTTTTTAAATACGCGTTTTTAAAGATAAGGTATTTATGGTGTTTTTTTCTATTTTTTTTAATTTGTGATTTTTATATTATCAATAGATTTTGCTGAAATTTAAAAGTTAAGCCCAGACCTAATGAAATTTGGAAAATTTTATCCATGTTTGGACCTTGGCCTCATACAAACAACCCCTTTAAATTTGAATTAAGTGACTCTAACAATTAATTTAAATTGTGCCGAAGAGGAACTTACGGTGGTGGCGACTCGCCCCATTTGCTTACAGACGGCGGCGTTTGCTCTCAATCGTCGGCTTATTTAAATTTTTGGTTATGGAGTTGTATTTTTGTAATGACGCAATCAAAATATGTATTTTTGATAAAGTTAAATAAAGAAAATTGGGGTTTATTTTCGTAAAAATTTCAATACAATTTATTGTTTTTACAAAACCAATTTACACAGAATTTTTGCGTTTACGATTTTTGCGTTTTTTTTTTCATATTGATAATGGCAACACTGTTTTTATTAGCGATCATTTGCTCCTTCACAATTCAGCAGCAAGCAACAGACAGCAAAAATTAAAAGTAGACTATTTAATTATAATTTCACTAAAATGCCAATATTTTTTATTTCTTAACATTGCAAAAGCGCACATCAAGTTCCAAATACAATAAGTACAGCTTTTATAAATTTATAATTTATAATTAAACAGGCACTTTATATTTTTTGCCGTCTGCTGCTTGCTGCTGCAGTGTGTGCGAACACTACGTTTGCTCGCATTAACTGCAGTGCTACCAACTGTTTTTTCTGTTTGTTTAGTGCGAAAAAGAATTAGAAAAAGTAACAACGCGATACCCACTCACGGAGTGTTTATAAAAAAATATATGTTACATTTATTTAATTAAATTGTGTTAAAGTAATTATATATAAATGTTTTTTATTTAAATGTGTTTATAATAAAATTAATATGCATTAATAATAAAACTACGTCAGTTTTTTTTTAAATCGTTTTTTCATTGAAATAATGATTGTGTAAGAAAAAAATTCAAGCTGAAGAAGAATATGGATACACACACGAATACAAAAAAAATGTAGGTATAAAAAAGCGCCCTCTGTAGTAAAATGTTTGTATATACATTTGAACATGTATTGAGAATATATTATTTCTTTCTTATATTTTTAGCAATCGTTTACGTGGTACAATGAACGCTGCATTTTTTTAAACAGCTTAAGAAGACATGTAATTAAGTATATCTTATAACCGAAGTGAAATAATAAAATAAAAAACCGAAGTGAAATAAAATCATTTATATATAATATTTTTCTGACTTTTATTTATTAAAATTGATTTAGGTAGTAATTTTAATCACTAAAATTAGTAATTTTATTTACTAAAATTAGTAGTTTTATTTACTAAATAGGACAAAAATTTTAAGTATTTATGATTTTTTTAGTAGTAAATTGCAGTAATATTTACTGTTTTGTTAGTATTTCTCATGTACTAGATATTAGTAACAAATTTTAGTAATGATTAGCAACGCCTGCACTAGATCATTTTGGACTAAAACATTAGTACTCGTAGCTAAATTTTTAGTATTAAATACCCACGTTTTTTTTTTAGTGTATAGTTTGAATACATTCTTCACCATCCGCAATACATCTAAACAAAGGGAATGTTGTTTTTGTATTAGGTAAAGCAAATTTCGGTCCAAGTGAGAGTAGCCACTGTATGTTTGTTGGTATATTTTTCTCTGTTGTGTTTACAAACCATCCTTCATTTACGTTCATGTTCAACTCTTTATTATGATGTTCTCTTAATTTATCAAGTTTTTTAATATGTGTTTGTTTGGTGTTATGTACAATATTTTCATAAATAATTTTCTCACTTTGCATAAGTAAGTCTCTGTCCTGTTTTTCTAATAGTTTACTAATTTTCTCTTCTGTTCTTATAAGACCTTCTCTATTGAAACCCATTTGTTTATGTTTTTGTTGTATTATTAGTTTTAGAATTCTTGTTTGAAAATTGTAAATATGTTTTTCTAATATGCGGTTTAAATTTGGCGGAATTTTGTTGTGTATTTTAAAAAGATTATATACTTGTTTTGTTGTATGTTGGTATATAATCTTTTTAAAATACACAACAAAATTCCGCCAAATTTAAACCGCATATTAGAAAAACATATTTACAATTTTCAAACAAGAATTCTAAAACTAATAATACAACAAAAACATAAACAAATGGGTTTCAATAGAGAAGGTCTTATAAGAACAGAAGAGAAAATTAGTAAACTATTAGAAAAACAGGACAGAGACTTACTTGTGCAAAGTGAGAAAATTATTTATGAAAATATTGTACATAACACCAAACAAACACATATTAAAAAACTTGATAAATTAAGAGAACATCATAATAAAGAGTTGAACATGAACGTAAATGAAGGATGGTTTGTAAACACAACAGAGAAAAATATACCAACAAACATACAGTGGCTACTCTCACTTGGACCGAAATTTGCTTTACCTAATACAAAAACAACATTCCCTTTGTTTAAATGTATTGCGGATGGTGAAGAATGTATTCAAACTATAGAAGATAAAGAACAACAAGAAATATCGAGATCGAAACTAGTGTCGTTAATAGATGACCACCTGTACAAAACAAAACGTAATAAGAGAGACAAACTAATATTAGACACTGTGGGACAATCGACAGAATTTTTAGGTAAAAATAAAGATATATTGGTGTTGAATGCGGACAAAGGAAATATAACAGTGGCGATGAATAAAGTGGAATACGATACTAAGATGAAAAATATTCTAGCTGACATGTGTACATATAGACGACTTAAAAAAGACCCTACATCAATTTTACAAAATAGAAATAACACACTCGTAGAAAAACTATTAAACATGCATCTTATAGACATTTCTGAAAAACAAAAACTAATATGTAGAACAGCCACCTCACCACGGATATACGGTCTTCCGAAGACCCACAAAACAGGGACACCACTAAGACCCATATGCTCATCTATAAATTCCCCTTCTTATGGATTATGTAAATACCTAATTGACATTTTAAAGAATCTAACAAAAGATTCCAAGTTTAATGTGAAAGATTCCATTGATTTTAAAACTATTGTTAACAATAAACGAATAGAAGATAATGAAATTTTAATATCCTTCGACGTGATCTCCCTTTTTCCCAGCATTCCAGTAAATTTAGCACTTAAGACGATCGAGAGAAAATGGAATATACTGGAACAATACACAAAAATACCAAAGAATACATTCATCGAGCTACTAACGTTTTGTATCAAGGACAGTAGATATTTTAAGTATGAAGATAAATTTTACGAACAAAATAAAGGTATGCCTATGGGATCACCGGCTTCCCCAGTTATAGCAGATATTGTCATGGAAGACCTGCTGGAAACATCGTTCGAGAAGATGAGCACAAAACCCAGAATTTTTACTAAATATGTAGACGACTTGTTTGGTATTATTAACGTAGACAAAATTGACGAAACCTTACAAGTATTAAATAGTTATAATAGACAAATTCAATTTACGATGGAGAAAGAAATAGATCAACAATTACCGTATCTAGATTCAATTGTTATTAGACATGGAAATCTTCTAAAAACAGATTGGTATCAAAAACCAATGGCTTCTGGGAGATTAATAAATTTTCATTCTAAGCACCCAAGATATACCATCATTAATACAGCATCGAATTTCATCAACAGAGTTCTTAATATAAGTGACAATGAGTTTCACACAGCAAATTTGAACAAAATAAAAACCATTTTACGCAAAAATGATTTTCCAAATGGAACAATTAATGACCTAATTAAACGAGCATCAACGAGGTCAAGAGAAACAATTCTTGAAGAAACCCCAAAAATATATAAATCCATGACCTATATACCAGGATTATCTGAAAGACTGAAATCTTCTAACATATATAACAAAGAAAAATTTCAAATAGCACTTAAAACCGACAATACACTCGACAAATTATTTAGTAAAACTAAATCTAAACTCAACAACAATGAGAAATCTAATTTAGTTTATAAGATTAATTGCAATGGAGACGACTCTAACGTATGCCAAAAAGTATATGTTGGAACAACGAAGACAAAATTAAAGACAAGATTAGCATCACATAAGTCTGATCAGAAAGCAGTTGATAAACCATTATCACAAAAAACAGCATTAGCGGCCCATTGCACTTTGACTGGTCACAAACCCAACTTCAACAATGTAAAAATATTAGTAGGTGAGAATAATTATAAAAAGAGATATACATTAGAGATGCTGCATATCATCAATACACCCAAGGAAGAGAGATTAAATTATAAACTTGACACCGACAATTGCTCTCACACATACAAATACACAATAGATAAACACGGAAGAAGAAATAAGAAGTAATTAGTTAAGGACAAGATCTCAAACAATAAACAGTTTTTATTTGTTTTTCTTTTTTAAAATGTAAATAATTTGTTTTTTCGTAATTTTGTTATGTTGTGTTTTATATATGTGATTTTGTAATATTAAAATGTTTTGTTTTTCATATTATATTTTTCATAATAGATCCCAGATGATGGTCAAAGATTTTGACCGAAATATTGGAAAATAAAAAAATAAAATAAATAATAAAATTAAAAATAACTTTTTAGTTTTTTATTGTTTTTCTGACCTATAGCCGAAATAAAAATAAATAATTACAACAAAAAGGTCAACAAAATATAAAAATAATTAATCAGAAAATTTAAAAAAAATATTTCTAAGTCAATTTTTACCAAACGATTGAAGTTTTATAAATTCAGTAGTAGAAATCCGCGTTTTTTGTTTGTGTACAATAAAAATATTCTTTTCATTATAAAAACTTCTTTAAAAGCAAAAACTTACGCAAGGCTTACAAATTAACATTTAAATCTTCACTCTTATAAATTTTTTGTTGAAATTTACCCACTTTATTTTAGGTAACTGTTCTCCTACAATAAAGTGGGTAAAAATACTCGATGTGTTTAAATTTCAACATTTGCACACAAAGTGTGTACAACTAATAAACATTTTGTGTGTAAGCCTACAAATGAACTGCTTTCAAAATTCTTTGGCAATACACACAAAATGTGTAATTTTAGCTTACTTGTGCTCAAAAATAGATTTAAAATGTTTAACATTGCGTCTTTAATGTTTTCTTTTACATAAAAGGTGCCTAATTTTTAACAACCTGCTAAAAAATTTATTCCTATAAACAAAAAAAAACAAAAAATACATTTTTATTCCTATTTTTATAGTTTTTATTTAAACTGAAATGAAAATGGGTATAATAGTGAAATATGTATAATATTCATAAATTATAATTTAAATGCATTTTTTTGGGGGGTTATAAAATAAATCGTAACTTAAAATAAATATTAATAACAAATGAAAAATAACACGTTACAATATCCACATAAAAGATAAAATTTGTTAAATTAAAGAATGGATTTTTTGAACATTATTAACATTTGTTTGCCCCTCATATTTTTTGGAGATAGAATTAAAAAAAAAAATCCATCGTCTGACAGATATCAGCAGGATATAAAATAGGAAATGAAAATAAACAGGAACCACCTTTTCGAACATTAGTAATTTCTTCTCTAGAGATGTACGAACATAAATATTACTTGTGAGTCTTCTGTTTCTAAAAATATATAAAAAGATAAATTTAATGGATTTAATCAGTAAATTGCAAATATTTAAGAAATTAAATACTAACGAGCAATCGCAATGAGTGGAGCTTTGGAACTTTACTTTCTTATCATAAGTTGTTGTCTCAAACTGCAAGTATAAAAAAATTTCACATTATTTACGAGATATTTCTGATATTTAAATCATACAAGGGAATTTTTTCAGAATCTGAGAAGTTTTTTCCAGAGCCTGCGGTCAGAACCGGGAAGCTCGAGTACCCGGGAACTCGTCTACCCGGGAAGCTCAACTACCCGGGATTGCTACCCGGGTAGTTGAGCTACCCGGGTAGTTGAAATTAACTTTTTTTACGTTTAAAACCGTGTAAAATCTAAACTATTATTAGAAAGTATAGCAAAGTTATATAAATTTGAATGGTGAGATTGCAAGGAATAACCTCACAAAATTTTGTGCAAATCTAACTTGAACTGTGGCTTCGGCACACAACTACCCGTCTCGGCTCGTCCACTTTCCATACAAATATGTGAAAAAGTGTACAATTTTCAAGTTTAAAGTCATTTTATGAAAAATTTTTCAAAAAGACTTGGTAAAAAAATTACATGGCTGTAATCGGCTTATAATTTTTATCACTTGTTTAAAATTTCAGAACAATCCGATGAAAATTGTGTCCTGGCTAAACAACTACCCGTCTCGGCTCGTCCACTTTCCATACAAATGTGTGAAAAAGTGTACAATTTTCAAGTTTGAAGTTATTTTATGAAAAATTTTTCAAAGAGACTTGTTAAAAAAATTACATGGCTAGAATGGGTATAGAGTATTGAATATTTGTTTAAAATTTGAAAAGAATCCGATGAAAATTGTGGTATGGCCAAACTACTACCCGACTACCCGTCTAGGCTAGTCTACTTAAAAAAAAAAAATTTTAAAAATCCAAAAAAAAAAAAATATTTTTTTTTACTAATTAGTATTGACCATATTCAAGGACACCAAATTTAAAATTTTAGTGCAATCCGATGAATTTTGTGGCATTGGCGAACTACTACCCGTCCCAGCTCGTCCAATTTCCATACAAATGTGTGAAAATGTGTATAATTTGCCTGTTTGAAGTCATTTTATGACAAAAATTGTCAAAGAGACTTGTTAAAAAAATTATATAGCTGGAATCGGAATATAATTGTGATTACTTGTTTTAAATTTCAAAAGAATCCGATGAAAATTGTGGCCTGTCCAAACTACTACCCGACTACCCGTCTCGGCTAGTCCACTTAAAAAAAATGAAAAAGATCCAAAAAAAAAAAAAAAATTCTTTTTTTACTAATTCGAATTGACTATATTCAAATACACCAAATTTCAAATTTTAGTGCAATCCGATGAATTTTGTGGCATGGACATACTACTACCCGTCCCGGCTCGTCCACTCGCCATACAAATGTGTGAATAAGTGTACAATTTTCAAGTTTGAAGTCATTTTATGACAAAAATTTCAAAGATACTTGTTAAAAAAATTACATGGCTGGAATCAGCTTATAATTGTAATTACTTGTTTAAAATTTCAAAAGAATCCGATGAAAATTGTGGCCTGGCCATACTACTACCCGTCCCGGCTCGTCCACTTTCCATACAAATGTGTGAAAAAGTGTACAATTTTCAAGTTTGAAGTCATTTTATGACAAAAATTTCAAAGAGACTTGTTAAAAAAATTACATGGCTGGAATCGGCTTATAATTGTAATTACTTGTGTAAAATTTCAAAAGAATCCGATGAAAATTGTGGCCTGGCCATACTACTACCCGTCCCGGCTCGTCCACTTTCCATACAAATGTGTGAAAAAGTGTACAATTTTCAAGTTTGAAGTCATTTTATGAAAAATTTTTCAAAGAGACTTGTTAAAAAAATTACATGGCTGGAATCGGCTTATAATTGTTATTACTTGTTTAAAATTTCAAAAGAATCCGATGAAAATTGTGGCCTGTCCATACTACTACCCGTCCCGGCTCGTCCACTTTCCATACAAATGTGTGAAAAAGTGTACAATTTTTAAGTTTGATGTCATTTTATGACAAAAATTTCAAAGAGACTTGTTAAAAAAATTACATGGCTGGAATCGGCTTATAATTGTAATTACTTGTTTAAAATTTCAAAAGAATCCGACGAAAATTGTGGCCTGGCCATACTACTACCCGTCCCGGCTCGTCCACTTTCCATACAAATGTGTGAAAAAGTGTACAATTTTCAAGTTTGAAGTCATTTAATGAAAAATTTTTCAAAGAGACTTATTAAAAAAATTGCATGGCTGGAATCGGCTTATAATTGTTATTACTTGTTTAAAATTTCAAAAGAATCAGATGAAAATTGTGGCCTGTCCATACTACTACCCGTCCCGGCTCGTCCACTTTCCATACAAATGTGTGAAAAAGTGTACAATTTTCAAGTTTGATGTCATTTTATGACAAAAATTTCAAAGAGACTTGTTAAAAAATATTACATGGCTGAAATCGGCTTATAATTGTTATTACTTGTTTAAAATTTCAAAAGAATCCGATGAAAATTGTGGCCTCGCCATACTACTACCCGTCCCGGCTCGTCCACTTTCCATACACTCATAAAAATATGTTAGTATTCCTTACAAAAAAGTCTGTTACCATTACTAATAAAGTTTTCAATTTGTGCCCGATAACTTTTTCAGTTACCATTACAAGCTTTGGTTTTCAAAAATTAGTAATCTTTAAAATACTAAAAAAATTAGTATTACTAAATTTTTCTGTACAATTTCTGTAAAATAAATTTTAAAACCCGGTTGTGAAAATTAATAAAAATACCAGCTCGCTGGCGCCTTGCTTTTGAATTTTGCATATCATAATGTATGTGTAAAAAAAAATTAAAATCCAAAGCCTTTGTTGTACGTATATTCTTCTCCTTATTATGCTATTTCTTAAAATTACAAATATAAATTAAACATTAATTTTTTAAATGCCAAATAGGTGAGTAAAAAATAGAAAAAAAAATAATATTTAATTATAATTTCTTTTTTTCTAGAAAAAAATACGAAATTTACAAACTAATTTTGTAAAATTTACAAAAAAAATATCAAAATTTTGTAGGATAATTTTTAAAAAATTAACTGAAAAAATTATTAAAAAATCCGTAAAAAAATCAATAGTTTGTAACGCGACTTTACAAAAAAGAACTACTAAAAAATAATTTTTAGTAAGAATTAGTAAAAAACCTGTAAAGTTGGGTTACAAACCATTTTACAAACTTTTTTACTGACGTATTTTTTTGAGTGTACAAATGTGTGAAAAAGTGTACAATTTTTAAGTTTGATGTCATTGTATGACAAAAATTTCAAAGAGACTTGTTAAAAAAATTACATGGCTGGAATCGGCTTATAATTGTAATTACTTGTTTAAAATTTCAAAAGAATCCGACGAAAATTGTGGCCTGGCCATACTACTACCCGTCCCGGCTCGTCCACAATTTTCAAGTTTGAAGTCATTTTATGAAAAATTTTTCAAAGGGACTTGTTAAAAAAAATACATGCCTGGAATCGGTATATAATAGTGATTACTTGTTAAAAATTCCAAAAGAATCCGATGAAAATTGTGGCCTGGCCAAACTACTACCCGACTACCCGTCTAGGCTAGTCTACTTTAAAAAAAAAAAAAAAATTAAAAATCCAAAAAAAAAAAAATATTTTTTTTTACTAATTAGTATTGACTATATTCAAGGACACCAAATTTCAAATTTTAGTGCAATCCGATGAATTTTGTGGCCTGGACATACTACTACCCGTCCCGGCTCGTCCACTTTCCATACAAATGTGTGAAAAAGTGTACAATTTTCAAGTATGAAGTCATTTTATGAAAAATTTTTCAAAGAGACTTGTTAAAAAAATTACATGGCTGGAATCGGCCTATAATTGTTATTACTTGATTAAAATTTCAAAAGAATCCGATGAAAATTGTGGCCTGGCCGTACTACTACCCGTCCCGGCTCGTCCACTTTCCATACAAATGTGTGAAAAAGTGTACAATTTTGAAGTTTGAAGTCATTTTATGAAAAATTTTTCAAAGAGACTTGTTAAAAAAAATACATGCCTGGAATCGGTATATAATAGAGATTACTTGTTAAAAATTCCAAAAGAATCCGATGAAAATTGTGGCCTGGCCAAACTACTACCCGACTACCCGTCTAGGCTAGTCTACTTTAAAAAAAAAATTTTAAAAATCCAAAAAAAAAAATATTTTTTTTTTTACTAATTAGTATTGACTATATTCAAGGACACCAAATTTCAAATTTTAGTGCAATCCGATGAATTTTGTGGCCTGGACATACTACTACCCGTCCCGGCTCGACCACTTTCCATACAAATGTATAAAAAAGTGTACAATTTTTAAGTTTGATGTCATTTTATGACAAAAATTTCAAAGAAGCTTGTTAAAAATATTACATGGCTGGAATCGGCTTATAATTGTAATTACTTGTTTAAAATTTCAAAAGAATCCGACGAAAATTGTGGCCTGGCCATACTACTACCCGTCCCGGCTCGTCCACTTTCCATACAAATGTGTGAAAAAGTGTACAATTTTCAAGTTTGAAGTCATTTTATGAAAAATTTTTCAAAGAGACTTGTTAAAAAAATTACATGGCTGGAATCGACTTATAATTGTAATTACTTTTTTAAAATTTCAAAAGAATCTGATGAAAATTGTGGCCTGGCCCTACTACTACCCGTCCCGGCTCGTCCACTTTCCATACAAATGTGTGAAAAAGTGTACAATTTTCAAGTTTGAAGTCATTTTATGAAAAATTTTTCAAAAAGACTTGTTAAAAAAATTACATGGCTGGAATCGGCTTATAATTGTTATTACTTGTTTAAAATTTCAAAAGAATCCGACGAAAATTGTGGCCTGACCATACTACTACCCGTCCCGGCACGTCCACTTTCCATACAAATGTGTGAAAAAGTGTACAATTTTCAAGTTTGATGTCATTTTATGACAAAAATTTCAAAGAGACTTGTTAAAAAATATTACATGGCTGGAATTGGCTTATAATTGTTAATACTTGTGTAAAATTTCATAAGAATCCGATGAAAATTGTGGCCTGGCCATACTACTACCCGTCCCGGCTCGTCCACTTTCCATACAAATGTGTGAGAAAGTGTACAATTTTCAAGTCATTTTATGAGAAAATGTTCAAAAAGACTTGTTTAAAAAAATTACATGGCTATAATCAGCATATAATTGTGGTTACTTGTTTAAAATTTTTAAAGAATCCTATGAAAATTGTGGCCTGACTAAACTACTACCCGTCTCAGCTCGTCCACGTTCCACACAATTGTGAGAAAAAGTGAATTTTTTTAGGTTTGATGTTGTTTGTTGATGTTTTTGTGAATAGTATGTTTGTATTTAAAGATATATTCGAAAAGTTAGCAGTTGAAAAAATAATCCAATAGTTTACTTTCAGTTAAAGTTCAAACAAGTTTTGAGCAATTTTACTAATCCAATGATATTTGCGGTAATCCAAACGTAGACTGATAAATCACACAAATTTTGGCTGCTTTATATACGGTTTTTTTGTCATCAAAATCACTACCTAAAATGCGATGTAACATATTTTTTACAACTTCTCGCGAAATATTTAACAAAAGTCAATATCTATCATAAAACCATATTCTTAAAAAAATTTGCGCACTTGTAAGTGAAACTAACTACCTATCATAAAACTCTATCATAAAACTCTATAAGAGCAGGTAGTACTTATATTCAGAATATATTAAGATGTTTGTTTATTCAAATGCGACTGGACCCTTTTTAAGCATAGTAAAAAGTGAAATTACGTTTTAGAACTTAATAGAAATTGCCACACACACAGTGTAGTACACATTTTGGGATACAAGAGTGTTTTTTTACGAAAAGTGAAAAACTCGAGACAGGTAGTAGTTTAGTCAGGCCACAATTTTCATCCGATTCTTTTGAAACTTTTAGCATGCCGATCCCAGCCATGAACAAGTCTCTTTGAAAGTTTTTTCATAAAATGACTTCAAATTTGAAAATTGTACAGTTTTTCACACATTTGTATGGAACGAGCCGGGACGGGTAGTAGTATGTCCAGGCCACAATTTTCATCGGCTTCTTTTGAAATTTTAAACAAGTAATAACAATAATCAGCCGATGCCAGCCATGTAATTTTTTTAACAAGTCTTTTTTAAAAAATTTTCATAAAATGACTTCAAACTTGAAAATTGTACACTTTTTCACACATTTGTATGGAAAGTGGACGAGCCGGGACGGGTAGTAGTATGGCCAGGCCACAATTTTCATCGGCTTCTTTTGAAATTTTAAACAAGTAATAACAATTATAAGCCGATTTCAGCCATGTAATTTTTTTAACAAGTCTCTTTGAAAATTTTTTCATAAAATGACATCAAACTTGAAAATTGTACACTTTTTCACACATTTGTATGGAAAGTGGACGAGCCGGGACGGGTAGTAGTATGGCCAGGCCACAATTTTCGTCGGATTCTTTTGAAATTTTAAACAAGTAATAACAATTATAAGCCGATTCCAGCCATGTAATTTTTTTAACAAGTCTCTTTGAAAATTTTTTCATAAAATGACATCAAACCTGAAAATTGTACACTTTTTCACACATTTGCATGGAAAGTGGACGATCCGGGACGGGTAGTAGTATGGCCAGGCCACAATTTTCATCGGATTCTTTTGAAATTTTAAACAAGTAATAACAACTATAGGCCGATTCCAGCCATGTAATTTTTTTAACAAGTCTCTTTGAAAAATTTTTCATAAAATGACTTCAAACTTGAAAATTGTACACTTTTTCACACATTTGTATGGAAAGTGGACGAGCCGGGACGGGTAGTAGTATGTCCAGGCCACAAAATTCATCGGATTGCACTAAAATTTGAAATTTGGTGTCCTTTAATATGGTCAATACTAATTAGTAAAAAAAAAAATTTTTTTTTTTTTGGATTTTTTTATTTTTTTTTTTTTAAAGTAGAATAGCCTAGACGGGTAGTCGGGTAGTAGTTTGGCCAGGCCACAATATTCATCAGATTCTTTTGAAATTTTAAACAAGTAATTACAATTATAAGCCGATTCCAGCCATGTAATTTTTTTAACAAGTCTCTTTGAAAATTTTTTCATAAAATGACTTCAAACTTGAAAATTGTACACTTTTTCACACATTTGTATGGAAAGTGGACGAGCCGGGACGGGTAGTAGCATGGCGAGGCCACAATTTTCATCGGATTCTTTTGAAATTTTAAACAAGTAATTACAATTATAAGCCGATTCCAGCCATGTAATTTTTTTTAACAAGTCTCTTTGAAACTTTTGTCATAAAATGACATCAAACTTGAAAATTGTACACTTTTTCACACATTTGTATGGAAAGTGGACGAGCCGGGACGGGTAGTAGCATGGCGAGGCCACAATTTTCATAGGATTCTTTTGAAATTTTAAAGAAGTAATAACAATTATAATCCGATGCCAGATATGTAATTTTTTAAACAAGTCTTTCTTAAAAATTGTTCATTAAATGACTTCAAACTTGAAAATTGTACACTTTTTCACACATTTGTATGGAAAGTGGACGAGCCGGGACGGGTAGTAGTATGGCCAGGCCACAATTTTCGTCGGATTCTTTTGAAATTTTAAACAAGTAATAACAATTATAAGCCGATTTCAGCCATGTAATTTTTTTAACAAGTCTCTTTGAAATTTTTGTCATAAAATGACATCAAACTTGAAAATTGTACACTTTTTCACACATTTGTATGGAAAGTGGACGAGCCGGGACGGGTAGTAGCATGGCGAGGCCACAATTCTCATAGGATTCTTTTGAAATTTTAAACAAGTAATAACAATTATAAGCCGATGCCAGATATGTAATTTTTTAAACAAGTCTTTCTTAAAAATTTTTCATAAAATGACTTCAAACTTGAAAATTGTACACTTTTTCACACATTTGTATGGAAAGTGGACGAGCCGGGACGGGTAGTAGTATGGCCAGGCCACAATTTTCATCGGATTCTTTTGAAATTTTAAACAAGTAATAACAATTATAGGCCGATTCCAGCCATGTAATTTTTTTAACAAGTCTCTTTGAAAAATTTTTCATAAAATGACTTCAAACTTGAAAATTGTACACTTTTTCACACATTTGTATGGAAAGTGGACGAGCCGGGACGGGTAGTAGTATGTCCAGGCCACAAAATTCATCGGATTGCACTAAAATTTGAAATTTGGTGTCCTTTAATATGGTCAATACTAATTAGTAAAAAAAAAAATTTTTTTTTTTTTGGATTTTTTTATTTTTTTTTTTTAAAGTAGAATAGCCTAGACGGGTAGTCGGGTAGTAGTTTGGCCAGGCCACAATATTCATCAGATTCTTTTGAAATTTTAAACAAGTAATTACAATTATAAGCCGATTCCAGCCATGTAATTTTTTTTAACAAGTCTCTTTGAAATTTTTGTCATAAAATGACATCAAACTTGAAAATTGTACACTTTTTCACACATTTGTATGGAAAGTGGACGAGCCGGGACGGGTAGTAGTATGGTCAGGCTACAATTTTCATAGGATTCTTTTGAAATTTTAAACAAGTAATTACAATTATAAGCTGATTCCAGCCATGTAATTTTTTTTAACAAGTCTCTTTGAAATTTTTGTCATAAAATGACATCAAACTTGAAAATTGTACACTTTTTCACACATTTGTATGGAAAGTGGACGAGCCGGGACGGGTAGTAGCATGGCGAGGCCACAATTTTCATCGGATTCTTTTGAAATTTTAAACAAGTAATTACAATTATAAGCCGATTCCAGCCATGTAATTTTTTTTAACAAGTCTCTTTGAAATTTTTGTCATAAAATGACATCAAACTTGAAAATTGTACACTTTTTCACACATTTGTATGGAAAGTGGACGAGCCGGGACGGGTAGTAGCATGGCGAGGCCACAATTTTCATAGGATTCTTTTGAAATTTTAAAGAAGTAATAACAATTATAAGCCGATGCCAGATATGTAATTTTTTAAACAAGTCTTTCTTAAAAATTGTTCATTAAATGACTTCAAACTTGAAAATTGTACACTTTTTCACACATTTGTATGGAAAGTGGACGAGCCGGGACGGGTAGTAGTATGGCCAGGCCACAATATTCATCGGATTCTTTTGAAATTTTAAACAAGTAATTACAATTATAAGCCGATTCCAGCCATGTAATTTTTTTAACAAGTATCTTTGAAATTTTTGTCATAAAATGACTTCAAACTTGAAAATTGTACACTTATTCACACATTTGTATGGAGACTGGACGAGCCGGGACGGGTAGTAGTATGTCCAGGCCACAAAATTCATCGGATTGCACTAAAATTTGAAATTTGGTGTATTTGAATATAGTCAATTCGAATTAGTAAAAAAAGAATTTTTTTTTTTTTTGGATCTTTTTCATTTTTTTTAAGTGGACTAGCCGAGACGGGTAGTCGGGTAGTAGTTTGGACAGGCCACAATTTTCATCGGATTCTTTTGAAATTTAAAACAAGTAATCACAATTATATTCCGATTCCAGCTATATAATTTTTTTAACAAGTCTCTTTGACAATTTTTGTCATAAAATTACTTCAAACAGGCAAATTATACACATTTTCACACATTTGTATGGAAATTGGACGAGCTGGGACGGGTAGTAGTTCGCCAATGCCACAAAATTCATCGGATTGCACTAAAATTTGAAATTTGGTGTCCTTTAATATGGTCAATACTAATTAGTAAAAAAAAAATTTTTTTTTTTTTGGATTTTTTTATTTTTTTTTTTTAAAGTAGAATAGCCTAGACGGGTAGTCGGGTAGTAGTTTGGCCAGGCCACAATATTCATCAGATTCTTTTGAAATTTTAAACAAGTAATTACAATTATAAGCCGATTCCAGCCATGTAATTTTTTTTAACAAGTCTCTTTGAAATTTTTGTCATAAAATGACATCAAACTTGAAAATTGTACACTTTTTCACACATTTGTATGGAAAGTGGACGAGCCGGGACGGGTAGTAGTATGGTCAGGCTACAATTTTCATAGGATTCTTTTGAAATTTTAAACAAGTAATTACAATTATAAGCTGATTCCAGCCATGTAATTTTTTTTAACAAGTCTCTTTGAAATTTTTGTCATAAAATGACATCAAACTTGAAAATTGTACACTTTTTCACACATTTGTATGGAAAGTGGACGAGCCGGGACGGGTAGTAGCATGGCGAGGCCACAATTTTCATCGGATTCTTTTGAAATTTTAAACAAGTAATTACAATTATAAGCCGATTCCAGCCATGTAATTTTTTTTAACAAGTCTCTTTGAAATTTTTGTCATAAAATGACATCAAACTTGAAAATTGTACACTTTTTCACACATTTGTATGGAAAGTGGACGAGCCGGGACGGGTAGTAGCATGGCGAGGCCACAATTTTCATAGGATTCTTTTGAAATTTTAAAGAAGTAATAACAATTATAAGCCGATGCCAGATATGTAATTTTTTAAACAAGTCTTTCTTAAAAATTGTTCATTAAATGACTTCAAACTTGAAAATTGTACACTTTTTCACACATTTGTATGGAAAGTGGACGAGCCGGGACGGGTAGTAGTATGGCCAGGCCACAATATTCATCGGATTCTTTTGAAATTTTAAACAAGTAATTACAATTATAAGCCGATTCCAGCCATGTAATTTTTTTAACAAGTATCTTTGAAATTTTTGTCATAAAATGACTTCAAACTTGAAAATTGTACACTTATTCACACATTTGTATGGAGACTGGACGAGCCGGGACGGGTAGTAGTATGTCCAGGCCACAAAATTCATCGGATTGCACTAAAATTTGAAATTTGGTGTATTTGAATATAGTCAATTCGAATTAGTAAAAAAAGATTTTTTTTTTTTTTTGGATCTTTTTCATTTTTTTTAAGTGGACTAGCCGAGACGGGTAGTCGGGTAGTAGTTTGGACAGGCCACAATTTTCATCGGATTCTTTTGAAATTTAAAACAAGTAATCACAATTATATTCCGATTCCAGCTATATAATTTTTTTAACAAGTCTCTTTGACAATTTTTGTCATAAAATTACTTCAAACAGGCAAATTATACACATTTTCACACATTTGTATGGAAATTGGACGAGCTGGGACGGGTAGTAGTTCGCCAATGCCACAAAATTCATCGGATTGCACTAAAATTTTAAATTTGGTGTCCTTGAATATGGTCAATACTAATTAGTAAAAAAAAATATTTTTTTTTTTTTGGATTTTTAAAATTTTTTTTTTTTAAGTAGACTAGCCTAGACGGGTAGTCGGGTAGTAGTTTGGCCATACCACAATTTTCATCGGATTCTTTTCAAATTTTAAACAAATATTCAATACTCTATACCTATTCTAGCCATGTAATTTTTTTAACAAGTCTCTTTGAAAAATTTTTCATAAAATAACTTCAAACTTGAAAATTGTACACTTTTTCACACATTTGTATGGAAAGTGGACGAGCCGAGACGGGTAGTTGTTTAGCCAGGACACAATTTTCATCGGATTGTTCTGAAATTTTAAACAAGTGATAAAAATTATAAGCCGATTACAGCCATGTAATTTTTTTACCAAGTCTTTTTGAAAAATTTTTCATAAAATGACTTTAAACTTGAAAATTGTACACTTTTTCACATATTTGTATGGAAAGTGGACGAGCCGAGACGGGTAGTTGTGTGCCGAAGCCACAGTTCAAGTTAGATTTGCACAAAATTTTGTGAGGTTATTCCTTGCAATCTCACCATTCAAATTTATATAACTTTGCTATACTTTCTAATAATAGTTTAGATTTTACACGGTTTTAAATGTAAAAAAAGTTAATTTCAACTACCCGGGTAGCTCAACTACCCGGGTAGCAATCCCGGGTAGTTGAGCTTCCCGGGTAGCTCGGGTACTCGTCTACCCGGGAAACGGGGGGCTCTGGTTTTTTCTAAAAAAGATTCTCAGAATTCAAGATAATAATTCTTTTCAAGATATGTCAGAATCTGAGATATTTTTTCTATAGAAAAACTCTTTGTGTCTGAGATATTTTTTCTATAAAATCAGTATCTGAGATATTTTTCTATAGAAAATTTTTCAGAATCTAAAGAATTTTTTCTATAGAAAAATTATAAGAATCTAAAAAATTTTTTTTAGAAAAATTCTTTAAATCTGTGATATTTTTTTATAGAAAAATTCTTAGAATCTGAGATATTTTTTCTAAGTATAAAAAAATTCTCAGAATCTGAAATACTTTTTCTATAGAAAAATTCTAGGTATCTAAAATATTTTTTCTATAGAAAAATTTTTTCTATAGAAAATGTCTCAGAATCTAAAGAATTTTTTCTATGAAAAATTTTCAGAATTTAAAATATTTTTTCTTTAGAAAAATTCTTAAAGTCTGAGATATTTTTTTTATAGAAAAATTCTTAGAAACTGAGAATTTTTTTTATACAAAAATTCTCAAAATCTGATAACTTTTCTCCAAATCTGGGAAAATTAAAAAAATTTCGGAATCTGAAATAATTTTTCTACAGAAAAACTCTCAGAATCTAAGATATTATAAGATATAATAGAAAAATTTTTAGAATCGAAGATATGTTTTTCTATATTAAAATTCTTACAATCTGAGTAATTTTTTTGATAGAGAATTTCTAAGAATCTGAGATATTTATTCCATAGAAAAATTCTCAGAATCTGATTTGTTTTTTTCTATAGAAAAATTCTTAGAATCTGATACATTTTTTCTATAGAAAATTTCTCAGAATGATATATTTTTTTCTACAGAAAATTACTCAGAATCTGATATTTTTTTCTATAGAAAATTTCTCAGAATCTGAGATTTTTTTTTTCTACAGAAAGTTTTAGAATTTGAATATTTCTTTTATAGAATAATTCTCAGAATCTAAAATATTTTTTCTATAGAAAAATTCTCAGAACATAAGAAATTTTTTTCTATAGAAAAATTCTCAGAGTCTTAGATATTTTTTCTATTAAGAAATTCTCAGAATATAATGAATTTTTTCTATAGAAAAGTTCTCAGAATCTAATGAATTATTCTATAGAAAAATTTTCAGAATCTAATATATTTTTTATAGACAAAATAAAAGAATCTGAGATATTTTTTCTATAAAATATGACAATATATATTTGTGCTATAGAAAAATTCTTAAAATCTGAGATATTTCTTATATAGAATAATTCTCAAAATCTGAAATTTATTTTTTAGAAAAGTTTTCAAAATCAGAAATATTTTTTCTATAGAAAAATTCTCAGAAACTGATCCATTTTTTTTGCAGAAAAAAATCTGTTGGAATCAAAAAATTTTTATTGAAATCTTCCAAGAATCTGCTAAGGATTTGAAAATTCTAATGCTAAGGATTTGAAAATTCTTAAAATCTGAGATATTTCTTATACAGAATAATTCTCAAAATCTGAAATTTTTTTTTATAGAAAAGTTTTCAAAATCAGAAATATTTTTTCTATAGAAAAATTCTCAGAAACTGATCCATTTTTTTTTGCAGAAAAAAATCTGTTGGAATCAAAAAATTTTTATTGAAATCTTCCAAGAATCTTCTAAGGATTTGAACATTTTTTTTCTGTAGATGAATTCTCATAATCTGAGACACTTTTTCTTTACAAAAAATATTGTCAGATTCTGATATCCACACATTTTTGTAAAGAATTATTCAAAAAATCCAACACATTTGTGGTACTTACCTTTCAGATTTATAATTTCAAATATTTAAGAAAAAATGCAATGTATATTTTTCATAAATATTACGAATTTGAAAAAATCGGGTTTGTTTTTATGTCTTTGTCAGCCTCTTAGAAATTTTACGTTGCATTAAAACGTTGCAACGCGTTTGTTAATATTTTCACTTTTTTTTTTCATTTATTTGCTTTTATTTAATGGGTTTTTCGCGTTATTTTAGTTAAATTGCGAGCTTAAGAAAATTTTCTGGTTAAATTTTCCTTTTAATTTTATTTTGACAATTTATATTTTAAAATTGTTGAACATTACGCATTTAATGTTTAATATCGAAAATTAAACACTTAATGTTTACAATAAACATTAAATGTGTAATTTTAAAATTTTTGTGTTTATAATTTTGAAAATATATTTATAAACTCACAAAATACTATATAATGTGAGTAATATTAAAATTTTTGTGTGTAAACTAAAATTTTAAACACTTGGTGCTCAATTTTAGGCGTTGTGTGTTATTTTACATAAAAATTTACCCACTTGATTGTAGTATTTTTACAAGGACTTTTTAGAGTGTTTATATAAGCAGGCTGAGGTGCTTGCAATTGACAAAGCCGCGCAGTTAATTATGACAAGGGATCTTTGTCCTTGCGTCATTAACATTTTCGTCGATAGTCTCGCAGCTCTGAAGGCCTTAGAGTCAAATACTGTAAAATCGGGAATAGTTTTGAATTGTATACAATCGCTTCGTCGGATCAGTCAGCACACAATCAAGCTAATCTGGGTCCCAGGCCACAGTGGGGTCGCTGGGAACGAATTGGCTGATGAATGAGCGAGGAATGGCTCTGAATCGGTGGGGGAACGTGTAGAACCTGACATCTCGGTCCCTATAGTGGAATTGATGAACGAAATTGATAGGATATCTGAAAACAGCATGAAGGATAGGTGGATATCACTGACTGCGTGCAGGATATCTAGAACCCTGTGGCCACTGCCGAATCCTAAGAGGACAAAAAGTCTTCTTAGTTTTGGCAAACGGACAGTTAGCCTATTAGTTGGAGTACTTACAGGACACTGTATGATTGGCCAAATGGCCGTGCGTATGGGAATTTCTGATAGGGACTATTGTAGAAGCTGCGGGGAGGTGGAGGAAGAGGAGTCAGTGAAGCACTTGTTATGCGAATGTCCGGGTCTAATGAGGAGCCGCCTTATGCATTTGGGGCAAAGATTTTTCGATGACCTGGACAGCCTAAGCGGTGTCTCATTGACGTCTCTAGCGGAATACCTCAAGGAAACGGGGTGGTTTAAAGAGTAGAACTTTGTATCAGAGAGGGAGAGGGGAAATATGATTAGGGGAATCACAATGGCTTCCGAGTGAACTCGCCAAATGGCGAGCGCCCATCCAACCTAACCTTTATATAAGCAAGATTTTGCTAGAAATTTATACAATCTTAAAAAAAATTAAAAAAATTTTTTTTTTTGTTCTGATTTACAAAATAAATTTTTAGAATTTAAAAAAGCTTTTTAAAAAATAAATTTTTATTTGTGTTTTACCAAATTTTGTTTTTCCTAAAAATGCAAAAATATGCACTTAAAAGTTAGAAATATGGACAAAATATGCACTTTACATCAAAATATGCAAAAATATGCATTTTCACCAAAATATGCAAAAACAAATGCAGTTTTAACGTAAATTTCTTGGCAGCATGAAATAACCCCCCAGGAAATAAGTCCCCAAAACGAAAATGAAATAAGTCCCCAAAAATTTGTACAGAAAAAAACAACAACGATAATTGGGGATTTATTTCGTTTTTTGGGGGCTTAATTCATTTTTTATTTGGGGACTTATTTCATTACGAAATAGTTCCCCAAAAATACAAATGAAATAAACCCCCAACTATTATTTTTAGGGACTTATTTCATTTTTTCTCAAATGAAGATAATAAATTTTGAAAGTATTTCTGGACATAGAAGGAATGCTTGATTTTATTATGTTGTGGTACACCCAAGCAATGGTACACTCAAAAAAAAAAGTTTGTAAAATGACATAAAATCCCCGTGATTTTACGGGGCAGGTTTTGTAAAATATGTACTAGCAAGAATCCCCGTAAAGTTACGGGGATAATTTGTAAATTGATTTAACAAAAGGAAATGTAAATTTACAATTTTTTTTGTAAAATATCATCTTCGAGGTGAACATTTTTTTTGTAAATTTGCAAAAAATTTGGTAAATTTACAAAACAAAATTGTAAACTTACAGAAAAAGGTTGTTATTTTACAAGGAAAAATAGAAAATGAAAAAAAATAAATTGTAGATTAACAAATTATTTGGATAAACTACTGTTTTTTATGCAAAAAACTTGTATATTTACAATAAAAAGTGGTAAATTTACAATTTTTATTGTATATGTACCATTTTTCCTTATTTTTTTGCCGTAAAAACAGTAGTTTAACCATAAAATTTTTAAATTTACAATATTGTTTTTGTATTTCTATTTCATTTTTGTAAAATTACAACTTTTTTCTGCAAGTATACAATTTTGTTTTTTAAAATTTCATATTTGTTTTGTAAATTTACAAAAAAATTGGTTTATTTACATATTGGTTTTGTAAATTTTAAGGTTTTTTCCATTGGTGCATCTTATTTTTCCTTCTTCGGCAGCTGGAGTAACACTTCAACAACCTGAAAAGATTTTTTTTCACTTGAGCACTTTTAACAAACTTTTTAATGTATAACACTGCACTTTTTTATTTTTTTCGACATTTCGTTTTTCTTAAGTAGAACATATGAGAATTGCGAAGGAGGCTACACAAGAAATTTTTTATATTTTCAGGAAAAATTAGTCAAAAAATAACAATTTTTTTTTTAATTTTTAATTATTTTCACAAGTATTTTTAAAAAATCGGAAAAAAAAATTTTGGATATTGTAGATTGGATGTTTAAGTACCAGTTAAAATAAGAAAAAATTGATTTTTCATAATTGGCAGCTTTCTTTTGACATTTTAGGTACCAAATTTAAAAAAAAATTACCAAAAAAATATGGTAAAATCACCAAAAAAAATGGTAAAAATAAAAAAAAAAAAACTAGAAAAATTATATAGTAGAAACACATAAAAATTGTGGTATTTTACTTAACGCAAATTACCAAAAAAAAAATTGAGTAAAAATTATTTATAAAACATTATTTTTAACTAAATTTTTTACTCCAAAACGCAAAAAAAAATCTGAACTTAGAAAATTTTTGTGTGTCCTATTGTTGAATAATTATTTTTTTTTTGTAAAACAACATTAATTCTAGTAATAAAATAAGTTTTGTAAAATTATATTGAAATTTTGTACTTTTCAATACATACATTTCAAACTGAAAACCTTGTAAGCGATCTTAAAAAAAAAAATGTTTGTAATATAAAATTTTTTTGGTAAAAAGACTAAATAACATCAAGTAAAATTATGTTGTACAATTACAGTTTTCTTGTGTAAAAAAACTAAACACCTTGTAATATTTTTTTAATTTGTAAAATAATTCACTTTTTTGTAAATTTGCCTAAAAAATTTGTAAAATAAATTTACCAACATATAATAGTAAAATTACAAAGCAAACTGTAGTTTTCGTTTTATTAAATATACAACAATTTTTGTAAAAAGACAAAAATATTAGTAAAATAGAATTACAAGACCTTTTACTTGTAAATTTACAAACTTTTTTTTTTGAGTGTACAAACAAATTATGAGTATACTGATCAGTGTTAAGAAGAGTATCTTTAGGCTCCCTTCAAGGTTTTGGGTTCTGGACTGATATAGCTTGGGAAACTAATTATATAATACCCGTAGTAGTTGTAGTTTAATGTGTTGCAATTATAATTAATTTTAGTACAAATTTCCTCGATTAAACTCTATGTATGAAATTTTTTTTTTCGATTTCACCAATTTATAACGATCTAACTGAGTACTAGTTTTTGGAGCAAAAATTTTATTTAAGTTTAAGTCGGTTGGAAATGAAAAATTCTTCTTCCATCTAAACGTCTCAAAATAAATAATGAATCTGAAAAAATTTTAATATTTTTTAAATCGGTTGAAAATGAAAAAAGCCAAAACTCTTACCAAGAAATAATTAATTTACAACGGAAACATGAAAAATTCCCAATAATTTTCTTCTACCATGAAAACATCTTATGATATGTAATGAAACTAAAAAAATTTAAAAATTTTGTTCAAATTTTTAAAAAAGGGCACAAATGCGTACACTCAAAAAAAAAAGTTTGTAAAATGACATAAAATCCCCGTGATTTTACGGGGCAGGTTTTGTAAAATATGTACTAGCAAGAATCCCCGTAAAGTTACGTGGATAATTTGTAAATTGATTTAACAAAAGAAAATGTAAATTTACAAATTTTTTTGTAAAAATCATCTTCGAGGTGAACATTTTTTTTTGTAAATTTGCAAAAAATTTGGTAAATTTACAAAACAAAATTGTAAACTTACAGAAAAAGGCTGTTATTTTACAAGGAAAAATAGAAAATGAAAAAAATAAATTGTAGATTAATAAATTATTTGGTTAAACTACTGTTTTTTATGCAAAAAGCTTGTATATTTACAATAAAAAGTGGTAAATTTACAATTTTTATTGTATATGTACCATTTTTCCTTATTTTTTTGCCGTAAAAACCGTAGTTTAACCATAAAATTTGTAAATTTACAATATTGTTTTTGTATTTTCTATTTCATTTTTGTAAAATTACAACTTTTTTCGTAAGTATACAATTTTGTTTTTTAAATTTTCATATTTTTTTTGTAAATTTACAAAAAAATTGGTTTATTTACATATTGGTTTTGTAAATTTAAAAGTTTTTTCCATTGGTGCATCTTATTTTTCCTTCTTCGGCAGCTGGAGTAGCACTTCAACAACCTGAAAAGATTTTTTTTCACTTGAGCACTTTTAACAAACTTTTTAATGTATAACACTGCACTTTTTTATTTTTTTTCGACATTTCGTTTTTCTTAAGTAGAACATATGAGAATTGCGAAGGAGGCTACACAAGAAATTTCTTATATTTTCAGGAAAAATTAGTCAAAAAATAACAATTTTTTTTTGAATTTTTAATTATTTTCACAAGTATTTTTAAAAAATCGGAAAAAAAATTTTTGGATATTGTATATTGGATGTTTAAGTACCAGTTAAAATAAGAAAAAATTGAGTTTTCAAAATTGGCAGCTTTCTATTGACATTTTAGGTACCAAATTTAAAAAAAATTACCAAAAAAATATGGTAAAATCACCCAAAAAAATTCTAAAAATACAAAAAAAAAACTAGAACAATTATATAGTAGAACCACATAAAAATTGTGGTATTTTACTTAACGCAAATTACCAAAAAAAACGGTGTAAAAATTATTTATAAAAAATTATTTTTAACTAAATTTTTTACTCCAAAACGCAAAAAAAAAAATCTGAACTTAGAAAATTTTTGCGTGTCCTATTGTTGAATAATTAATTTTTTTTTGTAAAACAACATTAATTCTAGTAATTAAATAAGTTTTGTAAAATTATATTGGAATTTTGTACTTTTCAATACATACATTTCAAACTGAAAACCTTGTAAACGATCTTAAAAAAAAATGTACAATTACAGTTTTCTTGTGTAAAAAAACTAAACACCTTGTAATATTTTTTTAATTTGTAAAATAATTCACTTTTTTGTAAATTTACCTAAAAAATTTGTAAAATAAATTTACCAACATATAATAGTAAAATTACAAAGCAAACTGTAGTTTTCGTTTTATTAAATATACAACAATTTTTGTAAAAAGACAAAAATATTAGTAAAATAGAATTACAAGACCTTTTACTTGTAAATTTACAAACTTTTTTTTTTTGAGTGTATACAATTTTGTTTTTTAAATTTTCATATCTGTTTTGTATATTTACAAAAAATTTGGTTTATTTACATATTTGTTTTGTAAATTTAAAGGTTTTTTTCCATTGGTGCATCTTATTTTTCCTTCTTCGGCAGCTGGAGTAGCACTTCAACAACCTGAAATGATTTTTTTTTTTTCACTTGAACACTTTTAACAAACTTTTTAATGTATAACACTGCACTTTTTCGACATTTCGTTTTTCTTAAGTAGAACATATTAGAATTGCGAAGGAGGCTACACAAGAAATTTCTTATATTTTCAGGAAAAATTAGTCAAAAAATAACAATTTTTTTTTTGAATTTTTAATTATTTTCACTAGGATTTTTAAAAAATTGGAAATTTTTTTTTTTGATATTGTAGATTAGATGTTTAAGTTCCTGTTAAAACAAGAAAAACAGAATTTTTCATAATTGGCAGCTTTTTATTGACATTTTAGTTGCCAAATTAAAAAAAAAATTACCAAAAAAATATGGTAAAATTACCAAAAAAATGGTAAAAATAAAAAAAAAAAAAATTATGAACAATTATATAGTAGAAACACATAAAAATTTTGGTATTTTACTTAACGCAAATTACCAAAAAATGGTGTAAAAATAAAATTTTTTTGCTAAAGCTTACAATTAATTGAAAAATTTTTGTGTCCGGAACTTAAAAAATTTCCAAAATTTTTTTTCCTAAAATTTTTTATTTATAAAAAAATATTTTTACCTAAATTTTTTACTTCAAAACGCAAAAAAAAATCTGAACTTAGAACATTTTTGCATGTCCTGTTGTTGAATAATTAATTTTTTTTTTGTAAAACAACATTAATTCTAGTAATAAACTAAGTTTTGTAAAATTACATTGGAATTTTGTACTTTTCAATACATACATTTCAAACTGAAAACCTTGTAAGCGATCTTAAAAAAAAATGTTTGTAATAACACATTTTTTTTGTAGAAAGACTAAATAACATCAAGTAAAATTTTGTTGTACAATTACAGTTTTCTTGTGTAAAAAAACTAAACACCTTGTAGTACTTTTTTAATTTGTAAAATAATTCACTTTTTTGTAAATTTACCTAAAAATTTTGTAAAATAAATTTACCAACATATAATAGTAAAATTACAAAGCAAACTGTAGTTTTCGTTTTATTAAATATACAACAATTTTTGTAAAAAGACAAAAATATTAGTAAAATAGAATTACAAGACCTTTTACTTGTAATTTTACAAACTTTTTTTTTGAGTGTAGTTTGCATGAATAAACCATCAGACAAGTTATGATTTCAACACCAAAATTTAAAAAATGTTTTGAAATTCTTTTATTTGTTTCTTTTTTTGAGAGCGTTTAATGAATTTAAAATTGGGGCCTTATTTCATTTTTCAAAATGGGGATTTATTTCATATGAAACAAAACCCTAAAATTGGGGTGTTATTTCATTTTATTTTGGGGTGTTTTTGCATTTCGATGGGGATTTATTTCATTTTTAAAATTGGGGGTTTATTTCATTATGAAATAAGTCCCCATTTTTGGGGGCTTGTTTCATTTTCATTTTAAATTATAAATATTATAAATATTTAAAAATTGCATATTAAAATTGCAATAGCATGGAAACTGCATTACGAAATTTTTATAATTACACTCAAAAAAAAAGTTTGTAAAATGACATAAAATCCCCGTGATTTTACGGGGCAGGTTTTGTAAAATATGTACTAGCAAGAATCCCCGTAAAGTTACGTGGATAATTTGTAAATTGATTTAACAAAAGAAAATGTAAATTTACAAATTTTTTTGTAAAATATCATCTTCGAGGTGAACATTTTTTTTGTAAATTTGCAAAAAATTTGGTAAATTTACAAAACAAAATTGTAAACTTACAGAAAAAGGCTGTTATTTTACAAGGAAAAATAGAAAATGAAAAAAATAAATTGTAGATTAATAAATTATTTGGTTAAACTACTGTTTTTTATGCAAAAAGCTTGTATATTTACAATAAAAAGTGGTAAATTTACAATTTTTATTGTATATGTACCATTTTTCCTTATTTTTTTGCCGTAAAAACCGTAGTTTAACCATAAAATTTGTAAATTTACAATATTGTTTTTGTATTTTCTATTTCATTTTTGTAAAATTACAACTTTTTTCGTAAGTATACAATTTTGTTTTTTAAATTTTCATATTTTTTTTGTAAATTTACAAAAAAATTGGTTTATTTACATATTGGTTTTGTAAATTTAAAAGTTTTTTCCATTGGTGCATCTTATTTTTCCTTCTTCGGCAGCTGGAGTAGCACTTCAACAACCTGAAAAGATTTTTTTTCACTTGAGCACTTTTAACAAACTTTTTAATGTATAACACTGCACTTTTTTATTTTTTTTCGACATTTCGTTTTTCTTAAGTAGAACATATGAGAATTGCGAAGGAGGCTACACAAGAAATTTCTTATATTTTCAGGAAAAATTAGTCAAAAAATAACAATTTTTTTTTGAATTTTTAATTATTTTCACAAGTATTTTTAAAAAATCGGAAAAAAAATTTTTGGATATTGTATATTGGATGTTTAAGTACCAGTTAAAATAAGAAAAAATTGAGTTTTCAAAATTGGCAGCTTTCTATTGACATTTTAGGTACCAAATTTAAAAAAAATTACCAAAAAAATATGGTAAAATCACCCAAAAAAATTCTAAAAATACAAAAAAAAAACTAGAACAATTATATAGTAGAACCACATAAAAATTGTGGTATTTTACTTAACGCAAATTACCAAAAAAACGGTGTAAAAATTATTTATAAAAAATTTTTTTTAACTAAATTTTTTACTCCAAAACGCAAAAAAAAAAATCTGAACTTAGAAAATTTTTGCGTGTCCTATTGTTGAATAATTAATTTTTTTTTGTAAAACAACATTAATTCTAGTAATTAAATAAGTTTTGTAAAATTATATTGGAATTTTGTACTTTTCAATACATACATTTCAAACTGAAAACCTTGTAAACGATCTTAAAAAAAAATGTACAATTACAGTTTTCTTGTGTAAAAAAACTAAACACCTTGTAATATTTTTTTAATTTGTAAAATAATTCACTTTTTTGTAAATTTACCTAAAAAATTTGTAAAATAAATTTACCAACATATAATAGTAAAATTACAAAGCAAACTGTAGTTTTCGTTTTATTAAATATACAACAATTTTTGTAAAAAGACAAAAATATTAGTAAAATAGAATTACAAGACCTTTTACTTGTAAATTTACAAACTTTTTTTTTTTGAGTGTATACAATTTTGTTTTTTAAATTTTCATATCTGTTTTGTATATTTACAAAAAATTTGGTTTATTTACATATTTGTTTTGTAAATTTAAAGGTTTTTTCCATTGGTGCATCTTATTTTTCCTTCTTCGGCAGCTGGAGTAGCACTTCAACAACCTGAAATGATTTTTTTTTTTTCACTTGAACACTTTTAACAAACTTTTTAATGTATAACACTGCACTTTTTCGACATTTCGTTTTTCTTAAGTAGAACATATTAGAATTGCGAAGGAGGCTACACAAGAAATTTCTTATATTTTCAGGAAAAATTAGTCAAAAAATAACAATTTTTTTTTGAATTTTTAATTATTTTCACTAGGATTTTTAAAAAATTGGAAATTTTTTTTTTTGATATTGTAGATTAGATGTTTAAGTTCCTGTTAAAACAAGAAAAACAGAATTTTTCATAATTGGCAGCTTTTTATTGACATTTTAGTTGCCAAATTAAAAAAAAAATTACCAAAAAAATATGGTAAAATTACCAAAAAAATGGTAAAAATAAAAAAAAAAAAAATTATGAACAATTATATAGTAGAAACACATAAAAATTTTGGTATTTTACTTAACGCAAATTACCAAAAAATGGTGTAAAAATAAAATTTTTTTGCTAAAGCTTACAATTAATTGAAAAATTTTTGTGTCCGGAACTTAAAAAATTTCCAAAATTTTTTTTTTCCTAAAATTTTTTATTTATAAAAAAATATTTTTACCTAAATTTTTTACTTCAAAACGCAAAAAAAAATCTGAACTTAGAACATTTTTGCATGTCCTGTTGTTGAATAATTAATTTTTTTTTTGTAAAACAACATTAATTCTAGTAATAAACTAAGTTTTGTAAAATTACATTGGAATTTTGTACTTTTCAATACATACATTTCAAACTGAAAACCTTGTAAGCGATCTTAAAAAAAAATGTTTGTAATAACACATTTTTTTTGTAGAAAGACTAAATAACATCAAGTAAAATTTTGTTGTACAATTACAGTTTTCTTGTGTAAAAAAACTAAACACCTTGTAGTACTTTTTTAATTTGTAAAATAATTCACTTTTTTGTAAATTTACCTAAAAATTTTGTAAAATAAATTTACCAACATATAATAGTAAAATTACAAAGCAAACTGTAGTTTTCGTTTTATTAAATATACAACAATTTTTGTAAAAAGACAAAAATATTAGTAAAATAGAATTACAAGACCTTTTACTTGTAATTTTACAAACTTTTTTTTTGAGTGTAGTTTGCATGAATAAACCATCAGACAAGTTATGATTTCAACACCAAAATTTAAAAAATGTTTTGAAATTCTTTTATTTGTTTCTTTTTTTGAGAGCGTTTAATGAATTTAAAATTGGGGCCTTATTTCATTTTTCAAAATGGGGATTTATTTCATATGAAACAAAACCCTAAAATTGGGGTGTTATTTCATTTTATTTTGGGGTGTTTTTGCATTTCGATGGGGATTTATTTCATTTTTAAAATTGGGGGTTTATTTCATTATGAAATAAGTCCCCATTTTTGGGGGCTTGTTTCATTTTCATTTTAAATTATAAATATTATAAATATTTAAAAATTGCATATTAAAATTGCAATAGCATGGAAACTGCATTACGAAATTTTTATAATTACACTCAAAAAAAAAGTTTGTAAGATAACATAAAATCCCCGTGATTTTACGGGGCAGGTTTTGTAAAATATGTACTAGCAAGAATCCCCGTAATGTTACGGGGATAATTTGTAAATTGATTTAACAAAAGAAGATGTAAATTTGCAATTTTTTTTGTAAAATATTAACTTCGAGGTGAAATTTTTTTTTAAATTTACGAAAAAATTGGTAAATTTACAAAACAAAATTGTAAACTTACAGAAAAAGATTGTTATTTTACAACGAAAAGGTAGAAAATGAAAAAATAAATTGTAGATTAACAAATTATTTGGTTAAACTACTGTTTCTACCACAAAAAAATTTTAAAAAACTCGTATATTTACAATAAAAATTGTAAATTTGCAAACAAAAATATTAAAATTTAAAAAATAAATTGTAGACTTACAAAAAAAAGTTGTAAATTTACAAAATAAAGTAGAAAATCAAAAAATAAAATTGTAAACTTACAAATTGTTTGGTTAAACTACTGTTTTTTGTGGCAAAAAACTTGTACATTTACAATAAAAAGTGGTAAATTTACAATTTTTATTGTAAATATGCCATTTTTCTAATTTTTTTGCCGTAAAACCAGTAGTTTAAGCAAATAATTTGTAAATTTACAATATTTTTCTTGTATTTTCTAATTCATTTTTGTAAATTTACCACTTTTTTCTGTAGGTATACAATTTTGTTTTTTAAATTTTCACATTTGTTTTGTAAATTTACAAAAAATTTGGTTTATTCACATATTTTTTTTTGTAAATTTAAGGGTTTTTTCCATTGGTTTTTCAATTTTTCCTTCTTCGGCAGCTGGAGTAGCACTTCAAAAACCAGAAATGATTTTTTTTTCACTTGAACACTCTTAACAAACTTTTTAATGTATAACACTGCACTTTTTTATTTCGATATTTCGCTTTTCTTAAGTAGAACATATGAGAATTGCGAAGGAGGCTACACAAGAAATTTCTTATATTTTCAGGAAAAATTAGTCAAAAAAATAACAATTTTTTTTTTGAATTTTTGATTATTTTCACAAGTATTTTTAAAAAATCGGATTTTACTGTTAAAATAAGAAAAACTTAATTTTTCATAATTGGCACCTTTTTATTGACATTTTAGGTGCCAAATTTAAAAAAAAAAATTACCAAAAAATGGTAAAAATACAAAAAAAAAACTAGAACAATTATATAGTAGAAACACATACAAATTGTGGTATTTTACTTAACGCAAATTACCAAAAAATTGTGTAAAAATAAATTTTTTTTGCTAAAGCTTACAACTACACCATTTTCAATTGTATTTCAGAAATAGTCAAGTTATTTTCAGAAATAGTCAATTGTATTTCAGATTTCCAATTGTATTTCAGAAATAGTCAATTGTATTTCAGATTTTCCAATTGTATTTCAGAAATAGTCAAGTGTATTTCAGATTTTCCAATTGAATTTCAAAAATAGTCAATTGTATTTCAGATTTTCCAATTGTATTTCAGAAATAGTCAATTGTATTTCAGATTTTTCCAAATGTATTTCAGAAATTGCCAATTGTATTTCAGATTTTTCCAATTGTATTTCAGAAATAGTCAATTGTATTTCAGAAATAGTCAATTGTATTTCAGAAATAGTCAATTGTAATTCAGAAATCAATCAATTGTATTTCAGAAATAGTCAATTGTATTTCAGAAATAGTCAATAGTATTTCAGAAATAGTCAATTGTATTTCAGAAATAGTCAATTGTATTTCAGAAATATTTTAATTGTATTTCAGAAATAGTCAATTGTATTTCAGAAATAGTCTATTGAATTTCAGAAATAGTCAATTGTATTTCAGAAATATCCAATTGTATTTCAGATGTTATCAAATGTATTTCAGATATATCCAATTGTATTTCAGAAATAGTCAATTGTATTTCAGAAATAGTCAATTGTATTTCAGAAAAACTAATATTAACTCCATATATATTGTAGGGTAAACTCATTTTAATTCTGAAATACAATTGGAAATTTCTGAAATACAATTGACTATTTCTGAAATACAATTGACTATTTCTGAAATACTTTTGATAACATCTGAAATACAATTGACTATTTCTGAAATACAAATGACTATTTCTGAAATACAATTGACTATTTCTGAAATACAATTGATTATTTCTGATATACAATTGAAATATTTCTGAAATACAATTGACTATTTCTGAAATCAATTGACTATTTCTGAAATACAATTGACTATTTCTGAAATACAATTGACTATTTCTGAAATACAATTTATTAATTTCTGAAATACAATTGACTATTTCTGAAATACAATTGACTATTTCTGAAATACAATTGACTACTTCTGAAATACAATTGGAAAAATCTGAAATACATTTGACTATTTCTGAAATACAATTGTAAAATCTGAAATACAATTGACTATTTCTGAAATTCAATTGGAAAATCTGAAATACAATTGACTATTTCTGAAATACAATTGGAAAATCTGAAATACAATTGACTATTTCTGAAATACAAATGGAAAATCTGAAATACAATTGACTATTTCTGGAATACAATTGGAAAATCTGAAATACAATTGACTATTTCTGAAATACAATTGAAAATGGTGTAGTCGAAAAATGTTTGTATCTGGAACTTAAAAAATTTTCAAAATTTTTTTTTCATGAAATTTTTTATTTATAAAAAATGATTTTTAACAAAATTTTTTACTCCAAAACGCAAAAAAAAATCTGGACTTAGAAAACTTTTTCCTATTGTTGCATAATTACATTTTTTTTAAACAATATAAACTCTCGTAATAAATAAGTTTTGTAAAATTACCTAGGAATTTTGTACTTTTCAATACAAATTTTTTGTTTAAATAAATTTTTTTTGTGTCAAAAAACTAAAAACCTTGTAAACTATTTAAAACATCTTTAAAAAAAGATTGTTTGTAATAAAACATTATTTTGGTAGAAAGACTAAATACCATACCATAAAATGTTGTTGTACAATTACAGTTTTCTTGTGTAAAAAAACTAAACACCTTGTAATATTTTTTCAATTTGTAAAATAATTAATTTTATTGTAAATTTACCTAGAAAATTTGTAAAATAAATTTACCAACATGTAATAGTAAAATTACAAAGCAAACTGTAGTTTTCGTTTTATTAAAAATACAAGAATTTTTGTAAAAAGACAAAAATATTAGTAAAATAGAATTACAAGACCTTTTACTTGTAAATTTACAAACTTTTTTGTTTGAGTGTACTGTACTAACCAATATTAAGGAAGAAGCGAAATAAGTTTTTATCGTCAACATACGAGAAATATTAACAATATTGCATCTTAAGATTGCATTTGCATGGGAGATACATTTGGGAATTAAAATTTATTTTTCATGTTCAGAATGCCGCTTATGACTATTGAAGTATTCAAATAAGCTTTTGATCGTCTAAATACGAGAGATATTAACCGAACTAATGCAAATCAAAGTTTTTCATTAACATTTTTTTTGTGTAGTTAAGCTAACTAGCCTCTGAAAAAACTTAAAAAATTTTCATTGAAATAAATTTTTCTATTTTCTTATACAAAATTTCTAATAAGAAGATCTGGAAAAAGATTTAAAAAAAGTGAAAATGCATTTTTGTGAAAGTAAAGTACATCACATGAAGGTAAGAATTCTGAACTTCACAAATGTGTAAAAAAAAATTAATAAAAACCATGAAAAACCAAACTCAGAAAAAATGCATCTTAAAATTGCATATGCATAGGATGCATTTTTGGATAAGAATTTAAATTTCCATATGCAGAATACGAATCCATATTAACAAAGCATTCAAATAAGCTTTTGATCGTCAAATATATGACAAAAATACGACAAAAATTGACAAAAATATTGGAAATCAAAGTATTTTATTAACATTTTTCTGAGGAGTTAAGCTGACTAGCATCTGAAAAAACTTAAAAAATTTTCGTTGAAATAAATTTTTCTATTTTCTTATACAAAATTCAAAATAAGATTTTAAAAAATATATAAAAAATAGTGCAAATGCATTTTGGTGAAAGTAAAGTTCATCAGATGGAAGTAAAAATTCTGAATTTGCAAATGTGTAAAAAAATTAAATAAAAATCACGAGTATACACAGAAAAAATGCATCTTAGAAATGCATTTGCACAGAAAATACATTTGGGGATTACAATTAAAATTTTCATATTCAGAATACGATTTGATCAAATAATTTTTCCAGCAACCCAAACAAACAGTGGAATTTTTTAAGTACAGTAGCAAAAATCCACATTTTTTGACCTCCAATTCTTTTGACCACCAATTTTTTGTTAACAAAGAAAAATTAAAATTATCTTAATATATCCTTAGCATATACTTAAGTGTACTAAAATTAATAAACAATAACATCTTTTCTTTGTTTACAAAAAATTGGTGGTCAAAAGAATTGGAGGTCAAAAAATGTGGATTTTTGCTACTGTACTTAAAAAATTCCACTGTTTGTTTGGGTTGCTGGAAAAATTATTTGATCACTGAGTAAAAACTATTGGACCTTTTTTTAAATTTCTAATGTTTTAACTTGGAAAAAATCGACCCGGAAATATTTTTTAAAAATGTTCTGAATAATGTCTATAAATTTTTTCCTTTTTCACATCGACCCTCGTAACACATTCATTATTTTCCCAATCTGGACGCAATTAAGCTTAAATTAAAGCTTGATAAATTACCTACATAACGTTTTTTTATAATACTTGTTTGATGATTATAACGGTTAGTATTGTTAACTTTGTCTTTAACAAATTTCATCTACTATAAAAAAGTTTCCAATGTATTGTCGCCCACTGTATATGCTTGTGCGAAAGTAGCAAGAACTAACTCAACCAAACAACAACACTTTTTTTGTAATTGTATCAACGTCGCAAAAGCAGCATTTTTTTAGCTTATGGACATAGCCTAGCATATTATGGGCAATTATAAAGACTGTTATAAACCAAAATGTTTGCATGAGAAAACACAAGTTTTTTTCTTTTTTCCCCGAATCCCGTGAAAACTGAATTACAAAAGAATTAATTCAAAAAAATAATTAATTCAAAAAAAGAATAAAATCAAAAAAAAGAATTAATTCAAAAAAAGAATTAATTCAAAAAAAGAATTAATTCAAAAAATGAAAAAGGAATTAATTCAAAGCGAATTAATTCATGCTTGAATTAATTCTTTGAATTAAAATTGAATTATTCACAAAATGAATTAATTAGTTTTTTATATAATTCAAATTTAATTCAAAGAATTAATTCAAGCATGAATTAATTCATTAATTAAAATTTTTGATTTGAGAAATTGAATGGTGAATTAAAATTTCGAAGGTCTGATTATATTATGTATTAACAGAAATATTGTAAATCAAAGTTTTTCATTAACATTTTTTTTGTGGAGTTAGGCTGACTAGCTGCTGAAATTTTGTAATTTTTTTCAGTGGTCAAAAAATAAAGTGCTTTTTAGCTGTGATAACTAAATATGAGTTTTATAATATTTTTCAGATTAATAGTTTATGGTAAACAACACGTGTTAACACCATAAAATATCTGCGAAGTTTGTACTTTTGCCCAAACTAATGAATCATGATAATGTTTTGCTATATAAATAGGTGATCTTTCTAAAGCAAAATTTTTCTAGCAAAAATAACGCGATATTAATTTGTCATTTAATGCAAAACACATCGAAATATCGTTCGAGGACCCTATTATTATGTTTATATATTATTGATCTGTAAGGGTTTTTAAGACATTTTAGTGATATCCATCAATCTGTTTGTCTGTGTTTGACGATAAAAAAAAGTTTTTTTTATGATTAATGGACCTAGAAGGTCCCTTGGACCTAGCACTCTTTATTTTTATATTTGGCTCCAGGGACGCCCAGCCCCTTAAATTTTAATTTCGAGTTTTCCCCCAAAAAAATGTTTGTGCCCCGTAAAAAGCACTTTTGCCCAAAAATTTATAAAAAAAAAAATATTGAGAAAAAAAAAATTGTGAAAAAATATTGATTAAAAAAACAATTCGATGACAAAAAATATTGATGAAAAAAATACACCGCTCAACAAATCGAAGGTTTTTGGCTCCGATTTGAGGTCTCATATAAAATTTTTAAAGATTTTGACTCGGTGATTTCAAATCCGTGCTCCAAATTTTTTATTCGCGGTTGAAAATGCGATAAAACGCGATTTTTGCAGCCGCTGGGTGGAATAAAAATCTGGTATAAAGCGTGAGAGTAGAATTAAACTATAATCTCAAAAATATGATCAAAAAAAATTGAGGTTGTTGCACTATTATTGGCCAAACATACATTTTAAAAAAACATTGTCAAAAAAATTAGAAAAAGCTCCATTTTTAAAAGGCTGTAAAACAAAAACCACATGATCAATCTTTACTGCGATGAGCTCAAAATTTAGGCAAAAGTTCATTCTTTCTTATTGACTTTTAAACCCATATCTTCCGGTTTATACAAAAAATTACACAGAAAACTTAATTTTGTAAAATATTTATTTTTTGGAGTTTTTCTTTGAAAAATATCAAAAAACTAAGGTAAATTTTACAAAAATGGTAATTTTAACTGTATCATTTTAAAACGCAAGTAAAACCCAACCAAACGTAATAATTTGAAAAAAAAATTTGTTCTATGTTGGAGACCATAGACACATTATACTTTTGCGCTTTATACCAGATTTTTATTCTACTGAATGGCTGCTGTGCAGGCTCTCAAATAATGCAATAATCGTAATTTTTCGGATTTTCAACCTGAATAACTAAAAATCTGGAAGTGATGGGAAAATTTGGAGAACAGATTTAGAATCAGGAGATCAAAGTCTACTAAAATTGATTATCAGAATTCAAACCAGAAAATGAGTGTTCAGCGGTGATATTAATGAAAAACAAATATTGATGAAAAATAAATATTGATGAAAAAAAATATAAATGAAAAAAAATATTGATGAAAAAAAAAAATATTGATGAAAAAAAAAATAATGATAAAAAAAAATTGGTGATAAAAACAATATTTATGAAAAATGGTGATAAAAATATTGCTGAAAAAGAAAATATTGATGCAAAAAAATGTTGATGAAAAAAAAAATATTGATAAAAAAAGGTGATGAATATATTGATGAAAAAAAAAAAAAATATTAATGAAAAACAAGTAAAAAAGTTAAATTCGGCCTTGCCGAATGTAGTGATACCCTCCACAATTTCAAAAAGATTATTGCAAACAACTTTATTTAAAAGGAAATTATTTTTGAAAAAAAAAAAAAAATTTGAAAAAAAATTCCGCGAAAAAAAATTTTGGTAAAAAAAAAAAAAAATCCGCGATTTTTTTCTTTTTTTGTCAAAAAATATGTTCGTACTTGTTTAAATACCATTTGGTGTTCAATTATGTTCACATATGTCAACCAGAAGCCGAATTAAAGCATTTTGTATTTTTAGGTTATGTTGAATGTACTGAAATTTTTGAGGTGTGCTTACATTTTCGTTCATAACTTTTGAACCGCTGAACCGATATCGCTCAAATGCAATACCAAACTTCTCGGGAGAACTTCCAACATATATGTTAAGTTTCAGTCATCTCTGTGCAATATTTTGTCGGCGAGAGCATTTTCCACAGACAGACAGACAGACGGACAGACGGACAGACGGACAGACGGACAGACGGACAGACGGACATCGCTAGAATGTCTTAAAATCGATCGGGCATCATGAATATATATACTTTATGGGGTCCCAGACCGATATTTCGATGAGTTACAAACGGAATGACAAACTTATATATACCCTCTATCACTAAGTGGAGGGTATAAAAAAAAATTGATGAGAAAAAAATTTGATGGAAAAAAAAATATTGAGGAAAAAAAATATTGATGAAAAATTTATGAAAAAAAATATTGAGAAAAAAAATTAGTGAAAAAATATTGATGAAAAAAAAAAAATATTGATGAAAAAAAAAATATTGATGAAAAAAAAAATGTTGTTGAAAAAAAAAATATATTGATGAAAAAAAAAATATTAACAAAAAAAAAAAATATTGATGAAAAAAAATATTGATGAAAAAAAAAAAAAAAAAAATATTGATAAAAAAACAATATTGATAAAAATTAAAATATTGGAGAAAAAAAATATTGATGAAAAAAAAATTTATGAAAAAAAATATTGATGAAAAAAAAAATATTGATGCAAAATTATTATGCTGCGTTTCATTCACCAGCTGGTGAATATTATTTTTATTCACCACCAGGTGAATTATTATCCAAGTACAAGCCCAACTACTACAACTTTTGGTTTTAAGAAAATGAAAACAGTAATTCCTATTTTCTTTTTTGTCAATCGTCAGCTTATATTGTCAAATTGAGGTGGCTGGCGTCTTGCAACTTTTTTAAAATTAGATACCAGCCTAAAAATATTATCATGTTAAAATAAAAAAAATTAAAAATGGGAGTTAATCAAACTAGCCTCGACAAAAAACATGCATTTGCATGGAAATCACATCCCTATTCATTACCATACACTTACTAATATTAATAAACAATAACATAGTTTCTTTGTTTACATAGTTTCTTTGTTTACATGAACCACCCAAATACATTGGCGAGAGCCCTTACTCGAACCCAAACACACACCAGACTGCAACGTGCTGACTTACCGCCCATTTAATTTAGAGGCCCGTTCTTCAAAATGGCTCCTAGGGAGTAACTAGTATTTAAGTTAGTTTTGTAAGATTTATACACTTATTGTTAGGCCAAGAATGGGCAGATTCAATAATCCAGATAATAAAGTATTTAACAAAAAAAAAAAAAAAATCTGTTTGGGTTGTTAGAAAAATTAGTTGATAACTGAATAATCTATATGAGGCATTCCAAGTGAAATCGGACACTTTGAAAAACTTTTTTTTTAGATTTTCCCAATTTGTTTACAGTTTTTAGTACCCTTCGAAAACTCCTTCGTGGTAAATTTTCAGATTTTTTTGATGACCCGTTCAAAAGATATCGAATTTTTAAAAATTGGTAGTTTGTTCCTTTACTCAAACTTCTTTTAATCATAACTTCTTCAATAATGGTCCAAATTTCAATTTTTTTTTTTTTCAAAATTTTTGTTTTTTTAAGTACTTTCTAAAAAAAAAATCCCAAAAAATTCTTAAAAGCGCTCTAGTATGCGATTTTTAAGTTTTAAAATTTAAATATCATTTTTGAAAATGTTTGTACTCTTCGATTTTTTTGAAATTTTTTTGTGTAAAACTTCTATCAATTCTACAAATTTTTTGCCCAGGAAGATCGTGGGATAACGATTATTACTATTTTTTAAAATTTTTTGAAAAAATTTTATTGTAATTTTCCAATTTTAAAATCATTTCTACTGTTCCAATGGTGCGTCATAGAGGGGTCCTTTATAAGACCGACCCCCATTAATTTTTACGTCTTAACATTTCTTTGGAACAAACTAATACCCTATCTCCAATTTCTAAGGGGGCTCCCACACAAAACGACATTTTTTAAAATTTGTTCCAACCGCTCTAACTGCCCTAATAGTTCCCTTAGAGCAACAAAATGTATAACCGACCCACAATATTTTTTTAGTCCAAACATTTTCTCTGAACACACCTACCCTCTATCTTTAACTGTTAAGGCGGTCCCCATACAATTTTTTTTATTTTTTGTAAATTTGTTTTATTTAATCAGCTTCTACCGGTCTAATGGTGCGTCCGAGAGGGGTCATTAGTGAGACCGACCCCCATTTATTTTTACCCTACAACATTTTTTTAAAATATAACTACGCCCTATCTCCACTCCCTAAGTAGGCTCCCATACAAATAACAGTTGGAGCAAATTTTATAAAAATGTAACTTTGTATGGGAGCCTACTTAGGGAGTGGAGATAGGGCGTAGGTATGTTTTGAAAAAATGTTGTAGGGTAAAAATAAATGGGGGTCGGTCTCAGTAATGACCCCTCTCGGACGCACTATTGGACCGGTAGAAGCTGATTAAATAAAACAAATTTACAAAAATTAAAAAAAATTGTATGGGGACCGCCTTAACAGTTAAAGATAGAGGGTAGGTGTGTTCAGAGAAAATGTTTGGACTAAAAAAATATTGTGGGTCGGTCATACATTTTGTTGCTCTAAGGGCACTATTAGGGCAGTTAGAGCGGTTGGAACAAATTTTAAAAAATGTCGTTTTGTGTGGGAGCCCCCTTAGAAATTGGAGATAGGGTATTAGTTTGTTCCAAAGAAATGTTAAGACGTAAAAATTAATGGGGGTCGGTCTTATAAGGGACAGTAGAAATGATTTTAAGATTGGAAAATTACAATAAAATTTTTAAAAAAAAATTTAAAATATAGTAATAATCGTTATCCCACGATCTTCCTGGGCAAAAAATTTGTAGAATTGGTAGAAGTTTTACACAAAAAAATTTCAAAATAATCGAAGAGTACAAACATTTTCAAAAATGAGATTTAAATTTTAAAACTTAAAAATCGCATACTAAAGCACTTTTAAGAATTTTTTGGGATTTTTTTTTAGAAGGTACTTAAAAAAACAAAAATTTTGAAAAAAAAAAAAAATTGAAATTTGGACCATTATTGAAGAAGTTATGATTAAAAGAAGTTTGAGTAAAGGAACAAACTACCAATTTTTAAAAATTCGATATCTTTTGAACGGGTCATCAAAAAAATCTGAAAATTTACCACGAAGGAGTTTTCGAAGGGTACTAAAAACTGTTAACAAATTGGGAAAATCGAAAAAAAAGTTTTTCAAAGTGTCCGATTTCACATGGAATGCCCCATATATATAAAGTAGTTGCGTGACTGACTGATGACTGACTGACTGACATACTAATCACGCATCATCCCACAGCCCAAACCACTGAAGCTAGAGTCTTGAAATTTGGATTGTAGTTTCACCTCCTGGAATACATATCCGCTAAGGCCGGGTTTTTGGAAATGTTGATTTTAAGGGGTTAAAACGAAGGGTTGAAAAAGGAGAAAAAGCGAGTACTTTGGTACTTTTTATTTTTTCTGAAAAAATTCAATTAATTTGAAATTTGAAATTTAGGACCCTCTAACGGAAAAACATTCCCAAAAAAAGAACTTTCTGGAAATTCGGATTCCTAAGTGTTAAAAGGGTAAAAAATGGTACTTTGATACTTTTTATATTTTTTGAAATTAAGTTCCTACAAAAATATTAAAATTTGCAATGGTGGTTCCAACAATGGAAAAAATTCTGAAAACGTACTTTTTCGAAATTCCGATTCTAAGGGGGGTAAAAAAGAGAGTACTTTGGAACTTTTTATTTTTTCTGAAAAAAAATCCTATTAATTCGAAAATTGGAATGTAGGATCCTCTAACGGAAAAACATTTCCAAAAAAAGTACTTTCTGGAAATTCGGATTCCTAAGGGTAAAAAGGGGTAAAAAATTGTACTTTGGTACTTTTTATATTTTTTTAAATTAAAGTCCTACAAAAAAATTAAAATTTGCGTTGTTGTTTCCAACAATGAAAAAAATTATGAAAAAGTACTTTTTCGAAATACCGATTCTAAGAGGGGTAAAAAGCGAGCACTTTGGTACTTTTTACTTTTTCTGAAAAAAAAAAAATCCTATTAATTTGAAAATTGGAATGTAGGATTCTCCAACGGAAAAATATTCCCCAAAAAAGTACTTTCTGGAAATTCGGACTCCTAAGGGTAAAAAGTAGTAAACAAATTTACTTTGGTACTTTCTAAATTTTTTGAAATTAAGGTCCTACAAAAAAATGTTAAAATGTTAGCTCCAACAACGGGAAAAATTTTGAAAAAGTTCTTTTTCGAAATTTCGATTCTAAGGGGGGTAAAAAAAATTTATTTTGGTAATTATTATAATTCCTGAAATAATAGTCCTGGAAACTTTAAATTTGGAATGCTGATTTCTAAAGAAGGCAAAGAATTTTTTGTTTTTTAGCGCATGTAAACGCATATTCGGAACGGAATGAAAGCCACATGGGACTAATCGGAATGGAACAGGGAATCAAATGGAACAAAACAGGGAACCAAATGGGGACTTGAAATTTGGTATGGAGGTGCGCATCCCGAAGAACAGATCCTTTAAGGCTGAGTTTTTGGAAAGGTTGATTCTAGGGAATAGGTGTTAAAAAGGTATTTTGGTACTTTTTATATTTCCACAAACCACTGAAGCTAGAGACTTGAAATTTGGAATATAGATGCACCTCCCGGAATATAGGTCAACTAAGGCTTGGATTTTTGGAAATGTTGACTCTAAGGGGGTAAAATGTGCAAAAACAGGTACGTTAGTACTTTTTATAGTTCCACAAACCAATGAAGATAGAGATTTGAAATTTGAAATGTAGCTGCATCTCCCGGAATATGGATCCACTAAGGCTGGGTTTTTTGAAATAATGATTCTATGGGGGTAAAATGGGTAAAAAAGGTATTGTGGTACTTTTTATATATACTTAAATAATGGTTTTATTAGCTTGAAATTTCTAGCAAATATCAAACAATCAATTTAGCTGCGATTTTGGAAATGTTGATTCTAAGGGGGTAAAAGGGGTAAAAAAAGGTATTTTGGTACTTTTTATATTTCCACAAACCACTGAAGCAATACTCTTGAAATTTGGAAAGTAGGTGGACCTCCTGAAATGTAGATCCCATAAGGCTGGGTTTTTGGAAATGTTGATTTTAAGGGGGTAAAAGGGGTAAAAAAGGTAGTTTGGTCCTTTTTTTATTTCCACAAACCACTGAAGCAATACACTTGAAATTTGAGACCTCCTGAAATGTAGATCCAATAAGGCTGCGATTTTGGAAATGTTGATTCTAAGGGGGTAAAAGGGGTAAAAAAAGTACTTTGGTCCTTTTTTTATTTCAACAAACCACTGAAGATAAACACCTGAAATTTGGAATGTGGGTGCACCTTCTGAAATGTAAATCCAATGGGTCTGTATTTTTGAAAAATGCTGATTCAAAGAGAGTAAAAGGGATAGAAAAGGTACTTTGTTTCGCACATTTTATATTTCTACAAACAACTGAGGCTATAGACTTGAAATTTGGAATGTAAGTGCACCTCCCGGAATATTTTCTTTCTTTTTACTTTGAGCCAACACTTTGGGGATGCCCCCTACTGATGCAATGCATTGTGTTGGTATTAGGAAAATAGGTTATGAGGAGAAGGAAAGAGGGAGTAGTGTTTGTGGACGTTTAATTTGAATTTTTCAAAATTGTAACTGGTTGGGAAGACGTCTGCGGGGAGTTTATTCCACATACGGCTAGTAGGTACATAGAAAAATTTTGAATAAATTTTCACGAAAATGTTATGGAGTCGTTTTGACACCCAATAGAAACTTTTTGGACCCCTTTCAGTGCAAACAAAAAAAAAGTAAAAACCTATACGGCCTAATGGCCAGAGTACCGACGGTATGAAAATCAGCCATTATAAAATTATCTAGTCAAAATGACGTTGGCTCCCGGACTATAACTTATATCGTTAAACTATATTCAATTTGAGCTATCTAAAAAAACATAACTTTTCAGGAGAGCAAAAAAACCGTCGCATTCGCGTATTTTTTAACTTTTTGTCGGCCGATTTTTTACAATATTAACTAATAATTACTAGAAAATTTTACACGTGCTTTGTTTGTAAAAATTCGTATTATTCGCTGAGTTACAGCAGATAGCTCAACCTTTTTTATATGAAATTAATCCACCTAAGCAGATAGCTCATTATATATAGACTTTAAAGCTTTATAACTTTTTAACGGATTATGATAAAAATGTGAATTTGGTACCATATTTCTCAGTTTTTAAAGCCCTTCCATGTGTTAAAAAAAATACTTTTTAATTTTTTTTTTAAATCATCGATTTTTTCGCGCATTCTCGCCATTATTTGGAACCTTTATGAAGCTTGCGAAAAATGTCATAACACTTGTGTTAGCTGTACAATCGAATGGGCAAATAAAATATGCAAAAAGTTTAACCGGTTTTGCTCCGCATCGAAATATGGGTCAAAAAACGTGTTTTTAACCGCGGAAAGGAGTTGAAACTTTCCAAAAAAAAAAAAAACTGCCATTATTTTTATTGATGGAAAAAGTGATAATAAACAAAAATAAATTTAAAAGTTTACCGTAGTAAACTATACTGTAGATAGCTCAAATTTTCATTTATAAAAAAACATGGTTTCACATAGCTCATGCTATTTTTGCAATAAAATAGCCTTAAAATAATTTTTTTGTTCTGAAATTAATACCATAGATGACACTTATGCCAGCGAACATTTTGCCATCAAAAACTCATTTTCGTCAACCGAGCAGATAGCTCAAATTGAATATAGTTCCACGATATGTTAAAAAAAACAACAATTTAAAATTATAAATTGTGTAAGCAAAAAAACAAAAAGTTAACACAAAAAGAACTCCTTATTAAATTGTTGCTTCTATGTAAATATGTTGTTAAATGCGGAACATACTATTATTCTTTTTTGTTGCTTTCTGTCTCTCTGTTATTATTATTTTTCAAGTTTAGTCAATGCAATTTTATGTTAGGTGTGTGTACTGTTTTCTATTTACTTAAGTATGTATGTGTAAATTACACATACACATATGAAGTGTACTGTAATAGAAGTAGTTCTACACCATTTACAGATGTAATTCGAAAAAGATCAATTGTAATTCGAAGATTCTACTTGTAATTCGAAGATTCCATTTGTAATTCGAAGATTCCATTTGTAATTCGAAAATTCTACTTGTAATTCGAAGATTCTATTTGTAATTCGAAGATTCTATTTGTAATTCGAAGATTCCATTTGTAATTCGAAGATTCCAATTGTAATTCGAAAAATATCAACTGAATTTCCATTGATATTTTTCGAATTACAATTGGAATCTTCGAATTACAAATGGAATCTTCGAATTACAAGTATAATCTTCGAATTACAAATGGAATTTTTGAATTACAAATGGAATCTTCGAATTACAAATGGAATCTTCGAATTACAAGTATAATCTTCGAATTACAATTGATCTTTTTCGAATTACATCTGTAAATGGTGTAGTAGTAGTAGTGGTAGTTGTAGTGTATAAAAAGTTGGAAAGATAAGAAAAGTTTATTTTTTGAGCTCACCATGACACCCTGACATATGATTAGTACTTGGATGTGTAGTCTGACGCTGATGATGGTATTCTGCAGTGCCTGTTTACATATTGTTAAAGTTTTTGCAGTCATATATTTTCTGTTGTTATTGTATTGTACGAATAACTACAATAGGGTGGCTCTTACTTTATAGCTTTGGACAAACAATAAACAAAGTATTTTACAACAAACAAACATATTATTATTATTAATAATGTTTTTAGTTTCAAAACATTATTAAACAGGTAAATAAATTGTTTTTGTGTACAAAAAATGTGTCACCCTAATAAATGTTGCAATATATATTTTTTTTTTTTTGTGTAGACATTCTTACGTAAAAATTTAAGTTTGTTAGAACATAAACTTATAGTTAGAAATATAGAACGATTAAATATGTCAGTAAATACACTAAAAAAATGTGATTAGTCAGATTTGCGAAAATGCTTTTAATTTTTTTACCTTTAACTATTTCAATTAAGGTAACTGATGTAAGCTTCTGCTGACAATTGATGCCAGCACACACGGCTACGAGGCTTGCTGTGACACTGGAGAACGTAATACAGTTCCACTATTATGAAACTATAAAAATATTGAATTTTAAATATTTATCTAAATATTCTTGTCTTTTTTTTTTTGACATCAAATCTTAATTTGGTTTTAACTGGGGAAATTCAACAAGAGTGCAATTCTTTGACTAAAGAAACACTGCGCTCGAATATGAATTTTTTTTAAAAAGCTGGGAACTCCACTGGTAAAGTTAGTTTGAATACGCTGAATTTAATGGTGCTAGTCGTTTTTCGAATTTAGCGGTCGCATTCTTGATGTTCGCGATTTAAAATGTTGATGCTCAAGTACAATAAAAACGATATTTGTAAACTTTTTTGATAACTTTTCAATTTAAATCTAGTCAACTCTGTTAAATTAATACACCAAACCAAAACACCTTAAACTTTTTCGCGAAAAATATTTTTTGTTCGCTTAAATTATTTTTTTTGTGAAAAAATTGGTTCAATATAGAGTATCCAAAAAACCGCTGATTTTCAAAAACCGGTTTTCGGTTTATTCGAAAAATATAAAAATTTAAAAAACCGGTTTCGGTTTCGGTTTTTATATAAAAAACCGGTCAACCGGTTTTTTCCGGTTTTTTGATAATTTTAGATTTTTATTTAAAAAAACGAAATTTGTTAACTAAATGAAGAAAATAAGATACAAAATTATTTTATTAACTTCACTTAACTTAAAATATAAAAAAAACGTTTGGTTTTATATTCTAAAATAATGTTTTAGAAATAAAAAGCAATTTTTGAGTTCTGTGGGGGTGTTCTGTAATTTATGCGAAAAGTTTTCGCATCGAAAAGTATGAAACAGAAAATTCCATCGTTTCTCGATTCTGGAAAAAAAGTTGTTTCTGTATATCAATGCGAAAACGGCAGCATTTTTATTGGAATATTCCAAATCAGCTGTCAAAAAGGTAAATAAGGCGAGAAAATAATAAAAATCACAAAAAAAAAAAAATAAATTTCTCATTTTTTTTAAACAACACTCGTAACATTGGCAAACAAAAATGAAATAATAAATTAACTTAATGAAAATAATGTGTAGTATATCAGTTATAATATTAGTTGATAGTATATTCTTGAAAAATATTGTTTTTCATTTATTATAACTCAAAAGTTGATTAATTTACGAAATATCGCACCATTTTTAAATGTGAGTGATTTTGACACTTCAACTTCAAAAGTTTTCGATCAATTGGTTTACAGAAACAGTTTTTATCGCATCTTTCCAATAATTTTGAAAAAAATCATATTTGACAGAAAGTTTCCGCATAACAAAATTACAGAAACAGTCGAATACGAAAAGTCAGGTTTTGTGCCGATTCACGATGTTTCTGTTTCGTTTTTCATGTTTCATGTGAGAAATCTTTCGATTCGAGAGTTATAGAACACCGCTACTGGTTGTGTTACAAGTTTTTGATTATTTTCAAAAAAAATTTTGTTGAAAATTCACGTTCGATTTTTGTTTTGCAAAATATCGCTCAAAATTTTGGACCAAAATCGCTGCAAATTTTTTCTATAAATTCTGTGGCAAAAAGAAATAAGTGCATAAGTCGAGTTAAGTTAATCCTGTAGCCCGTTTCTGTAATTAAAGTGAGAAGTTCCACAGTTTTTCGACTCCGGAATAAAAACTGTTTCTGTATGTCAATGCGAAAACGCCAGCGTTTTTATTGGAATAATCCAAGATAGCTGTCAAAAAAGTAATCAAAGTGAGAAAAATAGTAAGAAAACAAAAAAAAAATAACACGGATCAATTCAAATTATTGTTTATGGATCATTTAAAAGCAATAAAATAAATATAAAAAAATTAAAATTATATATTGTTGTTAATAATGTATAGTGTTGTATTGATAACAGCATTTTTGCATTTAGAGATTCTTTGATTTTTCTAAAATTTGTGAAAAAAATATAATAAATTAGATATTTAAACGAACACAGAACAAGTAATTTGTTTTTTTCAAGGTTGGCAATCGATACCCACCCAGAATAACGGTATTTGACTATTGTACCGCAACTAATAAAGATATGAACATTTTTAAAAGCGATTATGAAAGTCGATGAAATTTCTAGCATTTTTGATGTGTTACTTCGTTTTTGTACCGGTTGCTTTTCGAAATATAGGCCAATACCTTTATAATACCGTTTGAAACGGTATTTTAAAGGTATTGGCCTATATAACGAAAATGAACCGGTACAAACACGAAGTAACACATCAAAAATACTAGAAATTTTATCTACTTTCATAATCGATTTTAAAAATGTCCATATCTTTATTGGTTGTGGAACAATAGCCAAATACCGTTATTCTGGGTGGGTATCGATTGCCAACCTTGGTTTTTTTCTTACTATTTTTCTCAATTTTTTCATTTATTATCATTTTTTTAATGTTTTTATTTCTTTTTGTCGAAGTCTCGCACCGTTTTAAAATGTGAGTTTTTTTGACACTTCAAATACAAAAGTTTTCGACCAATTACTTTACAGAAAAGTTTTCTCGCATCATTCCAATAAGTTTAAAAGTTTTCGCACAACAAAGTTACAGAAACAGTAAAATGTGAAAAGTCACTTTTAGTGCCGATTTACAATGTTTTTTTATAAAAGGTACTTTTTATAAAAGGTACTTTTTATAAAAGGTACTTTTTATAAAAGGTACTTTTTATAAAAGGTACTTTTTATAAAAGGTGCTTTTTATAAAAGGTAATTTTTATAAAAGGTACTTTTTATAAAAGGTACTTTTTATAAAAGGTACTTTTTATAAAAGGTACTTTTTATAAAAGGTACTTTTTATAAAAGGTACTTTTTATAAAAGGTACTTTTTATAAATGGTACTTTTTATAAAAGGTACTTTTTATAAAAGGTACTTTTTATAAAAGGTACTTTTTATTAAAGGTACTTTTTATAAAAGGTACTTTTTATAAAAGGTACTTTTTATAAAAAGTATATTTTATAAAAGGTACTTTTTATGGAAGGTACTTTTTATAAAAGGTACTTTTTATAAAAGGTACTTTTTATAAAAGGTACTTTTAATAAAAAGTACTTTTTATAAAAGGTACTTTTTATAAAAGGTACTTTTTATAAAAGGTACTTTTTATAAAAGGTACTTTTTATAAAAGGTACTTTTTATAAAAGGTACTTTTTATAAAATGTACTTTTTATAAAAGGTACTTTTTATAAAAGGTACTTTTTATAAAAGGTACTTTTTATAAAAGGTACTTTTTATAAAAGGTACTTTTTATAAAAGGTACTTTTTATAAAAGGTCCTTTTTATAAAAGGTACCATTATTTCAGTAAACTAAAAAAAGTACCAAAAGTACACTTTTCTCCATTTTACCCCGTTGAGTCTACATTGGCAAAAACCCAGCCTTGGTGAATATTTTTTCCGGGAGGTGAACCTACAATGCAAATTTTAAGTTTCTAGGACCATTATTTAAGAAAATTTAAAAAGTACCAAAAGTACAGTTTTTTACCCTTTTTACCCCTTAGAATCAACATTGGCAAAATCCAGCCTTAGTAGATTTATATTTCGGGAGCTGAACCTACATTCAAAATTTCAAGTGTCTAGGACCATTATTTAAGAAAATATAAAAGGTACCAAAGGTACATTTTTTTACCCTTTTTACCCCTTAAGAATCAACATTGGCGAAAATCCAGCCTTACTGGATCTATATTCCGGGAGGTGAACATACAGTCCAAATTTCAAGTTTCTGTGACCATTATTTCAGGAGATATAAAAAGTGCCAAAAGTACAGTTTTTTACCCTTTTTACCCCCTTAGAATCAACATTGGCAAAGCTCCGACTTTACTGGATCTATATTCCAGGAGTTGAACATACAGTCCAAATTTCAAGCCTCTGTGACCATTATTTCAGGAGATATAAAAAGTACCAAAAGTACAGTTTTTTACCCCTTTTGTACCCTTAGAATCAACATTGGCAAAAATCCGGCCTTACTGGATCCATATTCCGGGAGGTGAACATACAGTCCAAATTTCAAGTCTCTATGGCCATTATTTCGGAAGATATAAAAAGTACCAAAAGTACAGTTTTTTACCCTTTTTACCCCCTTAGAATCAACATTGGAAAAAATCCAGCCTTAGTGGATCTATATTCCGGGAGGTGGACCTACAGTCCAAACTTCAGGTCTGTAGCTTTAGCGGTTTGGGCTGGGCGATGATGAATGGGTATGTCAGTCAGTCAGTCACGTTACTCTTTTATATATAGGTTTTTACTCTCAAATTCACACTTTTTCCGTTCAATTTAAATTTTTTAAAAATCAAACTCAATTTTTTTCAAAGCAAATTCAATTTTTTTCGGAACAAATTAAATTATTTTCGACACATATTCATTTTTTTTTCATTTTAAATTAATTTTTTTTCTATTTGAATTAAATTTTATTTTTTTCAAATTAAATTTTTTTCACTTCAAATTAATTTTTCCACGAATTCAATATGGAAAGATTTAAAACCCTGTTTTTTATTTGTGATTCCTTTTCTATTATTGTATTATTGTGTTATTTATAATACTGGAAAATATTTTCCAGTACAATAATGAAAACCCCGATTAATGAATGTACTAAAAAACTTTTTGTAACGGTAAACATAAAATGTTAACAAGTGTAAGACTACTGACAAGGGAAGTATCTCAACCCCTATGAACCGATTTGCATGAAACTTAAAATATATATAAAAGAGACAATTCTCGGCTTATCGGCCATGTCGGGGATTTAGGGGTTCAAAACATGGGACAAAAAATGGCGAAAAAATTGTTTTTTGGATTTTTCAGCTATTTCATATTAAGAAAATATATGATGTTTACATATGAGAAGAAAGATTTTTTAATGCCTATCTAATAGTGGCATAGCCTTCGGCTTCGTTAAATACTTTTTCTATGAACATTTTTAAATTTTGTGGAGATTTATATGAAGACATAGACCTACGATATACATATGAATACGAAATAATCGTTTTTAAATTAAAGTCGACACGTGTTATTGCTCTAGACGATATTTCTGTTAGTTCGGGAGTTATCGAAATTTTCCCGAAGGTCCACATTGTTTCATAAGGGGACAACGAAATTTTTAAACACTGATATGGCCGATAAGCAGAGACACCCCAACCTTAAAATTGCCTCTTTTATATATGTTTTAAGTTTCAGGCAAATCGGTTCATAAGGGTTGATATACTTCCCTTGTGAGTCAATTAGTTGGTAGATCAAGTGAAATTAAAGTTGTTACAATTTTAAAGAAATTCTTATTTTGTAACTTATATAAATACCAAATACCGATCAGTAGAATCCTTAACACCTTCAGATTGCAACAATTATCATGTTGATATGAATTTGTCTTTAGCTGCAACTGGAGAACCGTTACATTGAAAATTTTATATAGCAAGTAATATTCTAAATTTAATATTGTATAAATAAAAATAATTTTTTAAGTATTTTGCGTTTAATTAAAAAAAAAATGAATTTGAAGTTAAAAAAATTTAATTTAAAATGAAAAAAAATTAATTTAAAATGAAAAATATTCAATATGACTTGTAAAAAGTTTAATTTGTCTTGAAAATAATTTAATTTGTTTTGAATAAAATTGAAATTACTTTGAAAAAAATTGAGTTCGATTTGAAAAAAATTGAATTTGAATCGAAAAAGCGTTAATTTGAGAATAAAAACCTATATATAGTTAAGGGCGGAGCGATATATCACAAAATCTTTTTTAAATTTTAACTCAGTGAAACTGAAATAAATGTTTAAAAAAACCGGCAGTTTTTGGAATTTAGTAAAACTGTAAATGCAGTTGTGTAAACAAGACCATCACTAAGCAATGTTTAAGGATTACCCCACTTTATCCGTAAAAGTTACAGAGGGTTAAAGTTGAAAAATCGATAAAAATGGCTTGAAATAATCCATAGTTTTTACATTCTTTCGCTTTTTTTTAAAAGTTCTCCTTATATTTCAATCTTTTCCGGCATAACATAAAGTCAGTATATATAAGAGATTATTTTATTGTTGGTTTGATAGATGCGTCATTGCTTGGTAAGAAGTTATAAGCCGGTTAAGTTTTGAAATCAAAAATTAAGAGTTTTTAAATTTTCTAGATTTTTTGATCAGGGATTTCGGCCCCCTCTATAAAATGAAAAAAAGGTGAACTAAAGTTGGTAGCTGTTGTAATTCTTAACATTTTTAAATTAATCCCGTTAATGTGCCACGAATAGTCAAGGAGTTTCAGCAGATCAAAGTTCGAAAGAAAAATCGCAATTTTTTTAAAATACCAGTTTTTCGCGAGGCACATTCGCGGTTTCATTCGAAATTTGGTGGACTCTTGCGTAAACCGAGTTTTTGTGAGTTTACAAAAAAAATTCACTGGCGGGTTTATAAAAAATAAATTGCAAAAATTTTATGGCATTTTTGAAAATTGTGCGAAATTCTGTTTAAATCTGTTTCCTATTTCTTTTATAATAGCAATTAATGCATCATGTTCATTTTAATACACCAAAAGACGTGCCTTAATGAGTAGAACTGATTTGCTTTTTGACTTTTTACTTTAAGCCATTCTGAGCGGAAAGCGCGATGATTTTATCTAAACCTGTTTTAATCTGGCACATCCAAGGCTTTACACGAAATCGGATGAAATTTTTTTTAAATGAAAGCCCACTTGATGTGTCATCATAAAATCAGAGGCGGGTTAAAAAATTTTGATGATTATAGATTTTTTGGACCATATTAAATTTTCTTGTTATAAAAAAGCATCACCGATTTTTTTAAACTACTGGTACAATGATACGATTTTCCGTGATTTTTTTCAGTAATACCAACGCGAATTGCCTAAATATGTTATAAAAAATTGTGAAACTTTTCTTTTACCGCGATTTTAGGTTCTTAGATATTTTTTTTTTAAATCGTTTGGTCATTAAAGGGTTAAATTTATATCATATTTTTTAGAAGAAATGATATATCCTGGCATGTTTTAATAACACATAACACATGTAGTTAAAAAATTCGCACTTCATCTTGGGGTACCTATCCAGCTTTTTCTAAAAGCTCTAAAGCGCTTTAAAAAAATCCAATTTGATTAGATCTCCCGTGTTAAAACCGATTTGATCTTATCTGATCTGCTTTGATCTGATAATATATAATTTGATCTGATCTTATATAATTGGATCTGGTCATTTATAATTAAATAACAAATTAGTGGAAATGATGACCAAATACGAGATATAACTTGCTAAAACTAGACGCGGAAAATTATGCATATTTTTTTGAGAAACCCGTAAATTAAATTTTTGCAATAATGTAAAAAAAAAAAATAAAATTGCAAAATATGAATTTTTTTCTCCCGACTTGAAAACTAGGATTCCAAAACCATTTATGCAAAAAAAGGAATTAAAAAAAAAAAATATTTTGTGTTGTTGGTTTAGTTAGGCTTAAGGTCCTTCAAAAACAAAAATAAAAAATTAGATTTTTTTATTATTATTTTAATTTTAATATTTTCTTCTTGCTATATTTCAACCGACGTCGTTGGTCATACTCAATGATCTACAAAATAAATTAATAAATAAATACATACATGTATTTTGTAGATCCCTGAGGATGACTAACGGCGTTGGTTGAAATATTGGAAAAAGAAAATAATAAAACTAAAATAATAATAAAAAAATCTGATTTTTTATTTTTGTTTTTTGGAGGACCTTAAGCCTAACTAAACACAACACAATTAATTAACACAGGTCAACAATAAATATAAAAAAAATAAAAAATTTAAATTAGTGTGTTGAAATTATCGTAAATTCTGAACATGTCAAGAATTAAGAATTTCATATTTTTTGGAATCCTTGAATACTTTTTTTCAAGTCGGTAATTCTTTAAACCTTATAAGCCATATTTATGTCTTACAAGGGAAGTCTCCCTGGTGTCACCTTCCGATCTTCATGAAATTTGGATATGTTGTTAAGAACGAAAATTAATTCGACACGTATTTTTTTTGGCGACACGAAATAACTCCCACATGAAATAACTCCCACCTAAAAAATGAAAAAAGTCCCAAAAAAAACTCCATACAAAGTTATGAGTTATTTCATTTGAAATAACTCCCAATTTAGTGGGACTTTTATCATTTTTGTTGGGATTTATTTCATAATTTTCGTTGGGAGTTGTTTCATATGAAAGAACTTCCACTGCAATAGCAATGAGATAACTCCCACTATTATTTCATTGTTGGTGGATGTATCTGGAACATTTTGACTTATAGAATATTATCTATATATATAAAAGAGTAATGTGACTGACTGACTGACTTATTGACTGATTCATCATCGCCCAGCCCAAACCGCTGAAGCTAGAGACTTGAAATTTGGACTGTAGGTGCACCTCCCGGAATATAGATCCACTAAGGCTGGATTTTTGCCAGTGTTGATTTTAAGGTGGTAAAAAGGGTAAAAAACTGTACTTTTGGTACTTTTTATATCTCCTAAAATAATGGTCATAGAGACTTGAAATTTGGACTGTATGTTCAGCTCCCGGAACATAGATACACTAAGGCCGGATTTTTTCCAGTGTTGATTCTAAGGGGGTAAAAAGGGTAAAAAACTGTACTTTTGGTACTTTTTATATCTCCTGAAATAATGGTCATAGAGACTTGAAATTTGGTTTGTATGTTCACATCCTGGAATATAGATCCAGTAAGGCTGGATTTTTGCCAATGTTGATTCTAAGGGGGTAAAAAGGGTAAAAAAACTGTACTTTTGGTACCTTTTATATTTCCTTAAAAAATGGTCACAAAAACTTCAAATTTGGACGGTATGATCACCTCCCGGAATATAGATCCACTAGGGCTTGATTTTTGCCAATGATGATTCAAAGGGGGTAAAAAGGGTAAAAAAACTGGACTTTTGGTACCTTTTATATCTCCTTCAATAATAGTACTAGGAACTTGAAATTTGCAATGTAGGTTCACCTCCCGGAAAAAAGATTCACTAAGTCTGGGTTTTTGCCAATGTTGATTCTACGGGGGTAAAATGGGTAAAAAAGTGTACTTTTGGTACTTTTTTTTATATACTGAAATAATGGTCTTTCAAACTTCAAATTTGAAATGTAGCATCCTTTAGTGAAGTAAAACATTCTGGTACTTTTTATAAAAGGTACTTTTTATAAAAAGTACCTTTTATAAAAAGTACCTTTTATAAAAAGTACCTTTTATAAAAAGTACCTTTTATAAAAAGTACCTTTTATAAAAAGTACCTTTTATAAAAAGTACCTTTTATAAAAAGTACCTTTTATAAAAAGTACCTTTTATAAAAAGTACCTTTTATAAAAAGTACCTTTTATAAAAAGTACCTTTTATAAAAAGTACCTTTTATAAAAAGTACCTTTTATAAAAAGTACCTTTTGTAAGAAGTACCTTTTATAAAAAGTACCTTTTATAAAAAGTACCTTTTAAAAAAAGTACCTTTTATAAAAAGTACCTTTTATAAAAAGTACCTTTTACAAAAAGTACCTTTTATAAAAAGTACCTTTTACAAAAAGTACCTTTTAAAAAATTACCTTTTATAAAAAGTACCTTTTATAAAAAGTACCTTTTATAAAAAGTACCTTTTATAAAAAGTACCTTTTATAAAAAGTACCTTTTATAAAAAGTACCGTTTATAAAAAGTACCTTTTATAAAAAGTACCTTTTATAAAAAGTACCTTTTATAAAAAGTACCTTTTATAAAAAGTACCTTTTATAAAAAGCACCTTTTATAAAAAGTACCTTTTATAAAAAGTACATTTTATAAAAAGTACCTTTTATAAAAAGTACCTTTTATAAAAAGTACCTTTTATAAAAAAGTACCTTTTATAAAAAAGTACCTTTTATAAAAAAGTACCTTTTATAAAAAGTACCTTTTATAAAAAGTACCTTTTATAAAAAGTACCTTTTATAAAAAGTACCTTTTATAAAAAGTATCTTTTATAAAAACTACCTTTTATAAAAAGTACCTTTTATAAAAAGTACATTTTATAAAAAGTACCTTTATAAAAAGTACCTTTTATAAAAAGTACCTTTTATAAAAAGTACCTTTTATAAAAAGGACCTTTTCTAAAAAGTACCTTTTATAAAAAGTACCTTTTATAAAAGTACCTTTTATAAAAAGTACCTTTTAAAAAAAGTACCTTTTATAAAAAGTACCTTTTATAAAAAGTACCTTTTATAAAAAGTACCTTTTATAAAAAGTACCTTTTATAAAAAGTACCTTTTATAAAAAGTACCTTTTATAAAAAGTACCTTTTATAAAAAGTACCTTTTATAAAAAGTACCTTTTATAAAAAGTACCTTTTATAAAAAGTACCTTTTTTAAAAAGTACCTTTTATAAAAAGTACCATTTATAAAAAGTACCTTTTATAAAAAGTACCTTTTATAAAAAGTACCTTTTATAAAAAGTACCTTTTATAAAAAGTACCTTTTATAAAAAGTACCTTTTATAAAAAGTACCTTTTATAAAAAGTACCTTTTATAAAAAGTACCTTTTATAAAAAGTACCTTTTATTAAAAGTACCTTTTATAAAAAGTACCTTTTATAAAAAGTACCTTTTATAAAAAGTACCTTTCATAAAAAGTACCTTTTATAAAAAGTACCTTTTATAAAAAGTACCTTTTATAAAAAGTACCTCTTATAAAAAGTAACTTTCATTAAAAGTGTCTTTTATAAAAGTACACTTTTTGGTACTTTTTTATTTCCTGAAATTTTATTTATAGAAACTTTTTATATTTCCTAGAATCTTAAAAATTGTAATGAAGGAGAATTCGGTAAAAAAAACATTCTGGGAAAAATATGTTTTTAAAATTCCGCTTCTAAGTGGGATAAAATAGGTTAAAAAAATGTGTATTTTCGGTACCTTTGATTTTTTTTGACGTAATAATTCTAGAAACTTAAAATTAGGAATGTAAAATCCTTTTTGTACTTTTAATATTTGCTAAAACAATGATACTAGAAAATTGAAATTTGGAAAGAAAATCCTTCGGTGAAGAAAAATCTTTCTGGAAGAGGTTCTTTTTGGAAATTCCGTTTCTAACGGGGGTAAGAAAGTGTACTTTTGGTACTTTTTTCTTTGTTCCTATAATAATGAAAAAGTGTAAATTTTGGTTGTTCTTATATTTCTTGACTAATGGCTCAAAAACTTGACATTTTAAATAAAGGATCACCTAGCACAAAAAAAAGTTTTTGGAAAATTTTATTTTAAGGGGAAAAGGGGGCAAATGGTTATTTTTACCTATCTAACTATTAAACTAAAAGCCCCAAAAAAACGCACAAGAAAGGACATATTTTAAAATTTTAAATTTTAGAACGGGGAACGAAATGGAATAGAGCAGGGAACAATATGGAATGATACTTTTTACTAAAATTTTTCGTATTTAACTTTTTTTACTCCATATTTTTTCTCTCTATATGTTTTTTCACTCAAACTTATTTTTATTCCAATTTCTTTATTCACTGAAATATTCATTCACTCAAAATCCAAAATCCCGAAATAAGGGCTCGAAAATTATTCAAATTTTATTGTTTAAATTATTCATTAAAATATTATTTTATGAAAGACTTAAATTTGTACAAGTAAATGAAACAAAGACTACGTAGGGAATTTTCTTGAAATCGGTAGAGTTATTCTGATCCTTCTATTATCCGATATTCAATGCAACCGGTAACGAAGTACCGGGATGGTAAGCTAGTTATTAATAAAATAGAATTCTTTGTGATTTCGGTACCAAATTTTTGGACGCAGTGCTTTCTAACAAATATGTATATTTCAGAAATTGTTCTACCAAAACTGGCAAGAATTTTTGAGTTAAGAGTGCACTGCAGCCGAAAATATTTTCGTTAGAATACAAAATTGTTAAAAAAAAACGGCTCATCTGATAACATACAAGATTGTTGGAAAAACACCACAGGCACTCAAAAAATTATGTTAGTAAAATCAACTGAAAATGTCTGTTAAAATAACTACTTTGTAAGTTGTTTTGGGGTCAACTACTTTGGGGTCAGTTAAATCAACTAACAATGTTAGTTATTTTAACTGACAAAATGCAACTGACTTACGTAGTAAAAACTACTTACATTTGTAGTCAAAACAACGAAAATGTAGTAAAAATAAAATAATCAATAAATATTTTTTTTTTTTTTCAAAAAATTTTTTAGAAAAAAAATTTAAAGACCAAATTTTTTCAAAGTTTTATTATTTTTTTTTTTAAAAAAAAGTTTTGAAAAATAAAAAAAAAACGAAAATTTATTTTTATTTTTTGGAAAAAAACTGAAAATTTTTCATAGATAAAAAAAAAAATTAACTACTTTAAATAACTGTTACTACATCACAGTACTTTTTTGTTAGTTATTCAAAAAAACTACTTAAAATAACTAACAGAAGTAGTTGTTTGATATTTTTCATACAAAAACAAATGACTTTGTAGTTGAAATCAACTAACTACTGTAAAATATACAAACAACTAACATGTAGTAACTTACATCATTTTCTGAGTGGGTGAAAATTTAAAAGATTTAATTAGCACTTGTTGTATAAAGCGCCGCAGGCGAAAATTTGGTACAAGTGCTAATTAAATCTTTTACATTTTCGGTAATAAACAAATTTGTCGCAAAAAGCGCCGCAAGCGAAAATTTGGTACCAAAAATCGCGGCGATTTTTGGTACCAAATTTTCGCCAGCGGCGCTTTTTACAACAAGTGCTAATTAAATCTTTTAAATTTTCGGTAACAAAAAAAGTTTCACCTGCGTCGCTATTTACAACAGGTTGTAATTAAATCTTTTAAATTTTCGGTAACATACAAATTTGTCGCAAAAAGCACCGCAGGCGAAAAATCGGTACTAAAAATCGCCGCAAATCGCACATCTAGCGATGTTTGTAGGTAACCGAATCAAGTCAAACAGAACACGCACAATCAGTGTATTTTTGCATGTTATCGAATAGCTCTTAAAAAAATCAGCCGTCAACTTTCGCATTCGGCATTTATAACATGTTTGTATTGTACCGAAAGTAAGATCAGGATCCTCATGTTTGATTTATCTGATATGTGTACATATTTTCCCTTAGTTTTTGTTGAATTTTTGTTGAGACTTTAACATTTTTTTATTGGGACCTCTTTCATTATTATTGGGAGTTATTTCATTGGCACTTATTTCATTTTGTAGGTGGAAGTTATTTCATTGCAGTTGGGACTTTTTTCATTTATTTCTCCATTGGGACTCATTTCATTTTTGGTGGGATTTATTTCATTGGGAGTTATTTCGTGGGAGTTATTTCATGTGGGAGTTATTTCGTATCGCCTTTTTTTTAGCGGCCCAAACTCATTTTTAGGTGGGGTCGATTTGTATGGGGGGAAATTATCCTTTTTCAGTTTTTTACCATTTACGCCTATTTAAACAAAATTAATATAGGCATGTGTTATATCAGATTAAAGGTATTAAAAAAACCTATCTCGTGGTGCTAACAACGGGCCAAATAAGTTAATATTTTTCGACTTCTTAGCAAAAATGTCCAAAAATTTTGGTATTTTACTCAATATGACGAAAAGTTGTGCATGTTTAGACACGTTCTTAGTACAATTAGATAGGTTTTCCAAGGACCTTTCATTTAGTATGTAACATGACTAGGTTTCTTTGCATAATATAGGAGATAAACGAAAAAAACTGAAAAATGGCCTTGTCTTCCCCCCTCCATTTTACGCCCTAAATATGAATTTGGGCCGCTAAAAAAAATACATGTCTCCTTATTTTTTCTGATCTACAAAATAAAACCAATTCCATAGAGATCCGCGGGTGACACTAGGGAGACTCCCCTTGTTAGAGACATAAAACAATTTCATAAAGATGATTACAAAATTTCATTGCAACAATTAGATTTTAGTTATCAACTAATATGTTACGATAAATGCTAACACAGAGAACTATGTGTTACCTTTAACCTATCTAACTCTATCATTATACTACCAAAATCTATGTTTGAGTGTAAACAATCATCTTTGTTTAGTATTGTGTCCCGTCTTGCAAGGTTTCATCAATGTGCTATCCAAAATAATATAGTATTTTAGAATGTATTTCTGTATATATATGGTGCTTTTTCAAAAATACCACGAAAAATATTGTTGGACCAAGTCAAACATTCGAAGCATAATGCCATACAAGGAAATAACAAATCCAAAATCAAAAATTTTATGTATATTTTACTTTTTCTACAGATACTTAACCGTTCTGAAATTTTCGAAACAAATTAAAATATAAAGTTTTGTATGTATGGGCTATCGATAAGATTTATTTGTTTTTTGCAAAAAATTCAGAGCTATGTGTGAATTTTGCAAACAAATACAAGCAAGAATTTTTCTAACAAATATCAAATAATCAATTTAATGCAGTGGCGTATACAGGGGGGTGGGCCCGGGGGCCTGGGCCCCCCGAAATGATTTCAGAAATTTCAGGATTAAGTATAAAAACCAAACAATGAAAAAGAGTTTATTCTGATTCGAGGCCTTTTCATGTTCTCCATTATGAATTAACATAACAAGTACTTATGATAACTCTACTTGCTTTATTAGGATATTCTCCCATTAAATACTCATAGAGTTTCTTGCTTTCAAAAATTTTTGGCAATTTTCAGGAATGAATTGACGATCGTTTCGGGGGTGTTCCAATTCCCCCATCATCAGAATTATTTTGAAAAATTAGGTAATACTGTTAGCATGCAAACATCAATTATTATTAATAAAAATTAAAACACACTTGATAACCCTCTTGATACGAGAGAATTTGTTTTCTATAACAGAAGGCAAACACAAAAACTGTATTTAACAACTACCGACGGTAGTATATGCAGTAACCAAAAAAACTGGCTTTCAAATTATATTTGGTGTAATGCTGGTGGAACTTCGAAAATCATATTTGCTTTCTCACTAACAATAAGTTGAGATTATTTAGAGTATGAATATTTGATGTTTGCATGCTAACAGTATTACCTAATTTTTCAAAAGAATTCTGATGATGGGGGAATTGGAACACCCCCGAAACGATCGTCAATTCATTCCTGAAAATTGCCAAAAATTATTGAAAGCAAGAAACTCTATGAGTATTTAATGAGAGAATATCCTAATAAAGAAAGTAGAGTTATCATAAGTACCCAGTCAGAAAAATACAAACGGGCCAACGTTGGAATGAAGTTGGCGGCGACCGTACCAACGTTGGCGAATAATACCCGCCCAGTCAGAAATTGCCAACCGTACCAAAAATTTTGTGTTGGTACAATATCGGGCTAGCCAAAAATACAACATTGTATAATGTAAAACAGTTTTACTAAAAATATTGTGTTGGCACAACTTTGTGTTTACATAAAACACTACACTATAGATTATAATTTAAAAGTTTAACATTTTTATTTTTTTAAAAAGTTTTCGATTTACATAGACCTCAACTCTTTAATCTAAGTGAACACTTGAGTAGTTGCTTTTTCAACCAATTTGTACAAAATGGTAACTAAAAAGCACGACATCGAGATTTTCAATACATCCCTAAGCAAAAGTTAAATCCAATGTCGTAAATTTGTAAAATCAATGTTAACCCAACGTTAAAACAAAAGTCGAGCGATCGTTGGCCACTGTTATCATTTCAACGTCGGAATGACGTCGTAGTCTTAGAAACGGGTATGATTCGCCAACGTTGGTACCGTCGCCGCCAACTTCATTCCAACGTTGGCCCGTTTGTATTTTTCTGACTGGGCGTTTCTAAGTCTACGACGTCATTCCGAGGTTGAAATGATAACAGTGGCCAACGATCGCTCGACTTTTGTTTTGACGTTGGGTTAACATTGATTTTACAAATTTACGACATGGGATTTAAATTTTGCTTAGGGATGTATTGAAAATCTCGATGTCGTGCTTTTTAGTTACCATTTTGTACAAATTGGTTGAAAAAGCAACTACTTAAATGTTCACTTAGATTAAAGAGTCTAGGTCTATGTAAATCGAAAACTTTAAAAAAAAATAAAAATGTTAAACTTTTAAATTATAATCTATAGTGTACACCCAGAAAAGTTTTACAGTAACTTTTTTACGGTTATTCAAAAAGTTTTTAGTTAAAGTTGTTATAAACGTTTTATCGTTTGTTTTTCAAAGAAAATGAAATATTGAATGATTTATACAGTTGTTTAAACAATAAACTACAAAAGTTACGGAAAAATATTTTTATCAGTTAAATTATTTGTAACTGATTATACCGTATAATTTTACAGAAGAACGGTTTTTGTAGTTTGTTATTCAAAAAATTTAATTTTTATTCCACAAAATGAAAAATTGTAAACAGTTAAAATAATTGAAATATTGTTTGTTTTTACGGAATGTCTAGTCATTTATTAACGTTTAAAAATAACTGAAAAAGTCTGTTGTTTCAAATGAAATATAAGTAGTCCGTTTTTTAAAAGGAAAAACGATTGTTTTAAACGTTTTTTCAGTTGAATTTACTTACAAAATATTTTTAGTGTAGTGTTTTATGTAAACACAAAGTTGTGCCAACACAATATTTTTAGTAAAACTGTTTTACATTATACAATGTTGTATTTTTGGCTAACCCGATATTGTACCAACACAAAATTTTTGGTACGGTTGGCAATTTCTGACTGGGTACTTGTTATGTTAATTCATAATGGGGAAGGCCTCGAATCAGAATAAACTCTTTTTCATTGCACAATTAAAAGGTCGAATAAATAACTAATTTTTATTATTTAATAAAAATTAAAACACACTTAAAAACCAAGTATAAAACACAAGTGTAAAAAAATTATAAAAAAATTTTCGAAACACATTTCAGAATCTGACAAATTTTTCTGATGGAAAATGATCCCGAATCATTTTCCATCAAAAAATTTTTCTCGCGGAAATTAAAACCGTTACTAGTCTAAGGTAAAAATATTTAAGAACTTAAAGCTGTATGTATACAATAAATGGTTTTAATCTCAGAGTCTGAAACATTTTCTATGTTCATAATAACTCAGAACCTGAGACTTTTTCTATAGGAAAAATATCTTAGAATCTAAGAATCTGAATGTTTCAGGATTTGAGCTTTTTTCTATATGAAAATTGTGTGAGATTCTGAGATTTTTGCTTAAGTGAATGTCACAGAATCTGAATCTTCGTGTTCAGGAAAAATGTTCCAGAACTTTTGAATTTTTCTATTGAAAAATGTCCCAGATTCTGATACTTTTCGAACAGGAAAAATATCTTAGATCTGAGACTTTTCTATGGGAAAAATGCCTTAGAACCTGGTAGTTTTTTTTTTGTAGCAAAATTTTACGGAATCTAAAATTTTTTCTATGTGAATAATGTCTCAGAATCTTGAACTTTTTCTATTGGAAAAATATCACAGAAAATAATAGAAAAAAATTCCGGAATCTGAGACTTTTTCTATAAAAAATGTTTTAGAATCTATGACATTTTCTTTAGAAATATCTCAGAATATCTGATGCTTTTTCTATAGCAAAAAGTCGATTCGTTTTTTTAAGGAAAAATGTCTCAGAATTTTTTTTTAGAGAAAAAATGTCTTAGAATCTGAGACTTTTTTTTATAAAAAAATGTCTCAAAATCTATGACTTTTTCCAAAGGAAAAATCTCTACAGGAATTTTTTCTCAGAATCTGAGACCTCTTCTACAGCAAAAATTTTGTATAAAAAGTGTCTCAAAATCTAAGACAAGTTTCTTGTTGAAATATAAGACCTCTTCTACAGAAAATTTTTTATCATAATCTGAAACTCTCTCTATATAAAAAGGTCTCAGAATCTGATACCTTTTCTACAGGAAATTGCCCCATAATCTTAGAACATATTATCAGAAAACAAGGTACATAATTTGAGACTTTCTATAGGCAAAATCTCTCAAAAGTATAAAACACAAGTGTAAAAAAATTATAAAAAAATTTTCGAAACACATTTCAGAATCTGACAAATTTTTCTGATGGAGAATGATCCCGAATCATTTTCCATCAGAAAATTTTTCTCGCGGAAATTAAAACCGTTACAAGTCTAAGGTAAAAATATTTAAGAACTTAAAGCTGTATGTATACAATAAATGGTTTTAATCTCAGAGTCTGAAACATTTTCTATGGTCATAATAACTCAGAACCTGAGACTTTTTCTATAGGAAAAATATCTTAGAATCTAAGAATCTGAATGTTTCAGGATTTGAGCTTTTTTCTATATGAAAATTGTGTGAGATTCTGAGATTTTTGCTTAAGTGAATGTCACAGAATCTGAATCTTCGTGTTCAGGAAAAATGTTCCAGAACTTTTGAATTTTTCTATTGAAAAATGTCCCAGATTCTGATACTTTTTGAACAGGAAAAATATCTTAGATCTGAGACTTTTCTATGGGAAAAATGCCTTAGAACCTGGGAGTTTTTTTTTGTAGGAAAAATATTACGGAATCTAAAATTTTTTCTATGTGAATAATGTCTCAGAATCTTGAACTTTTTCTATTGGAAAAATGTCACAGAAAATAATAGAAAAAAATTCCGGAATCTGAGACTTTTTCTATAAAAAATGTTTTAGAATCTGTGACATTTTCTTTAGAAATATCTAAGAATATCTGATGCTTTTTCTATAGCAAAAAGTCGATTCGTTTTTTTAAGGAAAAATGTCTCAGAATTTTTTTTTAGAGAAAAAATGTCTTAGAATCTGAGACTTTTTTTTATAAAAAAATGTCTCAAAATCTAAGACTTTTTCCAAAGGAAAAATCTCTACAGGAATTTTTTCTCAGAATCTGAGACCTCTTCTACAGCAAAAATTTTGTATAAAAAGTGTCTCAAAATCTAAGACAAGTTTCTTGTTGAAATATAAGACCTCTTCTACAGAAAATTTTTTATCATAATCTAAAACTCTCTCTATATAAAAAGGTCTCAGAATCTGATACCTTTTTTACAGGAAATTGCCCCATAATCTTAGAACATATTATCAGAAAACAAGGTACATAATTTGAGACTTTCTATAGGCAAAATCTCTCAAAATCTGAGACGTTTTCTATAGAAAAATTATACTAAAATCGGATACATTCACATTTTAATAATATGCAACATTTTTTTATAGGAAAAATGTTTAAGAATCTGTCACATTTTCCTTATAGAAAAAGCTTCAGATTCTGAGATTTTTCACAATAATTTGGGACTTTTCTATTGGAAAAACGATTCAGAATCTGAATGTTTTAGAATCTTAATAATTTTCTATAGAAAAATGTTAAGAATCTGAGAACTTTTGTTTTTTGAAAAATGTTTCTGAATCTGAAACTTTTTCTGTATGAATAATGTCTCAGAATCTATGACTTTTTCTTTGGGTAAAATGCTTCAGAATATGAGATTTTTTTTTATAAGAAAATGTCTTAGAATCTAGGAAACATTTTTTTTAATCTTATAATTCTAAAAATATTTTATACTAGTAGAATAATTTTTTAAAGGAGACTTGTAGATTGAAAATATGTTTCAGAATCTAAAACTTTTTCTTCAAAAATAAATGTGTGAAAAATAAAATCTCAGAATCTGTGACCTTTTCTTTGGGTAAAATGTTTCAGAGTATGAGACTTTTTTATAAAAAAAAAATTTCTTAAAATCTAGAAACAATTTTTGCAATTCAGAATCTGACGGTCGTAACAAATTCCAAAATATATGCAAATATAAAACTTTTTTCGAAAAAAAAAATTAAAAAATATTTTTTGGGCCCCCTGCGAAAAAAATTCCTGGATACGCCCCTGATTTAATGTAATGTCCTACTGACGAAGTAGAAATGGCTACAAAAACCATGGTCTAGGGTTAATCCACATTAATTTAATATTTAGAAGACACAATTTTCTTCTTCAATCAAAAACACAAACAACGAGTTTAATTTTTCTTGGCTTACGCAGAAAAAATATAATAAGTAGAAATACTGACAAAAAATATCACTTCAACTATGCCTTACTGTAGTGTGAAGAACAAAAAATTCTCTGCGATGGCAAAGTTTGCATAAAATAAAGTAAGTGAAAAATTAAGAAATTGTTGTTGGTCTCTAGATTAAAATGCCTTACTTGAGTTGGAAAAAAAGCTTTTCTGAATACGTCACACATTAACCTACTGTGAGTTAAACAAACTACGTTTCGCCACTGATGTTTTTATACCGATAATAGCCTAAAGGCTATTTCCATTATACAAGCGTAATTTCACCATGTTAGCGAAATATTTTTTTAAAAAATTTGGCCAGAAATTGTTCACTTATTAGACACGACTAGGTTTCAATGAAAAAAGAATTCAAAAATCTTTAGGAAGTTGGTAAATTTTGATGTGTATAATCACAATTTACCAACTTCCTAAAGATTTTTAATTCTTTTTTCATTGAAACCTAGTCGTGTCTAATAAGTGAACAATTTCTGGCCAAATTTTTTAAAAAAATATTTCGCTAACATGGTGAAATTACGCTTGTATAATGGAAATGTGTGATAGTGAAAAGTACCCTTAAGCAGTTAGGCGGCGGTGTTACAAACCATAATTGATTTAGAAGCAGGGTTCTATTCTCATGGCAGGCTAATATGTTGATAAAAAAACATAATTTAATCTTTAGAAGACACAATTTTCTTCTTTAATCAAAAACACAAACTAAGAACTTTTAATTTTTTTAAATATGTTTAAATTTAACTTTTTATAATTCTATACAAAATGTCAAATATTCACAGAGTAGTTATTTTTTATTAACGAGAAAACTGACTTTTTAACTTCAAAGTATTGTAAAAGTTCTATTTGTGCCTACACTAAGAAAATTATGTCATTAACTGTTTGTAGGTTATTTTAAAAAGTAATCAGTTAAGTTATTTTAAAAGAAAAATCATTAATTTTATTAAGGTATTCTTATTTTCTACTGTTTCTGTAGTTAAAAAAAAAATAATTTACTCTTTTAAAAACGAATTTTCTGTTACATTCATTTTCGGCAGTAAAAAATTTCTTCTATAGTTTTACTGTTTTTCAATACAAAATAAGTGAATATTCAATAGTTTTTTAATGTTTTGGTTAGTCATTAAATTAACATTTAAAATTGACTGTAATATGTTTTTATTTTAAATGAAAAAACAGTGGAATGGTTTTTAAATAAAATTTCATTTGTTTTACGTGAATATTCACTGGAATGTACCTACACAATTTTTTGAGTGTATTTTTTTAAGTTCTAAGTTCTCGATATGTTAAATTTTTTCTACTGTAACTCAACAATTCTGGAGTTTTCGAACTAGACCTTTTGTATAGATTTTGGGATATCGATTGGCATCATGTGATTTTGGAAAAAATTCAGAACAGATTCTGAATTTCTAAATTTTCGGATAAAAATAGTTATTTTACAAAATGAACCCAGTCACAAATATACAATCCATAGAAAACGCATTACAAATAAAATACAACTTATTTCTATATATGGGGCATTCCATGTGAAATCGGACACTTTGAAAAACTTTTTTTTTAGATTTTCCCAATTTGCTTACAGTTTTTAGTACCCTTCGAAAACTCCTTCGTGGTAAATTTTCAGATTTTTTTGATGACCCTTTCAAAAGATATCGAATTTTTAAAAATTGGTAGTTTGTTCCTTTACTCAAAATTCTTTTAATCATAACTTCTTCAATAATGGTCCAAATCTCAATTTTTTTTTTTTTAATGTTTGCTTTTTTACGTACTTTCTAAAAAAAAATCCCAAAAAATTCTTAAAAGCGCTCTAGTATGCGATTTTTAAGTTTTAAAATTTAAATCTCATTTTTGAAAATGTTTGTACTCTTCGATTTTTTTTAAATTTTTTTGTGTAAAACTTCCATCAATTCTACAAATTTTTTGCCCAGGAAGATCGTGGGATATCGATTATTACTATTTTTTAAAATTTTTTGAAAAAATTTTATTGTAATTTTTCAATCTTAAAATCATTTTTACGGCTCCAATGGTGCGTCATAGAGGGGTCCTTTGTAAGACCGACCCCCATTAATTTTAACGTCTTAACATTTCTTTGAAACAAACTATTACCCTATCTCCAATTTCTAAGGGGGCTCCCACACAAAACGACATTTTGTAAAATTTGTTCCAACCGCTCTAACTGCCCTAATAGTGCCCTTATAGCAACAAAATGTATGACCGACACACAATATTTTTTTAGTCCAAACATTTTCTCTGAACACACATACCCTCTATCTTTAACTGTTAAGGCGGTCCCCATACAATTTTTTTTTTTTTTTTGTAAATTTGTTGGTACTGCGCAATAACTCCCAAATGAAATAAGTCCCAATGCAATAATTCCCAATGAAAGAAATTCCAAGAGAAATGAATTAACTCCACACTTTAAAAAATGAAATAACTCCCAAAGAAAAAATGAAATATGTCCCAATATTTGGGAGTTATTTAAAATCAAAATAATAACTCCCAAAAAAAATGAAAGAACTCCCAATGAAATAAGTGCCAAAGAAAATGAAATAAGTTCCCATTGTTTTGCCTCCGGCAGGGCTTAGGAATTACATACTCCATGCATTAAACCCACCCTCTCTGCAAACCAAAGCTATTTTGGTTATCAGGCCTTTTAGAGGCATAACAAATTTGATAGCGTAAAGGCCTGCTACCATAGAAAACTTTACTTTGCGGAGAGGGTGGGTTTAATGCATGGATTTTGTAATCCCTAAGCCCAGCCGAAGGCCGGCTACGCAGTAAAAGTTTTAAGCAAAAAAAAAACAAATACACAGAGGTGTATATTGTTTTCAATTAAAATGAAATAAGTCCCACCATTGATGAAATAACTCCCAATGCTTAACAAGAAATGAAATAACTCCCAATCTATTTTTTGTTGGGGTTTTTTTCATTTGGAAGTTATTTCATAATGAAATAAATCCCAACAAAATTTGTGCAATAAGTCCCACTACACTGGGACTAATTTCATAATGAAATAAGTCCCAAATCGTATGTAAAATTTTTGGGAGTTGTTTCATCTTTTTTTTGGGAGTTATTTCATTTGGGAGTTATTGCGCAGTACCAAATTTGTTTTATTTAATCAGCTTCTACCGGTCCAATGGTGCGTCCGAGAGGGGTCATTACTGAGACCGACCCCCATTTATTTTTACCCTACAACATTTTTATAAAACATACCTACGCCCTATCTCCACTCCCTAAGTAGGCTCCCATACATATAACAGTTGGAGCAAATTTTATAAAAATGTAATTTTGTATGGGAGCCTACTTAGGGAGTGGCGATAGGGCGTAGGTATGTTTTGAAAAACTGTTGTAGGGTAAAAATAAATGGGGGTCGGTCTCACTAATGACACCTCTCGGACGCACCATTGGACCGGTAGAAGCTGATTAAATAAAACAAATTTACAAAAAAAAAAAAAAAATTGTATGGGGACCGCCTTAACAGTTAAAGATAGAGGGTAGGTGTGTTCAGAGAAAATGTTTGGACTAAAAAAATATTGTGGGTCGGTTATACATTTTGTTGCTCTAAGGGCACTATTGGGGCAGTTAGAGCGGTTGGAACAAATTTTAAAAAATGTCGTTTTGTGTGGGAGCCCCCTTAGAAATTGGAGACAGGGTAATAGTTTGTTCCAAAGAAATGTTAAGACGTTAAAATTAATGGGGGTCGGTCTTATAAAGGACCTCTCTATGACGCACCATTGGAGCCGTAGAAATGATTTTAAGATTGAAAAATTACAATAAAATTTTTTCAAAAAATTTTAAAAAATAGTAATAATCGATATCCCACGATCTTCCTGAGCAAAAAATTTGTAGAATTGATAGAAGTTTTACCTGATCTCAGAAATTTTTAAATTTTCTAGAGAATTGGATGTGTGTTTTTTGCTACCTCGATTTTCAGGTTTAATTTAAAAAGTTCAGACAAAGTTCGGAATTTTTTCAAAACTCTATAAAATAAATGAGTTTTTCTTAAATTTCTGAGTTGTTAATTATAAAGCGATTTCATGCAAAATTTGTTCAATTTTTTCAAGTTTGACCACGCCTATCTCGCCCATTTTTACGAAAAACTAAAACTCTTGTTCCACGATTTGTTAGTTCCATATAATGCTATAAGCATGGACAGGGCCTTCGTGCAATAATAAAGAATGTTTTTGGCGCCTTAAATTTGAACAGAAAGCCTTAAAATATGCACTAAAAACTACAAAAATATTCATTAAAAATATAAAAATAGTGCATATTTACATTAAAAAAAAATAAAAATTCTGGAATAAAAATAAAATAAGACAATTATTTCGTGTTTGACCTCGAAAATAATTGTGGAGCCTGTTGGGCAGCAAATTGAAGATGTTTCCAAAAAAAAAATTTCTTGAAAAATGGAAAAAATAATCTAAAACTTAAATTTATTACAAAATATGACCCACAAATATGCATTTTTAGCAGAATATGCAAATATATGCATTATCTGCAAAATTATGCACTAATTAATCGATGCCATTTGAAAGCAAATTCTTTCATTTGCAAAGAAATAACAGATCAAAAATTTAACGCCTTTTCGCAATCTTTTTAAGAAGGTTAGGATTTAAGTGACTGTTGACGCTATACATAGACTCTGAGGTCTGTTGTGACATTACGGGAAAAAATTGATGTACGAGAAAATAAAACTTTTTGATTTACTTCGACAATAGTTTATGTTAATATATTAAAAAAAAATATATAAAAATGAGGAATATTTTCCGCTTTGACAACTTATATTTTGTGTGTAAAGCAAGTTTAATTCTTGTTAGGAATCATAGCTTGTTCCATGAGAGTACTAGTGGCCCTACAACCAAAAACTATAATATATGATATCAATAGTTACTTTAAAAATCCATTCCTTTGATTTCTAAATTTGTACCTTCAAAATTTATTTAACAGGACACTCTAATATTCATGCATTACTACATATGTATCTAACTACAAACAAATCCACACATACAAACAAAGTTATATTCTAAGGGTTAAGCTTTATATAAACCAGTGTCATACTAGTTGTAAGGCAAATATGTTGTGCCTTCTAATCTTTGTATAAGTTTTTTTTCATTTTTCTTCTGTGTATTTTCTGAAAAGTTTAGACAGACAAAGTTTTGTGGTAAATTTGAACAACTGTAATTTTCTTTGCTCTGTGTTGGATTTAATAAAAATAGAGAAAAAGAAAATTAAAAAAGAAATTTTGTGTAATTTTGTTGATGTTGTTTGTAATTCAATGTTGTTAATACTTTTTTTTGTATATTTGTTTTGTTATTTAATTAAAGAGGATTTAAATAGTTCTTTGGTTTTATTTCCTAAGATTAAAGAGGAAAAATAAATTATTTTGAAACACGTTGTTTAATGGATAAAATTCTCTTAGGAAATATGTATTTGAAGAATTTTTTAAAGAAAATAAATGTATAAGGAGCCTTTATGTATTTATTTTGGTAATAGTATTATTCTAACACAATGCGTATACTTTATTTTATTTTAATTGAAAATGTTGATTTATTATTCATACGCACTGGTGTACTTTAGAGTTAAAATAGCCTAGTTTTTTGCAGATCATCCCAGAAAAACTTTGGTAATGGGTGGTGATTATATAGCACATTACCAGGTAACGTATATACCTTATTTGTAGCATTATTTTAGGATGTCTTACCAAACATTTGTTCCACAACGTATTATTTTAAAGTGAAAATAATGCTTTACTAATAATTTGTTACGAAATGCATGATTATTGGAAAAAATGTTTTTCATAATTATTATTTCTAACCATTAAATCATGGATGACTTATATTTGGTAACATTATGTATTATTTCAAAGTTTAAAATAATGCATTATTTATAATTGGATTCATAATGCATTACAATAACATAAAAAATAAATATTTTATAAAAAAATGCATAAGTTTAAACTAGAGATGGGCTCACGACAGGAATTTTTCAATGACACACACTTACCCACGAGCATATTTTATCTTCATACACTCACTTACAATCACGTGAGAAAATTTAATACAAAATTACTTTTTCACTCCTCGTAACACCTTATATATTATGTTGTGGTATGCTATATTTTATACCTTACTCGTATGCTTTGCTATAAATTTGATCAATTATTTTATACCTTACTGGTATTCTTTGTCGTAATGTGGATGCATTACTTTTAGTCTCATCCCCTGGTAAAATCATCAGTGCTGCAATGTATAAAATATTAATTGATATATTTCAGTTATCTTTGATTAAACCAATGCTAGAATTGAGTGAGCGGTTAATCAATATTTTTTTGTTATTTTTGATTGAGCCAATGCTTGATTTGAGTGAGTGGTTAATCAATATGTTACAGTTATAGTGTTTTTTGTCAATCTTTTTTTTTTTAATTGTTTTTAAATAGTTTTTTTGTGCTTTATGTTATTTTTTCTCTTCGCTTTGTGTGCGTTCATGTACAGTGCTATTTTGCGACTAACGAAAATTAAAACAAAAAAACATTACAGCGCTCATCGCATTGATAGTCGAAGCCTACTATGATGATTTTTTTAATTGATTCAAGTAAAATTTAATTGAATGTCAAATTTTAAGCTGAGCAAATATTTAATTATTTTTTTCCATCGAATATTTTTTTCTGTGTATCATGTTATGAATAATCGTTACCTGTAAGCATACTTTTTGTTCACATGTAATAAGGTACCAATAACCTAATACAAAATATGTTACTGGTAAATACAATTTCTGACGCGGTTTGCTAAATATCTGTCTTTGATTATCTAAGTGAAATCAGCAGAAAAATCTGTCGATACAGGAGAAAAATCTGCTGATCACAAACAAATGCAAGAAAATTTTCTAAGTTTTTTTTAGTGTTATTTTTTTTTTTTTTAAGTGTTAATAATTTTTTAAGTTGTACGGTTTTCCTAGAATGAAATTTCCAAGTTTTTTTTTTAAGTTCAAACAAAAAAAGAACTTACAAAATTTTATCCAAAACGACATAACTAAATATTATATTTTTTAAAATTTTAATAATATTACGGAGGAACAAAATTTAAGAAATTTTATGCTTATAGAATGCCGTCCATACAGTGTTGCCAATTTAGCCATTCTCCGGCTAGATTTAGCTCCTTTTGAACTCGTTTAGCCGGAGAAAAAGACATTTAGCTCTTAGCCGTTTTTTTTAGCCATTTTCGAAAATATTTTAGCAGTTTTTTAGCCATTTTTGAGTTTTCGGTTAAAAAGTAATTTTTAGGCCTCTGTTCTGTCTATCAAAACTTTTCAATTCACATGAAAATTTCCGAATCACATGAAATCAAGTTTAGTGATTTGTTGATCACGTTTTCATTCGAAGTTGAAATCAAATAATGAAAATTTAAAAAATTATAAGGAAATAAGTGCATTCGTTTTACTTCCACCAAATTTTATTTATGTGAAACAAAACGAAAACGAAATTCGGATGTGAAATCTTGAAGACCAAAAAAAATCGGAAATTTTCATGTCACATTTTTTATGTGAATTACTTTTTTTGGAACAGCGGCCTTAGTGGGTTTTTTATACTAAAATAAAGAATTTGTTGGTTTTATGTTTGTACAGATCGATCACAGACTTTAATACTATTAGTTACTTATAAAGGTTTGAAAAATATAGGAGCAAGTTAATTTCTAAAAATTACAGACATTTCTGGTATTCCCATACCGGTTTCAAAAACTTTAGTTATGTATTATCATCAGCAGGATTCAAATGTTGGTTAGTTTGTTTTTCATATTTTTGAATTTTTATTAACACCAGTTGTGGAATAAAACCACGGATATTTTTGTGATATTCATATCATAAACAGTATAGTAAATTTTAGACGATCTAGTGATGCCCGTTTCTCTGTCTTTTAAAAATACGCTAACGTTAAAAACTCAACTTGGGGGCTGATTTGCCGAATCTTGACATATATATTTTTGGAATTCTTCTGGTCAGATTTCAGCGAAAACGGTCCCATGAGTAGAAAGTTTAACCTTGAATTCACGTGTTGAAAAATTTATTTGAACCTAAAGTAACTAAAAATTTTTTTACTAAAATAAATTTTTTGTAGTCAAAATTTTTATATACAAATATTTTCAAAAACATTTTTTATATAAAAAATTTTAATCATTAAAAAAGTAGTTTGTGTTTTTCTGATTGAAGAAGAAAATTGTGTCTTCTAAAGATTAAATTAAATGTGGATTTACCCTAGACCATGGTTTCTGTCGCCACTTCTACGTCATCAGTAGGCAATTACATTAAATTGATTATTTGATATTTGCTAGAAAAATTCTTTATATGTTTCTTTTATCAATAGACTAGCCTGACATGAGCTTCGAACCTGTGTCGTTAAATCACTCATGTTTTGTAAGCCGTAGCTATAACCACTAGGCTATACTCGGTGTACAAACATCAGTGACTCTCTTCATTTTATCTTAAATATGTCAAAACAGTAACAAAAGATCTCTTTATTTTAATTTATGTATAAAAAACGTTTCAAAATATGATTTTACAATAGTTTTTCTTAAAAAAGTAAAATATATATTTTAGCCTTTTTAGACATTTTTTAGCCGTTTTTTCGAATGAATTTAGCCGTTTTTAATTACCAAGTTCTGGCAACACTGCGTACATAATTACTAGTAGATTTTGGTATGCTGATTCCGAATATGTGCTCCAAATGTCAAAGTTAGCTTTAGTTTTTGAGATATTCTCAAAATAAGTTTTTTTATAAATTCAGGTCATTTATTTTTTTTTTTTTTGCAAATTAGCATTAAGATGGAGACCGTTACAATTTTTTGTTAAATTGTGTTTCATCTACAGACTATACTCTATCATTGAGGCTTAAACGGCTAAACCGATTTTCATGAAATTTTTACAACAGATAGTACTTACCGAGGCGTAATATATTGGCAATTAAAGATAACGATCGGACAAAGTGGCGTAAAATGCCACGCCTTTTTTATTTTATTATACGTTATTTCTGCCTTTTCTGCAATCACTCTTAAACGGCTCTACCGATTTCCATGAAATTTTCACCACAGATCCTACCAACCGAGTCGAGAACTATAGGCCATAAAACATAGCAATCAGATAATGGGGCGTAAAATCCCACTCCTCTTTTTATTTTATTGAACGGTATTTTAGCCTGTTCCTTAATCATGCATAAAGGGCTGAACAGATTTTAATAAAATCTTTATCACATATATTGATGACTGAGGCGGGAACTATAGGTCATAAAAGAGAGAAATCGGACAAAGTAGCGTAAAATGTCACGCCCTTTTCATTGTATTGATCGTTATTTCTCCATATTCTGTAATCAGCCTTAAACGGCTGAACCGATTTTAATGAAATTTTTACCACAGGTAGTAATAACTGAGGCGGGAATTATCTTTATATAAAAAATGTTTGTGTCGGATACGTGTTACTAAAACACAAGAACCGCTGGACCGAATGATACCAAACTTGGACAATATATTAGTTTAGTCTGGAGCCAGGTCTCTTAAGTTTAAATTTGCAATATTTAAATTTTTTGTATTTATGGTACGATTTGGCTAAAATACGCACAAAATATTTATTAAACAAAAATAAGTTTCCGGATAAATTTGAAATTGATAGGTGGCGCTGTTGTCGATTTAATTCTAAATTCAGTTACAAGATGGCTCAAATTCACATGATATATTTATGAAACAAAAATAAGTTTTCTGATAAAATTTGGACCCTGTAGATGGCGCTGGGGTAAATTTATTAACAAAATTCTTCATTTCAATGAAATTTTCCGACACTTGAATGAATATATCGTCACCTAAAACGCAATGGGGCCCTAACTAACATTTTATTAATTTTACAGGAGAAGTAAAAAACAGTAGAAAAATTTTTAATTTGTTAATAACTTTGTTGGTTTGATTGAATTGTGCTAAAATTTTGTGAGGACGTACGTTTTGTTAATATGTATCAAAATTAATCACAAAATTATTAAAAAATGTATTTCTATTTGCGTTCATTGGCGATTTCGCAATTCACATGTTTCTAATTTTTGGCTATAAAATCGCTAATTTTTATTATGTGACCCAAATTTTTTGTTGGGACGTGTATGTTAATAAAATACACCAGAATCTATCAAAATACCGATTTCGATTTTTTTTTTACAGATTCAGCAAACAGATTCAGTATTTACTTAAAATGTCTATTTCAACAGCAAAATTTGCTAATTTTAATTGAAAGTCATTTTACAGATTTTCTGACCGAGTTTTTTTTTTTTTTTGTGTGTACAAATTAAGGTTTATAACATTACACAGAGGGCCAGACAGATCGATTTCCGGCCAAAAGTCCTTATTTGTAAATTCTCAAAAAATTTTTTACCAGTTTGTTGGGCATATATAGAAGCAGGTTTTCTGAATTTATCTTTATGATCCAATTACGCCCTTTCCTTTGACAGGTCTTCAAATTTTAAAAAGTTGGTAAAAAATTTTTAAAAGTTGAGATATTTTTTTAATTTTTTTTTCAAACTTCTATTGCTAATGTTTAACTTTTTGTTTGAGTGGTTCAACCTTATATATAAGCTTTTGTAACGAAAATAACATGGACAAATATAACTCATCTGCCTGGCAGCAATTCGGGTTTTTGTGAAAAAAGTTATAATTTGTTTGCCATATACCTCGCGCCGAAAAAATTCTCAGCGATCCTCAGTTCGATACAATCGGTCTATATTTTTTTTTTTTTATATAAAATGGATCCATATCTTTCGAAAAAAGTTGCCCGAACTTGCTCGAAATGATAAATGGCGAAATTACAGCTATATATGCAGTGGTCCAGGATTTGTTTAAAAAAAAATAATTTAACCCAAAATAATGTTTTACGGCTTGAATAGTTTTTTTATCGTCAGAGAGTTCCTTAAGTGTAGGAATTTCCAAAATAAAGAAAAAAAGTGAATAATTTGTCGTCACCATTTCCAAAAGCTTTTCTGAAACTAAGTAAGTCATTTACACCATTTCCATATTTATATCAAAACCCGAGTAAAAATTTTTATATGATGCAATATATCATGATATGTAACACAATATATATTTATATGCCATTTAATCCGAATAATGGTGGATGTGTTTGCATTAAGAAAGATCAACGTGTATAAAATATGATTTGATTTGATCCGAGTTTTGACCAGACATTACCACACAGAGAAAAATAAATTTCCAACTGAATTTTTCAGTTGTAGAAACTTAAAATTCGGTTGCTGCTACTAAATTTCGATGTGGAAGACGAATTTTTTAGTTGTTTCACCCGAGTAAAAATAAACATATATTACAATATATAACTTGATACAAACATAATAAATTATATATGATTATACATCCGTGAGATATTTTCTAAATTTTTTTAATGCAGTCATATGTAGTAATATATAATTGAATCATGATTCGGATTAAAAGGTGTACGGTTGATATAATTATATAAAATTACATGAGGGTCAATACAAAATTTGTTTTTCTGTATAATTTAATATAAAATTATATATATCCAATTCTGTTCCATATATAACACTATATGTTTCCATTTAACCAACAATTTTCTAAGTTTTTAAGGCAAAGTATAAGAAACTTTTTAAAATGTTCCTAAACATTTCCTTGTTAGGGTTATGTATATCACCTATCTGGTTCGAAGCGTACCCGAACATTTTTTTTTTAAGAAAATTATATGTTTGGTGAATGTATCGTTGACCTGTGGTGTAACTCAACCCAAACCAAAAAACACCAGGATTTTACATGTTTTTATGCAATTAGATCTAATTAGATCCACTAATATATGGCAATGTCTGGTCAAAACTCGGATGAAATCAAATCATATTTTATACAAATTGATCTTTTTTAATGCAAAAACATCCACCATTTTTCGGATCAAATTGCGTTTAATTATATATTGTATTACATATCAATATATATTGCATCATATAAAAATTTTTACTCGGGCAATTAAAAGACTGTTGTTTTAACAAAACTTAGTTGTAACTACCGATATTTAGTTGTTTTAACCTTAATACAAATGCATCAACCGAATTTTTGTTGCAACAACTGAATTTCAGTTGGAAATTAGCAAATTTGTTTTCTGTGTGCATATTTCAGTGGATACAATTAGATCTAATTGCATAAAAACATATAAAATCTTGGTGTTTTTTTGGTTTGGGTAAGATACACCACAGGTCAACGATACATTCACAAAACATATAATTTTCTAAAACAAAAAAATTGTTTGGGTACGCTTCGAACCAGATAGATGATAAACATAACCCTAACAAGTAAATGTTTAGGAACATTTAAAAAATTCCACATACTCTGCCTAAAAAACTTCCCAAGTAAAAATGTGAAGGATCAGTATTGATCCGAAAAATAGATCGATAAGAGTAGATCAGTTTTAAATATATATATAAAAGAATATATATAAGTATTTTTATTCGGGTTTTTGGTTACTTGGAAACATTTATAGTTATATATGGAACAGAACGAGTTATATATATAATTTTGTATAAAATTATACAGAAAAGCAAATTTTGTATTGACCCTCATATTATTTTATATAGTTAAATCAACCGTACACCCTTTAATCCCAATCATGATTAAATTATATATTACAACATATTTAAAAAATTTAAAAAATATCTAACTGATGTATAATCATATATGATTAATTATGTTTGTATTAAGTTATATATTGTTACATATGCTTATTTTTACTCGGGAAATAAAAGAAATATATGTAAAAAATATGTGCGTAGATATAACTTCAGACACTCTTAATACTCTAAAAACTAATTTTTAATTAGATCAGACAAAGTTAAAAAATCTAGCCGCCACACAGTGGGGAAAAATGGATTTTTTTTGTCCAATTTTGCCTACAGGTCGCAATTCTTAGCCGATTTTAGTTTTACTTTTTTTGAATTTTAGCTAATAAAATTCCGCATCGATCTGTCAAGGCGGATTTCTTAAAAACCTTTTAGTTTTCTTTTAATATTTTTTTTAAATTTCAGAAAATATTCATTTTTGTAGAATTTTTGATCTAAAATTTTTAATAGGCAAGGGACGAATAAGCTGTATAGATTAAAGGTATTTGAACCCCTTATAATCTATGTGATATGCATTGGTTAATTAATTATTACACTCATAAAAGATTTACAGTTACTGTTTAACAGTCAAACAAATATTTTTTATGAATTTTCTTACAAGCTTCCCCATCCCAGAACTATTAACAAACTGTCTTTCGAACAGTAGAACATTTGCCCCAAAACCCCTCCTTAAAATCCGAAACTGAAATCCAATCGGCAGTTGATGAATTCTCAAATATTCTCTCTTCAGCCGTAAAAGTATCTACACCACAGATACAAAAAAACTTTAAAGGCAAATATAAGCTACCAATAAGAATCGAAGAACTCATCACTGAAAAAAGAAAATTACGTAGGCAATGGCAACAAAGTCGATCCCCAGCTTTAAAAAGTCTCCTTAGACGATGTCAAAAAACTCTTAGCTCTGCCTTAATGGATAATAAAGAGTCCTCCCTAAAATGCTACTTGGAGAATCTAGACCCAACAAATAATTCTGATTACAGCCTATGGAAAGCCACAAAAAAGTTAAAACAACCCACAAATTATGAATCACCCATTCGTCTTAGCAATGGAACATGGGCCAAAAGTACAGCAGAAAAGGTTTCTTCTTTTGCCGATCACTTAGAAAATGTTTTTAGTCCAAACATCACAAGCTCTCATATACTTCCACCAATAATAGATGATATTGTTTCATCTCCTTTTCGAATTCGGTTATCGACCCTGAAAGTAAACGTAAGAAATCTAAAGAAAAAAAAGTCTCCTGGTATGGATAGAATCACTCCAAACATGATTTGTGAATTGCCAAATGAAGCTCTAAAATTAGTCCTATGGATCTTCAATGCTATCTTACGCACTGGTATTTATCCTTCTTCGTGGAAAGTATCGGAAATAATAATGATACCGAAACCAGGAAAAGACATAAGCCACGTTACATCGTATAGGCCAATAAGTTTACTGTCGATATTATCAAAACCCAGCAAAACTTAGATTACCAAATAAGGTATAAAATAAGGTATATGATCTCTTATTTTATACATTGCAGCATTGATGATTTTAACAGGCGATGAGACTCAAAGTAATGCATCCACATTATCACATAGAATACCAGTAAGGTATAAAATAAGTCATAAATTTATAACAAAGAATACCAGTAAGGTGTAAAATATATGATATTTTATAGGTTACGAGTAAGGTGTATAATATAGCATACCAGAACATAATACATAAGGTGTTACGAGTAGTGAAAAAGTAATTTTGTATTAAATTTACTCACGTGATTGTAAGTGAGTGTAAGTAGATATAATATGCTAGTGAGTGTGTGTCGTTAGAAATTTCTTGTCGTGAGCCCATCTCTAGTTTAAACTTATGCATTTTTTTATAAAATAATTATTTTTTATGTTATTGTAATGCATTATGCATTTAATTCTAAATAATGCATTATTTCAAACTTTTAAATAATACATAATGTAACCAAATATAAATCATCCATGATATATTGTTTAGAAATAATAAATATGAAATACATTTTTCCAATAATCATGCATTACGTAGCAAATTATTAGTAATGCATTATTTTTCACTTTAAAATAATACGTTGTGGAACAAATGTTTGGTAAGACATCCTTAAATAATGCTACAAATAAGGTATATACATTACCTGGTAATGTGTTATATAATCACTACCCATTACCAAAGTTTTGCTGGGAATTATTTGAAAAAATATTCTCCGACATAATTTCATCTTATATTGAGACGCATCAAATTATTCCCATGCACCAATTTGGATTTAGAAAGAAGCATAGCACAACAAGTACTGAACAAGTTCACCGTATTGTCACTCATATAAGGAAAACTTTTGAAGACAAACAATATTGCTCCGCCTTATTTATTGACATTTCCCAAGCCTTTGACAGAGTGTGGCATGATGGTTTAGTTCACAAAATTTGCACTCTTTTGCCACCAAACTCACACAAACTACTAAAATGCTATCTCACAGATAGATCATTTATAGTGAAATCTAAAAACTATACCTCAAATAGTAGAAAAATCTCAGCAGGAGTTCCCCAAGGTAGTATATTGGGCCCATTATTATACATTTTATACACAGCTGATATGCCAACACATCCACTTACTCACACCTCTACTTTCGCTGATGATACAGCGTTTATGTTCATGCACAAAAATCCGTCAGTGGCTACCAATATACTTCAGTCCCACATTCATAACATAGAAAATTGGTTAGATCTTCCATAGATAAGGATAAACGAAACAAAGTGCGTTCATGTTACATTTACCCTAAGAAAAGAAACTTGTCCCAAACTCAAAATCAATAACATTACTATCCCATCTCAAACTCACGTTAAATATCTTGGAATTCACCTCGACCGCCGTCTCACATGGACTCAGCATATAGAATTCAAAATGTACTCAAATCAAAATAAAATCTGCTCAATTAAGCTGGCTCTTAAATAAACATTCTACTCTTAGCTTGGACTATAAAGTGCTATTGTATAAAGCTGTTCTTAAACCGATATGGATGTATGGTATACAGCTTTGGGGAACAGCGTCGTCCTCAAACATAGAAAAATTACAAAGAAGACAGTCCAAACTTTTAAGGCTTATCACTGGAGCTCCATGGTATCTCCGTAATGCTAATATTCACAACGACCTCAATGTTCCAACAATTAAAGAAGAGATCAAAAAAAAAAAAAAAAAAATTGTTTTCGTTTTAGTTAATATTAAAAGAAAATTCGTTTGTTTCACATACAAATATTCTAAACAACTTTTTGAACGTTTATTCAAATACATAACTGTCTTTTAAATATAATTTTCCGTAACGTTTGTTTTTTTCAGTTATTTAAAAAACAAACCACATTATTTTATTTGTCGTTTGTTATTTGTCAGTTATTTAAAAATTTCTAAAATTATATTTTTTTTTTTTTGAATTTGAAAATGAAATTTAGTTGCTGAAAATATAAGTAGCTTGTGGCACAGAGGGTAGCGTGCTGGGCTATCAGCCAGAAATTATGAGTTCGATTCTGCTCAGGTTCGAAGTTTTTTAAAATTATTTCTAAAAAAATAAATAAAAATGAATGTAAATTTCCGTTATTTTAACCGTTTTTTCCGTAAAATTTTGTCAGTCATTTTTTACGGATTTTTAAGTTATTTTTACGGATTTCAACAGTTATTAATTAACATTTAAAAATAACTGAGAAATGTTTTTGTTTTAAATGAAATGTAAGTAGTCCGTTTTTTAAATAAAGTTTCATTTATTTCAAACGTATTTTCTGTTGAATTTACTTACATAATATTTTAAGTGTAGTTTGCTTTTTATAAACATATAAAAAAAACTCAAAATTGTTCACGTTTAAGTAAGTACATAATTTGAGATAATGTACCAATTTCAATGAAATTTTTTTAGATTAAAGCTTATCATTTTCTTAATCATTATTGGAAAACAAAGTATTTTTGAAAAATAGTTTAACCCTTTTTTCGAATTTACAACGTAACAATATGTATTTTTTTTAAACAGACTAAAAATTTATTTTTAAATTCCAAAAATGCTAAGGCAAAATTATAGCGAAAATTAAAATATTTTTTTTTTTAATTTTTTGTTTGCCAATTTTGACTGAGCACAAAATAAGATTTAATTTAAAAAAATTTCATTGAAATTGGTTCACTATTTTAAAAGATATGACCTTTTATAAGTGAAAATTTTTGAATTTTTATCTGGTTATAAAAACAAAATAATAGTATATTAGCCATTGTTGACCACATCGTTGATAAGGGGTTTTAATACCTTTAATTTGGTCTATACAGCATATTCGTCCCATGCCTAATACATTTTTTATTGCAAAAATACTGAAAAAATGAAAATTTTCTGAACTTTAAAAAAATATTAAAAGAAAACTAAATTCCTTTTTCAAAAATTCACCATGACAGATCGATGTGGAATTTTATTAGCTAAAATACAAAAAAAAAAAAAACTAAAATCGGTTAAGAATTGCGACCTTTAGGAAAAATTGGATAAAAAAAAGTCAATTTTTCCCCACTGTGCGCCATATTGTTTCCGTCACATTAAATTTTATCAGTTCGGTTCTAAGATAACAGACCCGGAAATTTACTAGGCCACACTTTCAGTTTGCTTCAACAAAGAAAAGGGATATAACTGTTTTTTAATTACTTGTAACAAATTTTCCTAAGCATATTTAGTCCGCCATTTTGTTTTTCAAAATTCATGCCAGTAATTCAGATTTAGTAACTCCAAAACCCCCCTTAAAACAAAATTTGAGTTAAATCGGCCAATTATTAAAAAAAATTGTCCGCCATATTGGATGCTCCATTTTGATTTTTTTGTTTTTATGTAGTTAAATTTTGAAATCAGCGACCGAGAAATACTCTAGAAGCACATTTTCAGCCGGATCCAACAACGATAAAGACTTTTGGCCGGAGTTGGATCATTCTTTAAACTTTAAGAAGCATATTTAGTCCGCCATTTTGTTTTTCAAAATTTGGAGTAACAATTCTTATTCAGTCGGACAATTTAAAAAAAAAAATGTCCGCCGTATTGGATCCGTCATTTTGATTTTTTTGGTTTTTAGCTAAATTTTGAAATCAGCGACCTCAAATTCATCTACTTAGAAGCACATTTTCAGACGGATCCAACAACGATAAAGACTTTTGGCCGGAATTGGATCATGCTGACCCTGTGTGCATTATTGAAAAAAAAACAAGTAAAAAGGTTAAATTCGGCCTTGCCGAATGTAGTGATACCTTCTACAATTTCAAAGAGATTATTGCAAAAACTTTATTAAAAAGGAAATTACTTAAAAAAAAAAAAATTGAAAAAATCTCCGGGAAAAAAAATTGGGTAAAAAAAACCCGCTATTTTTTTCTTTTTTTTGTTAAAAAATATGTTTGAAGTTGTTTAAATATCATTTAGTGTTCAATTATGTTCACATATGTAAGTCAACCAGCAGCCGAATTAATGCATTTTCTATTTTTAGGTTATGTTGAATGTACTAAAATTTTTGAGATGTCCTTTCATTTTCGTTCATAACTTTTAAACCGCTGAACCGATATCGCTCAAATGCAACACCAAACTTTTCGGGAGAACTTCCAATAAATATGTAAAGTTTAAGTTATCTCCGTGTAATATTTTGGCCGTGATCACCATTTCCACAGACAGACGGACATCTCTATATAGAATGTCTTTAAATCGATCGGGAATCATTAATATATATACTTTATGGTATCCCAGACCGATATTTTGATGAGTTACAAACGGAATGACAAACTTATATATACCCTCTATCACTACACTATTTACAGATGTAATTCGAAATACACCATTTACAGATGTAATTCGAAAAAGATCAATTGTAATTCGAAGATTCTATTTGTAATTCGAAGATTCCATTTGTAATTCGAAGATTCCATTTGTAATTCGAAGATTCCATTTGTAATTCGAATACTCCAATTGTAATTCGAAGATTCCATTTGTAATTCGAAGATTCCAATTGTAATTCGAAAAAGATCAATTGTAATTCGAAAAAGATCAATTGTAATTCGAAAAAGATCAATTGTAATTCGAAAAAGATCAATTGTAATTCGTAAAAGATCAATTGTAATTCGTAAAAGATCAATTGTAATTCGAAAAAGATCAATTGTAATTCGAAATAGATCAATTGTAATTCGAAAAAGATCAATTGTAATTCGAAAAAGATCAATTGTAATTCGAAAAAGATCAATTGTAATTCGTAAGAGATCAATTGTAATTCGAAAAAGATAAATTGTAATTCGTAAAAGATCAGTTGTAATTCGAAAAAGATCAATTGTAATTCGAAGATTCCATTTGTAATTCGAAGATTCCATTTGAAATTCGAAGATTCCAATTGTAATTCGAAAACCAACGAGTAAATCAACAATACACAATGTTTTTAAAGGCGTAAGAAACGATTTTACTCGTTGGTTTTCGAATTACAATTGGAATCTTCGAATTACAAATGGAATCTTCGAATTACAAATGGAATCTTCGAATTACAAATGGAATCTTCGAATTACAATTGATCTTTTTCGAATTACAATTGATCTTTTACGAATTACAATTGATCTTTTTATACCCTCCAACCACAGTATGGGGGTATACTCACTTTGTCATTCCGTGTGTAACGCATCGAAATATCGGTCTAGGACCCCATAAAGTATATATATTATTGATCAGCGATCGATTCTAAGACATGCTAGCGATGTCCGTCCGTCCGTCCGTCTGTCCGTCTGTCCGTCTGTCCGTCTGTAGAAGACACGATACAGTCCAAAATAAACGAGCTAGACTTCCGAAGTTTGGTACAAATATGTCTTATATTCCTAGGCAGGTTAAGTTCGGAAATGGGCAAAATCGGACCAAGGGGAAAAAAGTTCCCCCTTGGAGAACTAAAACAACCCAAGAAAATACGCATTTTTTGCAGGGTTTTTTGTACTTTTGCTAAGCAAATGCAACATTCTTATCTCAGAAGAAGTTAAAAATCGCAGGGGGAAGGTGCCCCCTAACGTCTCCCACCAAACCCCCCCCCCCCAAAAAAAAAGACGCCCCTGGATTTTTTTTATATAGTTTTTTGACATTTTGGAGGGTATGAAAGATTCGGCACAGCCGAATGTAACACTCTCACTTGTTCGAATTACAATTGATCTTTTTCGAATTACAATTGATCTTTTTCGAATTACAATTGATCTTTTTCGAATTACAATTGGAATCTTCGAATTACAAATGGAATCTTCGAATTACAATTGGAGTATTCGAATTACAAATGGAATCTTCGAATTACAAATGGAATCTTCGAATTACAAATGGAATCTTCGAATTACAAATAGAATCTTCGAATTACAATTGATCTTTTTCGAATTACATCTGTAAATGGTGTAGATCAATTGTAATTCGAACATTCTATTTGTAATTCGAAGATTCCATTTGAAATTCGAATACTTCAATTGTAATTCGAAGATTCCATTTGTAATTCGAAGATTCCATTTGTAATTCGAAGATTCCAATCGTAATTCAAAAAAGATCAATTGTAATTCGAAAAAGATCAATTTTAATTCGAAAAAGATCAATTGTAATTCGTAAAAGATCAATTGTAATTCGTAAAAGATCAATTGTAATTCGAAGATTCCAATTGTAATTCGAAAAATATCAATGGATCAAAAGATCAATTGTAATTCGTAAAAGATCAATTGTAATTCAAAGATTCCAATTGTAATTCGAAAAATATCAATGGAAATACAGTTGATATTTTTCGAATTACAATTGGAATCTTCGAATTACAATTGATCTTTTACGAATTACAATTGATCTTTTACGAATTACAATTGATCTTTTTCGAATTACAATTGATCTTTTTCGAATTACAATTGATCTTTTTCGAATTACAATTGGAATCTTCGAATTACAAATGGAATCTTCGAATTACAAATGGAATCTTCGAATTACAATTGGAGTATTCGAATTACAAATGGAATCTTCGAATTACAAATGGAATCTTCGAATTACAAATGGAATCTTTGAATTACAAATAGAATCTTCGAATTACAATTGATCTTTTTCGAATAACATCTGTAAATGGTGTAGAGTGGAGGGTATAAAAATCAGAAAAAAGTGAATACAATGTGCTGTTTTTGAAATATACATTTTACTAACAAGGAAGGTCTTACACAGGGCACCCACCGATTGCCCTGAAACTTGAATATGGGAATGAGCAGGAAAAAATAATAGTTACCTGTTTTTTTAAATGCCCAATCTCAAATTTAAAAAAGTGTTGCCACCTTATGAAAAAATAAGGACTTTCGGGAAAGTCCGTATAACTAACAGGAATTTCGCCAAACGAAAAAATACGGGACAGCTTAATTTTTATACAGACTATTATATACACTCAAAATATTTTGTAAGTAAATTCAACTGAAAAAAAAATTTAAAACAATCGTTTTTTTTAACGGATTACTTATATATCATTTGAAACAACATATTTTTCAGTAATTTTTATTTTTATTTTTATTTTTATTTTTATTTTTATTTTATTTATTATTTTGTGGAGTAAAAATATAAATTTTTTTGAATAACTAACTACAAAAACCATACTTCTGTAAAATTATACGGTATAAGTCACAAATAACACTGTGGAACAAATTCAGGTTAGCAAAAGTTAGGTCGATTCTGAAAGTGAGGGGGAAAATAGAGGATAAATTAGAAGACCCGTATCGCGGCGTTTGTTTATGTTATGTCGAACTTTTTTTAATCGACCTTCGAACTTTACAGTCAATTGCCGATTTTCAGCATATTGTTTATATGGGTTTTTAGCAATAACTCGTCGACTAATTGATATTTTTTCAATCTGTAAAAGCCAACAATTAAAATTTTTTTAAAAATGGAATTAGAAAATTTTTGTGGTGCTAATGAAGCAAAATATTTTCAAAAAGCATGAAAAAAAAGAATTTTTTTTTTATCGATATAACTTTCCCCAGTAAGCAGAACTTCCGCCGATCACTGACCCCTACAATTTGTCTCACAGTGTTATTATAGTTTTTGTTAAGATAACTTTTGCAAATGAAAAATTTTTTTGGCAAAATTTTTTGTCAGTTAATAGTTTAAGTTTCAAAAAACGGGTTTTCGCGATTTCCATTATGATGGTCCGTATAACATAGCTTTTGTTTGTCCACTATTCCTTAGGGATGCCCTTTTAGTAAATTTTTTTTTTGTTGGACTGGTCTCTAGCAAAAGTTTGGCTTTTACAGATTGAAAAAATATCAATTAGTCAACGAGTTACAGCCAAAAAACCATATACTATAAACAATATGCTGAAAATCGGTAATAGAATTAAAAATAGATTAAACAAGTAAGAGTGCTAAATTCGGCTGTGCCGAATCTTTTATACCCTCCAACACGTATAAAATTAAAAAAAAAAAATCGCAGGGGCGTCTTTTTTTTTGGTGGGGGGGAAGGTCGGCGGAGTTGGTGGGAGACACCTGTACCCCCTCTGTATATGTTTACGCTTAAATAATATATTTTTATCGTTATTTTTAATTAATTTCTATAACCACGCCCCAAAGGGGGCGGCCTGAAAAAAATCTAATTTTCTAACCCCCTTGGTCCAAGCGTAGGTCTATGAACATAATATGGCATACAAATGTTACATTTGTTAAGCAAAAATAAAAAAACTCGTAAAAATATCATATTTTTCAGGGGTCGTTTTAGTTCTTCAAGGGGGAACTTTTTCCCCGTTGTCCCATTTTGCCCATCTTCGAACTTAACCTTACCAGTAACATAAGGGATATTCTCCCAATTTCAGGTGTCTAGCTCTTTTAGTTTAGACTGCATCATTATTTCTACAGATGGACGGAAGGACGGACGGACGGACATCGCTAGAATGTCTTAGATTCTATCATGGATCAATATTATATATGGGGCATTCCATGTCAAATCGGATACTTTGAAAATTTTTTTTTTTAGATTTTCCCAATTTGTTTACAGTTTTTAGTACCCTTCGAAAACTCCTTCGTGGTAAATTTTCAGATTTTTTTGATGACCCGTTCAAAAGACATCGAATTTTTAAAAATTGATAGTTTGTTCCTTTACTCAAACTTCTTTTATTCATAACTTTTTCAATAATGGTCCAAATTTCAATTTCTATTTTTTTTTTCAAAATTTTTGTTTTTTTACGTACTTTAAAAAAAAAAATTTTCAAAAAAATCTTTAAAGCGCTCTAGTATGCGATTTTTAAGTTTTAACATTTAAATCTCATTTTTGAAAATTTTTGTACTCTTCGATTTTTTTGAAATTTTTTTTTGTAAAACTTCTATCGATTCTACAAATTTTTTGCCCAAAAGTATCGTGGGATAACGATTATAACTATTTCTTAAAATTTTTTGAAAAAATTTTATTGTAATTTTCCAATCTTAAAATCATTTCTACTGCTTCAATATGGCGACATAGAGGGATAATTTCCTAGACCGACCCCCATTAATTTTTACGTCTTAACATTTCTTTGGAACAAACTAATACCCTCTCCAATTTCTAAGGGGGCTCCCACACAAAACGACATTTTTTAATATTTGCTCCAACCGCTCTAACTGCCCTAATAGTGCCCTTAGAGCAACAAAATGTATGACCGACCTACAATATTTTTTTAGTCCAAACATTTTCTCTGAACAGACCTACCCTCTATCTCTAATTGTTGAGGCGGTCCCCATACAATTTTTTTTATTTTTTGTAAACTTGTTTTATTAAATCAGCTTCTACCGGTCCAATGGTGCGTCCGAGAGGGGTCATTAGAGAGACCGACCCCCATTTATTCTTACCCTACAACATTTTTTTAAAACATACATAAGCCCTATCTCCACTTCCTAAGTAGGTTTTCAGCTAAAATCAGCTCTGAAAAGATACATGAATTTACTGCATCATTATATTGCTTTAATCAGCGCTTTAAACACACCTGATTTCAGTGCATCTTAAGAGCGCTTTTTATGTGTATCCAACTAGCGCTCTAAAGTGTGACATCGCCTTAGAGAATCATGCATGAATTCAGCAGGTTTGGATGCGCTCCTTGACTCAAGTTTCCTTTCCAAAAGCTACTGCCAGTTCATAAAAAATTTCTGCTGGGTTGTTTCCAAAAAATTTTAAAAAATAGTAATAATCGTTATTTCACAATACTCCTGGGCAAAAAATTTGTAGAATCGATAGAAGTTTTACACAAAAAAATTTTAAAAAAATCGAAGAGTACAAACATTTTTAAAAATGAGAATTAAATTTTAAAACTTTTAAGAATTTTTTGGGATTTTTTTTTTTAAAAGTACGTAAAAAACAAAAATTTTGAAAAAAAAAATAAATTTGGACCATTATTAAAGAAGTTATTAGTAAAAGAAGTTTGAGTAAAGGATCAAACTACCAATTTTTAAAAATTCGATATCGTCGGTGCGCCGACCGAAACACCTATGTGTTTTTCATGAAGTGTTCAGGAGAGCAAATAAACCGTTTTATTTTGCCTATTCGCAACATATTTTTAAAGTACATTTTTTTTAATTTTCCTTAGCCCATTTAAAAATATTACGCGTTGAAAAAAATCCAAAATCTTGGTACAAGAATTTAACAAAAAACTACACATAGGTGATTTTGTTTCGGACTTTTTAAATGTAAATAGAACAAATATAATACACATAGGTGCTTTTGTTCTAAAATTAATTTTTAATAAATTGTAATGTGTTGTTTAAAATTAAAAATTTGCAAATTATATATCCGCAAGGAGTTGTAGCAAAATATTTAAAAACATTTCCATTGCAGAAAGTGATTATATAACTAACATAAAAGAAAAAGATTGATTGCAATAATGATAACAATTATAAAACGTATATTTCATTGTATGCTATAGCTTTCCAATTGAAATTGCAATTTAGAATTCGCAATATAAATTCACAAAATCCCAGTGGAAATTATAAATGCCCAAAATAAAGCATAGACAAGTGTTACCAAAATTCAGAAAATGTGAATTGAAATTCGGAAAAGCCACACAAATTTCACAAAAAACCAATGAAAATTTAAAAAAGATCCCAAACGTAATTCAGAAAAGCCTCATTAAAGTTCAGAAGAGAACAATTGAAAGTAAGAAAAACCCAAATGAAATTCAGAAAAATTATCATTTTATTGATAAAGCCCAAACAAGATTTTTGGAAATTCAATAAGGTTTTGGAATTTCAATTGGACTTTTTTAAATTGTAATTCTGAAAGAATTTTTTAAAAAAATGGAAACCAAAACAAGTTTTATTTAACAAAAAAATTAAATAAGTAACAAAAAAATAATAAATTAATTATAATAGAAAAATAGTAGTACATAATATAATACCTAGTGGTAGAGATTGTCATAAAAATGATGAAAATCCTTATGCATATATTTTTTTAAAGATTGTAAGCATTCGAATTTGGATTTATCAATTTTTATAGGCTTTTTATATAAAGGTTCGTAAGTAACTTTCTTCGATTGATTTTTTCTTTGAGGTAAAGATTTCCATTCGTCAGTGTGACGTAATTTATACATAACTTCGTTGTTTTTATAAAGAAGAGCGCGAATATCGCAAACTGTTGGTTCACCAGACTTTTTTCCCGGCCTTATTGAACTAAAGTTTCCTGGATGGTTTTCGTAGTTTTTGAAAAATGTATATTATAAATAATTTATTATATATGGTTGAGATGGTCTAGCACTTCTCATTCGACTAACGTAATCAGCAGGAGAGTATATTGGTGGTTTAAATAGTTTTTCTAAAGTAGAATGGGCGCTATCTACCTCCATCATGGTATGACCCTTTTCAAGTATTATTTGTTCTATTTGTGTGCCACTTGATGATGAAAAATAGGCGAGAGCACTGCACAAAACTTTATTTCTGTTCTGATATGAACATCCATCAGAAATCAACACAACCTTTTTGTACGAAGTACAATATTCTTGCAAAAAGTGAAGAATACAGCTGGTTATATTGTTAGAGGTAACACCACCTTCCCCTTCATGCCAAACATACAAGTGCACATCTTTGGTATTTCTATATATATAAAAATGGATGTGTGTATGTATGTGGGTATGTATGTATGTATGTTCCGTATGGACTCGAAAATGGCTGGACCGATCTTCATTAAATTTTCAGGGAATATTCAGAATAGCCTGACGAGTAACACTGTCAAGTCGGATTTTTGATTTTCTGTCTGTGGGCGGAGGGGCGTGGCAAAATCTAATTTTTACATTGCACCACTAATGACATCTATATATAAAAAACGGATGGACCGATTTTGATGAAATTTTAACAAAAGATAGTACTAACCGAGTACTAACTATATGCCAATAGAGCGTTATCGGACAAATAGGCGTAAAATGCCATGCTTTTTTTCCTGTGGGCGGAGGGGTGGTAAAAATCGAATTTTTACAATGCACCACTAATGACATCTATATATAAAAAACGGACGGATCGATTTTGAATTTAAACCAACGATAGTACTAACCAAGTACTAACTATGTGCCAAATTAGATCGTGATCGGACAAATGGGCGTAAAATGCCATGCCTCTTTGTATTGAATTGAATGTTATTTCTGCATGCTCCGCAATAACGCAAAAACTGTTGAATATATTTTAATTAAATTTTCAGCACTGACAGTGTTAACCAAGTGCGGAACTATAGGCCATGTTATACTACGATTGGAAAAAGGGGCGTAAAATGCCACGCCCCTTTGTACTATACTGGACGTTGTCTGCCTGTTTCGCAATTACGCAAAAAGAGCTGAACCGATTCTCTTGACATTTTCACTACATACAGTGCTAACCAAGTGCATATGTAGACCATATAAGATCGTTTTTGGAAAAAGGGATCAAAATTGCAACGCCCTTTGTACTATACTGACCACGATTGAACAAAGAGGCGTAAATTGCCACACCCCTTTGTTTTCTACTGAACGTTATATCTGCCTGTTTTGAAATCACGCAAAAACGGATAAGCCGAATCTGTCACTATTGATTGAACTAACCGAGCGGGAACTGTAGGTCATATGTAGAGCGCGATTCGTCAAAAGGATATAAAATATCACTCCCGTTTTTCATAAATAAAAAGTTATTTCTTCTTCTTTCGCAATCACACAAAAACGGCAAAACTGATGTCAATGAAATTTGCAGCACACATAGTACTAATCGAGGATTCACAATGGAACTTTAGACTCTCACGATTCGATAAAAATGCGTTAAATGACACGCCTCTTTGTACTATACTTAACGTTATGTCTGTCTGTTTCGAAATCACGCAAAAACGGCTGAACCGATTTTGTTGAGATTTCTCTATAGATAGTGCTAACCGAGGGTGGAACCAGAGGTTACTAGCTGGACCCGGACCCGTGCTTTAATTTTGTCCGACACTATATTTAAATAAAGATGCAATATAAAACAGTTTTTTTCTTAGGGCCAGCAACGCGGACCGGGTATAGCTAGTTTTATATAAAGGGTAAAATTATGAATTGATAACTTCTGTTTGTAGTACTGTTCCGATACGAGAAGTTTTGGGCATAACAACACACTTTGCATGTCCATTGAAACAACTAAAACGTTAGGTGACATACTGTCAACAGCCATATTTTTAGCGTCTCTGGCTTCGTCTTTTTTTGCAATATGGCTTTTGTATACTTCTTCATCAACATTTCCTTGATCGTAACCAACACAAATGTCGCACTGGTCCTTACGAGGCTGAAATATTGATATTTGTTTCTCTTTCAAAACTTCGCAGAACTTTTTTCTACTTACTGAAACTTCTTTATTCTTTTCGCACCATTCCAGATATACTTTGTGCATTTGAGTTTTGGTGTAAAAACTGTCTTCCACATATGTTCTATTAGTAGATGCTCTACAGTAGTGGCTTGGAACTTTGGGGATGAGTTCTAACCACTTGATAAGGGATTCGGATTTTGGTGGAATAACTTTCTTTGGTTTTGCTTTTTTATCTTTGGTCTTAATCCATGATTGAAAGATGCGGTCATCTAAATCAAAGGTCCCCAAAAAAAAATTTTTACAAACGCGAAGCTTTTTTCCATCTGCAGATGGAAGATAACAATCAAAATGACACATTTTTTTGGCATTTACAGTAGTTGGTCTTCTTCTTATTGGTGTTTTACGAAGTTCCACCAGACCCATAATACATATATGATTTTTTGCCCTCCCAGAAGGGTAAATTCCAAAAATATTTAAACGCATCTTTTCGATTATCGTCATCAATAGCATCACATAGGATACTTCTTTTTGTTTTTATTTGCGCGAGATGGGGACAAGCTTTGTTTTTCATTTTTCTGGCACTTCTTTCTGAATATTGTTTTCCCATTAACCGATATTGCTCAAATACTTTTCAAGATATAAATATTTATAATTAACCCTTTGAAAGATTTTCTTGACTTTTCAAACGTCATATTTATATTTTGTTTGAGTATAAGTCGAGTAAATTCCTACATATATTCCGAATTTCATGAAATTTGGGTCTATTGACGTCAAAAATTAATTTTTTTTATGTTGACATGGATCTACTCTTGTGGAGGGTATTCATAGATTCGAACAAGTTGAATTTAAATTTTCTATGTTCATAAAAAATAAAGGTAACATGACATAATCCCCACGGACATAATCCCCATTTCCGTTATTGGGATTATGACCAAATTCATTTCGGTCATAATCCCCATAATGGTAGTGGGGACTATGACCGAAAATTATTTGGACATAATCCCAATAAAAAACGGACATAATTTCCAGATTTATGGGGATAATGACCACGTAACAAATGGCCATAATCCGCATTATGGGGATTATGTCTTCTATTCTAGTTGGTCATAATCCCCAAAATTAAAAGATTTTTTTTTTTACTTAAAAGTTTTTCTGCTTAGCCGGCCTTCGGCCGGGCTTAGGGATTTCAAACTCCATGCGTTAAACCCACCATCTCTGCAGAAAACGGGGATTATGACAAAATTGCTTTGGACTTACTCCCCATAATGTGAATGGGTGTTATGACCGAAAAAAGTTCGGTCGTAATCTCAACAAGGAACAGACATAATCCCCATTGGGATTGTGACCGTTTTGGAAACGGTCATAGTCCCCACAACTATAATGGGGATTATGACCGAAATGAATTCGGTCATAATCCCCATTTTCGTTATGGGGGTAATGTCCGTGGGGATTAAGTTCTGTCACCAAAATAAATTATTTTCTTCAAAATTATTAAAAAAAAAAAAAATTATCACATAACTAGTGATCAAATGAGACCAATATAATTCTCACTTCAAATTTTGCAAATATTTTATATTTTCTAAAATTTAAAATGCGATCTAATCCATTTCACAAAAATAACGAAAATTTTTAATTTTTAACACACTCCATGCAAGCATATAAAAGTGTACACTAAAAATATTTTGTAGGCAAAAACAAATGAAAAACACACTTAAAACCAGTGAATAAACAATTGAAAACTAGAGTTGTCAATTATTCGCCTTTCAACTTTGTTCGAATAATTCAAATAATTTATTTTCTTCGTTCGATCAAACGATTAAATCTTAAAAATTGTTCGATTAATCGAGGAGAATAACGAATAAAAAAGTGGTTATTAAAAAATATTTTCATGAACAAAAAATTAACAATTCATACAAAAACTAAACTAAAATAATTAATATTTTATTAACAAAAATGAGAAAAAAACTTATAAATTGAATAATTGAATTTACTTTTTTTTTATAAAAAATGCATAAAAAACTCAAAATTTTATTTATTTTAAGAATATAGTTGGTGAGACTCGGCGATGGACCTTGGTGGACACCTTTTCCGTCGTCATAAATGTTTACAAATTCATTTTTACGATATTTACACGTAATGGACCTCAGACTTTAACAAATATACAAACAAAATTTAAAAAATAGTGTTTTCCTGGTAGTGTTTTAGTTATTTAGGAGGGAACATTTCCCCTCGTCCGATTTTGTTTCCGAATTTAACCAGCCTATGACATAAGACATAATCGTGTCAAACTTCAGGAGTATACCTCTATTATTTTGGACTGTATCGTGCCCTCCAGAGGCGGACATCACTCGAATGTCTTAGAATCGATCACTGATCACTAATATATATACTTTAAAGCAGTGACGGTCCGTGAAGTTGTCTCTGGGTGTTCTCTACTTATTTAAAATATAAAATTTATGTATATAAAATATGTTTTTCTGGACGTAACACATTCCCGTGGTAGACAAAGCCTCAGTTTTAATTTTTTTTGTTGACATACATCCAAAATTAATTTTTGTACTCCATTTATTTACGAAATAATGCTTTTTGTTAATTGTCGATGTGGTGAGGCAACAAAATGACAATAAAATAGAATTTAGGCTGCATCTCATTAAAAAATGTACAAAACTAGTAACATCCCATCTTTACCTATCTCGGGAATGCGTTAGGTCCATGAAAACATGAATTTTATACTTAAATTTTCTGTTTTTATAAATTAGAGAACACCCAGTGACAACTTCACGGACCGTCACTGCTTTAAAGGGACCTAGACCGATATTTCAATACTGTAGTATGAGTGTATAAACAAAATAATTGTTCGATTAATTGACATAAATTAATCGATTTATTCGTTATTCGGAAATCGTCATTTTTAAATTAGTCGAACAAGAGTTTGGATTTGTTTGATCGATTAATCGAATTATTCTTAATCGGTTGACAACTCTATTGAAAACCATCCCAGTAATTATTCATTTGTTTTAACAAACACCAACATTTATTTTATACTGTTGACAAAATTTTCTAAAATAAATAACATTAAACATTTAAAAATTACGTTTTTTTCACTCTTTTTTACCAACATATTCGAAAAAAAATAACCAACGAAAACATTAAAAATTAATGATAGTTCTGTTATTTTTACCAACAAATTTCAAAAAAAAATAACCTACGAAAACAATAAAAATTAATGATTTCGTAGGTAATTTTTTACAATTTTTTATTAAAATATTTTTTTAAAAATTTTTTATAAAATTTTTGGGGAATCGATCCCGCAATCAACTACATTCTGGCCAGACACTCTAACCATCGCATAGTGCCACATTTGGCCAATCTAGGACGACAAAAATTCAATTTTAATAATATTGACTTGAAATTCGGTATAAATGTTCGTTTTGACTTCGAAAATAACATTATGAAAAATGTGGGAGGCCAGTTAAGGGCCACGCCCATTTGTTTTAAAATTTTTAATTTTGGTTATAATTTCTTAAAATTTGGTATATATACTCTCAATGACTGTAGAAATAATATCACAAAAAAGGGGGGCGGTCAGACAACTGCCACGCCTACTTTTGTAAAATATGTTTAAAAAATATGTAAAAACAAGGTTTACATATCGCCCCACTGTAGTCGGCGTCGCAGACGGTCGCAAAAGTTAGCCGTCGAAATAAGTACTATGGATATTGGGCAATATATCTGAAAAAGTCCGGCTACCAATACGGACCAAATACAAAAGTTCTATTCCATCAAAAAAAATAAATATATTTTTTCTTTTCCAAAATTTGTATTTTGTTAAAAATTTAATAAAAAAATAGAAAAATTTGTTTAAAAAACAAAGAAAAGATATGACTTAAAGAATTTAAATATCCTTTAAAATTACCAAAAAAGAGTGGATAAATATCTCTTTTTGTTCAAAAGTTACGACAGTTTAAACTCGACTTAATTTACTCGAAATTATGTACACTAGTTAGAGGATTTTACAAGATGCAACTTTATGCACCCACCTGTTAGTAACGAACAGAATTATCGATCTTATACACCCAAAATAATCACTCTGTTAAATTACAGAGATACTCTGCTGAGCCAGCAGAAAATACCATAGATTTCCAACCAGCAAGAATTTTTGTTATTTTACGAAGAAAACTCTGTAAAATGGTTTGGACAGTTAAAAAACTGTAAAATTACATAGTTTCTAGTAAAATATTAGTTAAATGGGATCACAATTTTACAGAGAAATACTCTGTAAATTTACATATATTTGTAAAAACTCTCTTTTGTTTAACTTTACGTGCATGAACTCCACACTCAAAATAATTACTCTGTTAAAAACTCTGTAAAATGACTGTAATCTCAATTCGACAGACATTTGACAAAGTTATCTGTCGAAATACAGATTTTAAGAATATACTTTGTATTTTCTTGTAACCGAAAAACAAAATTTTATCTGTAATTTTACTTTTTACTTTGTAATCTCTATTTACAGATAATAAACAGAGTTTTTTGTTAAAATACAGATTTTATACATTTTCTCGTAACCAAAATACTAAATTTCAACTGTAATTTTACGTATTGCTCTGTAATACAGTTTTTAAATAAAAAACTCTTCAAAAAACTCCCAAATATTTCAACCGCTCTTTAAAAAGCGTCTTAAATTACAATAAAACCTGGTAAATTTTACGAGGATGTCGGATAAAATTGGAGGTACTCGTAAAGTACATCGTAATTTTCACAAAAATAAAAAAAAGTAAATTTACAATTTGGAAGCATTAAAGCGGGCAAATTTACTCGGTGGCATTTTTCAATTGTCAACACTACTTGCACATTAAGAAAAGAGAAATTGATCAGAAATCAAATATTAAATAAAATACTTAAATTCTGGTTGCTTTTATCAATATTTTACAGATAATTCTGTAAATTTACAGGTTTTTTTATCGAAATCATTTTACAGAGTTTTCTCCGTAAAATAACAAAAAATCTTGCTGGTTGGAAATCTATGGTATTTTCTGCTGGCTCAGCAGAGTATCTCTGTAATTTAACAGAGTGATTATTTTGAGTGCAGAACTTCGTTGCTTCAAAAACACTAACAAACAGTCTAACAAGCCATCAAAATTATTCTTTGCGTATTACGTATATTTTAAATTATTAAAATTCACATATTTATTGATGCATTTAAGCGGTAGATGTTCACCAAGGTTTTAATAAATTCGATTTGAGCAGGGGATATTTAAATGTCAAAATTGCGTTTTCTTTTACAAATTTCATAAACTTAAAGAAAAAAACAAAAATTTAAATGATCCTGATTAAATGCGTTTTCCACTTTAATGGTGCGCACGCAAAACGTTATATTTTAATTTCCTGTTGATTGTAAGTAGCAACTATAAGAATTCATATTCTTCGACTGTAATGTCAATCATTTAATCATTTAAATGAGCCCGCTTAAAGGTAGGAACAGAACAAGCCCGGCACGACTTTTTCCATACGATTTGACAGATAAAAACCGTGACCGGCACGACAAAAAATTAAAACTTATTTTATTTTATCTCCGGGTTCTCTCAATCTTCCTCCCTTTCACACTCCAGGGTTGCCGCATTTTCATAACAATTTTTAATTTTTTCATTCACAATGGTGTAACAAACGTACAGTAGTGCCAACTTAATCACATTGACTATGTAATAAGCGATTTTTTTCCGTAAAATTACTCTAATTTTATTAAAAGTTGGCACCACTGAACAAACAAATTACATTTTTGCCGTCGCCGTCCCCCGTCATTGTTTTGGGCCTATATTCTCCGGCAACGGCAACCGTCCCCCGTGCCGTGCTTGTTCTGTTTCTACCTTTAATGTTTAATTTTGTAGAAATAATTTATAAACTCGCTAGATATTCTCACGTTTTTTTTTTCATACATACGGGGACATTCTAATAAACGCAATTAAAATTAAAGAGAAATCATTTAAGAGTGTCTTGACTTTCCTATATATTTTTTAATGCGGTTGATATGGCTTTTACACAACGGTCACCTTTTGATTTCTAATCAACTTCTCATTCTCAGTAGTGTTGACAATTGGCAAATGCCATCGTGTAAATTTCCTCGCTTTAATGCTTCCAAATTGTAAATTTTCTTCTTTTTATTTTTGTGAAGATTACGAGCTTTTTACGAGTACCTCCAATTTTACACGACATCCTCGTAAAATTTGCCAGCTTTTATTGTAATTTAAGATGCTTTTTAAAGAGGGGTTGCAATATTTGGAAGTTTTTTGAAGAGATTTTTATTTGAAAACTGAATTACAAAGCAATAAGTAAAATTACAGATGAAATTTAGTATTTTGGTTACCAGAAAAAACAAATTACTTTTCTAAAATCTATATTTTAACAATAAAACTCTGTTTATTTTCTGCAAAATAAAGATTACAAAGTAAAAAGCTAAACTACAGATAAAATTTTGTTTTTCGCTCACAAGAAAATACAAAGTATTTTCCTAAAATCTGTATTTTAGCAGATAACTTTGTCAAATATCTGTCCAATTGAGATTACAGTCACTTTACAGAATATTTAACAGAGTAATTATTTTGAGTGTATGATTATTTCTGCGCTATTAGGAATGTTCTATAATACATACAAACATATCATGAAAATCGGGCAACTTTTCTTTTTGATTTTTGTCGTGCTAGATTGGCCAAATGTGGCACTGTGCATCGTGCCAAAGTCACTTGATACAAACACGTTTTTATATTTCTATGAATAATTTTTTGATTTTTTTTTTCTACAAAAAAATAACTGACTTGTGTAGGTAAAAACTAATGATATTTCATTAAAAAATACCAACAATTTAAAAAAAAATTACGTACACAAATCATTAAAAATCAAAAGAATAATCAGTAGTTTTTACTTACAGAACAAAAATAAATGACTTTAAAAATTAAATGTTAATGAAAGTCTTTATTCTTTAATGTGTTATTTTTGAAACAAAGGACTGAAGTAGTCATTAATAAAAACTGAACATCAAACAAATGCTTTTTCTTTTAAAAACGACTAAACGGAAAACTTTTTAAATAAACTACAAACAGTTAATGACATAATTTTTTGAGTGTATGTAAGTGCCATTCCAAATGAAATTCATTAAAACACACATAATGTTTGTCTAATAAAACTAAAGACTTAATGTGATTGCTATTGTGAGTGTTGGAGCTTGAGGTTTTAAATCTAACAATGTGAATGTGAGGCAGCACCTAGAATGCATTAACCTCAAAATATGGCCCAAACAACTGCCTTCAATATGCACAAATGTCAAACTGCTGTACATTTCTACTTTAAATGGCATAAAACGTATGAGATTTAAACAAAAAATTTTAAATTTCTTTTGAAGGTGTATGTTGAGAATATATATGAGTGTGTGTGTGTAGTAAACAAATGTATGGATAATGTGCAATTCAATAAACTATGAAACATATGGTGCCAGCTATTTGTGGTCCAAATGGCCTGTAGTTATACATTATCTGTATGGGTGTGTGTGTGTATGTCTGTCTTTAATATGAAATACTAATTTGAATTGAATTCAATTCACAGAAAATTATAGTCTTAAACAGACCGACATTCTACGTAAGTTAATGGCATTGATATGGGAGCATTTGAGACCACAACTATTATTATTGATAATTTTTAAATTATAATATATTACCGTGCCCGCCCGAAACTTTATTACCAGTAACATGAAATACAATTTTATAAAATGATGATGACAATGAGTGTCCAAATTTCTAAAATTCTTTACAAAGGAAAATTTATTTTAATAAATTGTTGACGCCCATGTTCGTTTGGGAGGACCCAATTTAGAAAACATCGGGTCAGGGAATGATGCATTTTAGGGTCGTTAATAACACACTAAAATATTGGAATAGCTTTGGGTTCCTTTTTTGACTTAAAAATTAGAAAGTTACGAACAAACCCACCAAAACTTTTCGGAGTCATTCAAAAATAACTACTTCTAGAAGTACTTCAAAGCTTGTCATGATAGGTTCTCAAAGAGCATCCAGGAACTAGTGATGTAACAACTAGTTCTAGAAGTTATCCAAAAGGGTAATATTTTGATTCCAAAGAGCTTTTTTGGAGTAGCTTGGGAACTAGTGATTTGGAACTAGTCGTACATGACTTCTGCACCACTTCCATGACACAAATACTGGTTCTCAAATAACATCTTAGAAGCTGTTTCAAAAACTTATATTTTTTTTTCAATAAAGAAAAAAATATATATTTGATTACGTATTTCTCTGTTGCATCTTCTATTTGGAAAAAGTCAAACCTTTTGAAATATGTACAGAGTGGGTAAAAATATTATTAAGCATTGGGTAATTTGTTTGGTATTATTAAGTATTGGGGCATTAGTGCAAATAGGTTTTTATAGATCCATTCAATTACCTTACTACAATCTGCAATAAACTACTTTATTTACTACAGCTGAAATTTTTTATTACAAAAAGTAAACAAAACTTTCCAATTGTAGCAAAAATAGTAAGCAATGTGAGTAATCCAACTAAGCATATAATCGTATATTTTTTGGTCCCTACAATATTTGTTTTTTCAAAAATCCCTTATTCTCCTCCTAGATAATTTCTAATTGCATAAATGACTAAAAAAAAAAAAAAGGACTACTAATTTTGTTCAGTAAAGTGCTGATATTGCGTTATATTTTCAACAAAAAATAATTCAAAAAGGTTTTTTTTTTGCAAACAAAAAAAAACGTACAAAATGTTCCTAGACTGCTTCCCTAGAACTAGTTCTGATGGTGACAATTTCAAACAAAAATCATGGGTTAAAGAATGGGATTAATAATTGGTTTTAGAATGACTTAAAGAACCGTTCCATACATGGGTTCCTAGACTACTTTCCTAGAACTAGTTTTGATGGTGACAATTTCAAACAAAACTCATGACTCTGAGAACGAGATAGAGAACTAGTGCCACAATAGCTTCTTGGAAGTAGTTCCTGTCGTGACAATTTCAAAGAAAAATCATCGGTTAAAGAATGGGATAAAGAACTGGTTCTAGAAGTAGTGATGGAACCGTTCCATAGGAGGGGTGATTGTTTCTAGACTACTTCCCTAGAACTAGTTCTGAGGGTGACAATTTCAAACAAAAATCATGACTCTGAGAACGAGATAGAGAACTAGTCGAGCAAAAAAGAAGTACTCCAGCACTAGTTCTGGAAGTCATGCAAGTTTTGCTGGGAAGCGAAAAAAAAAATTTTTTTCTTAAAATATTTGTTTATATTTGGACGTTGCTTTAAAAGTGTTTTTACGGAATTTTTTTTTTTTTTTCTGGAAAATTTTTCAAAAATAACACCGCTCAACACTCATTTTCCGGTTTGAATTCTTGTGATCAATTTAATAGACTTTGATCTCCTGATTCCAAATCTGTTCTCCAAATTTTTCCATCACGTCCAGATTTTTAGTTATTAACGGTTGAAAATGCAAAAAATTACGATTTTTGCATTATTTGAAAGCCTGCACAGCAGCCATTCAGTGGAATACAAATCTGGTATAAAGCGCAAAAGTATAATTTTTCTATGGTCTACAACATAGAAAACAATTTTTGTTCTAATTATTGTTTTTGGTTGGGTTACACTGGCGTTTTAAAATGATACTGTTAAAATTACCATTTTTGTAAAAAAGTCAAGGTAAGGATATTTTTCAAAGAAAAACTAAAAAAAATAAATATATTACAAATTCAAGATTTCTGTGTTATTTTTCGTATAAACCGGAAGATATCTTTAACCCTTCTGCATCCCTTGTATATGAGCCCTTCCTATGATCCTTTAGGTCAACATTAAAATGTAAACAAAATTCCATGGTTTAGTATAATCAAAAATAATGAAAACTAAAGTAAATAAGCCCTTCCAGAGCAATTATTAAAAAAAATAAAATCAAATTTGAAATTCAACCTTTTTTTACTTTGAGCCACTTAATGCAATGCATTGTGTTGGTATTAGAAAATGGGTTATGAGGAGAAGGAATGACGGAGTAGTGTTTGTGGACATTTAGTTTGAATTTTTTTCAAATTATACACATACAAAAAAAAACTTTTACAAATTAGTCTCGTAATTTCACCATTTTACCAATATTTGACAATTTTTCTTGTTTTTTAACAAACAAATTTGGATCAAAATTTAAATTTTTTTTAAATTTTACAACTTTTTTTGTAATTTTACAAATTTCCAAAAAAATTTTACAAAAAAAATCTACTAAATTCACGAGAATTCCTTGTAATTTTAATTGCGCCAAAAAACTGAAAATTTACAATTTTATTGGTAAAAAGTTGGTAAAATATTGTTAAATTACCAGAAATTCTCGTAAAATAGGAATTAGCAAAAAATCTAGTAAAGTTACGAAATCTCCTTGTAAATTTTATCGTGTCCAAAAATTTTGTAAATTTATAATTTTATTGATGAAAACCTCGTAAAATTACAAAATTATTGGTTAAAAGCTTGTAAAATTACTGGGAATTCTTGTAAAATAGGAGGTAGCTAAAAAAGTAAAAATTTTTTCTTGTAATTTTACAAGGTATTTTTTTTTAGTGTAGCTGAGTGGGTAGTCTTCTGCAGGGATTTAATTCCACATAGGGCTAGTTTGACTGATGAGAAACGAATTTTCTCTGTAATTCGTTGTGCAAGACATTGGACAGTAGACAACGAAAGGATGTGATCTGCTGGAAAGGCGCCCATCTCAGCTGAACACTTACCATGGTTATATCTATATAACAATGACGCACAACACTCATTCCGACTGTCATTGATGAGCTTCAACGCACTCCTTTGCACCTGATCAGATAGACCTTGAAGCACCTGCCCAGATATGCGAGTTGTATTCTATTTTCGGTCGGATATAGGCGGCGTAAATAGTGAGATCAGACGGAGTGAAGAAATTCTTGCACCGTTTTAGGAAACCAAGACACTTGAATGCTTCTTTCGACACTTGAAAAACATGTTTGTTCCAACGAACATCCCATTGGATTTTCATGCCTAGAACATCAAGAGTTTCTTATTCCTAAATAGCTATGCCACCCATGGATACAGATGATTCTGATTCCACAAGCCGTTTGAGGGTCAACACATAACATTGGGCCTTACGAGCATTAAAGTCCCTTGCAGAACGACTCTACGAAACAGGAGTGAACCGGACCCCAGATAATTTACCAAGTGGTGATTGATCATGCTCTTCATGAGCATGATGGTAAAGTAGAACTAAAAAAAATGGTAAAGTATAACTAAACTTGCATTATTGCTTGTTGGGTCATATTGACCCAAAGGATATTAAATGTGTGTAAATCGTGTTTTTAAACGTGGAGGGGGGAGGAAAAATTTAAATTTTATTATTTTCTTTTAAAACCATAATTTTCGTTCCTGTAATGGATAAATTAAAGTTTCACGTTGATATCTTATAACTAAAGGGAGAAATTTTGCGTTTGAAAACCAAAATTGGGTCAAATTGACCCAAGAGTGCAGAAGGGTTAATGGGTTTAAAAGCCTATAAGAAAGAATGAACTTTTCCCTAAATTTTGAGCTCATCACAGGAAAGATTGCTCATCTGGTTTTTGTTTTAGAGCCATTTAAAAATGGAATAATTAAAATTCTAAACGTGATGGAACAATTTGGAGCACAGATTTGGAATCAGCGAGTCAAAATCTTTTAAAATTTTACATGAAACTTCAAACCGGAACCAAAAACTTTCGGTTTGTTGAGCGGTGTAATCTAAGGGCCAAATTAAATAATACGATAACTAAAACTATACATCTTCTCAGCACTGAGCTAATACTATATTATATTTTTAACAAAAAACAAATTTAATTTTTTTTTTTGCAACACAAGAAGCAAAAAAAAAAAATAAAAAATTTACAGTCAAAAAATAAAAAAAAAATTACAATAGACACCCTTTTTAGTAATGTCAAAATATAAACTAATATTTTAAGAAAAAAACCACAAAAAATAAAATCAAATGTCGTTCGTTGGTAATTGCATCAGCTGAGAACGTCTGAACCGATTTGGAGCAAATTCTATGCGAAAAGTGTATCAGAATCTGACAACTTTTCTATACGAAAAATGTCTCTGAATCTGAGAATTTTTCGAAAAAATCTTAGAATCTGAGAAAAGATTTTGAGACAATTTCCGTAAAAAATCCTCAAATTCTGAGAATTTTTTCGCATTGATAAATGAAATCGAATTTTTTTATCAATGTTTTTGAGCCTTAATTTTTTGAAGTTCTTAAGATATTTATTTTAAAGAAAACTTTTAAGAACATTTTTGGTATAGAAAATTCTCAGATTATAAGACATTTTTCGTATAGAAAAATTCTTAGACTTTGAGACATTTTTCGTAGAGAAAACTTTCAAGTTCTAACGAAAAGGTGTTTGATGAAATAATGTCAAATTATTGCTAGCAAAATTATTTCTAGAGACGTGTCCATCAATTAAAATTTTTTAAAAAGTTAATTTAGAAAATGTTTGTTGTGCTTAAAAAGCCTTTTTGTTGTTTCACTATATTAAGCATACAAACCCCAAAAATATGTTTTAAACAGAATTATTAAGCATTTATTTAATATATGTTTAAACCTTAAATTTTTCAAACAAAAATATTTACATTTAAATATGAATGCTCACTTGTACACATATGTACATATTTATTTCAATGAATAATAATGAACTCATAAAAAGTTTTTTGTTTGACAATTTTATAGAAAATATAACCAAAGGTCATTAGAATTTATAATATTTCCAAATATTGATTTTTTCGGTTGAAAATATGCCATGAATTTTAAATAAAGCCCACAAAACGAAAAATAAACAATTTTATTGCATAAATAAATAATATTTGAATTGCTAACTTTCTCCATAATAAATTAATACGTTTTAAAGTATTTGTTAGTTAAGAACTGTAAAGTGAAAAACAAATCCATACACAGACAAAATTTATATTGTATTATTAAATAATACAAAGTGAGGGAAAATAAAATTTAAATATTACACAGGCCGTTAGAGATTACGGTATAACGGAGTGTTATTTTTTTGTAACAAAGTGGTTTATAATAGAAATGTTTATGAAATTAAGTTAGATAAATTGTTTTTTTTTTTAAGGAATTAAAACAAGTCTTTGTAGATTATTATTTAAATCTTAATGAATTTTTGACTAAGTTTTTTTAAATTGAGATATTATTTCCAAAGACTTTTGTTTATTCAGAAACGTATAAAAAAGTGTGTAAATTCAGCAGTACCGACTCTATAAATGTTTCAGTCTTACAGACATCTTGTTAAAAATATTTTGTTTTTCAGAGTTTCTTCAATGAGGAATTTTTTCGCTCCTTCGACAGATATTGCACAGCAGTGCAATCTCAAAATATCTAAGAACATTTTTCATATTTTAAAATACAGAGGTTCTGAGAAATTTTTTAAACAGACAAAATTACAGATTTTAAGAAATTTTTCATTAACAAATTCCCAGATTCTAAATCATTGGTTTAGAAAACATTTTAGCTTCTTATGAAAAAATTCTCAGGTTCTGAAACATTTTCCACAATGAAAATATTATTCGTTCTTTCACTCACATAACAAATCTGGTTGGCACAACCGTAATTATGCCAACACAAAAAAAAACTGTCAAATTACTATTAAAGGTCTTGTAATCCAATTGTAAAAAAAATTGACAGTTGTCCTTGTTTTTACTAGGGTATTCAATCGATTAACCGTTAATCGGTTAACCGATTAATTTTGGTCGATTAACTGTACGAATAATTTAAAATTGCCAATTTTCAAATAACAAATAAACCGATTAACTTGTGTCGATTAACCGATTAACCGAAATTTCTTTTTTTTAATTACTTTTGGATATTTTTTGCTGTTTAAGGTTCTGCAAAACACGGTTCTGCTTAAAGAAGTTTAGGTATCAAAAAAATAAATCAAACTCTCTTTTATCAATGTGTAAAATTGTCGTCAAGAAAATATTTTATCGAGTCCCTAAAAATATATTTCACTTAAAAAAAATTAACTTGGTGACCCTAGCCAATTTGTTATACATTTCCAGCACAATAAATTTTTCTAATAGTTTTTCATGCGCGTATTCTGAATCTGGCCTTAGAGCTGATCTATCTGAACTGGAGATATTTAGGATTTCGATTTACAATACTGATCTTTTAAAAAAAGTGAGTCCAGTTTCCAACTATAAATTGGTAAATTTATACAAATTCAAATAATTTACTACTATAAATTGTGTAAATTTTCAATAATTTTTCAATTTATATATAAATACTATAGTAGTAAACTGAAATCATTTTCATAAGAGTGTGAATAATCTCAGATTTTTGCAATGTTTGGGACCCTATAAAACCGCGAAATATTTTTAGATGTGAAATAATTTAGCACATCTGAAAAAAATACTTTTGGAATCCTTCAGATATCTTTTTTAATCACGGAGATATTCACCGATGAAAATATTGTAATTTTAGTACTAATTTGGAAACCAAACAATTTTTTTTTAATATTTTTATAGCAACTTTTCTTTTTTATAAAAATAGCTTTATTTTTTTGCATTTTTCACATTGAATTGGGCCAAATTTGTCATTTAATTATGAGGGATATTTTTCACGTTGGTGTCATTTTGGATTGGGGTCATTTTTCAGGATGCCATACAAAAATTCTTTACTTGGGCTGAGATTGTTGGGGATATTTGAAGCTTTGGCATAGGGGATATGCATTTCTTGTTTATAATAAGATTTTTAAAAGTACATACATACAATTCGTGGTTTTATATTCAATTTAAATTTTAAATTAATATTATTCGGTTAATCGAATAATTAAAATTTAACCGATTATTAACCGATTAAATCTCAACCCCGATTAATTATTTGCTCGATTAACTGATTAAACAAGAACCTCGATTAATTGAATACCCTAGTTTTTACCAAACAAATTTGGATTGGAATTTACATTTTTTTTTGTAATTTTACAATTTTTTTTTGTAATTTTACAAATTTTCAAGATAATTTTACAAAAAAAATCTCGTAAATTCACGAGAATTTCTTGAAATTTTTATTGCGCAAAAAAAACTGTAAATTTACAATTTTATTGGTAAAAAGGTTGTAAAATTTCAAAATTATTGGTAAAAAGCTTGTAAAATTAATAGGAATTCTCGTAAAATATAAGGTAGAAAAAAATCTAGTAAAGTTACGAAACCTACTTGTAAATTTTATCGTGTCAAAAATTTGTAAATTTACAATTTTATTCAAACAGACAAAATTACAGATTTTAAGAAATTTTTCATTAACAAATTCCCAGATTCTAAATCATTGGTTTAGAAAACATTTTAGCTTCTTATGAAAAAATACTCAGGTTCTGAAACATTTTTCACAATGAAAATATTAATCGTTCCTTCACTCACATAACAATTCAGGTTGGCACAACCGTAATTATGCCAACACAAAAAAAAAACTTTGTCAAATTACTATTAAAAATCTCGTAATCCAATTGTAAAAAAATTGACAGTTGTACTTATTTTTAACAAACAAATTTGGATCGGAATTTACATTTATTTTTGTAATTTTACAATATTTTTTTTGGAATTATACAAATTTTAAAGATCATTTTACAAAAAAATCTAGTAAATTCACGAGAATTTCTTGCAATTTTAATTGTGCAAAAAAAAACTGTAAATATACAATTTTATTGGTAAAAAGGTTGTAAAATTTCAAAATTATTGGTAAAAAGCTTGTAAAATTACTAGGAATTCTCGTAAAATATGAGGTAGCAAACAATCTAGTAAAGTTACGAAACCTACACTTAAAATATTTTGTAAGTAAATTCAACTGAAAAAACGTTTAAAACAATCGTTTTTCCTTTTAAAAGACGGACTACTTTTTTTTTCTTTGAAACAACATACTTTTGCAGTTATTTTTAAACGTTAATAAATGACTAGACTTTCCGTAGAAACAAATGATATTTCAGTTATTTTAACTGTTTACAATTTTATATTTTGTGAAGTAAAAATAAAAATTTTTGAATATCAAACTACAAAAACCGTACTTCTGTAAAATTATACGGTATAATCAGTCACAAATAATTTAACTGATTAAAATATTTTTCCGTAACTTTTGTAGTTTATTGTTTTAACAACTGTATAAATCGTTCAATACTTTATTTTCATTGAAAAACAAACGATTAAAAAACAAATGTAAAACTTTTCTGGGTGTACTTGTAAATTTTATCGTGTCCAAAATTTGTAAATTTACAATTTTATTCGTACAAACCTTGTAAAATTACAAAATTATTGGTAAAATTACTAAGAATTTTTGTCAAATAGGAGGTAACAAAAAAAAGTTAAAAATTTTTCTTGTAATTTTACAAGTTTTTTTTTAGTGAACCTCACATACGGTTGGGACAACCGAAATGTAGTTGTAACAACTAAATGACCGGTTGGAACAACCTATGACATGAGGTTGGAATATTTATGGTTGCTGAAACTGTAACTGTTATGTAAGTTTAGATTTAGAGACATTTTCGTGCAGTCAATTAATTAGATTCTGAAAAAATTTTTTTATATCGAAAAATTCTTGTATCTAAAAATTCTTATCTCGAAAAATTCTCTCATTTAAAGACATTTTTCAACAAAAAACTCTATGATTTTGAAAATCTGAGAAAATTCACGTCAACAAAGTATATTTTGTCGACCTGTGTTTTCCTTATTTTTCATAAGTTCAAATACAATAATATTCCAGCCCAGACAGACAAAGATGAATATTTAAAATAATTTCCATATAAAATCACACTTGAACGGCTATGAATTTTATTTTTTGTATTGTAACAACACAAACGTGAAGTAAGATATTGAAGCAAACATAGGAAAGAAAAATAAAAAAATATATATGAAAACGTTAGTTACGTAAAATTTATACTCGTATGATGGAAATATGAATGCAACAAATATTTTTTGTAAAATTAAATTTTTTGAGGAGATCTACATAGTTTAATATTATTTTAGCCTTTTGTTCGTAACAACCTTAAGGAACAAAATATTTAAAATATTTCAGATTCTGTGACAAAAATTAAAAAACTATGTTAAAGAGAATCATATTTGCACCAGATCTTACAACCATTGTTTTGCGATCAGCTCATTAGATTACGTGGAATTAACAAAGATTTTACAAAAAATGCGTTTTTGAGTGAGATAAATAAAATTTGGGTATGGTTTCTCTTATAAGCTTGAACCAGAACAGAGATAATAAAGTCCGTTTTATGAAAATCGATGGGTTGTTACCAAAGTTATGACTAATTATATAAATAAAAACACAAAAATCACTGAGATAATTAACCAAGTTTTTTTGTTGTTGTATAAATTAAGAAAAAAAAAAATTAAAAAAATACAAGGAAAATTTGATGATCAGTAGGGATGAGATTTTCATGCACTAAAAAATCTAAAATATGCGCTTAAAATATGCACTAAAAAATTCAAAATATGCACTAAAAAACCTAAAAATATGCACTAAAAAATAAAATACGTGCAATAAAAATCTTGTTTTCATACGAAAAACTTCCTAAAAAAAAGAAAAAATAAAGCCGGGCTTAAATATCAACATTTAAAACTTTATGTAAGCAAGATTTTTTAGAAATTAGGGCAATCTGAAAAAAAAAATAAAGAAAAATTAAATTAATTTTTAAAATTTTAAATAGTTTTGAAACAAATAATTTCAATTTGTGTTTTGCTAATTTTTGCCAAAATATGCAAAAATATGCACTTAAAAGTTGGGAATATGCAAAAAATATGCATTTAAGACCAAAATATGCAAAAATATGAATTTTCACCAAAATATGCAAAAATATGCAATAACAAATCAATGCCATTTTTACTCAAATTTCTTAATTCGCAAAGAAAATTGGTCGATATCGAGTTTATACTATCGACAAAAAACATGCATTTGCATGGAAATCTCATCCCTAATGATCAGTTTCACAAAATTCTTTATAACTTTGGTGTTATAAATTTTATAACCATAGATTTAAATGAAAGCCACTTTGTTATCTTTGTAAAGGTTCAGGCTTTCACGAGTAATAAAAAACTTGTTTATTTGCTACTTTTTTATTTAAAAAAAAAAAAAGATTTTTTTATAAAAAAAAAATACGCTGGTCTACCTCGCGTAAACTAATGATACGATGGGAAGAAATTTTATGTAAAATTTTTTCCAAATTTTATTAACTTTAATTTGGTTTTACCGCGAAAAATAGTGAAAATACCTTAAAAAACGGCAAAAAAAATTATTAAAAAAAACGTATCCCTGAATTTCTTTTGATGATAATTTTGAGTATAGCGGTAAAAAAAATCTTCGCGGTTAGTGCGCATTTTGGTTGTAAACTAGTGTTATCTAGGACAATGATTTTTTTCCACGAGTATTTCTTAAGCTATAAGGTGTTATATGATCAGTGTATGTCCACTGTTAAAAATTCTTATCTTGTTTTGTTTTTCCTAGCTACAACAAATATGTTACACAAAAATAAATAAATTGAAACTTAAAATTATATTTAGCTTTTTCTGTACAAAATAAGTTAAACGAAAAGTTTGTAGGTTATACTTATTACACTGTACGACATTTAACGACTTTTACTAGGACCCGTAAGAAAGCCCCAAATATTCTGATAAACTGAAGAATAATTATTCTTCGATTATAATCGATCTGTTGACCAGTGTCCTTGTGTTCCTTTTTTGACTTGAAATCTAAAGTTCCGAACAACGTAAAAATGTCTTTGATTTTTGTTGAACAAAAAATTTAGTCATGATATCCCAGGCAGAAACTGCCAACCGTTCCAAAGAAAAAGTCTCGGCAAAGCACTTTATTTTTTGTGTAGAAGGTAGTATGAATTCGAAAAAGTGTTTTCCACGCGTTTTGTCAATGTTTTTCTATTAAAATCCGTTCAAAGTATAATTTTTTTATTAAAATTTATTTATTTTCATAACAATTGGAATATTTTTTATTTCCCTGGAGGATAAGTGGCCGGTGCTTGATAGTTCTCATGATATGATATGTCACTTATACACAATCACTTATACATATTACAAACTTGACGGAAATTACAAACGGATATTTTAAACATTTCGTACCAACAAATTCGTTTACGTAAAATTATATTTTTTTTATATTTTCACATTATTTGAAGAAGACCTGCAGGCTCTAAAGAATTTTGTTACTAAAAAAATATTTTCTTTATAATTATTTGCCAAAAGAAAATTCAGTTCGAAAACGTTTCCGTTTCGAATCGAAATTGGCGGTAACACCCCTGTTTCTTTCGTGAGGAAGTGTCTTAAACTCCGAATACATCACCCGTAAACTCCGGATACATACCCGTTTCGGTTCAATACACCACTTTTTTTCGGGACTTTTCCTAATTTTTTCCTAAAATCATTTTTAATAGTTTTTTTTTCCAAAACTGCAAACAAATTTTTTCCGGGACTTAGAAGTTGTTCAAAGTTTGTTCAAAATTTTTTTATCCTAATAAATGAGTCAATAAATTTTTTTATCCTAATTTAATAAATTTCTTTATTCAAATAAACACCAAAAAAAGTTGTGTCTTATGGACTTATGTATACAATTTAGATACGTCCAATTTTTTTGTTCTAAAAGTGCTATAATACCATATTTTTTTGTTTTTAAAGCGCTTTTAAAGCGCTTTAAAATAACAACGGCATACCGTTTACCGTGGGTATAATTTTGGACGCTGGGAGAGTACTAAACTGTGATGCTTTCCCAGCACACAAGCGACCATAAAAGGTACTTTGCCAGCGCTCTCCCGTTCGTATTTTTCTGCCTGGGATGTTAATATTATCTGAAGATATGGGTTTAATTGGCCAAAACATTTTTTTTTTGCCTATTTGTTAATTTTTTTTTGCCTACAGGTCCCAATTCTTTACCGATTTTGGTTTTTCTTTTTCTAAGCTAATAAAAAACAAGTAGAAAAGTAAAATTCGACTTGGCCGAATCTATGAATACCCTCCACAATGCCCTTTTTAAGTGAAAGTAAATTTTTTAACGTGAAAAAATAACATTTTTGATTAGAAATATTTTATTTTGTGTAAAAAAACTTTTTTTTAGTAATTTTGAAAAAAAAAAAAAAATAATTTACTAATTTTTTTTTGGAGTGTAAAATTTTTTTTTAATGTAAAATTTTTTTGAGTTTTTTTTTTGTTTTAGTTTAAAAATATTTTTGAGTGACAAAAAACCTTGTAAAATATTTTTGTGACTTACAAATGTTTTTAAAACATTTTTAACGTGTTTTCAACACGTGAATTTAAGGTAACCACTGGACCGATTTAGCTGAAATATAAAACGAACCGGACCAGAGGAACGGCAAGTATATATGCCTCACTTCAGCACCCTCAGAATTGCCGTTCGAAAGTTACCATGTGTTTTATCTCGTAAATTCCAGAAAAACCCTTGCCGAAATTCACTCATTTGCTTATAACTTTTGAACCACTAGACCGATTTCGCTGATTGTTGATTGCAAGAACAACCTGACCAGGTAAATGCCCAACATGTATGCCAAATTTCAGGAGCCTTCGTAAAGTTTTTAAAAGTTAGCGTGTTTTCAACAGACAAACAGACGGACAGACGGACGGACGGACATCGTTAGATCGTCTTAAAATCGATCAAGTATCATGAATATATGGGGCATTCCAAGCCAAATCACTCACTTTTAGACCCGACCCCTTTCGATTTATTTTATTTTTGGATATGTTTTAATACTTACTAAATGCAACTTGGACACCAATTTTCAGCCTTTTATTTCAAGATGGTGTTGAGTAATCAATTTTTCAAAATGGCGATTTTCTCAAAAAAATTAAGAAATTGAAATTATCAATTAATTTTGACCATTAAAAAATATAGATATTTTAAAAAAATTTGGACAACGTTTTGTTGGTATTTCAATGTAGTTTTAGAAAAAAAATATGAAAAAATTATTCGAAGTAATTATCACTTATTTTTTGACGTTTTAAAATTAAAACCGTCTTTTTGAAAAAGTCCGAAACCTTCGATTTTTTTCTAAAAAACAATAAAAATTCCACTCTCAATTACGCAACTTTTAAGCCATAATTCGAGATGTGATCACAATTCTTTCTATTTTTTTTTAAATTTTAAAAATTGCACCTTTTATTTTTTGGCTCTGATTTATTTTATATGGTGCTCCAAAAAAAATAAATTGGTAGATATTGACCCTAACTTACCCCAGATATATTTATTTCGAGGTAAAAATACGTCTCACAAAAATTTAGAACGATCGGAAATGGATAAGGCGTTTAGCATGGTCCTTGAAGTTTAAAAAACGGATTACTAGCAAAAATATGAATTTTTTTCTGTTTTCGCAATATTTTTGGTATTTAAAGTTAATTTTTATTTCAAGCAATTACAGAATTATGATGTAGAGTAAAATGCCTTTCTAATAAGGTACTGAAAACTAAAATCGGTTGAAAATCAGCCAAGTTATTACAACTTCCCCAGACATCTAATGTGTGGCAGACGACTTGATTAAGCAATACAATCCGATTTTTTAAATTCATTGAAATTTTCTACTGTAATAACATTTTTTTATTCCTCAAGTTCAAATGTAATTTGATGACAACTATTTTTCATATTGTGTTTTGCTAACATTTTTTAAATTAATGCTAAAAATGCCTGCATTTTCAACACCATTTTGAAATATCTATTTTAAAAAAATTTTTTGTTTTTTTGTTTTAAAATTTGGAAAAACCAAAAAAATATTACACTGAAACATGAATAATGAAAAAATGTTATTACAGTAAAAAATTTCAATAAATTTAAAAAAAGGGACTCGTATTCTTTAATCAAGCGTTATGACACACGCTAGATGCCTGGGGAAGTTGTAATAACTTGGCTGATTTTCAACCGATTTTAGTTTTAAGTACCTTATTAGAAAGGCATTTTACTCTACATCATAATTCTGTAATTGCATGAAATAAAAATTAACTTAAAATACCAAAAATATTGCGAAAACCGAAAAAAAAATCATATTTTTCCTTGTAATCCGTTTTTTAAACTTCAAGGACCATGCTAAACGCCTTACCCATTTCCGATCGTTCTAAATTTTTGTGAGACGTATTTTTACCTCGAAATAAATATATCTGGGGTAAGTTAGGGTCAATATCTACCAATTTATTTTTTTTGGAGCACCATATAAAATAAATCAGAGCCAAAAAATAAAAGGTGCAATTTTTAAAATTTGAAAAAAAATAGAAAAAATTGTGATCACATCTCGAATTATGGCTTAAAAGTTGCGTAATTGAGAGTAGAATTTTTATTGTTTTTTACAAAAAAATCGAAGGTTTCGGACTTTTTCAAAAAGTCGATTTTAATTTTTAAACGTCAAAAAATAAGTGATAATTACATCGAATAATTTTTTCATATTTTTTTTCTAAAACTACATTTAAATACCAACAAAACGTTGTCCAACTTTTTTTAAAATATCTATATTTTTTAATGGTCAAAATTAATTAAAAATTTCAATTTTTTAATTTTTTTGAGAAAATCGCCATTTTGAAAAATTGATTACTCAACACCATCTTGAAATAAAAGGCTGAAAATTGGTGTTTAAGTTGCATTTAATAAGTACTCAAACATATCCAAAAATAAAATAAATCGAAAGGGGTCGGGTCTAAAAGTGAGTGATTTGGCTTGGAATGCCCCATATATACTTAATGGGGTCCTAGACCAATATTTCGAGGTATTACAAACGGAATGACAAACTTATATATACCCTCTATCACTAGAGTGGAGGGTATAAAACAATTTTAAAAACGTTTTAGTTTTTAAAAACGTTTTAGTTTACTTTTTGTTTTTTCCTAAAGTTTAGAAAATTTAAATTTTTCAGTATTTTTATACCCTCCACTTAGTGATAGAGGGTATATATAAGTTTGTCATTCCGTTTGTAACTCAGCGAAATATCGGTCTGGGACTCCATAAAGTATATATATTCATGATCCCCGATCGATTTTAAGACATTCTAGCGATGTCCGTCTGTCCGTCTGTCTCTCTGTGGAAATGGTGATCACGGCCAAAATATTACATGGAGATTACTGAAACTTAACATATTTATTGGATGTTCTCCCCAGAAGTTTGGTATTGTATTTGAGCAATATGGGTTCAGCGGTTCAAAAGTTATGAACGAAAATGTAAGGACACCTCAAAATTTTTAGTACATTCAACATAACCTAAAAAACAAAATGCTTTAATTCGACTGCTGGTTGACATAATTGAACACCAAATGGTATTTAAACAAGTACGAACATATTTTTGGGCAAAAAAAGAAAAAAATCACGGATTTTTTTTTCGCGGATTTTTTTTGAGAATTTTTTTTTTTTCAAATTTTTTTTTTTTTTTTTTCAAAAGTAATTTCCTTTTAAAAAAAGTGTTTTGCAATAATCTTTTTGAAATTGTGGATGGTATCATTACATTCGGCAAGGCCGAATTTAACTTTTTTACTTTTTTTTTCTAAAAACGAAAAAGGCAAGGGACTGGCATTTTGTTGTATGGCAAAAAATTTGTTCTTCCGATTTTGAACGTTGGGGCAAATTTTTATTATCTTAGGCCTAAAACTTATGTGGTACAAATTTGAGGTCAATCGGATTAAAATAAGCCCGGCGATCAAAGCTTTGGACTTTTGAAAATTTTTAGAAAAATACCCAGCAAAACTTAGATTACCAAATAAGGTATAAAATAAGGTATAGGATCTCTTATTTTATACATTGCAGCATTGATGATTTTAACAGGCGATGAGACTCAAAGTAATGCATCCACATTATCACAAAGAATACCAGTAAGGTATAAAATAAGTCATACATTTGTAACGAAGAATACGAGTAAGGTGTACAATATATGATATTTTATAGGTTACGAGAAATGAAATAATATAGCATACCAGAAGATAATATATAAGGTGTTACAAGTAGTGAAAAAGTAATTTTGTATTAAATTTACTCACGTGATTGTAAGTGAGTGTAAGTAGATAAAATATGCTCGTGGCTGTGTGTCGTTAGAAATTTCCTGTCGTGAGCCCATCTCTAGTTTAAACTTATGCATTTTTTTATAAAATAATTATTTTTTATGTTATTGTAATGCATTATGCATCCAATTATAAATAATGCATTATTTCAAACTTTCAAATAATACATAATGTAACCAAATATAAGTCATCCATGATTTAATGCTAAGAAATAATAAATATGAAATACATTTTTTCCAATAATCATGCATTACGTAGCAAATTATTAGTAATGCATTATTTTTTACTTGAAAATAATACGATGTGGAACAAATGTTTGGTAAGACATCCTAAAATAATGCTACAAATAAGGTATATACATTACCTGGTAATGTGTTATATAATCACTACCCATTACCAAAGTTTTGCTGGGTAATTTTAAAAACTATAGCTTGAGACACATCATACTTATTAAGTTTGATGCGCTGAACACGAATATTAAGAGTTTTTAAAATCGGTCACACGGTTTTCGAGATATCGCTATTTGACATTTACAAAAAAAAAAAAAAATAAAAAAAATCTCGAAATTTCTTACCCTTTACCATTTCAAAGAGCTTGACACAATATTTCATTCAAAATCAATTTGAACCATATCCGATCATTTTACGTTTTTGGAAAATTTCCACCAAAATTTTAGATTTTTGAAAAATAAAAAATAAAAAAAAATATCTCCCGATACATTATATTTATTAATTTTGGCATGCTGAACACAAATATCAAAAAATATCTTAAAAATGTCAAACGGTTTTTGAGCTAACTCCATTTGAAATTTGTCAAACAATTTCACAAAATGGCGGTTTTTCCTACGTTCGAGAAGTTAAAAAAAAAACTAGGAATTTTGTTTCCGTTAACTATTTTATAGATCTTTCTTTCATTTAAACTTATATTTAGCCAAATCAGACCATTTTAACCGATGGCGACTGTAACGAGTGTAGTGTGGTAGGCCTAGCGGAAATGGCCCGCAATTTAGATCACGACATGAGCTCGCCGGACATGATCTTTTTCCGCAAAACTCGACAACAAAATTATTTCGTGCCAAAAGTAAAATAAAATGAAACTAAAAAGCTAATATCCAGACATTTATGCAAACAGAAGGATGTTGAAGATATTTTTAGCAGATTATTTATCAATTACACAGAAAAAGATTGATGTCATTCTTTTTTGAAGAAAATTTCTAAGTTCTTTTTTTTCAATTTTTTAATTAATTTTTTTTATTTTTTAATGCAATCAAAACAATATTTTAAACGTATTTTTAAACATATTTTTATACCCTCCAACCACAGTATGGGGGTATACTCACTTTGTCTTTCCGTTTGTAACGCATCGAAATATCGGTCGGTGATCCAATAAAGTATATATATTATTGATCCATGATCGATTCTAAGACATTCTGTGAATATCCGTCCGTCCGTCTGTCTGTAGATGGCACGATACTGTCCAAAATAAAAGAGCTAGCATCCTGCAATTTGGCATGAATAAGTCTTATGGTCCTATGCAGGCTTAGTTCGTAAATGGGCTCAGGGGGAAAATCGGCTCAGGGGGAAAAAAGTTCCCCCTTGAAGAACTGAACAGACCTCTGAAAAAATACACTTTTTTTACATTTTTTTTGTTAAATAAATGAAACATTTGTTATATTTATCGGGATAGGAAGGTGCTCTCAACGTCCCCCACTGACCCCCATCACCCCCCTACAAAAAAAAAAAACAAACGCCCCTGACACTTTTGTTTTTATTTTTTTTACATTTTGAAGGGTATAAAATGTTCGGCACAGCCGAATTTAACACTCTTACTGTTAGGCAGATTATTTTGAAATTTTACAGATTTAGTTTGCTGTCATCCTTTTTTCAACAAAACTTTCTTAAGTTTTTTTTTAAAAGTGTTATTTTTTTTTTTTGATTTAGCACTAGAGTTTTTCACGGGAATTCCCGTTAATTTTCGATCCCGAAATCCCGGGAAATAGAGCGGGAATTCCCGAGAATTTTAGTTTCTTTGAAATTGTTGATTTTTCGACTTCTATTGATTATTTAGTATGTTATTTTTTAGAGATTTTATTAAAATTCTTGATAATTGATGACAGAAACGTACGCAGGGACCATGAGGGCCCAAAAAGAGAGACGTTCTAACTAAAAAAGTCATGAAATCTGAGACTTACGAAATGAAAAAAGTCTCACAATATCTAAATTTCGATAGGATATAATTACACAGTGATAAAAAATCTAAATTTAAAATCGGAATAGAATGAAACAAAAAGCAAATTAAAGTTTACATTTTACATAACAAAGCCATCAAGACATTTTTTTAATTCAGCGCTAGACTATTTTTTACACGCATTTAAAGCAATTAAAGCTTTTGTGTACTAAACATGTCCTACATTAGGGGCCCCTGGTCTAAACATAAGCTCGAAATTACGTTAGCTACAACCGGTATGAATTTCGCTGTAATCGGTCCCGTACCTATTTACTGAATAGCCAAATTAATAAAAATAATCCACTGTTCACCGTTGAGTATGATTGTTATTTAAAGGCAATTAACAAATTAATCATACGCCTTATACAATTTTTAAGCAATTATTATTATAATTATAATAAAAGTTCACCAACTTCAAATGCGTGTAAAAAAATTTAGCGCTAAACCAAAAAAAGTGTCGAGGGTTTTATTATGCTTTCATTTGCTTTTTGTTTCATCCCACTGCGATTTTGGTTGTTGGGCTGTGTTATCAGATCCTGATACTTTTTTTCAGAAGCAAAGAAATTTTTTTTTTGAGAACTGCATTATAAAAATTTGCAGTACGATTATTTGTTTCTTTAGAAAATATTTATGTCTCTGGACATGATTCTTTTTAAATCGATAAATTGGTATAAAATCTGTGTAAAGGATGACAGTTTTTTTTTAGAAACCAGGATTTTTAATTTTTTTAATAATTTTTGGGGTAAATTTTCTTATTATTTCATTTCTCTGAAACAGTTACATTCAGTTTCAAAAACATAATAGAGAAATTCCTGTGAATTAGTTTCATTGTGTTTTAAGGGCAAAGCGTTGAGAACCAATTGTAAAAATGAACTAACAACAAGATGAATTAGAATAAATGATGAATTTTTATTATTAAAACAGATAAAGCGATGTGAATTAACATATTCCCTTAAAAATACTTTTAAATGACTTCGATATATTGGACCGTTTTTTTTATAAGAACTGGGTAACAAAAATTGTTCTTTTTTTCTCGAAACTTATTTTTTTTTCTGTTTTAAAGGTACTAAATAAGATTTTTATGGTGTTAATAAACATTATAAATAGTGTAATCGCATTCATAAGGTTTTTATATATTTTTTTGACAAAAAAATTGAGTTTTTAGTTATAGCGGGAATTCCCGGGATCCCGGGAAATTTAAAAATGAATCCCGCTTTCCCGGGAAATGAAAAAGTCCGGGAAAAGAAAAACTCTATTCAGCACCCTCGAAGTACAAATAAATTTGTTTAAAATCAAAATGAATCTAGAATAACACCGGGATAACAATCGATCTAGAGCAGTGGAGGCCACACACATACTAAGGGTATTCAGTTCAGCCTTTATTCGGTTGTAAGAATGTAAAATTTTTAAAATGTAACTTTTTATTACACCAAACACATGAAAAAATTGCCCACTTAAAAGTTGCATTTAAAACAGTCTTTATCCAACTGTAAAATTATTAGAGTAAAAAGTTAAATTTTTCCATTTTTTTAAAGCGCTGCCATTCATATGTTAAGTTTTATATTGAGAAAAATTTATGTTGTACTGTGTGTAACAAGCATACAATGCTAACAGTGTCTACCGTATCAAGTGTAAGTCTTGAACAGTGTTGAATACTAATTTAACGCGTTGTGCGTTAAAATAATTTTCATAAGATTTGTTGTTGGGTGCACAAACAAAAAAACAACAAGAGCAACTATGTAACAACAGCTGCTGTATACTTATGACTGACTATGTTGTATGTTTCAAAGGAATATAATTCAATGTTTTCGTTCAACAAATTTATATACATACTTACACATTTGTGTACAAACATGTAAATATATAAAAAATACACTGGTAGAATATCCTCCATTATATCGAGCTATAACTGCTAAAATTTTGTAAGTGCCGCAATTTTTAAACTTGTTTTTTTTTTTGCTAAATATTTCATAGCATTTCAAAGCTTTATATTTAAGTAATATTTTCGTTTCTTCAAATTGTTACCCAGAAAAAAATTTACTGTAACACTTACTTTATGTTAGCGATAATGGCTTGACATAAATAATTTCTTTCGTAACAGCTAAGAATTGTCATTAAAAAATAAATGAACATTGGTTTTTTATTAAACTAACATATATTTTATAAAACATGTTTTTTGAAAAATATCATTACCAACGATATTATAAAATTTTATGAAAAAACTTAATTTATAACATAGGTTCCTTTTAAGTTAAATTTTCTTCCAGTGTAAATACTTACATACATTATATTAAACACTACCTACTTACGAACAAACTTGATTAGCAAAATGATGCCATGTTGTTTGTTCATGATGACTTAAAACTAGAAAATTGAAAACAGTGATGTCAAATATTTGAAATTAAATTCTAACTACATTTTTAAAATCGGCAAAATCGTATAAAAGACTAACAAACTGGTTAGCAATTTGTAGTTTCTCAAACATTTTGAAAAAATTGCTCTAGCTCGAGGTCACGTTTTTTTACTAATCATAACCATAACAATTTACTTAACCATAAGTAACAATTTTCAAGAAACTACATTTATGAATACAGGAAAATTTAAAAAAAAGGGAAACAAGACCAACTTATTATTTTGTAATTTGTCCTCCTTAATTTGATTTTGCCATCAGATTTGAATTTTATAGCTAGATTTTTCTGTAATTTGTAATTAATTTCCGCAAAGTAAACCTAACTGATTTCTTTGTAAATTTGACTAACAGTAACTTAAAAATTTTATTTCTTTATGTAAAGTTAAAGTCTAATTTATTACGAAAAAATTAAAAGATTTTTTTATCAAATCCGTCAAAAATTGTAGAAGTTACATGCGTTTGAACAAAAATGCATCAATTCCATTTTATATAACTACAGTTGTTTTTGTTATATTCAGCACACCCGAAATAAACAAACACGACTGTTTTATGTAGATTCACTAAGACTGGATTTTTGGAAAGGTTGATTATAAGGGGGTAAAATGAGTAAAAAATAGTACTTTGCTTTTATATTTCCTTAAAAAATGGTCCTAAAAATTTAAAATGTAGAATGTACAAAATACACTGTGACACAATTGAAGGGTCATTTCTTAGGGTCTCAACCAAACCAAGACAGTTTGAACGTACTTGTGTGTAGTAGTAAAACCACCAATGGGTTTTGCTCTGTAACGTCTCAAATTTTTTATAGCCTACTGAATTTTTCATTTTTGTTTTAAAGGCGTTTGAAAAAAGTCGAAAAAAATAATGTAACTGTTCTTTTGAACTTAAAATATTGTTTGGATATCTTCAATAGAATTTCATGGGGAATTTTTTTCTAAAATATATTAACCATCTCTCTGCCGTTGTGATTGGACATTTAAGTATTTTTTTTTAAGAAATAGCTCAAAAGTCTACTAACAATAAGATTTACGTTTAAAGGGTTAAAATGTTCTACAAATATGTTCTGAATCGAATATCACAAGGGTTTACTGAAGGCAGAAAGTTCGACTGTTATAAGGAAAATGTAGAAAAACGATAAATTGTAATGTGTCATTCATTTTTTTATCCTTTATAAAGGAGTCTGGTGAAAAAAGTTCAGGAAAAAATACTTTTGAAAATGCCGAAAAAAGATAAATTGTAAAGTGTCATTCAAATTTTTATCCTTTATAAAGGATCCTGGTGAAAAAAATTTGGAAAAAATTTTTTTTGAAACTTACGTTTTTAAGGGGGGTAAAATGTGCTTTCGGCTTGAAATTTGGAATGCAGAATTAATATAAAAAAAATCTAGAAAAGTGCTTTTTGGAAATTATTTTCCTTAACGGCTTTAAAAAGTGTACTTTTGGTTCTTTTGACATATCCTGAAATAATGATTCTAGATACTTGAAATTTGGAATGTAGGATCCCTCGATGGAAAAAAAAAACATTTTGTAAAAAGTACTTTTTCAAAATTCCGTTTTAAAGGGGTTAAAAATGTGTACTTATGGTACCTTTTATATATCCCGATGAAATAATGGTCCCAGAAACATGAAACTTTGAATGTAGGTTCATCCAGATAAAAAGAAATCAGTGAAAATTGTATTCTAAATCTTAACGCTCTATTTTTTACGGTGAAAATTTGACTTAAATTTTAAACGCCTCAAATCGCAAAAAAGCATTTAAAAATCAACAACTTTTGACAATTATTAGAAAGAAACGATTATAAAAAAACTGAAATGTCACTTTTTTACAGCAATTTAAATCGACTTGTATAATAAAAATGCGTGAAACTTTTTTAAAAATTTCCCTATAATTCCTCGCGTTGCCAAATATGTTTTTTTATACTCTCCAACCACAGTATGGGGGTATACTCACTTTGTCATTCCGTGTGTAACGCATCGAAATATCGGTCTGGGACCCCATAAAGTATATGGGGCATTCCAAGCCAAATCACTCACTTTTAGACCTGACCCCTTTCGATTTATTTTATTTTTGGATATGTTTTAGTTCTTATTAAATGCAACTTGGACACCAATTTTCAGCCTTTTATTCCAAGATGATGTTGAGTAATCAATTTTTCAAAATGGCGATTTTCTCCAAAAAATTAAAAAATTTAAATTTTTATTTAATTTTGATCATTAAAAAATATAGATATTTTAAAAAAAGTTGGACAACGTTTCGTTGGTATTTAAATGTAGTTTTAGAAAAAAATATGAAAAAATTATTCGAAGTAATTATCACTTATTTTTTGACGTTTAAAAATTAAAATCAACTTTTTGAAAAAGTCCGAAACCTTCGATTTTTTTGTAAAAAACTATAAAAATTATACTTTAAATTACGCAACTTTTAAGCCATAACTCGAGATGTGATCACAATTCTTTCTATATTTTTTTTTAATTTTTAAAATTGCACCTTTTATGTTTTGGCTCTGATTTATTTTATATGGAGCTCAAAAAAAAAAAAAAAAATGGTAGATACTGACCCTAACTTACCCTAAATATATTCATTTGGAGGTAAATATACGTCTCACAAAAATTTAGTACGATCGGACATGGGTAAGGCGTTTAGCATGGTCCCTGAAGTTTAAAAAACGGATTACGAGAAAAAATTTGAATTTTTTTCTGTTTTCGCAATTTTTTTGGTATTTTAAGTTAAGTTTTAATTCAAGTGATTACAGAATTATGATGTGGAGTAAAATGCCTTTCTAATAAGGTACTAACAACTAAAATCGGTTGAAAATCAGCCAAGTTATTACAACTTCCCCAGGCATCTAGCGTGTGCCATACCACTTGATTAAAAAATACGAGTCCCTTTTTTTAAATTTATTGAAATTTTCTACTGTAATAACATTTGTTCATTATTCATGTTTCAGTATAATATTTTTTTGGTTTTTCCAAATTTTAAAACAAAAAAAAATATTTTTTTTTTAAATAGAGATTTTAAAAGGGTTTTGAAAATGCAGGCATTTTTAGCACTAATTTAAAAAATGTTAGCAAAACACAATATGAAAAATACTTGTCATCTAATTACATTTGAACTTAAAGAATAAAAAAATGTTATTACAGTAGAAAATTTCAATGAATTTCCAAAATCGTATTGTGTACTTACGGTGTACACACGGAAATAAAACAAACGACGGAGTTAATTAAGGTTTTTCGACTAACTACCGTTAGTTAATATTTTTTTTTATTTATAACCAATATTAAAACTAAAAAATGCTTACAGCTAAAAAATTATATGACCTATATATTATTATTAATAATTAAATACCTTATACTGAAATCATAAAATTAATGCTTACGCAGTTAATTTACCGTAAGTAGAGTATTAACCTAAGGCACAACAATTGCTGAGTAATGCCCAAAAGCCATATGGGCTAGTGGTCAATAACCCATGCAAATGTTAAGTTTTTAAATTTATAATTTAACACGTATTATATTGCTTAATCAAGTGTTCTGCCATACGTTAGATGCCTGGGAAAGTTGTAATAACTTGGCTGATTTTCAACCGATTTCAGTCTTTGGTACCTTATTAGAGAGGCATTTTACTCCGTATTATAATTCTGTAACCACTTGAATTAAAACTTAACTTAAAATACCAAAAAAATTGAGAAAACAGAAAAAAATTCATATTTTTCCTTGTAATCCGTTTTCTAAACTTCAAGGCCCATGCGGAACAACTTATCCATGTCCATTCATTCTTAATTTTTGTGAGGCGTATTTTTGCCTCGAAATGAATATATCCACGGTAAGTTAGGGTCAGTATCTACCAATTTAATTTTTTTGGAGCACCATATAAAATAAATCAGAGTCAAAAAATAAAAGGTGCAATTTTCAAAATTTGAAAAAAAATAGAACAAATTGCGATCACATCTCGAATTATGGATTAAAAGTTGTGTAATTACGAGTAGAACTTTTAGACGTTTGTAAAAAAAAATCGAAGGTTTCGGACTTTTTCAAAAAGTCGATTTCAATTTTTAAACGTTAAAAAATAAGTGATAATTACTTCGAATAATTTTTTTAATATTTTTTTCTAAAACTAGATTTAAATACCACAAAACGTTGTCCAACTTTTTTTAAGATATCTATAGTTTTAACTGGTCAAAATTAATTGAAAATTTTAATTTTTCCATTTGCCATTTTGAAAAATTGATTACTTAACACCATCTTGGAATAAAAGGCTGAAAATTGGTGTCCAAGTTGCATTTAATAAGTACTAAAACATATCCAAAAATAAAATAAATTGAAAGGGGTCGGGTCTAAAAGTGAGTGATTTGGCCTGGAATGCCCCATATATATTATTGATCAGTGATCCATTCTAAGACATTCTAGCGATGTCCGTCTGTCCGTCCGTCCGTCTGTCCGTCTGTGGAAGACACGATACAGCCCTTAGTAAAGAGCTAGACTCCTGAAATTTGGCACGAATATGTCTTATGGTATTGGGCTGGTTAAGTTCGAACATGGGCAAAATCGGATCAGGGCGAAAAAAGTTCCCCTCTTAAGAACTAAACAAACCTAAAAAAAAAGCAATTTTTTATAGGTTTTTTGTACTTTTGCTTAGCAAACGAAACATTTTTATATCCAAAGAAGTTCAAAGTCTTGCAGTTGGATCCAGGAAGGTCCCACCGACGTAACCCTCCCCCCGCGAAAAAAAGACGTCCCTGTTTTTTTTTAAGTGTTGGAGGGTATAAAAGATTCGGCACAGCCGAATTTAACACTTGTTTTTTCTGTTGTTGGATCCTACATTCCTAATTTTAAGTTTTTATGACCTCTATTTAAGAAAATATAAACAATACCAAAAAGTAATTTTATGGGGGATTTTTTCCCGTTAGAGGATGCTACATTCCAAATTTCAAGTTAATAGGCTCATCATTTAAGAAAATATATTTCCCTTTTTTAATTAATTTCCTTAGGAATCAGAATTTCCAAAAGTTATTCTTTTGGGAATATTTTATTTCGCTGGACAATCTTACATTCCAAATTTCCATTATAATTATTTTAGAAAATATAAAAGGTACCATAGTACTCGTTTTTATCCCCTTAGATTGGAATCGAAATTTCCAAAAAGTACATTTTTTATAGTTTTTTCTGTTATTGGATCCTACATTCATAATTTTAAGTTTCTATGACCTTTATTTAAGCAAGGGATGCTACATTCCAAATTTCAAGCTAATAAAACCATTATTTAAGTATATATAAAAAGTACCAAAATACATTTTTTACCCGTTTTATCCCCATAGATATATTCCAAATTTCAAGTCTCAAGCTTCAGTGGTTTGTGGAAATATAAAAAGTACCAAAATACATTTTTTACCCCTATTCCCAAGAATCAACATTTCCAAAAACTCAGCCTTAACGAATCTATATTTCGGGAGGCGAACCTATATTCCAAATTTCAAGTCCCCATTTCGTTTCCTGTTTTATTCCATTTGATTCCCTGTTACATTCCGATTAGTCCTATGTGGCTTTTATTCCGTCCCGAATATGCGCTTACATGCGCTAAAAACAAAAAATTAGTTGCTTTCTTTAGAAATCTTGTTTCGCTAAATTACATTGCATTCCAAATTTAAAGTTTCCAGGACCATTATTTCAGGAATTATAATAAGTACCAAAATACAATTTTTTACCCCCCTTAGAATCGGAATTTCTAAAAAGTACTTTTCTAGAATTTTTCCCGTTGTTGGAACTAACATTGCAAAATTTTTTTGTAGGACCTAAGTTTCAAAAAATTTAGAAAGTACCAAAGTACATTTTATACCACATTTTACCCTTAGGTGTCCGAATTTCCAGAAAGTACTTTTTTTTTTGAATGTTTTTCCGTTAGAGGATCCTACATTCCAATTTTCAAATTAATAGGATTTTTTTTCAGAAAAAATAAAAAGTACCACTGTGATCGCTTTTTATCCCCTTAGAATCGGTATTTCGAAAAAGTACTTTTTGAGAATTTTTTTCGTTGTTGGAAACAACATTTCAAATTTTAATTTTTTTTGTAGGACTTTAATTTCAAAAAATATAAAAAGTACCAAAGTACAATTTTTTACCCCTTTTTACCCTTAGGAATCCGAATTTCCAGAAAGTACTTTTTTTGGGAATGTTTTTCCGTAAGAGGATCCTACATTCCAATTTTCGAATTAATTGATTTTTTTTTTTTTCAGAAAAAAAAGTACCAAAGTACTCGCTTTTTTACCCCCCTTAGAATAGAATCGGAATTTCAAAAAAGTACGTTTTCAGAATTTTTTCCGATGTTGGAACCACCATTGCAAATTTTAATATTTTGTATGACCTTAATTTCAAAAAATAAAAAAAGTACCAAAGTACCATTTTTTACCCCTTTTCACCCTTAGGAATCAGAATTTCCAGAAAGTCCTTTTTTTGGGAATGTTTTTCCGTTAGAGGATCCTACATTTCAAATAATTTGGATTTTTTTTTCAGAAAAGAAGTACCAAAGTACTCGCTTTTTCCCCTTTTTCAACCCTTCGTTTTTACCCCTTAAAATCAACATTTACAAAAACCCAGCGTAGCGGATATGTATTCTGGGAGGTAAAACCACAATCCAAATTTCAAGACTCTAGCTTCAGTGGTTTTAGCTGAGGGATGATGCGTGATTAGTATGTCAGTCAGTCATCAGTCACCAGTCAGTCTTGTAACTACTTTATATATATAGAAGATAATCAGTCACAAAAAATTTAACTGATAAAAATATTTTACCGTAAATTTTGTAGTTTATCGTTTTTACAACTGTATAAATTATTTAATATTTTAGCTTAATTGAAAAACAAACGATAAATCGTTTGAAATAACTTTAACTAAAAACTTTTTGAATAACCGTAAATAGTTACTGTAAAACTTTTCTGGGAGTACGTAATGGAATGAAACTGTCTTAAAATTAATGGAGATGGAACTGGGAACGAAATGGTATAAAACGGGGAACCAAATGAAATGAATCAGGGAACGATACGGAAAGATACTTTTTTTTAAATTTTTGCACATAATGTTTTTTAACTCAACATAATATCTACACTCAAAAAATTATGTAGGTAAATTCCAGTGAATATTCACTTAAAACAAATGAAATTTTATTTAAAAACCATTCCACTGTTTTTTCATTTAAAATAAAAACTCATTACAGTCAATTTTAAATGTTAATTTAATGACTAACCAAAACATTAAAAAACTACTGAATATTCACTTATTTTGTATCGAAAAACAGTAAAACTATAGAAGAAATTTTTTACTGCCGAAAATAAATGTAACAGAAAATTCGTTTTTAAGACAGTAAATTATATTTTTTAAACTACAGAAATAGTAAAAAAATTAAATCCTTTATAAAATAAGTGATTTTTCTTTTAAAACAACTTTACTGATTACTTTTTAAAATAACCTACAAACAGTTAATGACATAATTTTCTTAGTGTACCCATCTTCCACTTAATTTCAAATGGTAAAACACTTTAAAGAGGCACAAAAATTGTCAGTATTATTTTTTACTGGAACGAACATGATAGCATGCCAGTGAAGGTCTTTAAATTTTATTTTTTATATTATTCTATGAAATATTAGTGGTATTCCGAGTCTTACTTGCCAGCCCTGGCACTGGTGGTAAAAGAGCACTTTTTAAAATTACTTTTCAAAATACATGTATTTTTTGAAAGAAATACTCTTTTGCTACATTTCCAGGGCTGGCAACAAGACTCTCTAACCTCTATTATTTTCTAAAAGACATAAACGTCTACATATTAATAAAATAGAGACTCCGTAGGAAACATTTTATAAATCGGAAATCCAATTCTGATCCTTATATTATCAGGCTTTTTATATTACCGGTATTGAAGTTTTCACGGGCGTGATATAATATATAAAAAAAAGTAAAGTCAAATTAGTGTAAGTTTAGTTGGCTAACAGTTCTCTTGCGGATTTTAAACGTAAATTTTTGCATATATTGTGTTGACATCACTTATCATCCGTTGTATTAACTTACACATACATCCACAAATCATACGCATACATAAACATCTTTCAGATTGTGTGTACGTGCATGTATGCGTGTGTGTATCTTCATGCTACTTTAAATTTACTTTAGAAAATGTTATTACTATTGCAATGATTTATTGAATGATATTCAGAGTGTAATTTGTAATCAACATTCATAACACACACAAATTTTGTGTTTGTATATGCATGTTTACTTGGTAAGGAGAACCTCGATTATACGAATCTACAGAAATTTTTATTCTAAAGAAATTTTTAAAAACTAAAACCATTTATATAAAATAGCTAAATATGTTTTTATTTCGACATTTTAATTTTTAAGTAAATTAAGAAAAAATGATTAGGCTCTAGGCAGACCTATTTCTTGATATAAAATAACTTAAAAATGTGAAAGATTATTCAATTAATTCCGATTTTACTGTATATTATTATACAAAGATCCACTGAAGACATAGTAAATGAAAATAAATATCTTGAAAATAAGAAATTTTTTGTCATATGCTAATAAAGATTTCTTTAATAAAATTTATGAATAGAAAATTTTTGTTAAACTATAGTGAATTAACTGAAAACATTTTCTGTTATTTAAGGAATAAATTGGCAGGTTTATTCAGAAGAAGAAGTGCACTCAAAAAAAAAAAATCTTCCTAAATTATAAAAAAAAAAAAAAAAAATCATATAAAAATTTTTTGCTAGCTCCTATTTAACGAAAGTTCCTTGTAAAAATTTTAATTTTATTGTTTAAAAAAAAGCTTGTAAAATTACAAACAAAATAAAGTTGTAAATTCACTAATTTTTTGACGCGATAATAATTTCAAGGACTTCTTGTGACTAAACTAGATTTTGTGCTACCTTCTAGCTTACGAGAATTTCTAGTAAAAATAACGAGATTTTTTGTAATTTTACAAGTTTTTTACAAAAAAAAATTTAAATTTACATTTTTTTTTGATTTACAAGGAATTCTCGTGACTTAATTAGATTTTTTTTTTGTAAAATTACCATGAAAGTTTGTACATTTACGAAAATATCGAAATATAACAAAAACAAAATTAAATTTCGATCGAAAATTTTTTGTTAAAAAACAAGGACAACTGTCAACTATTGGTAAAATGGAATAGCGGTACTTTTTCTACACTCAAAATAAAAACTCTGCACAATCAGCAGAAAAATCTGCTGAAAATACACCCATTTTGAGCCACATGAGAAATCTTCTGATTTTAGCAGACGCGGTTTGCTAAATTTCTGTAGTGATAACCTAAGTTAAATCAGCAGATAAATCTGTCAAGACAGCAGAAAAATCTGCTGATTTCAGCAGAAAAATCAGCTACTTGCAGGAGAAAAAACTGCTGATTTCAGCAGAAAAACTGCTGATTTCAGCAGAAAAATCTACTAATTTCTGCGGAGAAAATTGTTGATATAAGCAGAAATTACACTTAGTTTAAGCCAAATAATAAGTTTTCTGTAAAAATGTATTTTTTCAAAAATATTTTTTTTTATAAAATTGGAAAAAATATATGTATGTACGTTGGTATATTTAAAAATTTTATAAAATTCTTAATGTGAATGAACAAAAACAAGCGACATGTCGTAACAGGCACACATGAAAGAATAGAAACCAAAAATAACACAACGCTCACACTTATAACACTGTGCAACAAGAAAAATTAGCCTCAATGGCTTCAACGCCATTTGAAAGTAGACTATCAAATGGACAAAATCACCAAAGGGTTTTGCAAAGTCAGTTCGGATTTCTTTTTTATAGCCCACTGAAGTTTTTATTTTTTTATCAAAGGCGTTTGGAAACGTCAAAAATACTGTAATAAAAACTCATCTGAGCTTCAAAATTTGATTTAATGAAATTTTAACCCTATAACTGCCATTTTAAGGGGTTATTTTAGTCCTTTTTCAAAAACTAAACACAGAAGTCTAATAAAACGTCCATTTAGAGCAGTGGTCGGCACCCATTGCACCCAGGTGCATAATGAAATTGCCTATTTGCACGTAGACAACCCGAACGTCAACGAAACTCTCAACTGATTGTGAGAGCATTAAAAATACAAATATTTTATTTAGTGTCATGGTAGCATTTAAAAAAGCGGGTAGATGAAGCTATGTTTTAGAAAAGTGTAAAAATGTTACCTCTTTCTGCCGACCACTGATTTAGAGGGTTAAAATGTTCCACAAATATTTTCCTCATAAAATTTCACTAGGGGTTGTCAAATGTTCAAAGTTTGTGCCACATGCGCAAAATGCTTAAAAACGGTTAAGTATAAATAACACAGCAAAAATATCAGTTAAATTAGCAAAATAATCTGCTGAAAATCTGCACAAAAACTTTTTTAAACTTAGCAAACAGAATCAGTAAATGTTCTGTAGAATTTTGGTTGTTTTCAGAAATTGAATGGCAGAGAATTCTGCTTCTGTTCAGTTCAGCAGAAAAATCTGCTAAAAATTTGTAATTCTAAATTGAAAGTCATTTCACAGATTTTTTGACAGAAGTTTTCTTTTGAGTGTAGTAATTGACAAGAATTTATTTTTAAGTATGGGTCTCGATGGGAGACTTGGGAATACCCAACTCGAGCTAGAGTAATCATTTTAAAACCCATTATAAATTTTATGAAATTCTTAAAAATTGAAACCTTTGACATGAAATTTGTTTAATATGCGTAGGATTATTCAGCTAATCACGATTTTACTTTCCTTATGCTATATAATACAAAGAACATTGAAGACAAGATATGTAAAGTTACAAAAAATAACTTGCAATAAAAAAACTTTTAATCATATCTTAGTACAGATTTTTTTTAATAAAATATGTGAATAGAAAATTTTTATAATATTATCTATTTAAATTAATTTTATTATAATAAGGAAAGCTTTCTGTTCAAAAGAAGTTTTAGTTTAATTAAATATGTTGTTACAATTGAATGTAATTGAAATCCCGTATGATAAGATTAATTTGCACTGAACAAAAAAAAAAAAAAATGGGTTGTACATAACACAGTACAACACTGAAAAAATTACGGGTTTTCGACGATTAATTCTGCTGCAAGAACAGGCCAAAGCACAATGGCCGAAACATCCAATCTAGCGGCGCTTAATTCGGAAATGTAAAATAATAAAGCCCAATGCATATTTGTGATTATAAAACTTATAAAGAATTTAATTTTAACCATATTTATTTATTTCAGTGTTTTTATGTATTTTGGGAAATTAATGTGAATATCGGGAGGGTGGTCTGTGTGAGGACTAGAAGTTAAAATGTTCCGATTCCGTTAAAATTTAGAGTGATTATTTATGGCTACAAAAAAAATAACCAGTCGAATTTCAAGAGGATATTTGTAAAAATACCATTGTTAGGGCTTCTTAGTTAAACTGGAAGGGAAAATTAACATGGGGGCTATGGGATAAAATGGACCGATTTTGTCAAAAATTTTATAGGTTTTGTTTCGATAAAAAATCTTAAATTTCAAATTTTAGCCAAATCGATTGAAAATTGTGGTATCGCGTTTATACTGTTTATTTGGACAGGCAGATGGACCCTAAATAACCGAACAACTTGCGCGAACTAGCACGCCATACTGAAACTTCACAACAAAAATAACCCAAAATAATAAACAAAACAGGAATTGGACCGAATACGATCGAATTTCAATAGTTGCAGTCCATGAAACTATAGTTTATATCACAAATGTCAACTTCTATAATGCACTAATAATAAACTAGATACACACAGGCCACAGACATTTATTTTTGAGTTAAAACATACCTTTTACTTTCATTTAAAACTTTTTGGCTCAAAATGTATAACCAATTGACTTAAAAGTGTCAAGAAAAACTCACTGAGTAATTAGGCCCCAAATTCTTTTAATCCACTTGCTGCAGAAAATGTATATTTGACAGCTTACAGCTGTGCGAATATTGAATGCAAACCAAAAGTAAAAACGTAATTTTTTTCTGTAAAGTATAGGTAAACGATGCAGTGCAAAAACATTTATTGATCTTATTATTTTAATTTCGGCCACAGTGCAAAGCAGGGAAACTTTGAGCTCCTCTAAAATTAAATTCCGATGTGATCTTTCAAAACGCCGACACATGTATATGAGCAAATACATGGGAAATTTAACTGACGGATCATTGGCTTTGTTAATTTTTGGTTATTTTATAGAGCTTTGTAAATTTTTTAGTAAGCCGTACGAAAATACTTATAAAATTAATATTTTTTATAAAATTATAAAAATTTAAAATTCATACAAAAAAAAAAAAAAATTTTAAAAAAATTTCAACAAAAAATGCTGTAAAACTTACGTTTTTCAAGTAAAAAAACACAAAAGAACTTACAAAAGCCAACAATTTGATTTTTTGCAAAAATTTAAAAAAAATACAAAAATTTTCTTTCTAACAAACTTTCAAAATTTTCGAAAAAACACCACTCTGAAATTTTTATAGCGTTAAAAGGACATTTTAAACTTTAATACAAAATTTTGTTTTTGGAAGTCCATGGTGTCCTTCCCAGAAAAAAAGGACATTCAAATTAGAGACGGGCACATAAGCAGGTTTGAGCGTGATTCAGGCAATTCACGCGTGAGTGTGACTGAATTCAATTTTACTTACGTGATTGTGAGTGGAGAACAAAATTGCGTGAGTATGTGTGTGTGAGTAAGATTTTTGCATGAATAAGTGTGCGTGAGTCGATTCTTAAATTTTGCTGAAAATTTTTAAAAATTTTTGAAATTTTGGTTTTTGTAATTTTTTTTTGTATAAATTGTAAGATAAAAATATGCTCGTGAGTGAGTGTGCGTGATTAAAAATTCCTGTCGTGAGCATGAATAATTGTGAGACAAAAACAACACGCGCTCTCTAATTCAAATATAGTTTTAAAAATATTTTGTTGAAATTTAAAAAAAAAAATTAAATAAAATTTTAAGCTTTGTCGTACGACTTACGGTTTCCGAGCATATAAATGTTAAAAAGCTGTCAAAAAGTCAATATTGTCAAAAAAGAGCTGTTTACACGCCCACATCTTCTAAAGTATGGATCCTTCTAATTCCAAATTTGACCTTCTGATTTCAAATTTGTCCGACAAGTCAGGAAAAAAATTACAGTGCCCGAGTAAAAATAATTCAATATGATCTTATATACTTTTATATAGTCATATTATTTCATATATGATCATGTGTGACACTATATCTTGCGAGATAAATTTATATAATAAATTTTGATGTGCGATTTTTTTAAGATATCGTCATACATAGCTTTATGTTGTAACATCTGGTCCCATGCATCATTCCAAATTTCTAAGTGTTTTATATAAAATTTTATATGCCTCCATTATTTTTTAATTTTTCTAAGTTTTTTCCAAGAACATATTTTTATCGCGAATATTTTCAAAGTGTTTTATATAAAATTTCATATGACTCCATATTTTTTTATTTTTCTAAGTTTTTTCCAAGCACAACTTTTTTATCACGAATATTTTCTAAGTGTTTTATATAAAATTTTATATGAATCCATTTTTTCAAATTTTTCTAAGTTTTTCCAAGGACAAATATTTGTGAGAATATTTTGTAAGTGTTTTATATAAAGTTTAACATGACCCCATTTTTGAAATTTTTCTTAGTTTTTTTCAGAACAACTTATTTTTATTATTTTAATTTTTAAACTTTTTATTAAAAACTAAAAAACATCCGATTTATAAAATTGTATAAATTTTAATATAATTGGATATAATTTAATATCATTGGATTAGACCAAAACTCGTATCAAAGTCGATATAAAGTAATATAATCTGATATTATTATATAATGTTCGATCAAATCTTATGAAACCATTTTTCGTATAAGTTTACATCAAAATAGACACGAACCCATATTAAATTATATATTGTGTCATATCAATTTTTTTACTCGGGTGGTATTTTTTTTTATTTTATTTTTTCGACGGAAAATTTTGCATTTAGCTTTAAGCTGGTTTTTTAGTTTTTTGGCTTGTTTTAGCTTTTTAAGCTTTTTCAATAAACATCACTGTCAATTTAGTTTTATTAAAAACAAATTTGCATTTTGTTGAAATGAGTTTTATGAATTTTTTTTTAATCATTTTTATACCCTCCACTCTACTGATAGAGGGTATATATAAGTTTGTCATTCCGTTTGTAACACCTCGAAATATTGGTCTAGGACCCCATAAAGTATATATATTTATGATCCTCGATCGATTTTAAGTCGATCTAGCGATGTCCGTCCGTCCGTCCGTCTGTCTGTCTGTCCGTAGAAAACACGCTAACTTTTGAAAGACTTTACAGAGGCTACTGAAGTTTTGCATACATGTTTGTCATTTACCTGGTCAGGTTGGTATTGCATTCCAGCCAAATCGGTCTAATGGTTCAAAAGTTATGAGCAAAAGAGTAAATTTCGGCAAGGGTATTTCGCGAATTTACGAGATAAAAAACACGATAACTTTCGAAAGACAATAATAAGACTACTGAAGCTTGGCACGTATCTTTACCGTTCCCCGGGTCTATTTGGTTTTAAATTTCAGCTCAATCGGTCCAGTGGTTCAAAAGTTATAAGCAAAACCTTGAATTTCAGATTAGTTTCATCTAAAATGCCACGTGTTTTAACAAGTTTTAAAAGCATTGGTGGTACACTCAAAAAAAAAAAACTGTAAAGTTGGCAAAAAATTTAGTTAAATTTAACTAAAAAAACACCTGATTTTGAACCTACTAAATTTCTAGTTAATTTAACAAAAAATATTTAGTTAACTTTTCGTAGAATGAATGTAGCAAAAAAACAGTAATTTTAACTAAAAATTCAGCTGAAAATTTCGTAACATTTTTTATTAGGTGAATTCAGCTAACCTTTTTTTTTAAATAAAAAAAAATATATTTTTCACAGCGTTAAGTTCAGCTTAAGTAGGACTAATGAGATTTGCATAGGAGGCTACACAAGAAATGTTTAAAATTTTCGACTTGACAAAAATGTTACAAAAAATCAGCAAATTAATTAGTAAAAATTCGTAAACTCAGTTTTGAAGTCAACAAAAAAAATTAATTCCAAATTTGTACAAAACTATTTTTTTCGTAAATTGAACTTAACTAAAAAAAGTAGTTAAAACGCTGATTTTAACTAAAAATTTGCTAAAAAGCCAGTAAACTCGAGTTAACAAAAAAAAGTTTGTTAACTTTACAGTTTTATTTTTTTGAGTGTAACTAAACAATGCTTTTCAAACTTGTTTAATTTTAAAGCAATGCTTTTTAAACTTGTTTAGTTTTAAAAGCATTGGTAACTTAAAAATTACACTCGAAAAAAATTTTACACTCAAAAAAAATTTTACACTCAAAAAAATTTTACACTCAAAAAAAAATTTACACAAAAATTTTTTTTTTTTTTTTACAAAAATGACAATATTTTGTGTAAGAAATATTTTTACAGTAAAAAAAAATTACACTCGAAAAAAATTTTACACCCAAAAAAAAAAAAATTGTAATTTTTCTTTAAAAAAAAAAAAATGACAAAAAAAGAGTTTTTTACTCCAAATAAAATATTTCTAATCAAAATTGTTAAGTTTTTCACGTTAAAAAATGTACTACCCTTTAAAAAAAATGCATTGTGGAGGGTATTCATAGATTCGGCAAAGTCGAATTTAACTTTTCTACTTGTTTTTTCTGAATTCTTATAACACGCCCCTCTTCAAGCAAGTACTGGTTTTGTAAAAATGGTGACTAAATTGGGTAATGGCATTTCATTCATCTTTATTTAGAAATTTTAAAATCATTAACACGAAAATCCAAAATGTTCCAGTTTTGGAGTTATTGGTAAACATTTACACTGATCGACAACAAAATACCTCCCGCTAAAATTAACAACTGATTCTTACAGATTTTTCTCTCCTGATTCCGAATCTGCCATAAAAATTTTTCTAGCAAGTCCAATTTTTGAGACACCGCTGTTAAAAAGTAAAAAAACAATAATTTAACATTTTTATGGTCCACTGTTACGTTGCTTCCAACAAATAGGACTTAATTTCATATAAATTAAATCTCATGATTCCAAAACTGCAATATACATTTTTGTAGCATGTTTAATTTACGAGATATTCGCGTTCCAGATTTTCGCATGAAAAAATTTTCAATCGTGAATATCTCGAAAACGGAACATGCTACAAAAATGTTGATGCCGTTTTGGGTCTTGCGTTTTATCCCTCTAGGGGCGATTGCCTGGCAGTTGCGGAACTTTTTGTGGATTTTTTTTGACGAAACCTACCAGTTTTAACCCAACAAACCAAAAAATGATACCGTATCATAAATAATATTATATTCTCTAAATTTTGTAATATCAAAAATAATTTTATCATATTTTTTTTTTACTCAAAAAAATAAAGCTGTAAAGTTAACAATTGTTTTTAGTTAAGTTGAGTTAACTGGCTTTTCAGCAAATTTTTAGTTAAAATCAGCGTTTTACCTAATTTTTTTAGTTAAGTTCAATTTACGAAAATACTAGTTTTGAACAAATTTTGAATTAATTGTTTTTTGTTGACTTTAAAACTGAGTTAACGAATTTTTACTAATTAATTTGCTGATTTTTCGTAACATATTTGTTAAGTGAAAAGAGTGATTACTATTTAAGAAATTTCTTGAGTAGCCTCCTATGCAAATCTCATAAGTTCCACTTAAGCTGAACTTAATGCTGTGAAAAAAAAAAAAAATAAGTGAAGTGTTTCACTTGAAAATGTACAAAAAAAAATTACAAAATATTTTGTTGATTTTAGTTTACGAAAAGTAACAAAAATTTTAGTTGAATTCAACTAAATTTTTGGTAAATATTTACATAAAAATGTTACGAAATTTTCAGCTAAATTTTTAGTTACAGTTATGTTTTTTTTGCTACATTCATTCTACGAAAAGTTAGCTAAATATTTTTAGTTAAATTAACTAGAAATTTATTAGGCCCAGAATCAGGTGCTTTTTTAGTTAAATTTAACTAAATTTTTTGCTAACTTTACAGTTTTTTTTTTTGAGTGTGTTTAAAAGAAAAGAATCGTTATTTTTTACTATCATTAATGATAAAAAATATATTTTTTAAATGGTATCATTATTACATCAAAAAAAAACATCGTTATTTTTTGTTTGGACAATTTGACTAAAAATATTTTATTTCATTTATTTGTCAAAATTTTTAAAAAAAAATTTCAATTTTCCTGAGAGTTTTTCTATAGGAAAAATGTCTCAGAATCTGAGACTTTTTCTATAGGAAAAATGTCTCAGAATCTGAGACTTTTTCTATAGGAAAAATGTCTCAGAATCTGAGACTTTTTCTATAGGAAAAATGTCTCAGAATCTGAGACTTTTTCTATAGGAAAAATGTCTCAGAATCTGAGACTTTTTCTATAGGAAAAATGTCTCAGAAAAATTGCAGGACGCCACCTCATTCTGACTATATAAGCTAACAATTAACGAAAAAGAAAACAAGAATTACTATTTTCATTTTCTTAAAACCAAAAATTTTAATAACTTGGGTTTGCAATTTGGATAATAATTCACCTCGTGGTGAATAAAACCGTTTTTCACCAGTGAATAAAAAGTAACATAATTATTTTTCAACAAAAAAATTTTTCATAAATTTTTTTTTTATCAAATTTTTTTTTCATCAAATTTTTATTTTTCATCAAATTTTTTGTTTCATTAATTTTTTTTATCAATTTTTTTTTTTGTCATCAATTTTTTTTTATTTTCATAAATTTTTTTTCCATCAATTTTTTTTTTTTTTCATTTTTTTTTGGCATCAAATTTTTTTTTCATAAATTTTTTTTCATCATTTTTTTTTTATCAATTTTTTTTTTTCATCAATTTTTTTCATCAAATTTTTTTATACCCTTCAACCACAGTATGTCATTCCGTGTGTAACGCATCGAAATATCGGTTTAGGACCCCATTAGTGTTTATAAAAAACCGACATTTTGGAAAACCGGTTTCTCGATTAACCGAAAATCAGCTTTTTCGGTTAACCGGTTTTCTCGGTTAAACCGGAATAAAAAAACCGGTTAACCGTTTTTTTTTTCTTTAACTAAAAAAACTAAAAAATACTTGAAAATAGCTTATTTTTATTAAATAATAAAGCGAATATAGCTTAAGTTAACATATTTGTTTTTTTCAGCAAGGTTTGCAACTATTACGCTATAAAAAAGCGATAGTTAAATAATGTACTTTAATTGACCATATTCACTAGAACTTCAATTTAATTTGTACTGGTTTTATTTAGAAAAATACATTTATTCGTTATAAGTAAATTGCAGTTCCGAATTTTATTTTTATTTTCTTTTATAGACAGTTTCGCCATTAACAGGGATTTTAGTATCTGGTTAACAGTCACTTATTAAATTTTTCATGTTCAATGAACGCTTACAACGGTGAGTATTTCAAATTTTTATCAGTTTCAGAATAAAATTTCTATTTAGAAAATTGTTTCTTAAAGACAAAAAATATTTTAGACGCTCTTTCTCGCGGATTTTTAATGTGTTTTCAACGAAATTTTGAAAATATCATAAAAAAATAAGTGTAAACCCTAATATTTGCGAAAATATTCCGTTTTGAATGTATTTAAAAAACCGGTTAACCGACAGAAAAAAACCGGTTTTCGGTGCACCGGAAATCTTCAATTTCGATTAACCGGTTTGCAAAAAAACCGAAAATTTAGGAAAAAACCGGTTTTTCGGTTAACCGGTGAACCGGTTTATAAACACTAGACCCCATAAAGTATATAATATATTATTGATCAGTGATCGATTCTAAGACATTCTAACGATGTCCGTCCGTCCGCCCGTCTGTCCGTCCGTTCGTCTATCCGTCCGTCCGTTTGTACGTCTGTCTGTGGAAGACACGATACAGCCCAAAATAAAAGAGCTAGACTCCTGAAGTTTGGCACAAATATGTCTTATAGTGATAGGCTGGTTAAGTTCGGAGACGGGCAAAATCGGACTACGGGGAAAATAGTTCCCCCTTGAGGAACTGAACCAATCTCAGAAAAACACCATATTTTTACATGATTTTTTGTGTTTTTGTTTAACAAGTCCAACATTTTTATGCCTAAAGAAGCTCAAAGTTCTGCATTTGGATCCAGGCGATTAAAAAATATCATTTTTTCAGCTCGCCCCCTTTTGTGGGCGTGGATTAAAAGAATTGTTAAAATAATGATAAACTTGTATTTTCCTAAGTGCAAAAAGCATAAGAAAGAATTTTTAAACATATACTATTTCGAGGAGAAAATTTCCCCCCTAATGACCACTGCCGAACATCCCCCCCACCCCTCAAATATAAAATAAAACGACTCTGGATTTTTTTTTTGCATGTTGGAGGGTATAAAAGTTTCGGCACAGCAGAATTTAACACTCTTACTTGTTTTTTATCAACTTTTTTTTCATTAATTTTTTTTTCATAAAACTTTTTTTTTTCATTAAAGTTTTTTCATAAATTTTTTTATTATAAATTTTTTTCTCACCAAAAAAAATTTTTTTCATGAATTTTTTTTTTTTTAAACCAAAAAATTTTTCTTTTCATCAAAATTTTTTTTCACCAAAAATTTTGGGTTCATTAAATTTTTTTAACATAATTTTGTTTTTCGTGAAAGAAAATATTTTTTTTTACCAAAACTATTTTTTCACCAAGTCTTAGCTTTTCGTATAAAAATTTTCCATTTGTTTATCAAATGTACATAAAACAAGTGAGAGTGTTATATTCTTTGGTGCCGAAATGTACAGCTCTTTTGGGTTTTTAATGGGGTCCTCGACTGTAGAGTTGTGTCGTTCACGAACGACAATTGAACTATTCACTTAACTGAGCGGGTTTGTATAGTTCGTTCATTTCCGCTCTTTTAGATATTTTCGTTCATTTAGCTCAATTGGTCATTATTTCATTTTGATCTTTCAGATCGGCCGTTCAATTTTTTTTATACCCTCCAACTACAGTATGGGGGTATACTCACTTTGTCATTCCGTGTGTAACGCATCAAAATATCGGTAGGGGACCCCATAAAGTACTTATATCGTTGGCTTAGTCGGCAAACCTGTCAAGTCCATTTTCAATTTTTAATTTTAGGAGGGACAAAAAACTTTCTAACTTTTTTTTAGGTTGACTTTTTTTAAATTTATAAACGCAGTTTTTTTCTTTAGTTCATCTGATTTAAATTTGTATTTATTACTTTTTTCCCAAATGAAGTATTTTGAGCTACACAATACATACTATATTAAAATCTCAATGTTTATAAAAATGGACTTGACAGGTTTGCCGACTAAGCCAACGATATATATTATTGATCAGTGATCGATTCTAAGACATTCTAGAGATGTCCGTCCGTCCGTCCGTCTGTAGTTAACACGATACAGTCCAAAATAAAAGAGCTAGACTCGTCAAGTTTGGCACGAATATGTCTTATGGTGCTAGGCAGGTTAAGTTCGGAAATGGGCAAAATCGGACCAGGGGGAAAAAAGTTCCCCTTGAAGAACTAAACCAACCTCTGAAAAATATGATTTTTTTACAGGATTTTTTGTCTTTTTGTTTAACAAATGCGACATTTTTATGCTAAAAGAAGTTCAAAGTCCTGGATTTGGACCCTGAGAAATAGAAAAGGTCGTTTTTTCGGTACGCCTCCTTTGATGGGCGTAGAATAAAAAAAAAATTAAATTATTATAAACTTGCATTTCTTTAGTGCAAAAAGCATTTGAATGAATTTTTAAACACATATTCGAGAGAAAATTTACCCCCCCCAATCAACGCAACCCCCCCTCCCCCCACAAAAAAATAAAACGCCCCTGCATTTTTTTTATTTTGTTTCATGTTGGAGGGTATAAAAGATTCGGCACAGCCGAATTTAACACTTTTACTTGTTTTTGTTAATTTTGTCATTAGGCGTTAGTTTTCTCTTCTCTTTTGGCACACTTTCTCAGCATTTATGTTTTTTTTTTACAAAAATTGTACATGTTTTTTATTAAATTCATGTTTTTATTAAACATTTTTGTATTTTTTGAACGAAAGCCAAAACAACAGACATGATCAAAATGATTCGTTCACGAACTGTTGAACGAAAACAAAAACTGACCGATTTGAACTAGATGAACGACCAACAGACATGATCAAAATTATTCGTTCACGAACTGTTGAACGAAGACCACAATAGAGCGATTGAACTAGATGAACGAACTAGGTCTTTTATCTGAAATGAACGAAAATGAGCGCTCACTCAATTGAACGATTAAGCACAAGTCTACTCGATTGATATTTCAATCCGTTTTGCATGGAATAGCAAAGTAATATAACATTAGTTTTCTAAAAAAAACTTTGCTTTGGCAAGTACACCCAAGTCTTCCACAAAACATTATCATGATTTAATGTTTTGGGCAAGAGTACAAAATTCGCAGGCATTTTTCACTGTTGCGCAGTGTTGATAGTCCTAAAATAGTTTAGTAATTTTTATACCCTCCAACACCAGTATGTGGGTATACCCACTTTGTCATTCGGGGACCCTATAAAGAATATATATTATTAATCCATGATCGATTGTAAGACTTTTTATGAATGTCTGTAGATGGCATGATACAGTCCAAAATAAAAGAACTACACAGAACTAATTTTGTACATAAATAGCATGAATTGCTTTCATTGAATTCGATTTATAGTACTTATGTACAAAATCATACTATTTATTAATGTTTTCTTTATTTATAAATTTCTAATAAATAAAAACAAACAAAGTCAGTTTGAAATAAAATAAATATTCGTCATTGAAAATTTTTCTGTGTTTTTTGGAAAATAATGAAAAAAATCTGCTATTTGGAACTGTTCACATCTGTTTTTACCATGGAGGATCAAAAAGTACGTACGAACATATTAAAATTTTATGAAAAATATGTATAAAACCGACGTATTTGTTACAAAAGTATTTGTTGTTGTTTTGTTAACAAAAATATTATTAATAACTAAAATGCATTATTTATGAGGTAAATGTTAAAATTTGTTGGATTTCTTCGATATATTCGGATAAATTTTACTTTTGTAGAAGAACAAAGGCAACATTTAAGGGGAAATCCATCAAGAACTTTTTCATGTCATGTATGTACAAAATCATACAATGTATGAACAAGTTCTGGGAAAAAAAAGTCATGTTAAATTCATACAGTGTATGAACAAATTAATTCCAGATATGAACTTTTTTTTGTCTGTGTAGCGTCCTGAAATTTGGCACGAATATGTGTTATGTTACAAGGCCTGTTAAGTTCGTAAATGGGCAAAATCGGACTAGAGGGAAAAATGTCCCTTAAGGAGCTTAACTAACCTCTAAAAACACATTTGTTTTACGTGTATTTTTGTTAATCACATGAAAAGTCTTTATGCAAGAAGAAGTTCAGAGTTCTGAACTAGAACGGGAAGGATTCAAAAAATTTTGTATTTTGCCACTACTGATAGCAAATGTAAAAGGAGGATCTCCCCTAATTTTCCAATTTTATTTTTTAACATATCAGGAAAAAGGCGGTAAGTTACGCCTTTCAAAAATTTAAGCTTCAATATCATTCAAAATTTAAAAAAAATATATTTTGATAAAGTTTTCATCCTTTTATAGTGATATGGCAAAAACAAAATGGAATAATTAGGGGAATCCTTCTCTTTCATTTGCCTTCACTAGTGTCATACTAGGACAAGTACAAATATTTCAAAAATACTTTACAAAATGTATCCTTTAAAACTTTAAAGGCCTTTTAAAAGGAAACATGATCAAGAAATTAAAAACAATAAATGCAGTTTGACTCCATTTGCTCTCTACTCTCACAATCAGACGTATAACATTTGGTTCATGTTTAATATTGCCTGTCGGTCGGTGGTATACTTTATCACTGTTAGTGGGTATAAAATGAATAGTTGTTTTACAGATACCAGCAACATACCGTTTGCCGGATTGTAAATAACATTCCATTTTTTTAATAATATTAATACATAATAAAAAAATATATTAATATCACAATTAAAGCCAGTTTTAATGATGCTCAATATTGAATTTCATGCAAAACCATTTATTATAGAAAATATTCTTGAATAGTTTTTTTTTTTTTTTTTTAATTATATATCATTTTACATTTGATTTTTTTCCATCATTGTTACATTTTACAATATAAAAGATACAAAAGAAGAAAAATCAAAACGCATCATGTTTAAAACATATTGCATACATTTGTCATAAGTTCCGTAGATATGAATGCTATTTATATAAACAGGATATCCTTTTTATGTTTTCCTTTTGCAATATATAAAAAGAAATCCTATAGAATAGTCGACAAAAAGTTAAACTAGTATCGCACGTTTATTTTCTTACGTTATATTCAAAACTGGGTGTGGCAGATAGTATATTATGAATTAAGTCGAGTAGCTTTTAAGAAATTTTTAACAAGGTTGAAACAAAATAAATGATCCTCATAGTGAATAAATTTTGTAAGTTAGAAAAAAAATCCTATATCATGGCCGCTGTTCCAAAAAATTAATTCACATAAAAAATGTGAAAATGAAAATTTCCGAATTTTTTTGGTGTTCTAGATTTCACATCCGAATTTCTTTTTCGTTTTATTTCACAAAAATAAAATTTGGTGAAAGTAAAACGAATGCACTTTTTTCCTTATAATTTTTTAAAGTTTTAATTGTTCGATTTCAACTTCAAATGAAAACGTGATCAACAAAACACTAAACTTGATTTCATGTGATTCGGAAATTTTCATGTGAATTGAAAAGTTGTGAAAGACAGAACAGAGGCCCATATTTAGGTACTGCGCAATAACTCCCAAATGAAATAAGTCCCAATGAAATAATTCCCAATGAAATAAGTTCCAAGAAAAATGAATTAACTCCACACTTTAAAAAATGAAATAACTCCCAAAGAAAAAATGAAATATGTCCCAATATTTGGGAGTTATTTAAAATCAAAATAATAACTCCCAAAAAAAATGAAAGAACTCCCAATGAAATAAGTGCCAAAGAAAATGAAATAAGTTCCCATTGTTTTTTTGTAATAAAGGTTTTCTGCGTAGCCGGCCTTCGGCCGGGCTTAGGGATTACATACTCCATGCATTAAACCCACCCTCTCTGCAAATCAAAGCTATTTGGGTTATCAGGCCTTTTTGAGGCAAATTTGATAGCGTAAAGGCCTGCTGTCCTAGAAAACTTTACTTTGCGGAGAGGGTGGGTTTAATGCATGGATTTTGTAATCCCTGAGCCCGGCCGAAGGCCGGCTACGCAGAAAAAATTTTAAGAAAAAAAAAAACAATTGCACAGAGGTGTATATTGTTTTCATTTAAAATGAAATAAGTCCCACCATTGATGAAATAACTCCCAATGCTTAACAAGAAATGAAATAACTCCCAATCTGTTTTTTGTTGGGGTTTTTTTCATTTGGAAGTTATTTCATAATGAAAAAAATCCCAACAAAATTTGTGCAATAAGTCCCACTTCACTGGGACTAATTTCGTAATGAAATAAGTCCCAAATCGTATGTAAAATTTTTGGGAGTTGTTTCATTTATTTTTTGGGAGTTATTTCATTTGGGAGTTATTGCACAGTACCCCATATTTACTTTATTTTTTTCTTTATAATAAACAAGAATAAATTCTGGGCGTATGATTGATAATTTTGATTAGCTATATATTAAATATTAAGTATACGCAATGTAATAATTTTAAATTGTTTTATCAGTGTTACACTCAAAAATTTATGTCATTAACTGTTTGTAGTTTATTTAAAAAGTTTTCCGTTTAGTCGTTTTTAAAAGAAAAAACATTTGTTTGATGTTCAGTTTTTATTAATGACTACTTCAGTCCTTTGTTTCAAAAATAACACACTAAAAAATAAAGTCTTTCATTAACATTTAATTTTTAAAGTCATTTATTTTTGTTTTGTAAGTAAAAACTACTTATTATTCTTTTGATTTTTAATGGTTTGTGTAAGTAATTTTTTTTTAAATTGTTGGTATTTTTTAATGAAAGATCATTAGTTTTTACCTACACAAGTCAGTTATTTTTTTTGTAGAAAAAAAAATCAAAAAATTATTTATAGAAACATAAAAACATGTTTGTATCAAGTGACTTTGGCACGATGGGTAGAGTGTCTGGCCAGAATGTAGTTGATTGCGGGATCGATTCCACAAAAATTTTATTAAAAATTTTTTAAAAAAATATATCAATAAAAAATTGTAAAAAATTACCTACGAAATCATTAATATTTATTGTTTTCGTAGGTTATTTTTTTGAAATTTGTTGGTAAAAATTACAGAACTATCAATAATTTTTAATGTTTTCGTTGGTTATTTTTTTCGAATTTGTTGGTAAAAAAGAGTGAAAAAAACGTAATTTTTTAATGTTTAATGTTATTTATTTTAGAAAATTTTGTCAACAGTAAAAAATAAATGTTGATGTTTGTTAAAACAAATAAATAATTACTGGGATGGTTTTCAATTGTTTATTCACTGGTTTTAAGTGTGTTTTTCATTTGTTTTTGCCTACAAAATATTTTGAGTGAACTACAGTATGGGGGTATACTCTCTTTGTCATGCCGTGTGTAACGCATCAAAATATCGGTCTAGGACCCCATAAAGTATATATATCGATGATCACTGATCGATTCTAAGACATTCTAGCGATGTCCGTCTGTCCGTCCGTCTGTAGTTAACACGATGCAGTCCAAAATAAAAGAGCTAGACTCCCGACAATTGGCACGAAAATGTCTTATGTTCCTAGGCAAGTTAAATTCGTAAAGAAGCAATATCGGACTAGGGGAAAAAAAGTTTCCACTTGAAGAACTAAACCAACCTCTAAAAAATACCATATTTTTACATGATTTTTTGTGTTTTTTTTTTTTTTTAACAAATTCAAAATTTTTATGCTACAAGAAGTTCAAGATCATGCAGTTAGACCCACAGAATTAGAAAATGTCGTTTTTTCAGTCCGCCCCCCCAACTTATGGGCGTGGAATATTTTTTTTTTTTTAAATAATGATAAACTTGTATTTCTTTAGTGCAAAAAGCATAAGAATGAATTTTTAAAAACACGTTCGAGAATAAAAGTGCCCCCCCCAAATTACCGCTACCGAACCCCCCCCCCCCCCCCCCATCAAAAAAACGCCCCTGGATTTTTTTTGTTTATTTGCATGTTGGAGGGTATAAAAGATTCGGCACATCCGAATTTAGTTATTCATTTTTCTATATTCTGATATTTTTATGTTTTTAGAACTATTTTGATTTTTTTCCTGATTTAAAAAAACGATTGTAATTTTTAGTTTTCCTGAATTACACAGTGTTACAAAAAAGAATGAAACAGAGGTGTTGTCGAGTTGTAGGTGTTGTCAAGTACATCAAGATTCTGTCCTTCAAATTTGTGAAACATCACCAAAATCTTGATTTACGTGTAAAAACCCATTTTTCGTACTTATAACATTTATAAGCCAGTAACATTTTTGAATATTAACCGATTTGGACTTATTTTTACACATTTTTTTTTATTAAGAAACCGTTTTACACTGTGAAACAAATTTGGGTTTCTTCGAGTGTATCTTGGACGGGACCACATCAAAAATGAAAGTACCCAGCAAAATTTTCGGTTGCAAAGAACCGATTGTGGAACAACTTATACTTCCCTAGAACCTGTTCTAATTCTTGTGCAACACCGATTCTTTTAACAAAGGGATTGTCCCAAAAGCAACAGGTGTTTGTAAGCAAAATTAGAACATGTTTTTGTTCCTCGGAATTGGTTCTAGAAATAAAATTTGGAACAGAAATAAGAATTAAAGAAATATATTGAATTGCATTAATTTATTTAACAAAGATAAAGACATTCATATATAAATGAAATATTTACATTTTTTTAAAACACATTTATGCTTTTTCGCCTCCAAAGTTTCATTTTGGGCCTTACAATAATGACATACCAGAACATGGATTTTCTGCAAACAAAAATAAAAAACATAATATAATTAGTATTTGACCCGACCCACAGTGGGGTGGATGATACCTAAAATGGCGATTAATACATAGAAGACTTAATTTTAAAATATTATAATTTTTTATTGATGAGTAATCTTAAACACATAAAAACACAGCATTTTCGAAAAAAAAAACATTGGAAAAAATTTTTTTTTAACCTGTTAGGCGCTTTATTGTTTTTCGGATATAATATCTTATTTCACAATTTTTGCTGTAACTTTGGAACAAAAAGCTTTACATTTATAAATAAAATGGCACATTATAGCGAACTTAATGTGCTATTAAAAACTTAAAAAAGTAAATATATCGTATGTGTTTTTATTAGTATAATTTTAATTTAAAATTCGATTTTTATTTTTCACGAAATCTCATTAATGTACAAATTTATCTCAAAAAGTCCCAAACCAGAAGATTACAAATTTTTTATTAATGGATAATCATAATTTAATAAAACGCAGCATTTCAGAAGAAAAATTGGAAAAAATATTTTTACCTGTTAAACTTTTTTTTCTGTTTTTCGGAAAAAGCCTAATTCACAATTTTCGCTGTAACTTTGACATCAAAAGAATAAGTAAATAAATATAAAATAAATAAAATATGTATTCAAATTCTGATTAATTTTTATTAAAAAATAAAAATTGTTTTATTCGACCTTTAAAATATTATGTTTTGAGTGGGTTTATTCTAGCTCGAGGTCATTATTTCCTTTACTAATTAAAACTATGATATTCTCATAGAATAATTTTCAAGAAATTAATTTTTCCGTTTTTAAATTTGAAAAAGGCTAAACTGAGCTCCTTCTAATATTTTGGGTATTGGAGGGAAAAGAGTGGACTGTATAGTTGGTACTGACAATAGTTGCTTGTGCAGTAATCTAAATATTGATGATAGTTTTAAGCCTTTTGTCGCAATGGTTTATTATTTCTCAGCATGTAGAAATAATAAACGAATTAGACATGAGAAGTTGGGAAGAAATAAAAAGAGTTGTTGTTATTTAGAGTTCAATGTTAAAGAAGAGTTCTTTATTGTGCTCACCGTTTGATCGCTAGTAAGTAAGTGAAGTAATTTTACTTTCTTTTCGTATAAGGAAACTTCAATATAACTTAGATTTACAGCATAGATAATTCTATGATTTTACGTAAGACAAAAGATAATTCACAATAGTAAAAGTTACGTTATTTAAATACTTAAGTTGATAAGTATACAATTTAATAATTACGATATTAGTTCAGTTAAATTTTAAATTGTATGTAATTGATTTCAGTTCAATATTTTTAAGTTTATGATTTTTATAAACAATCATATTTTATGTATATAAAATTGTTGGCTAAAATATAATGATTTTAGACATGCCGCCCCCCTTGCACTTGTGCAACCTTTGCGCTCGGTTGGGCACAGAGCACCTTTGCAAGGGAACGGATTGCTTCAGAAATAATTTGTTGATCTGGAATATTTTGCTCGATTGTAGGCTGAGGTGTTCTGGTTTGTTGTTGAGTACTTTGTCTGTTGTTGTTTGGTTGTCTGTTGTTGTGGCTGCTTTGCCTGTTGTTGATGTTGTTGCGATGCCTGTTGTTGCGATGCCTATTGTCGATGTTGTTACGTTGCCTGTTGATTCTGGTGCGTAAGTCAGCGTTTCTATCACGACTTGGATGAAGAAGCGTGTGATGGTAACTGTTTCACTTTCGGCATGTATCTGTTGACGGACATGCTCTCAGGTCATGGCTCCTGGCTAAACAGTTGTCACAATAGCGGTGGCGACGTACCACTCGATTTCGTTCCTTGATGCTCATTCTTAAAAACCTTTGGCAAAACCTTAAGGCGTGGAACCGTCTACACACCATGCATTGGTGGATTTCTGGATCCCGATTACGACGATTGTAGTTGCTAAAGAGGATGAGACAAAGAGAACAGAAAACAAAGAAAGAAACAAAGTAGACAGATTAAGTTAGTGATTTGTGTATGAGCAAATGTATTCAGCAGTTTATTGGTGATTATGTTGATACTAAGAGTGGATATTTAATTCAGAGGTGGGTCGTCTTCATTAAGAAGTGGTAGATAGCAAAGATTTACTATTGGCCGCGTTATTATGCCAGTAGCAATTCGTACGTCAGCTACTCTAACATTATTATCAGAACCTGTATGAGTATTTTCTATTCGACCAAGTCGCCATTCGGAGGGGGGTAATAGATCGTCCATTACAACAACAAGGTCACCAGGTTTTATATTGGGAGTGGAGGTTTTCCATTTATATCTTTTGTGTAAAGATTTAAGGTAATCTGCCTTCCACCTAATTGCGAATTGATGGTGAAGTGCTTTGAGTTTCTCCCATCTGTTAACGAGTGAGATTTTATCAGAACATGGCTCAGGGAGAGCCATAAGTGGGGCTCCTCTTAGAAAATTACCTGGGGTCAACGCAGTTAAATCGGAAGGGTCTTCCGACAACGCAGAGATAGGACGAGAGTTTAAAACACCTTCTATGCGAGCAAGAACTGTTGAAAACTCTTCGAAGTTGAACTTATGGGAACCAGCGATACGTTTTAAGTGATACTTAAAGCTTTTAACGGCAGCCTCCCACAAGCCACCCATGTGAGGTGCATGTGGTGGAATGAAACTCCAATTTAACCCTTGGGTTACATATTTTTGAGAAACATCTGCCGAAGCTGATTTAATAAAGGATGCAAATTCTTTATTTAGTACTCTACTTGCGCCGAGGAAATTTCTACCATTATCTGATACTATCCTGTGAGGGAGCCCCCGCCTCCCAACGAAACGAGCGAATGCGGCGCAAAAGGCTACAGTGGATAGGTCGGAACAAGCTTCCAGGTGGATTGCTTTAGTGCTAAAGCAAACAAAAACACTCACATAAGCTTTAATGTAAGGAGCATTTCGCAAAGCAGAAGTTTTGAGCTCAAACGGACCGGCAAAATCTATTCCGGTAGTTTGAAATGGTATCGAGAGATTACATCTGTCTGGAGGTAAAGGAGCCATAATTTGTGAACACTGCTTTTGTTTGAATATTATACAATTCTTACAATGACGAATAATTTTTTTAACTCGAGGCTTTAGACGCGAAATGTTGAATTCAGTTTGAGCCATCCTACACATTTGATTACATTCTGCGTGTGCTAAAATTGTGTGCAAATGAGTTAAGTACAATTGGCAGAGTCGGGAGTTGCCAGGTAAGATTACGGGGTAGCGTTCGTTGTAAGGTAAAGACGATTCTGACAAACGACCATTTACTCGCAAGATTTTGTTACAATCTACAAATGGATTTAGTGTTTTTAGTGAGCTTTTGTCAGAAATCGATTGGGAGTTTGAAAGACGCAAGTATTCTTCGCTGTAATATGATTCTTGAGCAAGTATGATAAGTCTATTTTTTACAAATTTGACTTCTTCTTGGGAAAGATTAAATGTTGAGTAGTTTTTATGTAGGCTACTTTTTGAACATTTATGAAAGAAGCGAAAAACATAAGATAATACCCGTAAGGCTTTATGATATGAAGAAAATTTTTCTAATATATCATGTTTTTGAGTTGAAACATGCAATGCCTGTATTGAGTGCAGTGTATTTGGTGGATTAATTCTCGCTGGCCATTCTGAAGGAGGGTTGGTAAGCCACACAGGACCGTGCCACCATAAGAGATTACTTGAAAGATCTTGAGGTCTACATCCTCGGGTACCTAGATCTGCCGGGTTATCGCGGGTAGGGACGTGTCGCCATATTGCTTTTGGTAATAACCGATGAATTTGAGATATGCGGTTAGCAACATATGTCTCCCAAGTCCAAGGTGGCTTAGCTAGCCATCCTAAGACTATTGTGGAATCAGTCCACAATATGATTTCAGACACATTTAAACTAAGAGAAGTTAATACGTAATTTACCAAATTTGCGAGTAATACAGCTCCATTTAGTTCTAAACGGGGTAAACAAACTGTTTGCAAGGGTGCTACTTTGCTTTTGGAAACAAGCAAATTGGAAATTGCAATGGATTCAGAAGTCTGGCATCTTATATAAACTGTGGCACAGTACGCTGCTTTCGATGAGTCTGAAAACCCATGAATTTGAACAACGTCTGATGGCATATATTGAAGCCATCTTGGAATACGAATAGTTTCTACATGGGAAAGGTCTGATAAAAGACTATTCCATTTATTTAGGGATTCTTCACTAACGCTTTCATCCCAGTCGAGTCCCTCCAGCCAAAGTTGCTGCATTAGCATTTTGGCTCTAATAACAATCGGTGTTATCCACCCTGCTGGGTCAAACAATTTTGCAACTGCTGACAAAATTGTGCGTTTAGTCACTTTTGACGAATTAGAAATGGGAATGAAAGAGTAGCTAAAGGAATCAGTGAGTGCATTCCATTTAATGCCTAATGTTTTTGTAGAGCTTGATTCATGAAAACGAAGAAAATCTGAATCGTAAAGATCTTCAGGTGCGATATGAGATAGCAATTGCGCATCGTTTGCTGTGATTTTTTTTAATGGGAACCCTGCTGAGTTAAGAGTTGCAATGATTTCCGATTGGGCATTGAGTGCTTCTTTAAGGGTATAACCGCCAGATAATATGTCATCAACATATGTTTCTTTACGCAAAATTTTGGCAGCTGTGGGGTATTGTGACTCGGAATCTGAAGCCAGTTGAAGAAGCGTACGAATCGCCAGAAATGGAGCGCAATTGACCCCAAACGTGACTGTATTTAATTTAAAATCTTGAAAAGAACCATTAGGTTCGGGTTGAAAAACAATTCTTTGAAACTCCCTATCATGAGCGTGCACTATGATTTGGCGGTACATTTTTTGAATGTCGCCATTAAATACATAACGATATTTTTGCCAGTTTAGAATAACAGTTATAAGATCTTGTTGAAGTGTGGGGCCAGTGCACAAAACATCGTTAAGAGAAAACCCTGACTTTGTTTTTCGTGACGCGTTGAACACAACTCTTACTTTAGTTGATTTGTGTTCTGGACGAATTACCGCATGATGTGGCAAATAAAAAGATCTATATTTACCATCACAATTTATTTCTCGAAAAGTGGATTTCTCCATATGATTGAGTGTAAGATATTCTTCAAGCACTGCATTGTATTGTGTTTGAAGTTCGGGTTCTTTAGAAAGGGACTGACTCATTCGAGAATATTGGACAAGTGCTAAGATTCGGGAAGCTCCAAGAAATACAGAATGTGGAAATTCTTTTTTGAATGGAAGTCTCACGACATATCTTCCATTTGGATCTCGTGAAGTTGTTTGTTTATAAAACTCTTCACAATATTGGTCTTCGGTAGACATAGGAGATGCTGAAGGTAGTTCTTCTTATTCCCAAAACTTTCGTAAGAGTTCGTTAAGAGTCTGAGTTTCTGAAGGTACAACTGTGGTTGTGAAAGAGTGAAAAGTCTGGACCTTAATGGGACCACTTAGAACCCAACCAAATATGGTATTGTATGCTGAAGCTTGGCCACAAATATTTTTCTTTATTCCGTCAATATTAATAAAGCGTTCCGAGTCGTTTCCAAGAATGAGATCGATTTGAGAAGACTGGTTAAATGATGGATCCGCTAAATCGAGATTGGAAAGATCCGTAGAGTTTGGAACTTCAAATGAGATAGAGGGTAAATGTTTCGTTACTTTTGGTAGTACAATAGCAGTAATTGAGAATTTTAAATTACATTTGCTTGAAAACAGAATCAGATCACATTCTTTTGTAGCGGATTGAACTTGACCACCAATGCCTACAATTTCAACATGAGACTTTCGGCAAGGAATTTGTAGTCTGTTTCTGATTCTTTCAGACAAGAATGTTCGTTGTGAACCAGGGTCTATAAGTGCTCTAATTGTGAAAAGTTCACCCATATGTTCTATTTGAACTAGAGCTGTTCGGAGCAAAATGTATTCATTATGGACAGAAACATTTGCCTGAACTTGAGAACTTAGAGCTTGACTGGGAGAACCTGAATGTGGAGAAAAGTTTTTAACTTGACTAGATGTATGTGGACTTTCAGAACATTTTTGAGAATTTTGAGCTAGACTAGAGGTGTGTGGATGCTCAGGAAAGCTTGGAGAACTTTGTTGTTCTGTTTGTATTTGCTGGGAATTATTTGTATATGTTATAGGGTTAGAGTTTTTTACAGAATTAAATGAGTTTTGTTTCGAATTGTTCGTTTGATATGGTTTAGGGTTCAAACTATTTGTAGCAGTAGATTGGTTTTGAGACTTTACTATATGTAGCAAAGTATGGTGATCCAGTTTGCAAATGAAACAAGTATTTTTGCTGGGACATTTTGCCTTAAGATGTGCAGGAGAGAGACAATTATTGCAAATTTTATGTTGATAAACGTAATCAACTCTTTGCTGAACGGTTAATTTTTTGAATTGGGGGCATTATCTTAAACTGTGGTCACCACCACAAACTTTACATCCAGCAATGAGTTTTTCCTGGGATGCATATGACTGAATCTTTGGTTGAGCCATATTGGGGAGACTATACCTCTCTTTTGTGGTCTTTATACTAGAAATTGCCTCTAAAGTTTCATATCTATTTTTTAAGAATTCGTTTAATTGTTCCCAAGTGGGAATTTTGCGATGAGATTTTTGAGATTCCTGCCAAAGATCAAGAGTTTTTGGAGGAAGCTTTGTGTAAATTAGGTATAAAAGCATGGGACTCCAGTCTTTTGTACTAATATTTAAAATCGTAAGGGACTGTAGAACATCATTAACAGTAGATTGAAACTTTTGAATGGATTCACTGTTTTCAGATGTAGCACTAGGGATGTTAAATAGAATTCGGAGTTGGTTGAACACTAAAACGCTTTCATTTTCGTAACGATCTCTGAGTGCTTCCCAGGCAAGATCGAAATTGTTATCGCATAGAGTATAACGTTTAACAATTGCTCCTGCGTTACCAGTCGTCTTATTGCGTAAATGGTAGAGTTTTTGAGCTTTTGTGAGTTTTGGGTGGTTAAGATATACGGCAGTGAACATGTCACGAAACGATGGCCATTCTTCATAACTTCCCTTAAAAACTTCAGTATCACAAGGTGGCAACTTAATACAGTTGTTGAAGTTTTCAACTGGATTAAACGTGACGTGTTGTTCTGTGACGTATAGCCTCTAACCATTTTAAGACGGTCTAAAATACTTGATTTTGTCATAAAATATGTGTCAGAGTTGGACTTTAAGTTAAGTTTGGCGCTTTTCTTTTCAGATTCTGATAGGGGTGAAAGCATTAAATTTTCGTAAGAAATTTCAAATTTCTTCCATAATTTCTCTAGAGCTTCCAATTTTATCTCTAAATCAGTTTCTGTGCTATCGTCAACTTCATCTTTCCCAAAATCTTCACAGAAAGATACAAGGTTGTCGATATCAAAAAGAAATTTGTCTTGGAATCTGTTTCCCGTTAGGGGAGTAAGGGGTGTTTCTAAAGTAGGGTTCATGATTTTAGATAATTTTTGAATGTGAAACGCAAGAAATTATCAAATAATATAACAAAGAAATTTTAATTTCAAATTTTTATATTTCGATCTGCATGTGTAGATATAAATTTTAATTTATAATGTGTGAGGGGTTAAATTTGGAATTCAAGTTTTTATTTTTGCGCTTATGGTTGATTTTTTTCCTTGAAAACCAAATTTTTCAAGCTGGATTTATTTTATTTTTTTTTATTTTTAGTTTAATGAAATCTCAAGATTTTAACACAATTGAGTGTAATTGCAGTAAAAATTTATTCCGAAACAAATTAAATATTGCTAATAAGTAAAGTGGAATAATATAAGAAACGAAACTATAGTTTTCGATTCTTTAGAGTAATATTGATAAAAATCATACAAATAGGAAAAAAATTATAATATTCCCTGGCTGATTTCGGTTCCGATTTGAAAAACAAATTTACTTTTTCTTGGGTTCGATATTATGTACAAAGTTTTTCAGAAAATTATTACTATTTTTTTTTTTTTTTTTTTTTTATTTTTTTTTTAAATATGAGAAAGAAAATTGTAGATTTTCTTTAAACCCGTTTTAGGTTTTTACTAATGGGAAAAGAAATTGTTGTTTTCTTTTCTTGGTAATATTGTTGTCGAAATTCAACAGAAATTTCCGTAAGAAATATGAAGAAAATTGTGGATTTTCTTTAAGAACTTTTAGAGTTTTAAACTGAATGGAACAGAAATTGTTTTCTTTTCGTGGAAATATTGTAGTATAAATTTAACAGAATTTTCCAAATGGAAAAGAAATTGTTGTTTTCTTTTCAAGGAAATATTGAAGTCGAGATTCTACAAAATTTCTGTAAGAAACGTGAAAGAAAATTGTGGATTTCCTTAAAAACGTTGTAAGGTTTTAAAACCAAGGGGAAAAGAAATTGCTGTTTTCTTTTCTTGGAAATTTTAAAGAGAAATTCTTCAGAAATTTCCGTAAGAAATGAGAAAGAAAATTGTGGATTTTCTTTTAGAACGTTTAACGTTTTTTAGCGGGAAAAGAAATTGTTGTTTAATTTCCTTAAAATTATTTTTAAAAATAATTTTTAGATTTCGAAAATTATTTCAATTTTAAGCAATATGTGTTACGAATTAATTTTCATTGAAACGATTTTCAGAAAATTTGGCCAAGTTTACAACCAAAAAATTAATTATTTGATGAAATGTGAAAGAAAATTGGTGATTTCTTTTAAAGATGATGTTAAGCAAGTAAATTAAAGGAAATTGTAATATATATTTACTTTTTTACAAAAAAATTTGTTTTACTACAATATTAATGGGAAAAAAACTTTTCTTATTTATTTTTCTCTTTTTTGTAGAAAATGATGTTTAATTTTTAAGCAAACAAAATAAATGTCATTAAAAATCTTATTTGTAGTTTGTGTTGAGGTTGACCCTATGATACTTTTGTGGGTTAACAATGTTAAAATGATCAGCTGTTATATTTTATTCTTTGGTGTACACTAACAATTTTGTTGTTTTTAAAATGCAACCAATATAAATTCACACGAGCAACATATTTCCTATAACGAAAATCACTTTTATGATGAAATGTTGCCAAATAATTTATCTTTTTCTGTATAGTACAAGCAATAGATTCTTAACACTCTTTTTTTGATTTTCTCTTTTGACGTTCGAAATTTGAAGTTAAGCTTTTAGCTAATTATTTTATAATTTGATGAGGAAGTTTTGTGTTTTTTATCACAAAAATTTTATGGTTTTTAACAAAAAATCGTGCATTTAGAAATTTTCATATAAAAAAACGAAAATAGCACGACTTTTATAGTAAAAATTTCTCCTTATCATAGAAAATTGTGTGAAATATTTTTGTAAAAATTCTGTTGGCTCACACTGTATGTAATTTGAACAGCATAAATCACGATTGTTTTGATTTTTTTTTCTTTTTTTTTTGCAGACTTTTTTGGCTCTATGTACTTTTATCTCTTAACGTACTAAGTTCAAGATTTTCCTCTCTTTTTCCAGAATTATTCGATATGTTTTAAAGCACAAAATTTTTAATTGAATATTAAATCGATTTATGTAAATTTATGTAAATCAAAAATGGGGAAATATTATGCACACTTAGCTTTGAAATTTTCACGAGAGGAAAAAATAATTTTCGTTTTAAGAATTTTTAGTTGTTTAAGTAAATTATTTTTTTTTTTACCAGTTTCACAGTAAATAATTTGAACAAATGCTATTTTCACCAATAAACCCAATTATTTTTTTTTTTTTTTTTACAATAACGTAATTATGTAATGTTAAATTAATTACCTTAATAATTACAAAAAAATTTGAACTTCCTTGGGTTAAAGTTAAAATATTTGTTCTTCTTCTTGATCGAACACGAGATTGTACAAAAAAAAAAAGCTTTAATTATGTTCGATTGAATGCAAGGTTCGAACTTTTAAACACTAATGTTGCTTGTTGTTTTAGAGTTGAAAAGCTTTTAACGTTAGAACGAACGCGAGTTTTAGGGCTAACACGTTGGAATAAAAATTTGTTCGATAGTTTGAAGTTGGTTTGTTTTAACGTATGATCGAACGCGTGGTTTGAATGTTGGTTTTTTATTTGAACTTTTTATTTGAATGTTGGGTTTAAAGTTGACGATGTTGTGTTTCTATGGATCGAACGCGTGTTTTTATACGGTTTGACGTTTGAACAAACTTGATTTACGATGTTGTAAATATCACTTAATACCGATTTAAAAAAAATTATAAATTTCACCACGATTTGTATATATGTTCCACGTTCTTTTACTCTATTTTACTTCTTTTTCTTAATGCGATTTTGTTTTTGCAGCTTTTTTTTTACTTTGTTAAAGGCATATAACAAATTTTTGTAGAAAAAAAATTCAACGGTAATTTTGTGTGAAAGAAATTGGCAAAATGTTGCAAATTGATGAAAAAAAATTCTTTTAGAAAAAATTCTAACGGGAATATTAAATTTGGGTTTAGATTTTGCTTATAATTTATATTTTATAAAATTATAATTTAGCAAATTGTGCACTTAATTTAACCTATGTACGTTATTTTTCGGTATTTTTTACACTTTTTAGATTTTTTCTTTGATTTTTCTAGATTTTTATGATTTTTTTTTCACGATTTTTTGCCTTTTTTCTCACAATTTCACTTCAAATTTGTCTTTTTCCAGAATCTTAGGTTGTTGAAATTTAATTTATCTATTTTTCTGCAAATTTCACGATTTTTTTAAATATGTTTTTAGTTTTTTGATCCGCACTTTTTTCTACGTATTTTTTTTCCTAATATTTTTTTTAACGCGACACTTCCGATGTTTAGGTTTTTGTCTTATTTTTTCGCTCGACCGATAGAAACTAAATACATATAATTATGAAAGCTTTACTTTACCTCATAATGGTTTGGTGAGATTTGTAGTTTCCAGTGATGTCAAATTGATTCTTCCTGCAGGTTCGAAGTGACCATGAAAAAGGCTAAACTGAGCTCCTTCTAATATTTTGGGTATTGGAGGGAAAAGAGTGGACTGTATAGTTGGTACTGACAATAGTTGCTTGTGCAGTAATCTAAATATTGATGATAGTTTTAAGCCTTTTGTCGCAATGGTTTATTATTTCTCAGCATGTAGAAATAATAAACGAATTAGACATGAGAAGTTGGGAAGAAATAAAAAGAGTTGTTGTTATTTAGAGTTCAATGTTAAAGAAGAGTTCTTTATTGTGCTCACCGTTTGATCGCTAGTAAGTAAGTGAAGTAATTTTACTTTCTTTTCGTATAAGGAAACTTCAATATAACTTAGATTTACAGCATAGATAATTCTATGATTTTACGTAAGACAAAAGATAATTCACAATAGTAAAAGTTACGTTATTTAAATACTTAAGTTGATAAGTATACAATTTAATAATTACGATATTAGTTCAGTTAAATTTTAAATTGTATGTAATTGATTTCAGTTCAATATTTTTAAGTTTATGATTTTTATAAACAATCATATTTTATGTATATAAAATTGTTGGCTAAAATATAATGATTTTAGACAAAATTTATTTATGTTGATAATTTTTTTCAAGACTTAATCGACACGTGTTTCGGGATTTGTCAGATCCCATTGTCAAGATTATTTAGCAAAAAAAAAAAAATATGAGAATATCATAGTTTTAGTTGGTAAATGAAATAATGACCTCGAGCTAGAATAAATCTACTTAAAATAAAATATGTATTCTTATTAGTATTAATTCAATTTTAATCAAGTTTTTATTTTTCACTTAATTCAGTTAATGTGAACATTTATCTCAAAAATTTACAGACGAAAATTTTTAAAGGATCAGAACAGAATAATTTAAGGTCTAGTTGATGAGGTTATGTATGGTGTATCTTCATCAAAATCACTCACGCACTCATCTCTCACAAAACAAAAAACAACAAAATACCAAAAATATGGAAATTGAGAGTATTTTAACACAACAAGTAAGAGTGATGTGCCGAATCTTCTATACCATCCAAAACGTTAGAAAACTACAAAAAAATTTTGGGGGCATTTTTGATAGGGGCTCGGAGGGGGACGTAGGGGGCACTTTCACCCTTGCGATTAATCATTGCAAATTAATTTTTATTGGTTTTTGCACTTAAGTAATACAATTGCATTATTATTACATATTTTTTTATAACCACGCCCCAAAAAGGGGGCGGGCGTGCGTGTGCGTGATTTAAAATAACTCACGCACCCATCTCTTATAAACAGTACACTCATGAGCTGCAGTTACAACTGCCATACGGAATATAAGGACAAAATATTATGAAAACAACTTGATTTTTAGTCTTTTATTTTCAAATAGATTTTTAGCAACTGGAGTTCTTTCACAAAAAAATTGATAAGTCAAAAACCGCAAAAAACCGCAAGCGGACATTCAGGGATTTATTAGATGAAACCATATATTTAAAGACCATATAGGCGGATTTTCACTCTTTCACAGACAAAGTTGTTGAAACTCAATATTTATATCAAAAATACCCTATTTTTAGAGCATTTTTATTATTTTTTTTTTTAATATTTCCAAAACATTTATCTAAACCAAAAAATTTTTTTTATATGCTCAAATACCTAAAGTAGACTGATCCATTATGAAGCTTTCAATTTTAGAAGTCTTTATACAAAATATAATTACTTGAAATATCAAAATTTTCACTTTAAATCAATGCGCGCAAAAATAATAAAAATAATTGAACTTTAAATACACACTGCAAATAAAGTATACAACTTAGAACTTTGTTTTTTGCCATTATTGATGTTGAATTTTATCTACTTTAACCTGGTACCAAACACGGTTGTGAAAGTTAATGTTCATCTATTGAATTAATCACCACTATGGATGCATTTCACCCCTCTGTGCGACCCAGACAATGAAAACTTAATTTACTCACCTTTGTTTCAACAATTTTCACGATTATATCCTGCTATTTTATTAGAATTTCGTGTTTTTTTCTTGGATAACAAAATAAAATTGATATTTATTTTTTAATTTTTTTGACACATAATTTTTTTTTAATTCTTGAGAAACAAAATGTTATGAAACTTTGATTGCAGAGAACAAGCTTTACAATAATTTTCACTTAACTTGTTCTGAATAATTAAAGTGTAATAGTGTATGGTTACCGAAGAATCTGTTCTAGAACAAGTGTTGTCAGAATCGGTTCTGAAAAATTTTCCTGGGTATACCAATAGAAGACCAAAACCCCCAAAGGTTTTTCAAAACTTAGATCGAGTTATTTTTTTGTGGCCCACTGAAGTTTTTACATTTTTTTAAAGGCTTTTTGGATAAGTAAAAAAAAGTATCAAATCTAATTCTGAGGTAAATAGTCATTAGACATGTCTTCAGTAAAATTTGGTGACGGTTCTTTCCTTAGATTATATTAACCCTATATCTCCCATTTTTAGGGGTCATGTTGGTCCTTATTTAAAATATCCTCATAGAACACCAATAAATCGTGCGTTAAAATGTTCTACAAAAATTTTTGGAATCAAATTTCACTAGAGGTTTTCGAAGATTAAAAGTTCTTGCGAAAAATGCAAAATGCTTTAAAAAGTAAAATTGTAAATTATCACATAATGTAATTTTTTAAAAAAGTCGTGTGAAATAAGTCGAAAAACCGTTAAAAATCTGCTTCTTAATTCATAATTTGTTAAATTGTTTCACCAAAATACTTTACATTTTTATTTTTTAAAGCATTTTTCACTTTTCGCACGAACTTTCGGCCTTTGACAAGCCCTAGTGAAATTTGATTTGATTTGCAGAAAATGTTTGTATAGCATTTTAAGCCCTTAAAGGCACGTTTTAGTATTGTTCTATGAGGGTATTTGGAAAAAGGACAAAAATGATTCCTACAAATGGGAGATAGAGTAGAGCTGCAAAATTATCGATGGTACTATCGATAGTATCGATAGTTTTTTTTGAAATGGACTATCGATAGTTTTTACCCGATAGCGATACTATCGCCGAAAAAACATTACCCTCATATAGATTGTAATTTGATGAAAAAATAATCAAAAAGTGAACAATTTGTAAATTTTTTATATTATTTTGGAAAAATCTTACGTTTTAAAGTATAAAGACAATGATAGTAATCTCGTGTGAATATTATTGCGAAATAAAAGGTCTGGACAGAACAAGCAAGGCACGGTAGAAGATCGCCGTAGTTATTTAAAATAGACTGAAGTGGCATTGAACGGCAAAAACTATCATTTATGTGCCCAGAAGTACCCAGTTTTAGTGGAAAACAACGTAATTTTATGCAAAAACTTACAATTCTTTAAAATATCCGATACTATCGATAGTATCGATAGTTTAAAAGCAAACTATCGAAAATATCGAATGGGACGACTATCGATAGTTTTACAGCTCTAAGATAGAGGGCTAATATGTTCTAAGAAAGAAACCGCCAGCAATATTCTCTGAAAACATCATTTATCGTGTTTTAGCTCAGAAGCAGATTTATAACATTTTTTCGACTTATTTCACAGGACTTCAATGAAAAACAATTTAAAAGTATGTGAGAATTTAATATTTTACTTTTTTAAGCATTTTGCACTTCTCGCACAAACTTTTGATCTTTGGCAACCCCTAGTGAAATTTTATGAAAAAAAAAAAATTTGTAGAACAAAAATTTTTAACGCACGTTTTATTTGTGTCCTAGGAAGTTATTTGAAAAAAGGACCGAAATGACCCCTAAAACTTGGTGATAGAGGGTTAATATATTCAAGAAAATTATTTTTCTGTTCTAAATTTATTTATGTTGGTCGTTTTTGGAGACTTGATCGACACGTGATTTAGAATTTGTCAGAATTTTCTTACAAGTAGCAAAGGGAATTTAAATGAGAAATCGCTAATGTTCAAACTAAAATATTAAGACATATACAACCTTTCTCCTATTGAGAATTAGAAGACGAAAATTGTTCAACCGAAGTAAGATCACAATCGTCAAATAACCAACAAAAAATATTCAAAACAGATTTACCCAAGATTACCATTGGTTGGTATTCTAATTCTCTTTTTCATGAATCTTAATAATCAAAAAATTCCTAGTGAAAAGGCTAAGCTTTAGGAACAGCTACTAGACCGATAATTGCGGGATTTAGACAGTTAAATTTTTTTTTTAAATTAATAATAAAGAATTTTGTGGAACGTAATTATTTATGTATGAAATATTTAATAAACATTTTATTTTAATTAGATAAGTTTTTTGAGAAGACCAGATACATTTTATTTTTAGGTATATCTGACTATAATGTACGTCCCTAAAAATGGCTGCACAATTTCCTCCTTTCTAGAATTTTATCAACAAAATTATGGGCCATTATAATTTGTATTATAAAATTTACCTGAGCCCATGATTATATTGAAGCAAACATGCATACAAATTGGATATATTAGTTATGTTTGTTTCTTGGCAATGTTTCCAATAATACGATTATACTTACACTATGATTTTGAATACATACATTATCTTTTCTTTATCTACAGTAAGCATTCAAGTTATTGGAAATGTGTTTTTTTAACATCAAGTGTACACAAAAAAAAACGAATTTTTTATATTGACCCCCATATTTGTGAATACAATTATTTTTTTCACTGAAAGTGCTCCTTTACGGAAATTTGTAATATCAACAAACGTTTGTAAATTTTGATTGTTGAAAAAAGAATTTTGTGTTTTTTCAATAAAGAAATTCAACAAACACAAACACAATTTATTGATCTGACAAAAGTAAAAAATCTATTTTTTTTTTCAACAAAGAAATTCAACAAACACAATTTGTTGATCTGACAAATGATTTTTTTTTTTTTAACAAAGAAATTCAACAAACACAAACAATTTTTATTGACATGATAAAAGAATTTTGAAATAAAATTACTTGACTGAGTCTGTTGAAAACAAAATTGAAGTTTTGTATTATGGACTAACAGGCGGCCGTTTTTACTAAATGTTTGGTTGATATCATCTTTGGTTGATTTATAATTGATGTTTGTTGATTTAAATTTGACGATTTTATTTTCTGTGTACAGGGAGATGATCCATATGCAGACCTGTAAATACTTGAAAATTATTTACTTATTTTATAGTTTCAAATATTTTTTGTATTTGTACTTGAAAATTTCAAATACAAATATTTTAATATTGGAAAAGAGTGTGATAAAGTTATTCATATTTTTTTTTTTATTCGAATTTCCAATAAAATTACGTATTTTGTGCAAGAAATCAAGACTCGATACGATCAAGGATACCATCAGGACATTGCCCAAAATCCATTGAGTACATCCAGAAATATTTGAAAAGTTTGGTAAAATAAAAAAAAACTAAGTAAAACATATTTTCAAAAGTATTTTTGTCTTCTAAACACGAATCTGACATTAGAAAAATTGTATTAAATTGCCTTATCGAGGACCAAGACCTAAAAACCGAAATTTTTGTTGTCAATTTTGATAACACTTTTCTGATGACAGAATCATGTTTAGGAGGCAAAATTACTTTAGAAAATTTGCTTTAATTTCTATTTTTTTTACTTTAACAAAAAAATATCAAAATTGGTACTAAAAATGTATGAAAAAATATGAAAATTAGGTTAAAAATTATTATTTCTTTGGCAAATATTTCTGAATATACTCAACGGATTTTTGATTTTAACCGCAGGTTCTCTTTATTGGAGTGTCTTCCTTACATATGAGGCATTTCACACCAAATGTCCAGCGAAAAAAAACACGTGTACCGTAAACTTCTGAATAGACTGTATGGATAGCCCTATATGGAACTTAGAAAATTGCGTTTTTGGTTTTTCAATTTTTCAAAAACTGGGCTTAGGAGCCGTGGTCAAATATTGGAAAAATGGTCAAATTAGTGGCGAGTTGCCTTGATTAAATATTTATCACATTAAAACGGAATGCACCACAATCTCAAAAATTTACATTCTCATATAGTTTTGTATGGGTTATCGATTAAATTTTTTTTTTTGGAAAATTTTCAGAACCCGTTCTGAAATTTTCTATTTTTTAAAAATGTCTATTTATTAAAAAACATGCCACTTTTTTTTAAGTTTAGATGTTTGTCCATCCACACAAAAAAAAATCAGAAACACGTTCTTCGTTTTTTTCGAGAAAATCCCATTTGGACTTTAAATTTCATAACAATTTTGCAATTTGCTTGTATTTCTTTGTTTTAACGTTGCGAATGAGTAATATAAATTGCATAAATATTACTCATTCGCAACGTTAAATCAAGAAAATACAAGCAAATTACAAAATTGTTATGAAATTTAAAGTTCAAATGCGATTTTTTCGAAAAAAAACGGAGAACGTGTTTCTGATTTTTTTTGTGTGGATGGACTAACATCTAAACTTTTAAATAAAAAATTTAAAAAAGAAAAAAAAGGTGGCATGTTTTTTAATAAAATTGACATTTTTAAAAATGAAAAATTTCAGAACGGGTTCTGAAAATTTAAAAAAAAAAATGTTAATTGATAGCCCATACAAGACTATATAAGAATGTAAATTTTTGAGATTGTGGTGCGTTCCGTTTTAATGTGATAAATATTTAATCAAGGCAACTCGCCGCAAATTTTACCACTTTTCCAATATTTGACCACGCCTCCTAAGCCCAGCTTTTGAAAATTAGAAAAACCACACTAAGAAAATTATGTCATTAACTGTTTGTAGGTTATTTTATAAAGTAATCAGTAAAGTTATTTTAAAAGAAAAATCATTAATTTTATTATAGACTTCTTATTTTCTACTGTTTCTGTAGTTAAAAAAAAAAAACAATTTACTGTATTAAAAACGAATTTTCTGTTACATTTAATTTCGGCAGTAAAAAATTTTTTCTATAGTTTTACTGTTTTTCAATACAAAATAACTGAATATTCACTAGTTTTTTAATGTTTTGGTTAGTCATTAAATTAACATTTAAAATTGACTGTATTGTGTTTTTATTTTAAAAGAAAAAACACTGGAATGGTTTTTAAATAAAAGTTCATTTGTTTTAAGTGAATATTCAGTGGAATTTACCTACATAATTTTTTGAGTGCAAAAACACAATTTTCTTAGTTCCATATAGGGCTATCCAAACAACCTATTCAGAAATTTACGGGACACATGTTTTTCTGTAACGGGACATTTGGTATGGAATGCCTCATATATGCTTTGAACTGGAAATTGTATGCAAATTCGGATACTGATAAAAATACAACTAAAAAAGTACATTTTAAAAATCCAAAAACGGTGGAATCCTTCTTGCAAAAAAAATGTCTATATCTCGAGAAAGCGACTGGTGACAGATTCGTGCTAACGAGGCCAACATACTTTAGAAAATGTATTCAACATGTCTGTGGAAAGACTGAGTAGAGTAGTGTTATGGGTCAATAATTACGACCCTTAAATTTTTGTGGTATTTTATATTACCGGTAACAAAACACCAGGCGCTTGACAGTAACTTTATATTTGAACACTATTGTTATTTTTGAACCAAAATCATTTATAATATCTTGTGTGCATACTGTATGTAAATCTTCTATTCCCGAATAAAAATGCTAATATGGGGGCAGATAAAATTACATATGGGGCACTCCATGTGAAATCGGACACTTTGGAAAACCTTTTTTTTAGATTTTCCCAATTTGTTTACAGTTTTTAGTACCCTTCGAAAACTCCTTCGTAGTAAATTTTCGCCTTAATAGTAAAAGATAGAGGGTAGGTGTGTTCAGAGAAAATGTTTGGACTAAAAAAATATTGTGGGTCGGTCATACATTTTGTTGCTCTAAGGGCACTATTAGGGCAGTTATAGCGGTTGGAACAAATTTTAAAAAATGTCGTTTTGTGTGGGAGCCCCCTTAGAAATTGGAGATAGGGTATTAGTTTGTTCCAAAGAAATGTTAAGACGTAAAAATTAATGGGGGTCGGTCTTATAAAGGACCCCTCTATGACGCACCATTGGAGCAGTAGAAATGATTTTAAGATTGCAAAATTACAATAAAATTTTTTCAAAAAACTTTAAAAAATAGTAATAATCGTTATCCCACGATCTGCCTGAGCAAAAAATTTGTAGAATTGATAGAAGTTTTACACAAAAAAATTAAAAAAAAATCGAAGAGTACAAACATTTTGAAAAATTAGATTTAAATTTTAAAACTTAAAAATCGCATACTAGAGCGCTTTTAAGAATTTTTTGAGATTTTTTTTTAGAAAGTACTTAAAAAAACAAAAATTTTGAAAAAAAAAAAATTGAAATTTGGACCATTATTGAAGAAGTTATGATTAAAAGAAGTTTGAGTAAAGGAACAAACTACCAATTTTTAAAAATTCGATATCTTTTGAACGGGTCATCAAAAAAATCTGAAAATTTACCACGAAGGAGTTTTTGAGGGGTACTAAAAACTGTAAACAAATTGGGAAAATCTAAAAAAAAAGTTTTTCAAAGTGTCCGATTTCACATGGAATGCCCCATATATAAAGCTTGATATGTTCTCTAATACAATGGAATAAAATTCTGAATACAATTTTAAAACAAAAATAGTGGATAGAATTGCATTAACCCATTTTGGACCAAGATTCAATTTTATTTTTCTTTGGGTAATTAGCAGCTGATCTCAAAAATCTTGTCAAAAAAAAAAAAAATCAATGTGCCGGTATCCCAGAAAAGCTTGCATTTAATTTTTTTTTTGTTTTTCAATTTTAATGTTTGGATTTATTTGCTATTTTATTAATTTATTTCATATTTTTTAAAATAAATAATTTCAAAATCATTAAAATTAGTGATGATAATAAGTTAAATCTAAAAAAATTTAAAATTAAAAAAAAAACCGAAAATAAAAATTCTAAATTTTTGTTTTTGCTTGAAACAATTTGTATGCTGATATACATTGCATTTAGTGCACATATAAGTTGCGGCGATCATGGGGAGATATCTTTTTTAATTTCAGACAGATGAGACTTAACATTCGCCTTTCGAAACACAGCAAAATGTTCGGTTGCAAAGAACCGATTGTGGAACAAGTTATACTTCCCTAGAACCTGTTCTAATTCTTGTGCGACACCGATTCAATTTAACAAAGGGACTGTCCCAAAAGCAACAGGTGTTTGTAAGCAAAATTAGAACATATTTGTGTTCATCGGAATCGGTTCTAAGTAGAAGTAAAATTTGGAACAGAAATAAGAATTAGAGAAATATATTGAATTGCATTAATTTATTTAACAAAGATAAAGACATTCATATAAAAATGGAATATTTACATTTTGTTAAAACACATTTATCCTTTTCCGCCTCCAAAGTTGCATTTTGGGTCTTACAATAATGCCATACCAGAACATGGATTTTCTGCAAACGAAAATAAAAAACATAATCTTATTAGTATTTGACCCGACCCAGACAATGAAAATTTAATTTACTCACCTTTGTTTCAACAATTTTCACGATTATATCCTGCTATTTTAATAGAATTTCGTGTTTTTTTCTTGGTTAACAAAAATAAATTGATACGTATTTATTTTTTAATTTTTTTGACACATAATTTTTTTTTTAATTCCTGAGAACCAAAATGTTATTTGATTGCAGAGAACAATCTTCACAATAATTTTCACTTAACTGGTTCTGAATAATTAAAGTGTAATAGTGTATGGTTACCGAAGAACGTGTTCTAGAACAAGTGTTGTCAGAATCGGTTCTGAAAAATTTTCCTGGGAAACTCTACCGTTCACACCCGAAAAATTTAGCACTTATCACGTTTTCAAAATTAACAGAACAAAATTAATTTACGCGATATTTTAAAATAATTTATTAAAATCTTTTGTTAATAATAGTTTTTTAACCAAATAATTAAATATTTTTAACTTTTTTATTTTTGACACTTTCTTTAATTTATTTGCTTCCATTATAACAGTTGTAGCTTATCATTTTCTTAATCATTATTGGTAAAAAAAATATTTTTGAAAAAAAACCTCTTTTTCTCGAATTTACAACGTGACAAGATATATTGAGGGCTTATATTCAAAACTTGTTATCTGCATAATAAAAAAAAAAAACTTTAGGAGATCACAAAAAAAAAAATTTCAAGGTAACTCTAAGAGTTATAATTAATTTTTTTCTACAATACTATTTTAAGAAAACTTGTTTTTTTAAATAATATTTTAGTTTAAATTTAATTTTATAGATAACAACAAAATTGGTGAACAGCCCTCGATATATTTTTTTTTAAATAGACTAAAAAACAATTAAAAAATTCCAAAAATGCTAAGGCAAAATTTAAGCGAAAATTAAAATATTTTTTTTTTTGTAATATTTTGTTTATCAATTTTGACTAAGCAAAAGATAAGCTTTAATTTAAAAACAATTTCATTGAAATTGGTTCACTATTTTAAAAGATAAGTAAAAATTAAAGAATTTTTATTTGTTTAATAAAAAAACAAACTAAAAGTATGTTAGCAACACGGTCAGCCTCAGCGATATTTAGGTTGAACTTTAGTGTCGACGAAAAGTGTAAACGCAGTACGATTTCTACTTGACTAAATGTCACAAAACTGTTAAAAGCGAAATCGTAGCTGCTCGCATTCGCGAGATATCGCGAAATTAATGTTTTTGCATTTTCTAAAACTTTGACAATGAAGTTTTTTAAATATCTTTAAAAACTGAGTATGCAGCTTTAATTGTATTTATTTACAGGTCACAAAACAGTTTACACCGAAATCATATCTTTTCAATTTCGCGAGAAATCGCAAAATTAAAAAAAAAAAATTGGAAAAAGAAATATTTTTCGCGTAAATTAGCAGTCCAGATATTGATTTAAGCAGTTTTACCAACTTTAACCACAAAAAATTTAAACTGCACACAATATATTTGCCGTTTCTTGATTTTTTCCTTTATTTTAGACACTAAAGAAAAAATAAATTAATTAATATAAAAGCTTGAACACTAATTTTGCAATTTCTCGGGAAATTTATCATCTATAATTTTAATGCTTGCAGTTTTGTCAACTTTAATAACCTCGAATTCAAACTGCATACCACATTTTAGTCGTTAATTGAAGTAAATGTTTTACAAACCAAAAATAACACAAAGTAATGAATAAATAGTAGTTTAGCGAGTTTTTTAGCGATATCTCGAAGAATTGAGCAGTAAGAATTTAAATGTTAACAGCCTTATCACCTTTACTCAATAGCAAATCAAACTGCATTTCGTGTTTTTCAACAATGTTAAAGAAACTTCTTTTATTAATCAAAACAAAAACTACCACCAAAAACCTATTTTTCGCTATTTGTCGCGAAAGTGAGCAGCTATAATTTTTTTGTGGGCAGTTTTTATTTCTTCCAACATGCTCAAATCAAACTGCATACCACTTTTTTTTATTATTTCTAAAGAACCGTTTTTAAAATATAAATAAATAATAAAATAAATTATATAATTACGCGATATCTCGCGAAATTTAACACCTACAATTTTGATGTCAACAACTGTGTGACCTTTGATCAAGCACAAGTAAAACTGCATACCATGTTTTTACGAAATTTTAAAGAAACCTATCTAAAGATAAAAAAGTAAAACAATAAGAGCAAAAAATTAATTTCGCGATTTCTCGCGAACTAAAGAAGATAGGATTTTGATGTTTACTGTTTTGTTATCTTCAATTAAGTGCAATTAAAACTGTATACTCAGTATTTGAAAATATTTAAAAAACTTCAATGTCACTATTTTAAAAAAATACAAATGCACTAATTTCGCGTTGTCTCGCGAATGCGAGCAGCTACGATTTCGCTATTAACAGTTTTGTGACATTTAATATCGTAGAAATCGAACTGCGTTTACACTTTTCGTCGACACTAAAGTTCAACCTAAACATCGCTGAGGCTCACCGTGGCAAGTATTAACCACATCGTTGATAAGGGGTTCAAATATCTTTAATTTGGTCCATTCAGCATATTCGTCCCTCAGCTTACCTTTTAGAGCAAAAATACTGAAAAAATTAACAATTTCTGAACTTCGGAAAACACAAGAAGTAACCTAACCGTTATTTCAAAAATCCACCATAACAGATCGATGTGGAATTTTATTAGCTAAAATACAAAAAAAGAAAAAAAAAATGCGTTAAGAATTGCGACCTGTAGGCAAAATTGCACAAAAAAGCAAATTTCTCCATTGTACACCGTTGCGTATGATTGATATTTATAGCCAATTACAAAATAAAGTATACGCCTAAATAATACTTTATTATACCCTCCAACTACAGTATGGCGGTATACTAACTTCGTCATTCCGTTTGTAACGCATCGAAATATCGGTCGGGGAGCCCATAAAGTATATATATTATTGATCTATGACCCATTCTAAGACTTTTCTAGAATGTCCGTATGTCCGTCCGTCCGTCCGTCCGTCTGTATAAGACACGATGCAGTCCAAAATAAAAGAGATAGACTCGTCGAGTTTGGCAGGATTATGTGTTTTGGTCCTAGGCAGTTTAAGTTCGTAAATGGGCAAAATCGGACCAGGGGGAAAAAAGTTTCCCCTTGAAGAACTTTTCTAGAATGTCCGTAGGTCCGTCCGTCCGTCCGTCTGTATAAGACACGATGCAGTCCAAAATAAAAGATATAGACTCGTTGAGTTTGGCAGGAATATGTGTTTTGGTCCTAGGCAGTTTAAGTTCGTAAATGGGCAAAATCGGACCAGGGGGAAAAAAAGTTTCCCCTTGAAGAACTTAACTAACCTCTGAAAAACGCCATATTTTCACAGTTTTTTTTTTTTTTTGTATTTTTGTTGAGCAAATGAAACAATTTCATATAAGAAAAAGTTTAAGGTATTGCACTTGGACCCAGGAAATAAAAAAATCGTGTTTTTTTGCCCGCCCCCTTTTGTAGGCATGGATATTAAAAATGCTTTTAAATAATGATAAAATTGTATTACTTAAGCAACAAAAGCATAATAAATGAATTTTTAAACATTTACCGCATGGATTTATGTGTCCCCCAATGACCCCTACTGACCCACCCCACCCCAAAAAAACGCCTCTGCATTTTTTTTTTTTTTTAATTTCTTTATATGTTGGAGGGTATTAAAGATTTGGCACAGCCGAATTTAACACTCTCACTTGTTTTTTTTTATTACAGATTTTTTCCGCCCTGTATCGCCACGACTTGGAACTTCTGGAAGTTTTCGAAAAATGCCATACCACTATTTTTTGCTATAGAATAGAATGGTTATATAAGATTTGCTATAAAATTAGTCGTTTTTGCTTAGCAACAAAATGTTGTAAAAAACTGGGTTTTTACCCGCTGAGAGCCACGGGAAGGAGTTTGCATTAAAAAAAAAACACAATGTCATTATTTTTATTGTCGCAAAAGCATTCCAAAAAGTTATGATATTACCAAACCTAAATTTAAAAGTTTACTCGAGTATTTTTTTGTTCTGAAATTAATATCATAAATGGCACTTCTGACAGGGAACATTTTGTCATCAAAAACTCATTTTTGTCAAACAAGCAGATGATATATTAATATATGACTCAATATAAAATGTATTAAGGGATAAAACATTTTTATTCGGGTTATAGCAACATACAAAATATGTATTCTAAGGCACTGAAACATAGGATTTTCATTTCTTACATGATTTTAGAATTTTATTTCATGATTTTGCACGACGATCAAACTAAAACTGGCTACTTAAAAGCTCTTTTCACTCCGGCAACGAAGAACGTACAATGGAAAATAATCGTTGTCATAAGTTTAGCATTCTTATAGTTTTGTGTTGCCGGTGTTAGCCAGTTTGTTGCAGCACATTATGCTACAGTATTCATCGTTTGCCAAATCGTTTGCATATTTCCTTCTATATGCATCTTTTTTTTTTAACAATTTTAGCTTATGGCCAATTTTTTTCAACATCATCCTTAATACAAAAACAAAAAAACAGAAGGAGAAAAGTAGGAAACATGAAAATATATTACCTTGGGTACAAATAGAGTATCTTGTACTGAATATTTTTGTTTTTTTTTTTAGTTTAAAATGTATGAGCATTTCATTTGATTTTATTTTTTGCATTAGTTTTTCTATGCTGAAAAAGACTCAACTTGTGAAAATCACGTTTCATCGTAAATCATAAAATATTACAGGTATGAATGGCCACAGACAAAAACAAAAAAGAGAAAAAAATAATAATAAAAAAGCCAGTAACATAACCATATATTATTTGCGGTTGAGTTGAAAATAACCAAATGTTTGTTGAATATTAAAGTAGTATAAGTTTTTATTTGAACAATTGATTTAATTTACAATAAACTGGATATTTTGGATAAATATTTGATGTGTAGTTTATAATGTTTTTCGTTTTTTTTTTGTTTGCCTGTATTCGCAATCACATGCATTTTATATTCCGCAGATTCTAATACAATTCCATACTCCATATTCAGTACTATATGATTGGCAATAAGTGAGAGTGTTAAATTAAAAATTTGTTGGGTGTAGTCAGCCTTGTACTTTAGGGGACTGGAAAAAATTTAGTTTTTGATTGGCTGATTAGGCTGGGATTTTGAGATTAGGCTGGGATTTTGAGTTTTAAACGAAATTTCGGTCTTTAATGAAATAATAAAAAATAAATCACAATTCGCCAAAGAAAAATCCGAGTTTCAGACTAAATTAAACTAAGTTTAAACTTAATCCACATTTAAAAAACCCAGCATAAGTTCATCCGCAGGGAAAACGAAATTTTATTGTCCTATTTTCCAAGGTAGCAATTCTTAACAGATTTTAGTTTTTCTTTTTATGTATTTTAGGTAATAATTTTTTTGATTACTTTTTATATTTTCAAAAAGTTCAGAAAATTTTTATTTTTTCAGTGTTTTTGCAATAAAAAACAAATAAGAAAATTATAGTCGGTCAAGACCGACCATATAATACCCTACACTAGAGTTTCCCGGGAAATGGGTCCCAAGTTGAAACATGGACTGATTAGATCTATGTTTTGTCAAATCTTTAAAAAGTGTAAAAAGCACTCACAAATCAAATTTGAGTGGAATAGGCTTCTTTTTGATGACAATAAACCGCTTGAACTGAATATCGGGCGAAATTTTCACATGGGACCTAAGTCCAAAAATGGTCCGATGATAATCAGATTTGATAAGGTTATTAAAGTACGCGTTTAACATACACAAACAAAATTTTAATTAAATATTTTCTATTTTCATGAAATTTTAGAGATTTATGTGAAAATCGGGAAGGTGGTTTTTATGGGGGCTACAAGAAGAACTAAAATTCGGAATGGTGATTTGTGATGATGAAACATGATTACCTGCCAAAATTCGAAAAGATACCTATTAAAATGCGGTTATAAGAGTAATTTGAGCCAATACTAAAGAAGACCTTTGTATGCGGGCTAAATCTAAATATGGACCGATTTTTTCCAATTTCAATAGGCTTCGTCCTTGGGCCAAAAGAGGCTTAAGTTTAAAATTTCAAGCCAATTAATTAAAAAGTGCGACCTGTATCGTGTTTACACCGTTTACATGGACAGACAGACGCACAGTGGACTAAATCATCAATCTAGCGTCCAAAAAATAAAAAATTATCTATACCACAATAAAAACTGAACATAACACGAATAATCTTAGATAATGGCTGCATATAAATTAGCGTGTCCCGAAAATGAAAAATTTTAGGGCATACCCCTAGAATGATGCTTAGTAAAGAGCTGGTTACGGGAAAAAATATTAAAAAAATTTTAGAGGTCAATTTCAGGGCGCAACCAGCGCTTAAAGTTTACATCCGTAGTGCATTTGGTGAAAAAAAAATATTTTTTTTTATTTTTCAAATTGGTGCCAAAAGTTTCGTTAGGTAGAGTACATTCTGGAAAAAATATTTATAAAGTTTTCATGGAGCAATTTTGGTCCAGCACAACGTTTTGAAATTTTGAAAAGGTGTAATTTATTCTATATTTTTTTAAGTTTTTGTAAAAACCGGAGTTTGTTAGAGTTCTTTTAAAATTTTGTATAAAACGGAGTTTATGTTCAAGCCTTTGTATAAAAAGCTGTTTTTTACAAAAACTTAAAAAAATATGTAATAAATTAAGCATCTTCGAAGTTTCAAAACGTTGCGCTGGACCAAAATTGCTCCACGAAAACGATATAAACATTTTTTTCTGAATGTACTCCACCTAACGAAACTTTTGGCACCAATTTTAAAAATAAAATTTTTTTTTTTTTTTTTGACCAAATGCACCACGGATGCAAACTTTAAGCGCTGGTTGCGCCATGAAGATGACATCCAACAATTTTTTAATTATTTTTCCTGTAATCAGCTCTTCAATAAGCATCGTTCTGGGGGTATGCCCTAAAAAAATTCCAAAATTTCCTCATTTCGGGACATGCTAATATAAATCTATTAATAGTGCTAGGATTGGTACACTATTAGGAAAGATACAGGGCTTCAAACATTGAAAATAAAAAAAATATGCACACTCACCTTTTTGAAGCTGCAAATTTGTTGTCACGTTATATAATAAGAATTGCCGATAGGTTTAAGTTATTAATTTTTTTTTGATGAAGGGAGGACCCAAGTTTGCAAAAAAAACATTCATTGATGTTACCTTCCTCTGAGGGGTCGCCCCGGCAGTTAAGTTGGATAAACCACATTTTGCACATACCTTTGAATATTCAAAGAGATTAGAAAAGTGCTCAGCAAATGTCACCCTCAAAACTAATTTTATTTTAAACTACAACTAATAAAGTACCCTCAAATAAAAAATTGGCTGCCCTAGTCTGCCCGTCCGGTTTACACAATTTTTTTTTATAAAATATGCCGATGTCAAGTTGCTGTAATTGTACATGATTTTTAAATATTTTGGTACTTTTGAATGATCCTACTCACACATATAAGGCACCATTAGAAAGGTATTTTTTATCCATTTTTTTTGTTTTTATTTCTGGTACTTTTTTGTACTTTTTTTGGTACTTTTATTGGTACTTTTGTATTTTTTTTAATTCTTTGAAAGGAACCAACAAATTAATAATAAAAAGCCCCTAAAAATAACATATTACGGTATAAAGCTTGCAAATATTGAATTACTAAACAGTTTGAAATAAACACGAAAGAAAAATAAACATTGGTAGTATATGACTAAAAATAATGAGAGTCTCTACTAGTGTAAATATTTTTTTTAGAGCTACATATAATAAACTATACAAGCCCTTCTCTGATTTAATTCAAAGAAAATTTTGTTTTAGTTAAAGTACCAGCGCTTTTTCAACAATAAACATTAAACATATATATATATACATTATTCTTGTCCATACCTTCAAATATCCTAATATCTATGCCTAAAATTTTCTATTCGGCAATTAAAAAAAATCAATAAACCAATTTTTTAAAATTGGTTGAAAAAATACATATTAGAGGTATTCAGAGTCTTGTTGCCAGCCCTGGCAATGTAGCAAAAGAGTACTTCTTTCAAAAAATACATGTATTTTGAAAAGTAATTTTGAAAAGTGCTCTTTTACCACAAGTGCCAGGGCTGGCAAGCAAGACTCTGAATACCTCTATTGTTTTTGTTTTATTTGTTAAGTTAATGTTATGTTCTGAGTTTTAATTAATTTGCATCGTATACATTAATATTTCAAATAACTCCGCCCCAGCGCCACCTATTGGGTCCATTCACAAATATTTTTTTTTTTGACGAAACATACATATAATCTGAACTGCTGTCCAATCGTAATTAATATAAGAGTTTGTTTAAAATCTTAATACTAGCGCCATCTACCGGTAGCAAATGCAAATAAAAAGCATAAAAGCTTAAACCGTATCTATGGTGTAATTCTTAGTTGGATAGATCTCATAGTAACAATTGCACACACGATCTATATATATAAAAGAGTAATGTGACTGACTGACTGACTGACATACCCATTCATCATCGCCCAGCCCAAACCGCTGAAGCCAGAGACTTGAAATTTGGACTGTAGGTCCACCTCCCGGAATGTAGACCCACTAAGGCTGGATTTTTGCCAATGTTGATTCTAAGGGGGTAAAAAGGGTAAAAAACTGTACTTTTGGTACTTTTTATATCTCCTGAAATAACGGTCACAGAGACTTGAAATTTGGACTGTATGTTCACCTCCCGGAATATAGATCCAGTAAGGCCGGATTTTTGCCAATGTTGATTCTAAGGGGACAAAAAGGGTAAAAAACTGTACTTTTGGTACTTTTTATATCTCCTGAAATAATGGTCACAGAGACTTGAAATTTGGATTATATGTTCAACTCCTGGAATATAGATCCAGTAAGGCCGGATTTTTTCCAATGTTGATTCTAAGGGGGTAAAAAGGGTAAAAAACTGTGCTTTTGGTACTTTTTATATCTCCTAAAATAATGGTCACAGAAACTTGAAATTTGGACTGTATGTTCACCTCCCGGAATATAGATCCAGTAAGGCTGGATTTTTGCCAATGTTGATTTTAAGGGGGTAAAATGGGTAAAAAAATGTACCTTTGGTACCTTTTATATTTCCTAAAATAATGGTCCTAGACACTTGAAATTTTGAATGTAGGTTCAGCTCCCGGAATATAAATCTACTAAGGCTGGATTTTGCCAATGTTGATTCTAAGGGGTAAAAAGGGTAAAAAGGGTAAAAAACTGTACTTTTGGTACCTTTTATATATTGTCTTAAATAATGGTCCTATAAACTTAAAATTTGCAATGTAGGTTCACCTCCCGGAAAAAATATTCACCATGGCTGGGTTTTTGCCAATGTTGACTCTACGGGGGTAAAATGGAAAAAAGTGTACTTTTGGTTCTTTTTTTAATTTACTGATATAATGGTACCTTTTATAAAAAGTACCTTTTATAAAAAGTACCTTTTATAAAAAGTACCTTTTATAAAAAGTACCTTTTATAAAAAGTACCTTTTATAAAAAGTACCTTTTATAAAAAGTACCTTTTATAAAAAGTACCTTTTATAAAAAGTACCTTTTATAAAAAGTACCTTTTATAAAAAGTACCTTTTATAAAAAGTACCTTTTTATAAAAAGTACCTTTTATAAAAAGTACCTTCTATAAAAAGTACGTTTTGTTAAAAGTACCGAAAGTACACTTTTTGATACTTTTTTATTTCCTGAAATAATTATCATAGAAACTTGAAATTGGAAAAGGTTCCAAAAAATATAATGGTCACAGAAACTTAAAATTTGGAATGTAAAATCCTTCGGTAAAAAAAAGATGTGGAAAAGTACTTTTTGGAAACGTTTCTTAACGGGGATTAAAAGTACTTTTAATATTTGCTGAAACAATGATCCTATATAATTGAAATATGGAGTATAGAATACTTCGGTGAAGAAAAAACATTCTGGAAGAGGTACTTTTTGGAAATTCCGTTTCTAATGGGGGTAATAAAGTGTACTTTTGGTACTTTTTTTGTTCCTATAATAATGACCTTAGAAGAAGGAGATGGAATTGAAAATGAAATGGAGTAGAACGGGGAACAAAATGGAATAGAGCAGGGAACAATATGGAATGATATTTTTTACTGAAATTTTTCGTGTTTAGCTTTTTTCTCCATATTTTTTCCCTCTATATATTTTTTCACTCAAACTTATTTTTTTTATTCCAATTTCTTTTTTCACTGAAATATTTATTTAAGAGCTCGAAAACTGTCAATATATTTTTCCCCCGGAACGAACATTATAACATACCAGCGAAGTTATTCAAATTTTATTGTTTAAATTATTCATTGAAATATTTTTTTATGGAAGACTTAAACGTCCACAAGTAAATAAAACAAACACTACGTAGGGGAATTTTTTTGGAAATCGATAGAGTAATCCTGATCATTCTATTATCCAGTATTCAACACAACCGGTAACGAAGTACCGGGATGGTAAGCTAGTTTTATATATGGCGATATGACATTGATCTTCGGCATTCATTTGGGTAACCCTGTTGTAAAACAGGGTGTTTCAAGTTATAATTTTCTGAAAGCCTACATCCTCAACTACATATGTTTTCTCAATTGAACTTTTATTGATCAGACAAATAGTTTAGGAGATATAATTTTTTAAACACCAAAATGGTACTTTGGCCCACTTTGAGACGGACGGACGGACGGAGGGACAGACAGACGGACATCGCTAAATAAACTCAAAAAGTGATTCAAAGTCGATCGGTATAGGACCAATATTTCGGGTAGTTACAAACATCAGCACAAACTCATTATACCCTGTACCACAGTGTGGTGTAGGGTATAAAAATGTATAAGGCAGGGGTCGAATATGCTGTATAGACTTACTTAAAGGTATTTAAACCCCTTATCAACGATGTGATTAACATTTGCAAATATATGTATTATTATTTTGGTTTATATAACCAGACAAAAATTCATGAATTTTCCCTTTTTAAAAGCATAAATCATTAAAAATAATGTACTAATTTCAATAAATTTTCTTTTAGATTAAGGGACCTATTCACAAAAAAGTCATAACTCAATCATAACTCAATTTTTTCCATGTGGTTGTTGTAAACAAACATAAAAAAATTCGAATTTTGTTTGAAAATTTCAAAAAAATAAAGACCTGCTACCTACATCGTCTCAAAATTTACAAATACTTTTAAATTTTGAGACTTTTTAAACACAGGGAATATGAAGTTTGAAATAACAAAATTAGTCATAAGCAGTCATAACTGTGAATAGGCCTGTAATACCATATTCGCATACAATGTTTAAAACATCGTTTAACTTTTGTGTTTAAAATTAAACGAAAGTGTTCGCATTGCCAGTAGTTTAAAAAAGCATCCGCTTCTCTTCTGGTTCGTTTAGCAGCGGCTGTTTTTTTGATGACAACTTAATACAGGGTTGTTATTTTGTGTTTCCGAGATGTTTTGGAAATGTTTTGGAGATGTTTAAAATTAAACTATGTTTTGTTTTAAATGTATGGGGAAACACATGTTTAAATTTAAACATGCCAATGTGAATATGGTATAAGGCTTATATTTTGCTTAATCATAATTGGTAAACAAAATATAAAAAAAAATATATTTTATTATTTGCTTATATGTTAATTTATGATTTTTAGAATTCTAAAATCACACTGTGCCAGTCGCAAAAATTACCAAGCTGGACACCTTGCGTGTAAAGCTAACTCGGGTACGCTGAATTCAATGGTGCTAGCCATTTTTCGAAGTTAGTGCTCGTATTTGCGATATTCGCGATTTAAAATTGTAAATTTAAAAAGGCTGTGGGAAAAATCGTCCAAAAAATGTTATGAAATGCAAAATCGGCCAAAAATTATGAAAAAGGACCCAAAAAGAAAAATACGATATTTCGTTCCAAATTAACGAAAAAATTCCCAAGAATGAAACGAAAAATAGCCCAAAATAAAATGAACAAGATTTTTTCCAAAGCAGATGTTTCCCTAAGCACAACTACCGGCGGTTCTTTCATCGCAGCTCCACGAGGTTTTTCAATTCATTACTTTCGTGTTTCTACTGCTCTGTGGTAGGTTAATATGTAGCGTGATAATCTGTAAATAAGTGCAGGTTGTTGGTTCGATTCCCACCAGAGCCTTTGCCTTTTACTCTACAACGACAAAGGTTTTGCATTAGTTTCATGGATAGTTAAACAAATTAAAAACACGATACGCGTTCGCTAAATTTAAAAGAAGAAAAACATTAATCGGTAAAGAATTTCGAACTGTACTCAAAATTGGAAAAAAAGTTGATTTTTTCCCACTCTGCATGGGTTCGATTCCCACAAAAACTCGGTTAGGTTTAAATTATTAAAAATGATTTGGAATCAAATTGGAAAAATAAATAAAAACTGATCTTTGCATAGAATTATAAAAAAAAACAAATCACCACACATTACCAAAGTTTTGCCACAGACCAATACAGACTCGACATAGAGAATAATCACAATTGGAGCGGGAAGCGGAAAAAGGCTTCAAAAATCGAGCGATTAATTTAAATTAAGCGTCAAGCGGTTCGCGGTTTCTTTGCTAAACAAACTTTTATTTTTAGTAATCATTATTCTTCTTCCTCTCCTTCATCAATTCTGATCTAAGTTCTTATTTTTGCAAACATTGCCAGACATGGTCTATATTTTAGACACAAATGTTAGCTGTTTCCATTTTTCCAAAGATTCTGATTATTGCCACTTAGGGCGACTTATAGTCGTTATTTTTAAATTATTGTTTCTGTAAAGACAGTCGAGCTCAGGCTCTAATGAAGGAGAAGAAGAAGAATAATGATTACTAAAAATAAAAGTTTGTTTACACATAATTACAATAAAAAGTCTTCTGTTAGAAAAAAACAACAGCAACAACCACACTCGAATTGAAAAAATCAGATTTAGTTGATACTTGCTTAACAGCCTACTTGGCGTATCGGTCTAGTGTGATTGTACGTTACAAGCAGTTATTAGCAAAGTATTACAGATGATGATGAGTTCAATCCTTGTCGGCTGCGATCTGTAAATAATTTTCACATATAGAGTTTTTTTGACTATTAACTAAATAAATTTGACATTAAAAGTTTTTCTGAAGATTATTATAACTGGATAATATGAAACTAGTAAGAAACAAACCAGGATGTCTTAAATTTTTAGAAAAATTAAAAATTTTTCTTTCACTAATTTCTCAATTCAAAAACCATATATAACAAATACTTTTTTTGGTTAAAGTCTGGCAACGCCAAAAAGTAAAATGAGAGGAAAAATGAGAGAGAGAGAAAAAACGCCATGAAAATAGAATAGAATCTATTTCGGCGGAAAAACGCCGCGGAGTTTTGATTGCATACAAAATGTATGGGGAGAGTTGCTGAAAACCGCTTCCCGCTCCAATTGTGATTAATCTCATAAGTGACAGGTGTCAAAAAAGTATTCTTTAACCATATGGTTAATATATTCAAATTATTCTACGAATTAGAGCCGAGTCACAATAGCGTTGCCATATGTTCAACAAAATATGCTAATTTTTCCAATTGGAGTTAATATATTGTGTGTGTGTTGCACACAAGACACATTGCATACCTGCTTTTATGGGATGACAAAAGAAAAAAAATAGATGTGTGACTGATATGAGCGTCTTTTTCTTTAAAAAATGTGTCCGGTCGTCTGTCGCTTAATTTTAATGTGTCGCTCTCTCTTTTGCAGTGGTTCGTCGACGGTGGTGCCAATTGTGACTGGGCTCTTAGGTTAGAAAGAGAAAACTGATAAAACGCGCCATAAGAAACATGGATGCCAGATCGGTTTTTGTTGTTTCACTCACTCCTAAGTCGTAGAAAGTGTTGCCATGTTAGCGTAAAATGGACTAAAAACCGCTGTGTTTTCTTCTAAAATCGCTAAGTTTTTCCCCATTTTTTCTTATAAAACTCTACGGTCGAGTCTGTATATAGTCTGTGGTTTTGCTGTGTACATTAGGGTGAATGAAGTTGTTTAATATTGACCGTAATTCCCCCTATAAACTTGCATTTGGGTGTAAAAATATGTTTTACAAAATGATAGGGTAATCGGATGTGGGTAAGGCGTGCCGCATCGGCCCTGAAGTTAGAAAAACAGATTGCAAGGGGAAAATATGACGTTTTTTCAATTTTTTCGATATTTTGAGTCAAGCTTGAATTCAAATGATCACTGAAATGTGATTTAAAGTTAATTGCCTATCTAATAAGGTATTACAAATTAAAATCGGTTGAAAATCAGCCGAGTTATTACAGCTTCCCCCGGCAACTAACGTGTGGCAGACCACTTGAACAAGGAATTCGATGTAATTTCGGCAGATTTCGGGAAAGTAGTGATTTTTGGCATTTTTTTTTAGCTTTTATTTATTTATTTTTTCGGTTTTTTTACAAACTTAATATGATTTGGACCGAATTATATCAACACGAGATAGAATACTTCAATTCGCAAATTAAGGCCGAAATTAAGAAATTAAAAATTGCCCAAACTAAAGGTCAAAGGACAAATTTTAGAAGATTTTGAATTTTTAAACGTTATCAGATTTTCTGATTGGAAATAAATGAAACTACTTGATGTCATTTTAAAAGCTCTTAACATACTTCTTTTTATTTAAATTCAGAATATTTACCCTTTAGTGCTGGTGGGGCCTATTCGACCCTAAGAACAAAATACACTTACATTATCTCCATTAAATGAAAAAGGTATAGGGGTTAAATTCCTAAATTTTAATTATATGCCATTTAGTTTAGACGAACTAAAATAATATCAAGTAGAATCAGCAAAATCCGCCCAGCAAATCTGTTAATGTTTAAAAATTCAAAATTTTCTAAAATTTGACCTTTGACACTTAACAGGGGCAATTTTTTATATCTCAATTTCGCCCTAATTTTGCGAATTGAAGTATTCTTTCTCGTGTTGATATAATTCGGTCCAAAATATACGAAGTTCGTAAAAAAACAAAAAAAAATAAAAGCTAAAAAAGTTTTTTCCCAAAATCCGCCGAAATTACATCACTGTAATAGCCAAATAAAAACAGCAAAGCCTACACTTTTTAGGAATTTTATTCCTTTATATGTACTTAACAAATCCTTAAGCTCACATTGTCGATTTTTTAAAATTTCTTAAACAAAAAAAATAAAAATTAAAAATTGGAGATTTGAAAATAGTATTGAAAAATTCAGACCACTTTAGCATTTATTTAAAACAAGTTAGCAAAACGCAATATGAAAAATATTTATCTTCTTAGAACATTGGGACTTGAAGAATAAAAAAATGTTATTACAGTAGTTAATTTCAATAAATTTCAAAAATGGGGATCGAATTCCTTGATTAAGTGGTCTGACACAATTTAGTTGCCTGGGGAAGTTGTAATAATTTGGCTGATTTTTAACCGATTTTAATTTATAATACCTTTTTAGATAGGCAATTAGCTCTTCATCACAATTCAGTAATCATTTGAATTCAAACTTAAATCAAAATACCAAAAAAATTGAGAAAATGACAAAAAAATTATATTTTCCCCATGCAACCCTTTTTTCAAACTTCAGGGCCGATGAGGCATGCTTTACCCACATCCAATTACCCTATAATTTTGTGAAACATATTTTTACACTCAAATGCATATTTCCAAGGAGCTACGGTCAATATTTAACAACTTCATTTTTTTTTGAGCACCCTAATGTACATAGTTTTGAATGGCCTCTGCGACTGTGTTATGCCAAAAAAGAACGTATAGCCCAAGTGTACATTAGACCACCCAAAAAATGTATGGGATTTGCAAAAGTATTTTTTTGTTCGCTCCACCGGCAGTTTCTGATAGATTGGCCATAAAAAATAATATCTGTGCAAGAACAGCATCTCTCGGTTGCATACAGGCCAGTCGATTTGAACTTTTGACCCCAAAAGTGACCTAAAAGCACTACAAAGCTTTTAAGTGCCATAACTCTTAAAATATGCGTTTTTCCAAAAAATACTACATAAGTTTTAATTTGCAGAATAAGAAAGCAAACATTTCCTTCATACAAATTTTTAGCCTAAGTCTAAGACATCGTGGTGTTTTTGGCGGTTAAAATAAAAATTTATGTGAAGACTTCATTTAAAACGACCCTCGTTGAAATTTGGACGGAGACTCAATTAGTCGGTATCCATTATTTTGTAGAGTAAGATATGTAGTTTTCATAAACCAATTACATTTGGAATTTATATGGGTAATTTCATTACAGAAGAGGCCAAAGCTGACTTTGAAGTTTAGATTTTTGAAATGCTGTATAGAAATTTGTGAAATTACTTTATTTTAAACGACCCTCGTTAAAATTTTAGTGGATACAATCGGTTTCAATGATTTTGAAGAGTTAGATGTGTACTTTTTGGAAAATATTTGGGGAATTCCAGGCCAAATCACTCACTTTTAGACCCGACCCCCTTCGATTAATTTTTTTATATATATTTTAGTACGTATTAAATGCAACACACAAAAAATTATTGGCTAAAAATGTTCAATTAAATCTATTGATCAACAAAATTAAAATAAGTCAATCAATGTTTTGATTGAAATTTTTTTCAACATACAAAATTTTTTTTCGGTTTAATTTATTTGAATAGAATAATTCAAAAATATACAAAATAATAGGGTTTTACTTTTTTTTATTGTTTGGAACATATAGGAAAGCAAAAAAGATGAAATTTTTGATAATTTTGTCATAACCTTACAATTCATTTGTTAAATCAATTATTATTTTGATTGACTTTAGACAAAAAATTGATCAAATTTTTGATCAAAATCGAAAAAATGTTTGATTGAAATAATTTTCAATCAATCACCTACAATTTGATGATTGGTATAACAAATTTTTTAATTGGAGGAGTTTCAATCAAAAAATTGATTGAATCCGCGTTTTTGTTGATTGAAATTCGTTTCAAATTTTTTCTGTGAACTTTCACTCAAATTTTCAGACTTTTATACCAAGTTGGTGTTGAGTAATCAATTTTTTCATTAATTTTGACCAGTAAAAAATATAGATATCTTACAATAAGTTAGACGACGTTTTGTTGGTATTTAAATGTAGTTTTAGAAAAAAAAATATTTAAAAATTATTCGAATTAAATATCACTTATTTTTTAACGTATAAAATTAAAATCGAATTTTTCAAAAAGTCCGAAACCTTCGATTTTTTTTTTTAAAAGTCTAAAAATTACACAATTTTTAATCCATAATAAGAGATGTGAGCACAATTAGTTAAATTTTTTTCAAATTTAGAGAATTTCAGTTTTTTTTAGACTCTGGTATATTTTATATGGTGCTCCAAAATAATTAAATTGGAAGACATTAACCATAACTTACCCTAGATACAGTCGTTGTTGGTAAAAATATGTCTCATAAAAATTTAGGTTTATTGGACATGGGCCCTGAATTTTAAAAAACGGATTACAAGGAAAAATATTTTTTTTTTCTGTTTTCTCATTTTTTTTGTATTTAAGTTAAATTTGAATTCAGGTGGTTAAAGAATTTTGATTTGGAGTAAAATGCCTCTCTAATAACGTACTAAAAACTAAAATCGGTTGAAAATCAGCCAAGTTATTAAAACTTCCCCAGGCATCTAACGTGTGGCAGACCACTTGAATACAATCCGAATCATGAAATTCATTGAAATTTTCTACTGTAATAACATTTTTTTATTCTTCAAGTTCAAATGTAATAAGATGCCTAGTATTTTTCATATAGTATTTTGCTAACATGTTTTCAAATAATGCTAAAAATGCCTACACTTTTCAACACTTGTTTGAAATCTGCATTTTTAACTCTTCAAAATCATGGAAACCGATTGCAATCCATTAAAATTTTAACGAGGGTCCTTTAAAATAAAGTAATTTTACAAATTTGTATACAGCATTTGGATAATCGAAACTTCAAAGTCAGCTTTGGGCTCTTCTGTAATGAAATTACCCATATAAATTCCAAATGTAATTGGTTTATGAAAACTACATATCTTACTCTACAAAATAATGGATACCGACTATTTGAGTCTCCGTCCAAATTTTAACGAGGGTCGTTTTAAATGAAGTCTTCACATAAATTTTTATTTTAACCGCGAAAAACACCACGATGTCTTAGACTTAGGCCAAAAGTTTGTATGAAGGAAATGTTTGCTTTCTTATTCTGCAAATTAAAACTTATATAGTATTTTTTGAAAAAACGCATATTTTAAGAGTTATGGCTCTTAAAAGCTTTTTAGTGCTTTTAGGTCACTTTTGGGGTCAAAAGTTCAAATCGACTGGCCTGTATGCAACCGAGAGATCCAGTTCTTACACAGATATTATTTTTTATGGCCAATCTATCAGAAACTGCCGGTGGAGCGAACAAAAATATACTTTTGCAAATTTGGGTGGTCTAGTGTACATACATAAAAAAACATTTGCATAAGCTTACTAAAAACGATATTAAATATAATTCAAATAAACCAAAAAAAAAAATTTCATAATTGAAAAACTTTTTAATCTTCTTTATGTTTGCTATATACTTGAGTTTTTTTTGAATTATCGTATTAATTAAAATGATTGCCTATATCCATATTTTATATTTGTTTGCCTGTAAATGTGATGTGTGTGTGTGGGGAGAACGTTTAAGTAGAGGCTTATTTATAGGTAGATAATAATTAAAATTCAATTAAAAACCATAAAAAAGTTTATTAACCTAAATATCAAATATTTTTGTTTGAAAAATTTTTACGGTTTATACAAAAACATTCTAAAATAAAAAATAATCCATAAATTAGATGTATTCTCAGTATGGAGCAGTTTTCTTTTGCAAAATGGTATTTTATATAATATATATGGGCAATTGTCATTAACTTTTAAAATTAAGAAAAAAAATTGCGATTTTATTTCGTGGCACATTGATAAGTCTTTGTAGGTTAATAACATTATAATTAAGTAATTGAAATCTGCCAGCGTGCATAAATTTGTGCGATCGCACCGAAAACTATGGCGGTTTAAAGTTAACATTTTCAAAAAAATTGTCAAAATTACATTTTTTATCCGAAGTTTGCCAAACTTACCATTTTGTATTATGCTTACCTAGAGCTAAAATACACATTAAAAAATGCATAAAATGTTTGCTAAATATCGAGATATTTGCAATAAACCAATTTTTTTCGGGACATTTTCCAATATTTTGGGAAATATAAATGTTCCCAGCGGTTTATTTTTTTTAGAAAAATATTACCAAATGCATTAAAAAATCTCAACAAATTCTTAGTTAACATTATTATTCTATCTCTAATAGGTACACAGAGAAAAATAAATTTCCAACTGAATTTTTCAGTTGTATTAACTCAAAATTCGGTTGCTGCTACTACATTTTGATGTGGCTAACGAATTTTATAGTTGTTTCAATTAAAAGACAGTTGTAATAACAAAATTTTGTTGTAACTATCGATATTAAGTTGTTACAACAATAATTCAAATGCATCCACCTTGTTGCAACAACTGAATTTCAGTTGGAAATTAGCAAATTTGTTTTCTGTGTGTACACTCAAAAAAAAAAAAACTTGTAAAGTTACCAATAAATCTCGTGATTTTACGAGGCTATTCTCGTAAAATATGACGTAGGTAAAATTCTCGTAAAATTACGAGGATTTCCTCGTAATTTTGAATGCACCAAAAATTGGTAAAATAACCAATTTTATTGGTAAAAATGTTGTTTTAAAACCGGAAAAATACAAAAAAAAAAAATGGTAAACTTACAAGAAAAAATGGTAAATATGTTTAAAAAAAATGGTAAATTTACAAACCAAAATGGTAAATTTACAAAAAAAATGTTTGTTAACAACATAAATCCTCGTAATAAAATAATTTTTTTTAAAATAACTCTTTTTTTTTGTAAATTAACTACTCCTCCTTAAATTAATCCTCGTAATAAATTTTTCAAAATTTTGTCAACTTTTTTTTTTAAATATTTTTCAATAAAAAAAAAATACAAAAAAAAAAAAGTTTTTTTGTTAAACAACATAAATCATGGTATAACATAATTTTTTTAAAATAAAGTTTTTTTTTTGTAATTCAACTAGAATCCTCGTAATAAAAACTTTGTTGTAAAATTACAGTTTTTTTTTTTGTAAAATAACCTTTCAAAATGGTAGAATACAATTACGAAAATAAACTTGTAAAATTACCAATAAAACTGTAGTTCTCGTTTGAGCAAAGTACAAGATTTTTTGTTAAATATTGGTAGAACGGGATTACAAGGCATTTTACCAGGCGTTTTACCAGTTTATTTTTTTGAGTGTAAGAAACAGCAGTGTTTAAAGGGAAAATTTTTGAAAGAAATACTAATTTTTGATTTTTTTTTTTTTTAAATATTTAAAGTCTGATTTTACAGTGTTGTCCTTCACTGAACATTGAAACTATTCAAAGTATGATTAATAATGATAATATTAAGGTTATTACAAAACATTTTAACGTTATTACAAATTTTTTTAAAGTTATAACAAATTTTAGCGATTTTTCGCGATTTTTGCGACTACAAAAAACAATTGAATAATTTTCAAAAATTTATTCAAATTAGACATGTCAAAATAAATCAAAATACATTTCTTTTCTACTTTTTTTAAGTAATGTACGATTTTATATAACCATTAAATTTAAAGATATTAAAAATTTAAATTTTTTCGGGTGCGAATTAATTGAAGATAGAAAATTAAAAAGACTACACTCACAGCAAATTACAGTTGAGGCAACTGACAAATGCCGGTTGCAGCAACCTCAAATAACGGCATTTGCCGGTTATGGCAACCGTATTGCCGGTTGTCCCAACCATAGCTGTGTTTAATATATTTTCGATATTATGCCAAAATACAAAATAAAAAACCAATTATAAAACAAGTTTTTTAATTTTTTTTTTTTGCTTTTTTTATTGTTATAAAATATAGTTATACAAATGACTTAAGTATTAATAAAGATAATAAACTTAATGTAACATTTTTATGTGGTTGTAATTCGTTTACTAAAAATCCGATACAAGGTATTCTTCTTCTCAGAATCTGAGACTTTTTCTTTAGGAAAAATATTTCAGAATCTGGGACTTTTTCTATGCGAAAAATTACTCAGAATCTGAAAATTTTTCTATAGGAAAATATAATAAAAATGTCCCGGAAAAAAGTTTTTCTATAGAAAAAGTTTCCGATTTTGAGACAGTTTTTCTTTAGAAAAAGTCTCAGATTCTGAGACAGTTTCTCTATAGAAAAATTCTCAGATTCTGAGACAGTTTTTCTATAGAAAAAGTCTCAGATTCTGAGACAGTTTTTCTATAGAAAAAGTCTCAGATTCTGAGACAGTTTTTCTATAGAAAAAGTCTCAGACTCTGAGACAGTTTTTCTATAGAAAAAGTCTCAGACTCTGAGACAGTTTTTCTATAGAAAAAGTCTCAGATTCTGAGACAGTTTTTCTATAGAAAAAGTCTCAGATTCTGAGACAGTCTTTCTATAGAAAAAGTCTCAGATTCTGAGACAGTCTTTCTATAGAAAAAGTCTCAGATTCTGAGACAGTTTTTCTATAGAAAAAGTCTCAGATTCTGAGACAGTTTTTTTATAGAAAAAGTCTCAGATTCTGAGACAGTTTTTCTATAGAAAAAGTCTCAGATTCTGAGACAGTTTTTCTATAGAAAAAGTCTCAGATTCTGAGACAGTTTTTCTATAGAAAAAGTCTCAGATTCTGAGACAGTTTTTCTATAGAAAAAGTCTCAGATTCTGAGACAGTTTTTCTATAGAAAAAGTCTCAGATTCTGAGACAGTTTTTCTATAGAAAAAGTCTCAGATTCTGAGACAGTTTTTCTATAGAAAAAGTCTCAGATTCTGAGACAGTTTTTCTATAGAAAAAGTCTCAGATTCTGAGACAGTTTTTCTATAGAAAAAGTCTCAGATTCTGAGACAGTTTTTCTATAGAAAAAGTCTCAGATTCTGAGACAGTTTTTCTATAGAAAAAGTCTCAGATTCTGAGACAGTTTTTCTATAGAAAAAGTCTCAGATTCTGAGACAGTTTTTCTATAGAAAAAGTCTCAGATTCTGAGACAGTTTTTCTATAGAAAAAGTCTCAGATTCTGAGACAGTTTTTCTATAGAAAAAGTCTCAGATTCTGAGACAGTTTTTCTATAGAAAAAGTCTCAGATTCTGAGACAGTTTTTCTATAGAAAAAGTCTCAGATTCTGAGACAGTTTTTCTATAGAAAAAGTCTCAGATTCTGAGACAGTTTTTCTATAGAAAAAGTCTCAGATTCTGAGACAGTTTTTCTATAGAAAAAGTCTCAGATTCTGAGACAGTTTTTCTATAGAAAAAGTCTCAGATTCTGAGACAGTTTTTCTATAGAAAAAGTCTCAGATTCTGAGACAGTTTTTCTATAGAAAAAGTCTCAGATTCTGAGACAGTTTTTCTATAGAAAAAGTCTCAGATTCTGAGACAGTTTTTCTATAGAAAAAGTCTCAGATTCTGAGACAGTTTTTCTATAGAAAAAGTCTCAGATTCTGAGACAGTTTTTCTATAGAAAAAGTCTCAGATTCTGAGACAGTTTTTCTATAGAAAAAGTCTCAGATTCTGAGACAGTTTTTCTATAGAAAAAGTCTCAGATTCTGAGACAGTTTTTCTATAGAAAAAGTCTCAGATTCTGAGACAGTTTTTCTATAGAAAAAGTCTCAGATTCTGAGACAGTTTTTCTATAGAAAAAGTCTCAGATTCTGAGACAGTTTTTCTATAGAAAAAGTCTCAGATTCTGAGACTTTTTCTATAGAAAAACTGTCTCAGAATCTGAGACAGTTTTTCTATAGAAAAAGTCTCAGATTCTGAGACAGTTTTTCTATAGAAAAAGTCTCAGATTCTAAGACAGTTTTTCTATAGAAAAAGTCTCAGATTCTGAGACAGTTTTTCTATAGAAAAAGTCTCAGATTCTGAGACAGTTTTTCTATAGAAAAAGTCTCAGATTCTGAGACAGTTTTTCTATAGAAAAAGTCTCAGATTCTGAGACAGTTTTTCTATAGAAAAAGTCTCAGATTCTGAGACAATTTTTCTATAGAAAAAGTCTCAGATTCTGAGACAGTTTTTCTATAGAAAAAGTCTCAGATTCTGAGACAGTTTTTCTATAGAAAAAGTCTCAGATTCTGAGACAGTTTTTCTATAGAAAAATTCTCAGATTCTGAGACAGTTTTTCTATAGAAAAATTCTCAGATTCTGAGACAGTTTTTCTATAGAAAAATTCTCAGATTCTGAGACAGTTTTTCTATAGAAAAATTCTCAGATTCTGAGACAGTTTTTCTATAAAAAATGTCTCAGATTCTGAGACAGTTTTTCTATAGAAAAAGTCTCAGATTCTGAGACAGTTTTTCTATAGAAAAAGTCTCAGATTCTGAGACAGTTTTTCTATAGAAAAAGTCTTAGATTCTGAGACAGTTTTTGTATAGAAAAAGTCTCAGATTCTGAGACAGTTTTTCTAAAGAAAAAGTCAGTTTTTCTATAGAAAAAGTCTTAGATTCTGAGACAGTTTTTGTATAGAAAAAGTCTCAGATTCTGAGACAGTTTTTCTAAAGAAAAAGTCTCAGATTCTGAGACAGTTTTTCTAAAGAAAAAGTCTCCGATTCTGAGACAGTTTTTATAAAGAAAAAGTCTCAGATTCTGAGACAGTTTTTCTAAAGAAAAAGTCTCAGATTCTGAGACAGTTTTTCTAAAGAAAAAGTCTCAGACTCTGAGACAGTTTTTCTAAAGAAAAAGTCTCAGATTCTGAGACAGTTTTTCTAAAGAAAAAGTCTGAGATTCTGAGACAGTTTTTCTAAAGAAAAAGTCTCAGATTCTGAGACAGTTTTTCTAAAGAAAAAGTCTCAGATTCTGAGACAGTTTTTCTAAAGAAAAAGTCTCAGATTCTGAGACAGTTTTTCTAAAGAAAAAGTCTCAGATTCTGAGACAGTTTTTCTAAAGAAAAAGTCTCAGATTCTGAGACAGTTTTTCTAAAGAAAAAGTCTCAGATTCTGAGACAGTTTTTCTAAAGAAAAAGTCTCAGATTCTGAGACAGTTTTTCTAAAGAAAAAGTCTCAGATTCTGAGACAGTTTTTCTAAAGAAAAAGTCTCAGATTCTGAGACAGTTTTTCTAAAGAAAAAGTCTCAGATTCTGAGACAGTTTTTCTAAAGAAAAAGTCTCAGATTCTGAGACAGTTTTTCTAAAGAAAAAGTCTCAGATTCTGAGACAGTTTTTCTAAAGAAAAAGTCCTAGATTCTGAGACAGTTTTTCTAAAGAAAAAGTCTCAGATTCTGAGACAGTTTTTCTAACGAAAAAGTCTCAGATTCTGAGACAGTTTTTCTAAAGAAAAAGTCTCAGATTCTGAGACAGTTTTTCTAACGAAAAAGTCTCAGATTCTGAGACAGTTTTTCTAAAGAAAAAGTCTCAGATTCTGAGACAGTTTTTCTAAAGAAAAAGTCTCAGATTCTGAGACAGTTTTTCTAAAGAAAAAGTCTCAGATTCTGAGACAGTTTTTCTAAAGAAAAAGTCTCAGATTCTGAGACAGTTTTTCTAAAGAAAAAGTCTCAGATTCTGAGACAGTTTTTCTAAAGAAAAAGTCTCCGATTCTGAGACAGTTTTTATAAAGAAAAAGTCTCAGATTCTGAGACAGTTTTTCTATAGAAAAAGTCTCAGATTCTGAGACATTTTTTCTATAGAAAAAGTCTCAGATTCTGAGACATTTTTTCTATAGAAAAAGTCTCAGATTCTGAGACAGTTTTTCTATAGAAAAAGTCTCAGATTCTGAGACAGTTTTTCTATAGAAAAAGTCTCAGATTCTGAGACAATTTTTCCATAGAAAAAGTCTCCGATTCTGAGACAGTGTTTCTATAGAAAAAGTCTCAGATTCTGAGACAGTTTTTCTATAGAAAAAGTCTCATATTCTGAAACAGTTTTTCTATAAAAAAAGTCTCAGATTCTGAGACAGTTTTTCTATAGAAAAAGTCTCAGATTCTGAGACAGTTTTTCTATAGAAAAAGTCTCAGATTCTGAGACAGTTTTTCTATAGAAAAAGTCTCAGATTCTGAGACAGTTTTTCTATAGAAAAAGTCTCAGATTCTGAGACAGTTTTTCTATAGAAAAAGTCTCAGATTCTGAGACAGTTTTTCTATAGAAAAAGTCTCAGATTCTGAGACAGTTTTTCTATAGAAAAAGTCTCAGATTCTGAGACAGTTTTTCTATAGAAAAAGTCTCAGATTCTGAGACAGTTTTTCTATAGAAAAAGTCTCAGATTCTGAGACAGTTTTTCTATAGAAAAAGTCTCAGATTCTGAGACAGTGTTTCTATAGAAAAAGTCTCAGATTCTGACATAGTTTTTCTATAGAAAAAGTCTCATATTCTGAAACAGTTTTTCTATAAAAAAAGTCTCAGATTCTGAGACAGTTTTTCTATAAAAAAAAGTCTCAGATTCTGAAACAGTTTTTCTATAAAAAAAGTCTCAGATTCTGAGACAGGATATCTATAGAAAAATCTCAGATTCTGAGACAGTTTTTCTATAAAAAAGTCTCAGATTCTGCAACAGTTTTTCTATAAAAAAAGTCTCAGATTCTGAAACAGTTTTGCTATAAAAAAGTCTCAGATTCTGAGACAGTTTTTCTATAGAAAAAGTCTCAGATTCTGATAGAAAAAGCCTCAGATTCTGAGACAGTTTTTCTATAAAAAAGTCTCAGATTCTGAGACAGTTTTTCTATAAAAAAAAGTCTCAGATTCTGAGACAGTTTTTCTATAAAAAAGTCTCAGATTCTGAGACAGTTTTTCTATAAAAAAGTCTCAGATTCTGAGACAGTTTTTCTATAAAAAAGTCTCAGATTCTGAGACAGTTTTTCTATAAAAAAGTCTCAGATTCTGAGACAGTTTTTCTATAAAAAAGTCTCAGATTCTGAGACAGTTTTTCTATAAAAACAGTCTCAGATTCTGAGACAGCTTTTCTATAAAAAAAGACTCAGATTCAGAGACAGTTTTTCTGTAAAAAAAGTCTCAGATTCTGACGCAATCCGGTTACAACAACCGTATTGCGGTTGTGGCAACCTCATTCCACCGATTTTTTATGTGAGTGTACCAAACGCGCCTTTCACCGACCAATTTCTATAAGCGGCCTGGATGTGCCTTACAAAAAGTGAAAACTGAAAAACACACCGGAATTCGCCAATATTAACTTTTGATCAATGTTGCTTTCCGTGATTTATTATATTTGCACATACCATTGTTTCTACATGTTCAACTTTCAGCCATGCACATTTGGCTGTCAAATAATGCAAAACTTAAATATCGAAATTTTGCAAAAAATTTAAAAAGCTCATAAAATTTTTACAATTGAATATTTTTTGGGTGCGTTTGTAAATCAAGTGGGAAATGGTAAATTATAAAGTTCACAAAGCATTCAGAACCATTCGGAATAAAACTGGGAGTGTGCCTCACAAAAACGATACTTTTTTAAAAATTCACGTTTTTTCTTCCCATTTTTGGAGAGCTGCAGCTTCGTAACCATTGCGGGCACATCACTCGAATCAGTCTCAGATTGTGCATATTTACAAGGGCTTTTACCATGTGTATTTGAATTTTAAAATTACAGTTTGCACCAAAAGCTACAATCAAAAAACCTCGAAAAATTTAAAATTGAAAAAAATTGGTATCAAAGATTTAAGTCCATGTAACTTTTTTTTATTGATGATTGGTGGTCAAACGATTTGGAGGTCTAAAAATGCGGATTTCTTCCACTGTACTTAAAAAATTTCATTTTTTGTTTGGGTTGTTGGAAAAACTAGCTGATAACTAAATAAATATTATTGGATAATTTTTTAAATTTTTAATGTTTGAACTTGGGAAAAATCGACTTAGAATATTTTTAAAAAATTTTCAAAAAAACATATACAAATAATATCAATTTCCAGTGTGACCCTCGTATCTCATTTAATATTTGCTCAATCTGGACGCTATCAAGCTCAAATTAAAGCTTGGAAAATTTCCTATATAGCAATTTTTTCAAAAATAGTCGATTGATAATAATCAGGTTTAGTATTGACAACTTTTCCTTTAAAGAACTGCTTAAAAATATATGCTGTTCCATTATTACTTTGAGTCACTGTAAATATAATTTCCTCATCACGTAGTGATTAAATACAAACAAATTTTAACTGTTACATATTTATAGAGGGTTCATTTTGACACCGTTTGTTGTTAATTAAATAAAGTTCAAATTTAATTGATTCAATTTATTTTTTTGTATTCATTTATTAGACAAAGTTACCCAATTAATCTTTTATTTGGATGACTAATAAACAGAAAATGAAGTTCTAAAAATACAAGTGAGAGTGGTAAATTAGGCTGGACCGAAAAATTGCCAGGTCTTTTTTGGAGGAGTGGTGGTGGCAGGAGGTGGGTGTTGATTTCGATATTAGGGGAAACATTTCTTCTATGGTGCTATATATGGCGCCAAATTTATAAATTATAATTTTAGCACTTATTCATTATTTGCATTTTTTATTCATATTCACCACCCCAAAAACAATTCCGCAAAAAAATTGACATTCCTGATCGCCTTGATTCAATTACATAATGATAACCTTCATATGGCATAAAATTGATTCATTTAATGAAGAAATATCGAGGGCGAATATTCAAAACTTAGTTTCTGCAATATTTTCGAAAGAGAGTTTTCGATAGAAATGTGTTCACAGAATTAGTTGTCACCAATCAAATTAATTTTAAACTGAAATATTATATCAACATTAATTGATTTGAATTATATTGTAACAAATATTTTAATAATAACTCATAAAATTACCTAAAACTAACTTTTCTTTTTTATTTCCTAAGAAATTTTCATTATGCAGATATCAGGAGGGCATTTTTCGTATTTTTCGAAAAAGTCGCATTTTAATATTTGATTTCATAAAAAAGTTGTATATCTCTTGTATTTTGTTGTGTCAACACAGTGATGCCGTTTAAGCACTTTTAGTGCTAGATCTAGCACTTTTTTTTTGGACTTAGCACTAAAGTTTTGGAAAAAAGTGCCAAGTGCTAAGTTAGGACTTTTTTTATAATATTTTAGCATTTTTAGCATTTTTTACATTTTAATTTTTTTTTTAAATCTCTTGTAAAAAATTTTAGCCTGCGGCGCTTTCTTTGCACCTGTATAATGAAATAACTCCCAAATCGTATATAATTTATTAAATTTTTTCTTGGGACTTATTTTATGGCGCCCAATTGAAAATCAGGAATCCAAGAAATTAAGAAAGTATAAATTGAAATTCAAAAATTTAGAAAATCTAAGTTGAAATTCAAAAATAAAGAAAATATAAATTAAAATTTAGAAATCCCAGTTAAAATTCAGAAAACCTAATTGAAATTTAAAAATCCAAATAGAAATTAATAAAACATTAATTTAAATCCAAATATACCAATTGAAATTCAGAAAACCCAATTAAAATTTAGAAAACCTAGTCGAAATTCAGAAAAACGAAATTGAGAAAATCCAATTTAAATTTAGAAAACCCAATTGAAAAACAAAAAACATTTTTGAAATTCAACTCCATAAAAAGTTGTTATTCAGCACTTAACTCATTACCTTCCGCGACACTCCCATACAAAAGTAAGTAGATATTCAGTAGATAAGAAGTACTCCGAGCTTTCAAAAAACTTCCAACTACTTCCACGGAGTAGTTCTTATCTACTGGATATCTACTTACATTTGTATGGAGGTGTCGCGATAGGTAATGAGTTAAGTCCTGAATATCTATGTATTCTGGAGTAGAAAAAACTGTTTGTGTGTTTTTGTCTTGTGTTTTTGTTATTTTTGTTGTATTTCATTACATTTGTTATAGTTTTAAAGCACTCCACTGAGAAGTGGTAATGACTTTTTTTGCAGGGATTGTAAAGAGAGTCATACTTGCAACAAATCGTATAAACATAATTTTTCCAATCAACACATTAGATAACGTGGAATTGGAATTTATATGACAAAAATGCATAATTTGGGTAAGAAAATATGAATTTGATTGAAACCGTAAAAAAAAATATTATGGTTTTTTAAGCCTGATCCTTATCTATGGGTTATCACCGAAGTTATGACTTATTATATGAAAATACACACAAAAAACACTATGGTACTTAACCTAGTTTTTATTCTTGTATTTTAAATACAAAAAATAAGGAAATTTGTATGCGTAGTTTCAAAAAATTCATTATAACTTTGGTGATTGCCCATAGATTTTTATGAAACCCATTTTGTTATATTTGAATAGGTTCAGGCTTTTAAGGTAAATAAAAAATTTGCAACGATTACTTTAAAAAAAAAATTGAAAATGAGTTTTTTGATCAAAAAATTAATTTTTACAATATATTTGTCTATCGCGCGGAAACTTATGAAGGATGGGAAAGTAACGTGTGTAAATTTTGTTGCAAATTTGATTAATTTTAATTTGGTTTTTATCGCGAGTAGATCGGAGGTACATTACTCAAGATATAGGGAAAACAGTGAAAATAACTCCAAAAAACGTTAAAAAAATATAAGAAATATGTATCCATGAAAATTTTGTTCAATAAAATTTTTAAGTTAAGCGGTCAAATAAAAATATGTAGACGAAGGTAGTGCTCATTTTCATGTTAAACTAGAGTTATTGTTAAAAATCATTATTTGTTAATTTAATAAAAGAAAAAAAATCTAGAACTTTTTTTTGGTCTGTAGAGCATTTTAGCACTTTTTTTTGCCATTTAGCATTTTTTCAAAATTCTCTTATGGCAACACTGTGTCAACACAGCGTATGAGTAATATAATAAATTATCAGTTGGTTTTGTAAATATTAGTTACTCATACGCGGTGTTGACCCAATAAAATACAAGAGAATTACAGAATTTTAATGAAATCCTATATTCAAATGTAATTTTATCGAAAAATACGAAAAAATGCCCTCCTGATTTGTTTTGTGTAGAAAGACAAACTACAAAAAAAAAATGTGGCCAGATTTTTGATAAACTGACTTTTTTTTAAAAAAATTGACAAATTTTAGAACAGGTTCTAAAAACTTTTCAAAATAAAATTTTTTAATCAATTGCCCTTAAAACATATACAAGTGCCCTTAAAACATATACAAGAATGGTGTATTCCGTTTTAATTTGATAAATATTAAAGCAAAGGAACTCGACACAAATTTAACAATTTTTCCAATATTTAACCACGCCTTCTTTGCCCAGTTTTTTCAAAATTAAAAAACCAAAAAACAATTTTCTTAGTTACATATAGGGCTATCCATACCACCTTTTCAGATATTCATGACACACATGTTTTTCTGTAGTGGGACATTTGGTGTGGAATGCCTCATATGCAATTTATCGACCCATCAGAGCATATATTTATCATTAGGGATGAGATTTCCATGCAAATGCATGTTTTTTGTAGATAGCCTAAAAACGGTATCGACCAATTATCTTTCCGAATCAAGAAATTTCCGTTAAAATGGCATCGATTTGTTTTTGCATATTTCTGCACATTTTGTCAAAAATGCATATTTTTGCATATTTTGATTTTGAATGCATATTTTGTGCATAATTGTAACTTTTAAGTGCATATTTTTGCATATTATATTTTATTAAATTTTTTTTATAGATTTTCTTTAGTTTCTAAAAAACTCTTGCGGTTTTAAATGTTACTATTTAAAGCCGGCGTTATTTTTTGCTTTTTAAGAAGTTTTTCTTATGAAAACAAGATTTTTTTTTGCCATTTTATTTGTAATTGCATATTTTAAGGTTTTTTAGTGCATATTTTGAATTTTTAAGTGCATATTTTCGATTTTTTGTGAATGAAAATCTCATCCCTATTTATCATTAACAAAATATTATATAAAAATTTTTTAGCTGCGAGTTTGAAAGTCACAGAATCGTGAAAAATGCTTAAATAATCATTAATTTTGCTTTTTTCCACTTTAGTTATAGAAATTTATCATTATTTAAATAAAATTTTTATATCAACGCCCACAAAATGAGGCGGGCCGAGAAAAATATGGATTTTTCCAATTACCTGGTTTAAAAAAAAAACCTTGTAAAATAACAAGAACAATTTGTAACTTTTATTTTTGCTACCTCCTATTTGACAAGAATTCCTTGTAATTTTACAAGCTTTTTACCAAAAATTTTGTTATTTTACAAAATTTTTACCAATAAAATTGTTAATTTACAATTTTTGACGCTATAAAACTTACAAGGAGGTTTTGTAACTTTACTTGATTTTTTGCTACCTCCTATTTTACGAGAATTTCTAGTAAAAATTACGAACTTTTTTGTAACTTTACAAGTTTTTTACCAATAAAATTATAAATTTACAACTTTTGTGGCGCAATAAAATTAAATTAATAATAAAAATTAACTAGAATTATTTTGTAAAAAAACATTAAAATTTGTAAAATTACAAAAATATTTGTAAAATTACAAAAAAAAATGTAATCGATAAAAAATTTTTGTTAAAAAACAAGGAAAACGGTCAAATATTGGTAAAATGGGATTACGAAACTTTTTCTAGTAAATTGACAAGGTTTTTTGTGTGTGGGTGCAATTATAGGACTTTGAACACCTTATGATATAAAAATGTTTCATTTGCTTTACGAAAATACAAAAACTCTTATAAAAAATGTGGTTTTCAGAATTCTTTTTTTCGTTCTTTAAGAGGAAACATTTTTTTAACAGTTCTTATTTTGCTAATTTACAAACTCATCCTGCCTGCCATAAGACATATAGATCCTAGTCTAGATCTTTAATTTTGGACTTCATCATAATTTTTTGGGAGGGGCTCATTGGGGGGGCTAAATACTCCTTTATTTAATATAATTTTTAAAGATTAGTAATACAATTTTCTCATTATTTTAATGATTTTTTTAAATCTGCGTCCACAAAGGGAGGGTGCCGAAAAAAACGAAATTTTCTAGTCCCTGGGTCTAAGTGCAGGACTTTTAACTATTTCTAACATAAAAAGGTTTTATTTGTTTAACAAAAATACAAAAACGTAGTAAAAAATAGGGATTTTTTAAGAGGTTGGTTTAGTTCTATTAGGGGGAACTTTTTTGCCCCTGATCCGATTTTGCCCATTTCCGAACTTAACCGGCCTATGACAATGAGACATATTCGTGCCAATTTTCAGGAGTCTAGCTTTTTATTTTTGACTAAATCGTACATTTAAAAGAAAACCTTGTAAAATTACAAGAAAAACTTGAGACTTTTTTGCTACCTCCTATTTGACAAAAATTCCTAGTACTTTTACAAAATTTTTGCCAATAATTTTGTAATTTTACAATGTTTTTACCAATAAAATTATAAATTTACTAATTTTTTGACACGATAAAATTTACAAAGAGATTTCGTAATTTTAATAAATTTTTGCTACTTCCTACTTTGCGAAGATTCCTAGTAATTTTACAAGCATTTTACCAAAAATTTTGTAATTTTACAAGCTTTTTACCAATAGAATTGTAAATTTACAGTTTTTTGGCGCAATTAAAATTACAAGGAATTCTCGTTAATTTACTAGATTTTTCTTTGTAAAATTGTCTTTAAAATTTGTAAAATTACAAAAAAAAAATGTAAAATTACAAAAAAATTTAAATTTCGATTTGTTAAAAAACAAGGAAAACTGTCAAATATAGGTAAAATGGGATTACGAGATTTTTCATAGTAATTTGACAAAGTTTTTTTTGTGTTTTTTATACAGACGGACTGATGGACGGACAGGCGGACATTCATACAAAAACTATGAATTGATTATGAATCAAGAATAAGGGGTGAGATAATAAAAATGTTGACACACATAAAGTTAAATAAAAACAGAGCACTGAATTTAAAGATTGCAAACAATGAAATTTAATAAACGGTAAAACAAACAGATATAATGCAATACTTGTTATTGATATACATACATATGTACGTTAGACCGACTCACCTTATATGGACAAAAAAAAAGTTGAAGTTGTACCCCCCTCAAAATTAACTTTGACATGTTTTATGAAGATTCCCAAAATATTTGGGCTCTAGCGATAATCTCCCATGAGCTAAACCGCGTCAAAAATGGGTCCAAAATGGTATTTTTCATGAATAAAAAATTCAGTAAATTTTTTTTTGTCCAATGAATGAGCAAATATAATAGATATTTAGGAATTCTTTGATTCTGCATTAAAAGATTTTAAAAATCTAACCATAGACTCGAGATAAAGAGATTTTTATGTCAGTTTTTTAATGCTTTTCAATTCGATTTTACTGGAAACTTAAATAACTTTGGTATTTTTTGACCGATTTTCGTTTCTAATACATCGTTAGAAAGGTGTTGACCACCGCTTGGGATTTTAGTCAAAAATTAACCCTTAACTGCACTGTCTTACTTTTTTATACCATTTACTTCGGCATCATTAAAAACCCATTTTATAACCACAAAAAGCATATCTTAGTGCAGGAAACACGTTTAATTAATATATTTGGCCTCAATTAATTTAACCCATGCATGATCAAAATATTTTGTAAAACATTTTTAAAAAAGTTTTTTTGGAAATTATTGAAATCTAGTTGTAATACTTTTAAAAAATAAAATTAAATAAGGTTTTTGTTTATCTAGACGTGCTTATTAATATCAAATAATTATTACGTGCAACACTTTCCCGATAATTTTTTTTTTTCGAAATTTTTATGTGCAAATTAATTTTAAAAATAAAATATAAACAAATTCTGTCTTAATCGCATATATTCGTGCAAAAAACGCATCTAATAAATAGATCTATTAAGTATTACAACTGGACTTAAATTTTTTCCACATTTTTTTTAAATTGGTTATGAATGGGTTAAATAAAATCTATTAAGATCTATTTATTAGATGAGGGTTTTGCACGAATATATGCGATTAAGAGAAAATTAGTTTATATTTTATTTCTAAAATTTATTTGCCCATACAAATTCCGAAAAAAAAAAATTCTCCGGGAAAGTGTTGCAGGTAATAATTATTTGATACACTCAAAATAATTACTCTGTTAAATACTCTGTAAAATGACTGTAATCTCAATTCGACAGATATTTGACAAAGTTATCTATCGAAATACAGATTTTAAGAAAATACTTCGTATTTTCTTGTGACCGAAAAACAAAATTTTGTAAAATTGGAGTTACTCGCTAAAAACTTGTAATTTTCACAAAAATAAAAAAGTAAATTTACAATTTGGAAGCATTAAAGCGGGAAAATTTAACAAAATTTTAATTTTAATTAATTTAATTTTAATTAATGTTTTTGAAGCTGAGAAATTTTACTCATAAAATGGATTTAACTAAAACTTTGTAAATTTACAGTTTTTTTTTGTAAAATTTTGAACTCATAAATGCATTTAACTAAAACTTTGTTAATTTACAGAGTTTTTTGGTAAAATTCTTCTTGGCTTTATCAGTATTTTACAGATAATTCTGTAAATTTACAGTTTTTTTTTTGATCGAAATCATTTTACAGAGTTTTCTTCGTAAAATAACAAAAAATCTTGCTGGTTGGAAATCTATGGTATTTTCTGCTGGCTCAGCAGAGTATCTCTGTAATTTAACAGAGTGATTATTTTGAGTGTATTAATAAGCACGTCTAGATAAAAAAAACCCTTTTTTATTTTATTTTTTTAAAGTGTTTAAACTAGCTTTCAATAATTTCCGCAAACACTTTTTTAAAAATGTTGCCAAAATATTTTGATCATGCATGGGTTAAATAATTGTGGCCAAATATATTAAATAACCGTGTTTCCTGCACAAATATACGCTTTTTGTGGTTATAAAATGGTTTTTAATGACGTCGAAGTAAATGTTATAAAAAAGTAAGACAGTGCAGTTAAGGGTTAATTTTTAACTAAAATCCCAAGCGGTTGTCAACACCTTTCTAACGATGTATTAGAATTGAAAATCGGTCAAAAAATACCAAAGTTATTTAAGTTTTCAGTAAAATCGAATTGAAAATCATCAAAAAACTTACATAAACATCTTGTTATCTCGAGTCTGTGTTTTTTAAAATCTTTTAATGCAGAATCAAAGAATTCCTAAATATCTATTATATTTGCTCATTCATTGGACAAAAAAAAATTTACTGAATTTTTTATTCATGAAAAATACAATTTTTGGACCGTTTTTTGACGCGGTTTAGCTCACGGGATATCATCGCTAGAGCCCAAATATTTTGGGAATCTTCATAAAACATGTCAAAGTTAATTTTGAGGGGGTAACATCACCAACTTTTTTTTTTGAGTCACTCTAATGTACGTATATTAAATTTGATCGTTGCCAACTTATATATTGGTACTTGAGCCCAACATAATTACAAGTTATAATTCCCTGAAACAAATTTCACTAAAGAATTAAAAAAAAAAAACAAAAAAACTTTTTACTGAAACGAATCCGTGTTCTTAAACAACTTTACCAAGTTTATATTATTTTTTTTTTTGATCAAATTATAAATTATACAGTTAATATTCTTATTATTTTCTTATTTAGGGGTCTATTCACAAAAAAAGTCATAACTCAATCATAACTCAATTTTTTCCATGTGGTTGTTGTAAACAATCATAAAAAAATTCAAATTTTGTTTGAAAATTTCAAAAAAATAAAGACCTGCTACCCACATCGTCTCAAAATTGACAAATAATTTTAAATTTTGAGACTTTTTATGATTGTGTTTACAACAAACACATGGAATATGAAGTTTGAAAATAACAAAATTAGTCATAACCAGTTATAACTGTGAATAGGTCTGTTAATATCATAACGAAATTATGAGTAATAACAACAGGAATATTTGTACAACAAAACAAAAAATAATCCCACATGCTGTTCTTCTACAATTTATGACTCCATAGAGAAAGTGCATTTTTTAAGAATTTTGTTGCTTCATAAAAAAACATGAAAAAACTCTTATTTCCTTTTGGTTGCTTAAAGGTGAACATAGAATTGTGTTTTTCATGTGTATTTAAGTGAAAATATTCTAGAACAACGAATAAAAAAGGAAGTTTTATATTTAAATAGCTTAATAGAAGCACACAAGGAGGGTTGGAAGCTTGGTATGTAGTTAAAAAAAAGAAGAAACATTTATTGCGGCTTAATATTAACATTGTTGTAAATGCTGGTGGTCCTTTCGACTATGTAGGAGTACAGTCAACCCACGATTTACAAGGTGAAGGCTTATTGTTAGTTTTAAGTGCTTGCTAGGGTTCTGGCTTAGAAGGCTTAGAACTGATGGCCCATTGTGACTAGAAAAGGAACCTCGAAATTTTCTGTCCCGGGATCCCGAATTTAGATTTACTTTGGTAAGAAAATATTTTAGTATTGGGCATTAGAGTGGAATTTTTTTCTTCAACTTTTGATCTTCCCAAGTGTCTTGGCAAATTTTTATTCTAGTGGACCTAAAAAATATGTGGTACAAGTCAATTAAAGTTTGAAGTCAATCGGATATAATTAACCCGTGGCGACCAGCGATCAAAGTGCAAAATTTTTAATAATTAAAAAAAAATGTCTTTCGACACATCATACTTATTAGTTTTGAAGCGCTGAACACGAATATCACAAATAAGTCGATCGGTTGTGGAAATATCGCTATTTGAAATTTGCAAATAATGGCGATTTTTTCCTATGTTCACAGAAAATAATATCGTATATTTTATTTTAATTAAAATTTTATTTGTTTTTTAATTTAATATTAATTAAATTTTTAATTAATATAATTAATTGTTTAATTAAATTTTTAACTTTATTTTAATTAAAATTTTAATTGTTTTCAAATTTAATATTAATTAAATATTTAATTAATATAATTAAATGTTTAATTAAATTTTTAGCTTTACTTATTTTTTTTGTTTTGTTTTGTTTTCCGTGTGTGTGCGAGTGTGTGTTTTTCTCTTGCGTTGTATTACATACAAAAAAATACATAAGTATAAAAAGTTTGTTGAAAGTTTTTTTTATTTCTCACATAGGTTTTTGAATTCTCATTTTGTTTATAGTTTTATGTGTATGTATATGAATGGTTTATAATCAACTTTATAAAATCATCGCACTGACTATGTCTTTACGGCATAAATAAATTTGGTAAAGTTTGAAGAAATATTTTTTTTAAACTATTTTATTCAAAAAGAATGTTTTTGCAAATTATTTTTTTTTTTTTAATATAATATTTTTAATTAATTTTTTTAATTTATACAATTAAAATTTTAATTATTTTTTTTTAAAAATTTTAATTAAATTTTTTAATTTATAGTATTAAGTTTTTAATTAAATAAATATCCATTTATTTTTAATTAACGACATACAAATATTTTTAATTTATTTGCGCATTTTAGTGATTGGTCCGGATTTAATTAATTTTTTAATTAAATCTACGAATTTTTTAATTAAATATTTTTTTTATTATTTTCTGTGTTCAAGAAACATTTAAAAAAAAATCTCAAAATTTATTTCCCTTTACCCTTTCATAGAGCTTGAGACATCAAGCTCTATGAAAGCCAATTCATAATATTTTAACCCGTGGTTCCCTTCGATTAAAATTTAGCTTTTTTATTAGGGGACTCCCTGGCCGTCCTAGTCCATGCTGTTATACCAATTTAATCTTCTTACGAAATCTGAAGATGTTGTCATCAGATGAGTTGAATAACCAGAACAATTGCATTTTTAGTGACGTTTTTGTAAATCGTGGCGCAACTGTATATTTGATGTTTTCATAGACAATAGTATGCCACCGGTATTTTTTTTTTTTTCTCTACAGTTGTTACCATTAGGCCTGTCATACAAAGTACTAAACAAACAAATAAAAAATATGTGCAAATAACAGGCATAACAAACTTAGGGCACAGGAACTTATTTTGTAAACAGGTCTATTCAAATTCTAATTAAAAAAAAATATGTTCGAGCAAAGTTAAAATTCAAAATTTTTTTTTTTTCATGGCGGGCACAAAGAATTCGTAATAGAGATAGTATAAGCTTTCATGTGCATCCGGTTTTAGGGTCTCCTTCGTCTGCGTTCAAAATAGATGGTCCTTGAAACATTAAGTTTTTCTTATTTTTTTTTTTTTAAATAAATGACCTCGTCTCTATGGTACCTAAATGGTTAAATACGCTCAACACTGGCTTACATTAGCACCTCTTAATATGAAAAAATTTTGGAATCAAAACTTTGACAGCTTTCCATCGTACTAATAAATGGAATATCTCAAAAAGCAAAACGGAACAAGTTTCGGCAAGGTCAAAATTTAATAGATTTGGCAAATAATTTAGAAAAAATTCGAAGATTTTGGAATTTTTTCCGGAGATTCCCTTAAGTTTTTCTTAATTTATAAAGCTCGTTTAAATTAAAAAAAGTTACCAAATTTTGTGATCTAGTTTACTTTCTTTATTTACTAGAAAATATAAAAACTAAAAAAATTATGCATAAATTCCCTTAAATTTGTGCAAATTCCGATAAATATATGAGCAAATTTGGATTAATACTTTTTCTCGGTGTCGAAATAAGAAATGCTACCTTTTGCATGTGCTGAGTCATACATATAATTCCATTTACAAACTAAATTGACTTTAATATTTCTCGAGGTAAACCCAGGCGTATGACTAATATTAAATGATTTTCAATGTTATGTATATTAAGTATACGCATTGTTACACTCTTATTAAAATGATTTCAGATCAAATCTATAAATAGAGTAAAATTAAACAAAATGTATAATTTTACTTAAAATTTATTGGAATATACTTTATTTCAAGTAATTTATAATTGAAATTTGTTTAAATTTACCTAGTTTATAGTACACTCATAAAAGTTTTACAGTTACTGTTTCACAGTCAAACCAAATAGTTTCGTTTTAGTTAATTTTAAAAGGAAATTCGTTTGATCCACATAAAAATATTTTTAACAACTCTTGGAATATTTATTTAAATATGTACCTGTCTAAAACTAAAATTTTCAGAAACGTTTGTTTTTTTCAGTTATTAAATTTAATTTTAAAAGAAAATTCGTTTATTCTAGGGTTTGAAAATAACCGCAGTTTTCCTTAACCGCGGTTACGCCTAAAATTCATGCGATTAACCGCGGTTAACCGCACTCTTTTAAAATAATTCTAATTTTATTATTTTTTAATTAATAAAAATTTGTAATGGAACTACATATCTGGTTTTATGCAAAATGTAGGCAGTGGGTTTTGCGGAAAGAAATTTATAAAAAAAGTTTTTTATACTTATTAAAAACAAACAAGTAGAAAAGTTAAATTCGACTTTGCCGAGAACAATGACTTTTTTTTAAAGGATAGTACATTTTTAACGTGAAAAAAATTAACAATTTTGATTAGAAATATTTTATTTTGAGTAAAAAACTCTTTTTTTGTCATTTAAAAAAAAAAAAAAAAAATACATTTTTTTCGAGTGTAATGTTTTTTTTACTGTAAAAATATTTCTGAGTGAATGCACGTACGTACACTGAAAAAAAAGACATAACTAAAATTAAGGAAAAAAATGTCTTTGAAAATTTATCATGAATTTTCCTAAAATTTAGTTAAATTTAACTTAAAAATGAGAAATTTTCTTAACTATGAGGAAAAAATTTTAGTTCATTTACTTATAATTAGTTCATAATTTTCTTTAAACGGATTTTTTTTATATTAGGAAAAAATTCTTACTGCCAAAGAAATTTTCCACAAATCTAAGAATCTTATCTTTATTTTTAAGACATACTACCTCCGTCCCAAAATAATCTTAACATTTCTATATTTCGGCTGGGATTATGGAGGATTTTTTGAAAAAGCTTTGTTTTTTTTGTTAATACATATCGGGACATATCAATAATTTAAAAATTCTTTATAGCTTTGCAATTTTTCAATTCACGTGCAAAATGGATGCAATAAACTGCATCCAGATAAATGAGACAACTTGTTTTCGACGTTACAAATTGGCATGGTGTCCACTATGGTCGAAAAGATGAAAATTATTACAAAATGCGGCGTATGAAATAAGAAATTTTACGCTAGAGGCCCTTTTAGCGGTTTTTAATAAATGCATTATGGATGCAATAGGGACGTCTTGCAAATACTTTTAATTAATTTTGTTACAGTTTTAGCACACGAGATTTGTATAAGATTGTTTTTTTAACTTTATCTTGTATTATTTCAACTAAAACACTGCTTTATAAAATGTAAAGTTTATTTTGGGACAAAAAAATCTATAGAAATGTTAAAAATATTTCGGGACGGAGGTAGTATTTCTTAAAATACAATTTAGTTCAAGTTTAGTTAAAATTTACTCAAAAAAGTATCATCGTATTTCTCTTCTTTGAATTGAGGAAGTGTACTTCTTAGAATTTAGTTAATGACTTCTGAGAATTTATTAAATAACTTCTTAAAATTTAGTTAAAAATTCAAAATGGCGATATCTCGAAAACTAAGCGAGATAGAGCGAAACGGATGAAATTTTCAAAAGAAAGACTACAAAAAAAATATGGAATAGCCTAGCTCTGCATATCTGTCGGTGTCTCAAGACCCTAGTTTTAGATCTAAAATTTGAAATTCCCGAGATTTTATATATGCACATATTTCGGTAAATGCTGCCAACACGAGAAAAGGTCCAACGGCATTTTTATAGCTCTTGACTCGTAGAACACTTCCGGAAAATACCCGAAAGCCCTCCCATTAATAGTTTTTGAGTTATCCGGTTTTTAAGATTCTCAATACCCTATCAGGCCCCTTATTACCATATCTCAAAAGCTAAGCAAGTAAGAGCGAAACGGACACAAGTTTTGGTTCAAAATCTATTGGGACCCTTAAAGAACCGGGGTCTTGAGCTAACAAGGGGCTGGACCCATGGGGTCCGAACCCATGGGTCCAGGGTCTAGACCCAATCCAGTTTTAAAATGAGAATGAACTAAAGTGTAATATAATTTTTCCCATTTTCTAGTTAAAATTGGCTTAAAATTTATTAACTTTGTTTTTTCTTATTTTTGGGAAAATTATGAACTAAAACCAAGAAAAAAAATCTTTAGAGCCAAATCATTCCCTCTTTTTCTTAAAATTAAGTTAATTTTCCCAGATTTTAGTTCACCTTTTTTTTGAGTGTGAAACTATGCTGCGACACCCTAGGTGGTCGCGAACCACCGTTTGATAACCATTGATCTAAAGTTTATAAAAGAAAATAAAAAAAAATGTAGCAGGAATTTTGATAAATTGACTTTTTTAAAAAATAAAAAATTTTAGAAAGGGTTCTGAAAATTTACCAAAATAAAGATATTTGTTTAATACCACAAAAAAAAATATACCGGAATGTACATTTTTGAGATTGTGGCGCATTCCGTTTTAATTTGATAAATATTTAATCAAAGGAACTCGACACAAATTTTACTATTTTTTTATATTTAACTGCGCTTCCTTTGCACAGTTTTTGAAAAATTACAAAAAATAAAACGCAATTTTGTTAGTTTAATATAGGGCTATTCATACCACCTATTCACATATAAATGTTATTTTGTGCAGTTGAAAAATAATTTCTAATATGAAAAAAAAATTAAATTCAGACATTTACCGCTGGATCCATACAAAAAAATGTACAAACTCCCTTTTGTTATTTCTAATAATGCGCCCTTTAATTTTGACACCACAGTTTTAGAACAAATAATAGCCGCCGCTAGTCATCTATCCACGTGGTACCATAAATATAATGTAGTATGAGGGAAAATATTTGTGGTGTTTATATGGGTATTTGCTGTAGTGATTCAGAGTGTCATATAGTATTTCATATTGTAGTAGTGGCAATATAGGTGGGTTCTTTTTACTTTTGTTTTTTTCTGTTATTCCTTTAATATATAGTTTTATATGTTTTGTTTATTCATACTCACATACATACACACTCCTTTGTTTATTGCTATTCTCTTCATCTATTTCGTGGACGATTAGCTGCTCGGAGGCTAATTTTATTTTGCGCCAACAAAATTTATGTAGTGTAAACTTAAGACCATAAACTGTTATGGCATTTATGCTGTTGTATTTTTTTTATATAAATATGTGTGAGTATTTGCTTACAAGCATATGAATTCTTAATGCTAGTCAAAATAAGAAATTTTAATAAATAAAAGTTTTCACACAAAAAAAATAAAAAATTTAAGAAACAAGAAAAATGAAAATATTCATTATTTACCACTGTGTTTGGAAATGATGATATAGAAATGTTCAAGAAAACTTAGGAACCGATTACTAGAAAGAGTCCCGTTAACCCATTTTACAAATATTTGACAGTTGTTTTGTTAAAAAAAAAATGTTTGTTTTTTAACAAAAAATTTTCGATCAAAATTTAAATTTTCTTTTTAATTTTATATGCCTTATAGTATTTTAAACTGTAAGAGTCCCCGCACAGCAATGTCGGCGCGGTCGACGGTTTCGGTCATGGGAGAGTATAGGCTCAAAACAAAGGCGGCAGCGGAAAATTCAGTCAATCGTTTATATTCACATTATTTTTTCACTTTTTCTGCACATTTTTCTTTAATTTTATTATTTTTTTAATATCAATATGATTTTTTCATATTGATTCGTTTTTTTGTGTTTTTTTTAGAATTTTAGGGTCGAACCAGAATCAAATGCGTAGCGCAAGACGTAAAAAAAAACAAAAACAAACACATCAAATTTGAAATTTTTACGTCCGTTTGATTTAGGTAACCCTAGTAAAAAAGTTTTGATATAATGATATATAATTTGATACAATGATATTAAATTATATATGACTTTTTATATGTTCAGATCTAATTTTATCTAAGATTTATTGAGACTCCATTTTCTTATCTGAGGCTATACATAAATATATCTGACTTTATGTAACTATATAAATCTTTATTAATTTATATAAAATAAGATCAAGTGGATTTAATTGGATATGACCAAAATTCGGATCTAATTGTATCATTTTTTATATTTGTGTATCTAAAATAATACAATTAGATTAATATTTGATCGGGAACTCACATTTAAATATTAGAAACGAAAAATTATTGGGCGTTACGCCTTACGCGACGTAATTTGATTCAGGTTGGACGCTTATATATTTTTTTTTAGAGATCACATTTTTTTGTTTACTTTATCGAAAATAATCGAAATATTAATGAAAATGTGACAACATTTGCATTAGAGATGCGCGCGTGACACGAATTTTTCGTGATTCACGTGATTCACGCGTGAATCACGCGTGATCGTGAGTGAAAATTATTTTCACTCAAGTGATCGTGAGTGCACGTGATTAAAAAAAATAGTTTCGTGCGTGAGCGTGCTTGAGTAATTTTTGTTTCGTGAGTTTGTGTGATTGTATATTGCTGTCTAAAACAGAAAACGAGTAAGAAAATCTTCATCTTAATTAAATTTAGATGGAAATTAATACAAATTTGTGATTTTGATAAATTTTTATGTTTGTTTTTGGGAAATTATTACTTTTTATCCAAGAAATCAAAAAAGTAAAATAAAAATGTGTTCATTTTAATTTCGTGAGTCTTCGTGAGCGTGATTATTTCGTGAGCGTGAGAAGAATTTCAGTTACTCACGTGAGCGTGCGTGAACGTGAGCAGTAAAAAAAAATCGTGCGTGATCGTGCGTGATCAATATTTTTATTTCGTGAGCGTGAGCGTGCGTGAGTCAAAAATCACTCACGCGCCCATCTCTAATTTGCATATCAAAAATTTGAAGAGAGAGAGAAACCGACACAAAAATAAAATTGATTTTATTCAAGCGGTTTTCGGTCGAGCGTTTTTTCATGCCAAATTTGTATGAAAAAAACGTTACCGACATTGTTGTGCGGGGACTCTAATTGTCGATTTTTAAGAATTTTTTTTAACAAAAAAATTAAAAATTTGAAATTGGAAATTTGACAACGGTGCACACTAGAGTGCCAAGAAAAAAAATTGTTCTCTTTTTTTTAGGTCTTACCCCCTAAATTTGTTCGTTTTAATGAAAAAAAAATTCGGTTTTTTTTTTGTAGATTTTTAAAATAAAATCTTAAGGTCGCGCTCGCGGCTTTTTTACGAAAATCTACGAATTTACGATTTTTAAATTTTTAAAATGCTTTAAATTGGTGAAGTAAAAAAAATTTCATCAAAAAGGGGACTTACGCTAAAAATATGTATCGTCCATTCCATAAGATATTGCACATTCCATGAGATATATCCCATTCTTTAAGAAATTTTAAATAATGTCATGAAATATTGCATGAAATGACCTCTACGAATTGAAGATAGGTTGTTGGTATATTCAGAAAAAAATTTTGGGGGTAAAAGTTAAGGGGGGTCGGTCTTACTTTTTACCCCTCTATGAGGCCCCCTTGAAGCTGTAGGAGTGGATTTAATAAAAAAAGTATGGGAACCACCTTAATGGTTGAAGATAGATGGAAAGTGTGTTCTGAAAAAATGTTGGAGTTGAAAAACTATTGGGGGTCGGTCATATATTTGACTTCTCCAGAGCCACCCTTAAGATAGTTAGAGGTAGGAGCAGTTTTATCGTTGTAATCCTTGTATGGAAGCCCCCTTAGGATTTGGAGATAGGGCCTTGGTATATTTAGAAAAAATGTTTGGAATGGAAAACTAATGGGGGTCGGTCTCATATTTTACCTCTTTTTAGGCGACTCCTGGACAGTTGTGGGGCTTTTTCTGTTGGGCGTGTAGGTGTAAAAATTCACAAAAAGCCCCACAACTGCCCCAGAGTCGCCAAAAACTGGATAAAATGTAAGATTTTGTCACCCTAACCTTTTTTACAAACATACCTAAGCCCTATCTCGACTCCCTATAGGGGCTTCCATACGAAAACAACATTTTAATAAAAAAATTTTCCTACCGCTATAACTTTCCCAAGAGTGCCTCTAGAGGAGTCAAATGTATGACCGACCCCCATTAGTTTTTCAACCCGAACATTTTTTTAGAAAACACTTACCCTCTATCTTTAACCCTTAAGGTGATCCCCTTCCAATATTTGTTTTTTTTTATAACTTTGTTTTATAAATCCGCTCCTACCGCCCTCACGGGGCCTCCTAGAAGGGTAGAAAGCAAGGCCGACCCCCCTTAGCTTTTACCCCCCAACATTTTTTCTGAACATACTAGCAACCTACCCAGCAAAACTTTGGTAATGGGTAGTGATTATATAACACATTACCAGGTAATGTATATACCTTATTTTTAGCATTATTTTAGGATGTCTGACCAAACATTTGTTCCACAACGTATTATTTTAAATTGAAAAATAATGCATTACTAATAATTTGCTACGTAATGCATGATTATTGAAAAAAATTTATTTCATATTTATTATTTCTAAACATTAAATCATGGATGACTTATATTTGGTTTCATTTTGTATTATTTCAAAGTTTGAAATAATGCATTATTTATAATTGGATGCATAATGCATTACAATAACATAAAAAATAATTATTTTATAAAAAATGCATAAGTTTAAACTAGAGATGGGCTCACGACAGGAAATTTCTAACGACACACACTCACGAGCATATTTTATCTACTTTCACTTACAATCACGTGAGTAAATTTAATACAAAATTACTTTTTCACTACTCGTAACACCTTATATATTATCTTCTGGTATGCTATATTATTTCATTTCTCGTAACCTATAAAATATCATATATTTTACACCTTACTCGTATTCTTCGTTATACATTTATGACTTATTTTATACCTTACTGGTATTCTTTGTGATAATGTAGATGCATTACTTTGAGTCTCATCGCCTGTTAAAATCATCAATGCTGCAATGTATAAAATAAGAGATCCTATACCTTATTTTATACCTTATTTGGTAATCTAAGTTTTGCTGGGTAACTTCAATTCCTAAAGGTGTTTTCATGCAATATTTCATGGCATTATGTAAAATTTCTTAAAGAATGGGATATATCTCATGGAATGGGGAATATCTTATGGAATGGGCGATACTTATTTTTAGCGTAATTCTGCTTTTTGATGAAATTTTTTTTACTTCACCAATTTAAAGCATTTGAACAATTTAAATAATTTAAAAATCGTAAATTCGTAGATTTTCGTAAAAGAGCCGCGAGCGCGACCTTAAGATTTTATTTTAAAAATCCACAAAAAAAAAAACGAAATTTTTTTTCATTAAAAGGAACAAATTTAGGGGGTAAGGCCTAAAAAAAAGAAAAAAAGTTTTTTTTCTGGGCACTCTAGTGCACACAGGGCCAGACAGATCGATTTTCGGCCAAAAGTCCGTATATTTAATTTCTCAAAAAATATCTATACCAATTTGTTGGACATATATAGGAGCTGGTTTCCTGAACATATCTTTATGATCCAACTACACCATTTCCTTTGACAGGTCTTTAAAGTTAAAAAAGCTGAAAAAAAAAATTGTAAGTGGAGATGCTTTTTTATTTTTTTTTTTTTTACACATTTCTATTGCTAATGATCAACTTTTGATTTGCAGGGTTTACCCTTATATATTAGCCTTTGTAACGAAAATAATATGGAAAAATATAACTCATTTGCAATTTGCGTTTTGTGAAAATAACTATGATTTTTTAGTTATTTACTTCGCCCGAAACAATCCTCAGCGATCCTCAGTTCGATACAATCAGTCTATATTTTTTCTTATATAGAATAGAGACATATCTTTCGAAAAAAGTTGCCCAAACTTGGTGCAATTACAGCTATATATGTAGTGATTTGTTTAAAACAAAAATTAACCTAAAATAATGTTTTACGGTTTGATTAGTTTTTTTACCCAATGCGCTAAATGTTTACTAAACTTTTTATTATGCTTTTTGAACTTTAGTTATTTTCTCATAATTTTGTGTTTTTTTAATCCACGCCCATAAAAGGGGGCGGGACAAAAAAACAATATTTTGTAGCTCCCCGGATTCTAAGTGTATGACTTTTAACTCCTTCTGACATAAAAAGGTTTCATTTGTTTAACAAAAATGCAAAAAGAGCTGTAAAAATTGGCGTACGGACATAGCGCCCAAGGTCTTATCGCCCAAAACCGTAAATGTCATATCGCCCAATCTGCGACATATAGCCCAAAATGAAAGGTCTAAAAATGTTATTTCTCCCAAATCAAAATTGTCAAAAAATTCAAAATATTTTTTTTGGGCGAAATGTCGAAATTACGACTTCTATGATTTGTTTTTTTGTAATAAAGGTTTTCTGCGTAGCCGGCCGTCGGCCGGGCTTAGGGATTACATACTCCATGCATTAAACCAACCCTCTCCGCAAACCAAAGCTATTTTGGTTACCAGGCCTTTTTGATGCATAACAAATTTGATAGTGTTAAGGCCTGCTACCCTAGAAACTTTACTTTGCGGAGAGGGTGGGTTTAATGCATGGATTTTGTAATCCCTAAGCCCGGCCGAAGGCCGGCTACGCAAAAAACCTTTAAACCATTGTCTTAAAAAAAAAACAACATTGGTGAGTTTTATGATTATTTTTTTGGGATTATGACATTTTATTAATTCAACATTTTGATATTTGGGTAATATGACATCCTTGATAATTTATATTAATTTAAAGAAAATTGTTACAATACCCAAAAATAATGGCCATATCGTCCAAAAAATTTTGCAACAACAACTAACACACATTTTTTTTGGGTGGAATGACTTTTTTAAATTGGGCGATATGCACTTGGGCGTTATGTCCGTACGCCGTAAAAATTACGTTTTTATAGAGGTTTTTTAATTCTTTAAGGGGGAACTTTTTTTCCCCTTAATAAGATTATACCCGTTTCCGAATATAACCGGCCTATGACCATGAGACACACTCGTGCCAATTTTCAGGAGTCTAGCTCTTTTATTTTGGACTAAATCGTTTTATACAGACGGACGGACGGAAGGACGGGCATTGATGAAATGAGTTATAATCGATCATAGAGCAATAATATATATACATTATGGGGTCCCCGACCGATACTTCTATGTGTTACAAACGGAATGACAAACTGTGGTTGGAGGGTATAATAAGAGCCAGTCTAGTGTAATTATATGTTAAAAATTCAATAAATCTATATAAATAAAAATCAATTGTCGTTTGTTGGTAACCGAATCAGTTGAGAACGGCTTGACCAATTTGGAAAATTTTTTTTTGAAATGTTAGTCATAGTCCAACTTAGGTTTTTACGTACAGAAAAAAAAAGTGACCACTTTTACGCACACTTTTTTCAATTTTTCTAAAATCGGAAAACGGCTGCACCGATTTGGGTAATTTTTTATGTTCATAGTAATCCAATTTAGAAAAAAATCAACCACGCCTACTTTTTCAATTTATCTAAAATCTAAGAAAAGCTGGAAAGATTTGACAATTTTTTTTTAAATGATTTTTCATCATATTCCAACTTTGATTTTTTACGAATCAAGAAATTGACCACGCCCACTTTGGCTAATTTTTGTTGAAAATGTTCGTTCTAATTCAACTAAGATTTGTACGGATAGTATAATATGAAATTACTCCCAATGCTAAAAAAGAAATGAAATAACACCCAAAATATTTTTTCTGTGGGAGTTATTTCATTTGGGAGTTCTTTCATTATGAAAAAACTTCTAACAAAAATTGTGAAATAAGTCCCCACGCACTGGGACTTATTTCAAAATGAAATAAGTCCCAATGCGTATGGAAAAATTTTGGGAGTTATTGCATTTTATTTTGTGGACTTATTTCATTTGGGAGTTATTTCACAGTTCCGCTTTGTTGCTCAATTTTTATTGACCTGTAGCGGTGTTCTATAACTCTCGAATCGAATGATTTCTCACATGAAACATGAAAAACGAAACAGAAACATCGTGAATCGCCACAAAACCTGACTTTTTTGACAGCTGATTTGGAATATTCCAATAAAAGTGCTGCCGTTTTCGCATTGATATACAGAAACAACTTTTTTTCCAGAATCGAGAAACGATGGAATTTTTTGTTTCATACTTTTCGATGCGAAAAATTTTCGCATAAATTACAGAACACTGATTTTTATTTTTCCATTAAATTATAGCACTAAAAAATTCATGAAATTCTTCCCTTAGAAGTACCCTCTTAAATTAATTAACAAAAAAGTTACATTCAATTTTAAATTTCCATAGAAAAAGATTTAAAACACTTGTTCGTATGTATTTAAATACAAACTAAAAAAATTAAATATAGTTTTAAGGCATAATAACAAGTGTTTTTTCTAATTTTCTTTATATTGTATATGAAAATCTTAAATCAAATGTAACTTTTTTGTTAATAAATTTAACTGGATACTTCCAAGGGAAGAATTTCATGAATTTTATAGTGCTATAATTTAATGGAAAAATAAAAATAATTTAAGTGGGTAGAAAGATGAGAAACTAACAATCATAACAAGAAGGTGACCTCTGAGGTTAAAACCAGATATGAGTCAACTTTAGTACTCGCTGAGGACTTTCTAACAATTTTTTTTTAAAAACGATCGGACATCAACTGACAAAGCTATGAACAAAAAACGATTTCGGCGGTACCAAATCGCGACCTAAAAATCTAATATTTTGGCTATGGAACTTTTTCGAGGTAAGCTTTAAAATTAAGCCCGCACAATGGGAACTTTTTTTTTTCTCCTTTATGGTCGACCCAGTCTAATGCACATGACCTGCTTAAAAAAGAGAGGACACTAATTTATAGTAAAATTGATTATTTTAGCAAATATGCAAACTTCATCAACGTAAAAAAGGGCTACGAATCTAAAAAATGCATTTTAAAACTGCATTTGCATTTAAAATACACTTTTGCATGACCAATATTTTTGCGACTATTAAATAAAGAAATAAATAAACAGTCGTACTAGTTAAATGTGCTTTAGATCAATAAGATACGACAAGTACTTAAGAAAATATAACTATCCAAATTTAAACAGATTTTACATGTTTTTCGTATAATTTAAAAACGTGCACAAAGTTTAGAGGACATTTTTTTGTAGTAAAAATTATGAAGAAAATAATTATGTTATTTAAAAAAAATCAAAGAGGGTAAAAGTTTTGCAAAATGCACTTTAAAACTGCATTTGCATTTAAAATTCACTTTTTGACTACCAAATTTTTCCATATTTTAAAATATCAAAAACAACTTACGTACCATCATTTTGCACTTTATTTCAAAACGATACAATAACCCAGCAAATCTTTTGAAATGGGTGGTGATTCTATAACACTTTACTAGGTAATGTATATACCTTATTTGTAGCATTATTTAAGGATGTCTTACCAAACATTTGTTCCACAAAGTATAATTTTAAATTGAAAAATAATGCTTTACTAATAATTTGTTAGGTAATGCATGATTATTGGAAAAAATTTATTTCATAATTATTATTTCTAAACATTAAATGGATGACTTATATTTGGTTACATTATGCATTATTTCAATGTTTGAAATAACGCATTATTTATAATTGGATGCATAATGCATTACAATAACATAAAAAATAAATATTTTATAAAAAAAAGCATAAGTTTAAACTAGAGATGGGCTCACGACAGGAATTTTCTAATGACACACACTCACTCACGAGCATATTTTGTCTACTTACACTCACTTACAACCACGTGAGTAAATTTAATACAAAATTACATTTCAATACTCGTAACACCTTATATATTATGTTTTGGTATGCTTTATTTTATACCTTACTCGTATGACTTGCTATAAATTTTATCAATTACACTGCGGAACACAAAAAAATAAACAAGAGTTACGACCATTATTTCTATATATTTCGGACATGCTGATTCGAATGGCGTACTCCGTTTTTCGATGTATGGTACAGTTTTCTTGCAAAATGTCGTTAAAGATTTGCTGATTTCGAGCCAGTTTTTCATCAAAAAAATTTGCAAAGTTAATGATTTTTAAATTTTATGGCATGGAAAACAAAGATATGACTTGTAGCGATATTTCTTATGCAAATTTGGTTTTAAACTTTTCATCTTAAGCCCTTAAATTCGCAAATTTCTTCATTTTTTGAGGTTTTCGCGAAATTAACCGCCAAGTTGGTCTTTGATTAAAAACTTGCTTTTAGTGAATCAAAAAGGCATCCCTTACAATACGAATAGTGGACAAAAAACAGCTATTTTATATGGACCATCATGATGAAAATCGCGAAAAACCGTTTTTTTGTATATGCCAGCATCACTTTACAAGATGATTTAAGACTCCATCTTTTAGTATACAATGTGGGAACCTTAAACAATTAACTGACCAAAAATTTGGCCAAAAAAGTTTTCATTTGCAAAAGTTATCTTAACAAAAACTATTATTTCAGTGTTAACCCTACACTCAAAGAATTATGTAGGTAAATTCCACTGAATATTCACTTAAAACAAATGAAATTTTATTTAAAAACCATTCCACTGTTTTTTCATTTAAAATAAAAACACGTTACAGTCAATTTTAAATGTTAATTTAATGACTAACCAAAACATTAAAAAACTAGTGAATATTCAGTTATTTTGTATTGAAAAACAGTAAAACTATAGAAGAAATATTTTACTGCCGAAATTAAATGTAACAGAAAATTCGTTTTTAATACAGTAAATATTTTTTTTTTAAACTACAGAAATAGTAAAAAAATTAAATCCTTTATAAAATAAGTGATTTTTCTTTTAAAATGACTTTACTGATTACTTTTTAAAATAACCTACAAACAGTTAAAGACATAATTTTCTTAGTGTACATTAATTATAGTTTTTGTTAAGATAACTATTGCAAATGAAAACTTTTTTCGCCAAATTTTTGGTCAGTTAATTGTTTAAGGTTCCCACACTATATACTAAAAGATGGAGCCTTAAATCATCTCGTAAAGTGATGCTGCCATATTCTAAAAAACGGTTTTTCGCGATTTTCATCATGATGGTCCATATAACATAGCTGTTTTTTGTCCACAATTCGTATTGTAGGGGATGCCTTTTTGATTCACTAAATGCAAGTTTTTAATCAAAGACCAACTTAGCGGTTAATTTCGCGAAAACCTAAAAAAATTAAGAAATTCGTGAATTTAAGGGCTTAAGATGAAAAACTTTAAACCAAATTTGCATAAGAAATATTGCTACAAGTCATATCTTTGTTTTCTATACCATACAATTTAAAAATTATTAACTTTGCAAATTTTTTTGATGAAAAACTGGCTCGAAATCAGCAAATCTTTAACGACATTTTGCAAGAAAACTGTACCATACATCAAAAAACGGAGTACGCCATTCGAATCAGCATATCTCAAATATATAGAAACGTTGGTCACACCTCTTGTTTTCTAAAATAGTGGTCAGTTTTGTCACGCTGTGTTATTTTAAACCTTACTGTTATTCTTTGTGATAATGTGGATGCATTACTTTGAGTCTCATCGCCTGTTAAAATCATCAATGCTGCAATGTATAAAATAAGCAATCCTCTACCTTATTTTATACCTTATTTGGTAATCTATGTTTTGCTTGGAAATACTTAAAAAAATATAGCTGGTTAAAATTACAAAGATTTTGCATTTTTTGCAGGGACATAACGGTTATAATTTTTATTTAAATAATAATTTTCTTCTTTCCGAATTAGAAAAAGACTTGTTGTTTAGTTTATTGATTTTATTTGATTAAAAAAAACTTAATTCAAAAACATAACTTATAAATAACCTATGAGAAGTTCTTAACATAATCTAGAACTCTCTCTATGAGTGACTCAGTAGTTTCACTCAATAACTTAAAGTATTCAATGCATTTAGACTTAATTATAACTCCTCCCACATTCTTTCTCTCTGTATTAAAAATGCACATGCATATATTGAAGTTTGAACTCTTTCCAAAATCCAAACTTGAAACTAAAAATGAAAGTGTCATTGCACTGCATTTAACAAATCAAAACAAAAACAGAGAATTGGGTTATTGGTATCAAAGCGATGACCAAATTCATATATCGAAGTATGACTCAATATTTTGAGGAATTACATGAAAACAAAAATGCATTGAAATGTATGCAATTGTAGAAGTCATAGTATTTTCTGTTTTACGCTATACTGTGCGATTATTGAATATGTATTCAATATATATTCATTACACCCCACGCGTTTTAGAAAAATCATATAGTTTGTTGTTAAAGAAACTATAGGATTTCGAATAGTCGGTGGCCTTCAAAGTGTAAGTAAAATTTAATTGCTTTTAGTATTATCAAATTTCATACTTATATTTCTTTTTTTTTTTCATTGTTGAAAAAGAAAAAAAAATATGTGACTTGTGCCTTCTACATTTGTATACCTACATTAAATTTAGTCTAAAAAAAAAAATTTTCGTTCTACTAATATCATTTTACAATTTAAGTGTTTTGGTTAAAAACAAATTTATATGGGGTTTTTTTTTTTTTACATATATTTTTTTTTTATAATCTTCTTTTTTTTAAAATTTATTAAACAAACAAAAAAATTCATTGCACATATATCATGTTGCTTCTTAAGTGTTTTGTTATTGTACTTTTTTTTTTTTGTATTATACATTTGGTTCTTTTTTGTTTTTTTTTTTTTTTATTTGGGTTATTTTCTGTTGTATATTTTTAGTAAATTTTTATGCACAACCCTTTCTTTGTTGTTTATGTTTATAGTTACATTTAAATCATTGATATTGATAATTTTGTACGGACCGTGGTATGGTGGTTCGCTTTTCTTTCTATTACCTACTTTAACTAAAACTAAATCCCCTATTTTTAATTCTATGCTATTTTCCTTATCTAAAGATTTTATACTTCTCTTATTTTTTTACTACTTCTATCATGTTTCTAGCCTTTTCTAATGAATGTTTTAATCTCACCTTGAGTTCGTTCGCGTAATTTTCAAAATTGTATACCTTATCATCACTAAAAATATGTTCCCCTGGTAGTCTTGCTATTTTCCCAAAAACTAGTTCAAATGGAGAATATTCAGTGTCAACATGTGGCGTTATATTATAAGCAAATGAATAGTATGGTATCCAATCATTCCATTTGTCATCATTCACAAAAGATAAAAAATACTCGTTTAAAACTCGATGGTTTCTTTCAACTGTACCTAAAGTTTCATGATGGTATGGAGTTGAAAATTTTTGTTCTATTTTCAATAGACTACATATTTCCTTCATTAGTTCGTTTGTGAATTCAGTGCCTCTGTCTGATTTCAATGTTTTAAATATACCGTATTTTAATACGAGGTTTTCAATCAGTGCCTTTGCAATGGATTTGGCCTCTTTTGTTTCCATTGGGACTGCTATAATGTATTTAGTTAATTCACACTGCATTGTCAGTATGTATCGATAATTGTCAGAAGGACGTAGTGGACCAACTGTATCAATAACCACAGTACTGAAACTTTCTGTCGGTGTGTCTGTTTTACATAGTGGTTCTTTAGTGTGTCTTATTTGTTTGTCTCTTTGACAAAGATCACACGTTGAAACGTATTTCTTAACCATTTTAAACATATTCTTCCATATGTATTTTTGTTTTAATTTCAATAGAGTCTTTCTTACTCCAAAATGACCTCCGCATGGTGTATTATGATACAATTCGATTAGTTCATATTTTTTTTCATCATTTAAAATTTTCTAAGGATTTGTATATAAAAGAATTCTGACGTCATTATTTTTAATTTTATTAAATTTTTCCTTCATTTTCCCATGGGTTATTATTGAAAATATTTCGTCACCTTTTTCTAGTGCGAATGTTTTACAATTCAATCTGCTTAACTCAGATGACAGCTTCTCCAAGATACTATCTAGATAATATGGATTATTACTACATCTTACGCGACTTAAATGAATTAAACAACTTTGTTGTTTTGTGGGTTTTTAAAAACTAACTTTATTTAAAATTCTTAATTTTAATTCTTATAAATATCTTAAAGGTAAAGAATTGCAGCTAATCTGCAATTCAGCATAAACTTATTTCTACATTATTATATATGTATGTTAAGCATTCCCATAGTACTGATATTGTGACAATAACACAATAACAAAACTATCAAGTTGCTTTGACATACAAACAAATGACAGAGTGTATGATTGTGCATATATGCACAACCATACAGTCGGTATATTTGGTTATATGTAACTCCTCCAACCTTTGTTTAAAAACAATTCTCCTGAATTTGAAGGCTAAACAAAAGTATGAAAAAACATTACACATTTTTCTCACACCTCTGCAATACTGCCATTACCTGTGGAGGGGCTTCATTAACTTTAATTAAGATTCTGTTTTTCTTATTACAAATATAAGCATCGATAATGTAATCTTAATTAAAACTATCATCTATATGTTTATACCATAGGAAATATTCTTGTGCATTTTCAAATCTTTTATTTCATTTAAGTTATGGAAACTATTATTTTTTTAATCTCTTAAAGTTTAAAAATGTGTCTTTAGTAAAATTGTATGTATTATTTTTATCGCATATAAATTTAGCAAATAAAATTTCATTTTTGTTTATAAATATATAATACATTATTAATAATTACAAAATATTCTTTATATATATCTATTTCATAAAGTTTAGAGTTAGTCATAGGTAGCATTAGTTTTAAATCAGTTGTGATGAAATTTAATTGTATTTTAAATGCGATAACCAGTAAATAATTTTTTGTTGACATGTTATACACATGTCTTATTTTGTTAACTGAAGTTAATTGAAATCGATATCATAATCGATAATTTCATCTGATGTCAACATACTAGGGTGTAGTATATCTGTTTTTAGTCACATTTCTGTCCGAGCGAATAGCAGCTTTTAGTAAATTAACGCTGTCGTAAAAATGTTCGTTTAGTACAATTTGTTTGTTTGTTTGTTTAAACATTCGACAGCATTATGAATGTTTGCTGTTATTAAATTCATATTAGAATGTCAATTCTGTCTTCATTGTCCATTGTCCCAAATAGTGCTGAATTCACTATATTTAGCAAACCTCTGTTTTTCTTAAATTTTTATTAGAGAGACTTATTGAATTAATTCGTGATCTTAGTATTTGGATTTGTTTTTCTATTAAACTGTTCGGTGGAATTTGCATTGTTCTCATATTTGACTCTATATCCGCTATAATATTGTTAAAATCGTTAGGATTTATCATATGGGGTACAGTAATAGTTTGCAATTCAAACGGATCCTATTTTCATAATGAACCCGGTTTCACAAGTTATTGGTCATGATCTTCAATATTGTTATCAGAATCGGCATATTTAAAAGGACGTTTGATGTTATTAGTGTGGACATTGGTCAGATTCCTTTTTATAAATTTTGGTTGTTCTTTATGTCGAACACTCCTGTAATTTTTAATGTATCCCTTTTGTCTATGTTCTATATAGTTTTCTCGATTGTTATTTCGTTTTCCCAATGACCTACATTTCATAGCTTCTATGCGATTTTTTATCGTATTGTGATCAACATGATGTTGTTCAACTTCGAAAGGAGTGCATTTAATTGTAGAATGGAAAGTACTGTTGTAAAATTTAATGGCTTTAGCCATTTGGGTAATTATTGGCACGTTTTCATCCAGGTTTAAGACTCGAATTTTTTCAGAAATTGTATTGTTTAATCTTTCAATATCCGAGTTGCCCGTATGGCTATTGGGTTTTGTGGCATGAAACTCTATATTTTCTTCATTTAAGAATCTGCGAACATTTACGGTATTAAATTCGTTATCAAAAACAAACTTATCAATTTTCCCTTTTATTGCTAAAAATTCTCTTAATTTCTGAATAATAGTTTGATTATTTCTATCAGGAAGGTGAAAATGTATCGCATACTTGGAGAATTTATCTATAAAGATTATGAACGATTGTTTACTATTGACATAGGTATCCACATGAATTATCTTATTCGTAGAAGATGGAGTTTCAGTATGATGAAATTTGGGTTTAATCGGATTTCTGTCATATTTTGCAGATGAACAAAATTCACAATTATTTACAATCCTATGAATTGCAGTTTTTAACTCAGGATTGTAGATTTTGTACTTGATTCCTTCATAAGTAGGAATAATTCCCGAATGACCTGTTTCGTTTTTATGATATAGGGCTATTTGTCTATTCAATTCCTCCTGATCCACTATATCCTTTGCAAAGTAAGAGCATTTTACAAACTTCAAATCGGACCTGTTTTGAAAATGTTCCTTGATTGCATTCTGGAACTTATAGTAAGTTCTTTCGTCAACCTCGGAGAAAATTGCTACACGACCCCTTATAGTGTGATCAGAAAGTATATTACCGATATTCTGGGAGTTCAGATCTGCCATATCTAAATATATTCTGGTTTTACCAGATAATTGTACCGCTTCTTCAGGCTTATTTTCTGTTATTATTATCTGTGTTTTGAATCTATTAACAACTGTGTCCAAAATAGAGAAGTCATCGCCCAAATCCTCCTCCTGAGAGTGTATTGTCTCTACCACCAATGAAGAAGAGTCTTCATCATGTGACAGATCTTCCCCTGCATTAACGCTTTCAGCGTCCACAAAATTTTCCTGTTCTCCATTTTCATCGATACGGCTCAAAAAATCCGCAATATGATTTTCCTTGCCCTTAATGTATTCGATTTTAGCGTCGTAATCCATTAAATGGACCAACCAACGCTGTAATCTTGGGCTAATATCCTTCCCATTATTTTTAGCCTGTAACCACTTAAGTGGTTGGTGATCTGTATTAAGATCAAATTCAACACCATAAAGGTAGGGTCTAAAATATTTTACACCCCAGACTATAGCTAATAGTTCCTTTTCTATAGTCGAATAATTTTTCTCATGAACGTTGAGTGTTCTTGAGGCGTAACATATGGGATGACCATCCTGTGTCAAGACAGCACCAAGTGCAAAGTTACTAGCATCCGTTATTAGTTTAAACCTTTTATTAAAATTTGGGAATCTTAAAATAGGAGGGTTTATCAGAATATCCTTCAATTTTTCAAAGGCCGCTATAAAATTTGGGTCATTTATGTTGACCTTTGTATTCTTCTTTAAATATTTTGTCATTGGGTATGCAATCTTTGCATAGTCCTTTATAAACTTTCTATAGAAACCAGTCATTCCTATAAATGATTTAATCTTCCTCTGTGTATTGGGAAGTTTGAGGTTTTGGATAATTTCAACTTTCTTTGGATTTGGTTTGACACCTTCAGGTGTAAGAATGTGACCTAAAAAGTCAGTTTGTCTCCGTAAAAAGTTACATTTATCAATTTGTATTTTCAATTTGGTCTCTCGAAGTCTCTTCAAGATTTTTCCCAAATTTACCAAATGCTCATCTAATGATGTGCTAAAAATTAAGATGTCGTCCAGATAAACGATACAAATCTTATTTATGTATTCCTTTAATACGGAATTCATAAGTCTCTGAAAGGTAGAGGGGGCATTTTTCAAGCCGAAGGGCATTCGAATGAATTCGTAATGTCCAAATGGGGTTGAAAAAGCCGTTTTCTCCCTGTCCTCTTCTTTTACCAAAATTTGATGAAATCCCTTTGCGAGGTCAAGGGTTGAAAAATATTGGGCTTTTCCCAGTTTATCCAAAATCCCTTCCATATTAGGAATTGGAAATTTGTCAGTTCTAGTAAACTCATTAAGCTTCCTATAATCCACAACTAACCTCCATTTCTTGATACCAGAATTATCTATTTTCTTTGGTACAATCCAGAGGGGACTGTTGTATGGAGAATTACTCTCCTGAATTATATTCTGTTCAAGCATTTCCCTTATCTGTCTTTGTATTTCCCTTTCGTGGACTTGTGGATACCGGTATATTTTCGAATATAACGGTCTATCGATAGATGTTGGAATTTCGTGCTGAACTTCCCTTGTGGATGTTAGTTCATCGCCGTCCCTATAAAATAAATCTTGAAATTCATTTAGAATTTTCCTCAATCTTAAATCCTCGTCGCGGTTTAAATGCTTCAAGTCAAATTTATTAATTTCATCGAATTCAGTGTCCTGAATAGTCTGGATTGTATTAATGTGATAAGGGGACTCTTCTTCGAAAATAATTTTTCTTCCAAATATGTCCAAAAACCCATTTCCCAGATCTAGCTTTGCTTTAAGCGGAACTAAAAAGTTTTGGCCAATAATAGCATCGTAGATGCGTCCCTCGATACCAATTACTTTCCAGAAAAATGTACCCAGTATATCAAATTCCTTCGGTATCGGTGTAATTAGGCCAGTTTTTGTCGTATTTGTACCATTTAAAGTACGGAATCTAAACGGTTTATTCAATACCGTTTCAAAAAATTCGCCCTCAAAAAGGTTGGGCCTTATTATACTTGTTTCCGAACCGGTATCGATTAGGCATTTAACTACTTTACTCCCTATAGTTATCGCTATTAGGGGTACTCGCGATTTTAAAGAGCCCTGAGAAAATTTATGTTCTTGTTCCGATTCGTTTTCCAAATTTCCAACGTCCATAGGAACGGTTGTGTCCTTGGACTGAAGTTTTGGAAAATATTTAGTTTGAGCACTATTTGTGGACAATTTCTTAAAATTTGTTTTGGTAGAATTATTTTGGGTTTCAACACTTTCGTTGCGTTTTCCATTAAATTTTTTATTAGCCTGTATTTTGTTAGTATTTTTCCTGTGTCTAAAATCTATTGCTCTGGTGTCGTCTAGAAGTTTTAATTGTAAAAACTTATTGAACAATGATTCGATATTAGGTGTTTGTTCCGTTATACAAGTTCTAAATTGTCCGTCAATTTTTGAAATTAGTATTTCAGTTAGATCCCTATCAACATTTTTTGGTGAGTACAATTCGGGTTTCTGTTCGTCATGTATATATATTTCATTAATTTCAAATTTAGATTCAATAAATACATCAAAAAGTTCCCTAAGATCATTTATTTTTATATTTCTACAATAATTAAATACCTCGGGATAATATTTTCTTGGAGCGAAGTCTTTCTTGAGTTGTTGTTTTATCTCCGCCCAACTGCTATCATCTGGTAACATGGACACTGATTTGGCTGCCTTTTCAATAAGTTTCTCATTTTTAACTATGGTTATTCCATATCTAATGAGATCTTCATTTTGGCCGCATAGGCTCAATGCATTTTCCACCGATTTGAGAAAGGAGGAAAGGTAATGGCCTTTCCGAAAGGTCTTAGTTGATGAAACTGGTTAAGGACCTGATGTGGGCTTAGCCCTAAAGCATATTGTTGGGTATGCTCTTGTTGAACCAGTTGCTGTAGTTGTTGTTGTTGATGATATTGATGCTGTTGTTGCTGTTGTTGATGATATTGATGCTGTTGTTGTTGTTGCTGTTGTTCTTGGAATCTTTCTAGGATTTTTTGCGTTTCATTTTCAAGCAACAACTGATGTTGTTGTTGATTTTTTATTATATCTTCTTGTTTTAGGACGAGGCATTCCAGCTGCTCGATCCTTTCTTTAACTTGTTCAGCATTCATTTTTTTATGCCTTTTGCAACGTAAACCAAGTTTCAATTGTAAACTTTAAACAGGTTTTCTGCAAAATCCATAATTTTGGGATATGACACTAGTAAATGAGCGTATATATATTATTTTTTTATTGTTCTCAATATATCTTTAGATATATTGTCCCGTAACTGCGCCACTTAAATGAATTAAACAACTTTGTTGTTTTGTGGGTTTTTAAAAACTAACTTTATTTAAAATTCTTAATTTTAATTCTTATAAATATCTTAAAGGTAAAGAATTGCAGCTAATCTGCAATTCAGCATAAACTTATTTCTACATTATTATATATGTATGTTAAGCATTCCCATAGTACTGATATTGTGACAATAACACAATAACAAAACTATCAAGTTGCTTTGACATACAAACAAATGACAGAGTGTATGATTGTGCATATATGCACAACCATACAGTCGGTATATTTGGTTATATGTAACTCGCGCGTTTCGTTCACAGAATGATTGTTTTCAATTTTTAATTCTTTAGTCGACTTTTCTAATATAAATTTCAATTTTCTCGCAAGTTTTATTTCATTTATGGATGTACAGTCCCACATTTTGAGTTGATCAGGCTCAGCAGGTGATGATTCATCCTTTTCCTCATGTATAGCTTTATTGTGTATCATTTTATTTTTCATTCCTCGTGTTATCACCAGCGATTTTTTTATTGATTCGTCAATTACGTGAGGTATCATGGTTTTTAGTACATCAGAGTCCAAATTTACTCTAGAAAGTGCGTCTGCGTTTGTGTTGTTAATCCCTTTTTTTGTATATTATATGAAAATCGTAGTCAGACAATTCTAACCGAATTCTGGTTAATTTGGAACTAGGGTTCTTATGAGAAAACAAAGATACTAGTGGACGATGGTCAGTCACCACAATAAATTTTCTTCCATATAGATATGGACGGAAAAATTGTATTCCCCAGTATATACCAAGTAATTCTTTTTCTATTACCGGTTTGTTCCTCTCATGCTTATTCAGAGAACGACTTGCAAAAGATATTGGTCTGTCAATTCCAATTTCTCCTTGTGATAGTATGGCTCCTAAAGCAAAATTAGATGCATCCGTTGTCAGTATGAATGGCCTTTCGAAATCAGGATATTGTAAAATTGGTGGACTAATCAATTTTCCTTTTAAAGTTTCAAATGCCTTTTGACATTGTTCTGTCCATTCAAATTTTGTACCTTTTTTTAACAAAGCATTTAAACAGCTTGCTACGTCAGCAAAATTCTTAACGAATCGTCTGTAATAATTGCAAAATGCCACAAATCTTCTAACATCATCAGCACTTTCCGGAACTGGATATTTATTTATAGCATCAAATTTTGAAGGATCGGGTTTGATTCCATTGGGAGTGATCAAATGACCAAGATATACCACCTCTGGTTTCAAAAAACAACATTTGCTCGGATTTAGTTTTAAGTTGTATTTCTCCAATCTATTAAGAACTTTTACCAGATTTGTGTTATGATGTTTAAGACTACATCCAAAAACTATAATATCATCAACATATAAAAAAGCTTCAGACTCTAAACCCGATAGAGCTATAGTCAGCATGCGCTGAAAACTATTTGATGATATTTTTAGACCAAAAGGTAGCCTAGTATACTGGTAATGACCATTAGGTGTCGAAAATGCTGTACATGGTCGAGACCGTTGATCAAGTTCTATTTGATGAAATGAACTAGTCATATCTAACGTTGAAAAATATTTGGCTCTTCAAAGTTTATCCAATATGTCGTCTAAACGTGTTAACGGAAATTTATCATTGACGATTTTATCATTCAGTTTTCTAAAATCAACAACCAATCTCCATTTTTTTAGATCTGTCTGTCCCTTTTTAGGAACTAACAATAGTGGAGCATTGTATGGACTAATTGATGGTTCAATGACGTTACTTTGTAAAAGTCCTTGCACTTGAGAATTTATTTCTTCAGTGTGCGTATGTGGTAAGCGGTAGTTTTTTATATATACAGGAGTTTTATCGTGTAGATTTATTGTTTGCTTATAAAAATTATTCGTTGTTAAATCTTCGTCGTCCAGATGGAATGTTGATTGAAAATTTTTTAATATTGTTACTAATTCTCGTTTATTCGTATCATCTAGATCGTCAAGTTTTAGATTCTTCAACAACTTCTTAAATCTTTCATCTGTATATTTCTTCTTATCTACATCCCTTACTACTGAACAAATTTCATAGTTTCGTAATGGGACGGTTTCCACCTTCATGTTGTCCACGACTATCGCTTCATCCGTAACGTTCAACAATTTTACATGTTGGTATCCATTTTTGGGTATAATTGCATTTGCCAAGTAGACACCCTTAATAATTTCTCGATTTAACACTACTGCATCTTCTTCCAATCTTATAGTGAAAGGTAAAATCATCTCACTTCTTCGTGGTATTATCACCTGATTGATATTGAAAGCACTATCATGTATTGGTATCGTGATACATTCACCGTTTATGTCGAATGTTATGACGTATCTATCATAGTCGATATTGCATTTGTACTTTGACAGAAAATCTCTGCCTAGAATTCCATCAGTGCCAATTGGGATACTATTCGCAACTAATTGCACATTTTGTTCAATTATTATGTCATTTATATTTATTTTTATTATAGTGGAACCAAAAGATTTTATAATTTCTTTTGAAATTCCGGTTAAATTGCAATATTCATCTGGATTTTCCTCATAACGATATAAAAATTTTTCCTTACATAGTGAGACATCTGCACCCGTGTCTATTAAGAATGTAAGTTGATTATCCGCATCTAAAACGTTTAATCTTACGTAATTTATATTTGTTTCGATAAATAAACTATTATGTTAAAAAATAAAAAAAAAAAAAAAAAAAAACTATATTATAAACTATAGCTTCTTTACTTTATTTTGTCTTGACTTAATATATTGTTATTGCAATCATTTTATATTTTAATTACTGTTTTATTATTATTGCTATTTTACTGCTTTTTTTTAATTATTTATTGTACTAATTAATTATGTCAATCTTTATGTAATACCCGTTGAACTATAAAAGAATTTATTCTTATTGTTCTAATAATGAAAAAACTAAATAAAATAAATCTAAAATAAATCTAATCTAAATCTAATTTCTGAGGTTAGATGATATGCTAAATATTTTATTACTGCTTATTGGGCTGCTTCCGAAGATACTGGTCTTGCGATCTCCGGAGTTTGCGCGTTTCCCTGGTTTTGTACCTGGTTTACGTTTCGGTTCCTGTTGTTATTTCCATTGTTCCTATTATTTCCTCTGTTTCCATTACCATTTCCTCTATAATTGTTGTTATTGCCATTGTTGTTATTATTATTGTTGTTATTGTTATTCTGGTATCGGTTGCTGTTAGTGCTATTATTCTGGTATCCGTTGCCATTATTGGTATTGTTTCTGTAGCGGCTATTACCTCTATTGTTGTTGTTATTGTAGTAGTTACCATCTCGGTTACCATAATTGTTTCGACTACTGTTGAAATTACCACTATTATTATAATTGGAATTCCCATTCAATCTATGGTTTCTTCCCAAGTTTCTATTATTTCCTCTATACCTATTGGGTTGAGAATTTTGGTAAAATACACTTTTCTGTTTCACACGAGAGGCAGCCCTCTCAGCTATTTTAAGTGCGTCAGTAAATGTCGTAACCTGACTGGCGTCAATAGTGGAAATTACTTGCTGGTCTTGTAAACCATTTATAAAAGTATTAAAAGCTATTTTGTTGTTGGTGTTAATCACTGTTGCTCTATTGGCTTCCCCCTCTTCGGATATCTGAATTTCGTTTAGTTCAGAAACAAGACTCTCAATCTTCGTAGAGAAACCGGCAAGGTTGTTATTCCGTTGCGTCAATCCAGTAAGTTCATTTAAAATGGTATTCGAGCTTTTCATTGGTTTGTATGCCTTTTTAAGTGCTCTAATCAATTCCGCGATTGATGTGGGCACCACATCTTGTTTAATTCTATTTTGAACTTTAAGGTCCAATCTAGATTTAAAAACAAAATTAAAAAAATAATTTTTCTTTTCCTGGGGAATGGTCTGTTCAACCATTTCCAGGTTTGTGGTAAAACCATGAAGTTCCTCCCTTTTACCAGATAAAATTGGAACCAATTTTGTAACGGCGGATAGTTCATTTATTTCCATGTTTAATACTATAATTCCCTGTCTTTTTTCCGAATTACTTTTCTTTTTATTATGTTGTTCTAAAACTTCTATTGTCTCTGTTCTTAGTTTCTTGAATTTGTTCAAAGTTTTCTGTCCAATATCACCCTCAATTTTTTCGCTAACCAAAATATCTTCCAATTCCCTACTTAAGCTTTCTATTTCTTGTAACTTCGCGTCAATTGTCTCTTGAGAATAAGGACGGTTCAAAGATTTCTTCGCATTGGCTAATAAAATTTCTAATGATTGAATGATTTTCTCCATGTGAGAGAAAAAAAATTGAAAAAATTGTAAAAAAAAATTTATTGTTTGGATTTCACCCAAAAAAAAAAAATTGATTCAATTAATCGGGAAAAAAAAATATTTTATATTATCCCTTTTTTCTTTTGTTCTTAGATGCTACAATTTCAATATATATTACAAATTTTCTTATTTATTAATTTTCATTTTATACAAAAAAAAATGTTTAAAAATTTCATATTTGTTATTTTTTTTTTTTTTGTTTTTTTACTGCAACAGTCCAGCCCTTGCTTGCTGTCTTCGTATTTGTTTCTTTACGTATCTTTTCAGGTATCGTACAATCACCGCTAGCGTGACACCCACGCATATAAGTATTATTACTTCGACACTCACGTTTACTGCTGTTGGAGCGTTAGCCGTGGCAGAAATCACCTCGTTAATTTTAGTTTGGGTGCTGCCCATTACTCTTAGATTTCCTCTTCTTTTTTTCTTCTTTTATCACCCGTTTGAGGTTTGATATTTTGTTCCTTAGAAATATCTTTTCCTTTTCCTCCTTGGTGTAAGATAATACGTGTAGAGCCACACGTAGTTCCTTTTTGTTTCTATTTATGACACCTCCTCTAGATTTCTGTAGATTTGGTAGAGGGAAAATCGGGATTTTGGGTTCTTCTTGGGGATTTTTTATGATTTTTAATATTTTCGGTTTTGGACCGAGATTCAGTATCCTGGGTTTTTCTTCTTCAGGAATATCTTTTAGCAGGTTTCCCCAGCGTTCCTCTGCTTTCTTTACCTCTTCTAGGATCTCCTCTAGCGATTGCTCCATTTACCAAAAGAAACACGAAAGAAATACAAACACGAAAAACACGCACAAGCACTGAAACTTAAAATCCAAATATACTAAAAGAATCAACTAAGCATAAGCTGTGTTTGTTGAAACCTTCATGTATAGATGGTTTTTTTTCTTTTTTTTTTTTTACACCGAAGCAACAGGATAGTTAAGTATTTGCATGCTATTTGTACTATCTATGCTTCTAAGCAGTGGGATAGTTTAGCATTTGCATGCTATTTGTACTATCTATGCTTTTTTTTTTTTTTATTATTTCGGGAACAGCAGGATCAACTTTGCAGCATCAGTATTAGCAGGATCACAGGAAAAGTTTCAGGATCAGCAATGGTAAGATCAGGATCACGGGAACATTGGCAGGATCAGCAATTGGAAGATCAGGATCACAGGAACAGTGGCAGGATCGCCATGTAATAATTTTCTTCTTTCCGAATTAGAAAAAGACTTGTTGTTTAGTTTATTGATTTTATTTGATTAAAAAAAACTTAATTCAAAAACATAACTTATAAATAACCTATGAGAAGTTCTTAACATAATCTAGAACTCTCTCTATGAGTGACTCAGTAGTTTCACTCAATAACTTAAAGTATTCAATGCATTAAGACTTAATTATAACTCCTCCCACATTCTTTCTCTCTGTATTAAAAATGCACATGCATATATTGAAGTTTGAACTCTTTCCAAAATCCAAACTTGAAACTAAAAATGAAAGTGTCATTGCACTGCATTTAACAAATCAAAACAAAAACAGAGAATTGGGTTATTGGTATCAAAGCGATGACCAAACTCATATATCGAAGTATGACTCAATATTTTGAGGAATTACATGAAAACAAAAATGCATTGAAATGTATGCAATTGTAGAAGTCATAGTATTTTCTGTTTTACGCTATACTGTGCGATTATTGAATATGTATTCAATATATATTCATTACACTTACTTGTTAACTGGCCCGGTGTGATTTATATTTTAAATTCAAACAATAATTTTCCAAAAATTTACTTTTGTTTTTGTTTTGTTTTGAATTCAATCGATTTGAAAATATAAATCAAAGCAAAAGAAATAAAAATAAAAATTATTTGGAGATTTTTATTTTTTACTCAAATAATAACCGTTAATTTTAAAAATCGGTGTTTTTCAATCTTGGACAGATGATATTTAGGACTACTTATGGTAAGATTTAGAAATATTGCAAGGAAAACGGCGTGGTAACACATTATTGTCTTCCCAATAAATAAGAAATTTCTGATTTTATTTTTATACATTATGCTTTCAAAAAATCAACAATTTTAATTTGTTGATTTTTTGAAAGCAATCAAAAAATAACTTTTATTTTCTGATTCGAAAATAAAACTCAGAAAATAACTGATTGAAATAAATTTAATATAAAAATCAAGATTTTTGCAATTTTTTAAAATACAAGAGGACTTTTTGTTTTTAATTCATTGCAATATAATATTGCAATGTTTAGAACCTAATTTGTGATAATTTTTTTTGATTGTGATTTTTTCAAATCATAACGGTTATTTTCCGTCTCTGATTTTTTGGTTTTTCTAAAAATGAAAATTGCGAATAAAATCGCCAATATTTTTTATTTTTTTGGATCTGATCTGAAATATTTAAACAGCGCCATAGAGCTTATGTGTGCCGAATACAACAAAAATTAGAAGACCCCCGGTCAGAAAATGAGCATTTTTTCGTGATTTCTCATGGAATTGATGATATAAAAAAAAAACAATTATAATTAACAAGACAAACCGATATTTAAAATCCTACTGGTGATTACAATAACACAGGGCAACACTTTTTTTCCTGGGTTCGGATAGCTAATTTTGGGTAATAGGGGTACGCTGATTTCAAATCTGGCTACCGTTTTTTTGGGTCAGTTCTAGTTTTCGAGATATAGGCTAAGGAAACTTTGAAAATAAGTTATTTTTGGCAAGTTTGTGAGTGTATATTTACCAAAACTAGTCTTATAGTGCGTTTACATTGGAATTCTAATCTAGTAAATTTCGATTTTAATTTACTTTGTAATCTGTACCGTTTACATTGACATTTTTTGCATTTGAGATGATTAAGATTGGTATCTATAATAAGTTGGTAATAAATGTGTGTGACTGCGTCAATAGACTGCAACGGTAACTAGTCGTCGTATGATTAACAAGGACAGTGACGGCGTTTACAAATAACAATGTCGGCGGCATAAACATACTTGGCGGCGCCATCAAAACGGCAGGCTTTGTGTCGGTGTTTTTCAGTATTGGAAAATGAAAATAATAGAAATACAGAGTTATATTTAACTTTACAAGATTGCGTTTGCCGCTTAGAGCCTAAACTACTAGATTGAAAAATATAAATTTGTATGGGCAATCTAATAGATTAAAACTGGATTGGAGCCACAATCTACTTTAAGCTAGCTTAGAGGACCAGTGTAAATGCACTATTACATCCAAAGAGTGAATGACGATTTTAGGTATGTTGGATATGATGATTCCAAAAATGCTCTTACTTTTGTTGAGTCATCTTTAGTTTTTGAGATATTGCTTAAATCAAATTTTTAAATTTATGATCTCTTTAATTTTATCTGATTATTTATGCCCTTTTTAATAACTCAATAACTAAGTCTGTCAGAAAAAAAACTAATACCAGTTTTGGAATCCTGGCATCCAATATAGTTAAGTTCGTGTTTAAAACTGGGGCTCTAAAATTATTTTTATTTTTATTTATTTTTTTTTTTTTTAAAGAAGCAACACTCAGGCAATGCTGCCTATCAATTACTTATGTAACCGTGATACTTCTTTCGGAAAGGGGATAGAAGAGAGGTGAAAGATTTGAAAGAAAGAAGAGCTTCAGTATGGCAACACTGTAATTGCGCGTGTTGATAATTTTGATTACAGTTGCTGCATCGCCATCTGTTATTGGTCTGGCGAATTATTTTTGAAGCTGTGTTTATAGCCATTATTTTATTATTTTACTTCGTTGACGTTTTTAGTGATATTTATCAACGAAGGAGGGTGCTGCGATAGATATTAGTTATAAATAGAAACTAAGAAATATCTGAAACAAATGTTGTTCTGCCTGAGCGGAGAATCGAACCCAGGCTTGCCGGCTAGTAGTCCAACGCGCTAACCACTAAGCCACAGCACCCACAACAGCTATTTGCTTGCGAAATCGAGCTGATGGAAACAATTGGATAACAGATTCGGAATCAGCACACTAAAATAAATATAAATCACTTTCAAAGATCAGGAAAATTGAAAAAGTTCAAATTTTGTCAACCTGTGTAATTGCAGTGTTTGAAACCGGTACACGGTGTGATATTCGTGCGCATTTGGTAAAAAAAAAAAAAATTGCCGATTATTTTTTTTAGGTGCATACTTAATTTTGACACTCTGGAGACTAAAAATCAGTTTCCGTTACATCAATGCGACTCTTAGTTTGGCTGGGGCACAACTCCAAAGTATTGAGTTTTTCACATTTTTCTTCATTTATTTTTTTTTGTAAAGGACATTTTTTGAAAAATTTTTAAAAATTCATCTTGTAGAGTAATCCATCCAAATTTTTTTGCAAAATGTTTCCAAGATCCGTTATTTTATTATTCATTTTTTATAACAAAAAAAGCGTTATATATGGAGTAATTTTTTTGTTTGAGGAGATAATCACCCTGGAGACCCAATCTGATCGCACTTTTCTTAAAATTACCTTTTAATATATCTAACTAACTTTCTTATCTATCATTGATCAATTAATTGCATTTGTCCAACTCCACTTGCAACTATTCACCACCAAACTGTTATACCACCACCCCAATATTTTACATTACCAAACAAATTTCCTTTTTAAACGTCTTTCATTCTGGGAAATGGTCAAATTTCCAGATGAAAGTTAGTTTTGTATATTTGGAGTCATGGAAAGACAAATTGTGTGAAGAAAAACCGGTACAGCTCTTAAAAGATAAAACTTGTGTGGTACTGTAAAATATAGGGATGGAGTTATAATGGTTTGATAGTGCATGGCGCCAAGTGGAGTTGGACAAATGCAATTAATTGAGTCAATGATGGATAAGAAAGGTTACCTAGATATATTTAAAGGTAATTTTAAGAAACGTGCGATCAGATTAGGTCTCCAGGGTGATTATCTCCTCAAACAAAAAAATTACTCCATATATAACGCTGATATTGCGAAGATTTGGCTGCTTAATAATACATCCAAACAATAAAAAAACTACTTCCCAATCACCAGACCTCAACTCTATTGATCATTTGTTGGATATTATCGGAAAAAATTGGTACACATCAAATAACATCAAAAACGATGCTGGAAGAGGTTATGGAGCAGGCTTGGTGGAATATAAAATCCGCATAAACTAGAAAATTGGTACAATCAATGCAGAAAAGACTAGCAGGGGTTCTAAAGCACAAAGTCTATCCCACTAGTTGTTAAAAATTAAAAACTTAGTTAGGAAACTAACCTCAAACGATACTGTACGCAGACTTTTTCTTCGGGTTTTAAAGGAATGATTTTATTTTTTTGCTTGGTTGCTGTTAACCGCGGACTATTTAAAATTGGCTTTTTGTTATTTTAATAGTCTGAAGTATACAAAGTAATATGTCATTAGCTTTGGTTAAAAAAATCTATCGATTAACGTATTTTTTTGGTGGTTTTTGTAAGGCAAAGCCTGTGTACGCAGACTTATGCTTCTGAGTGTATGTCAGGTTCAATCTCTAATGTACACAGAATCCATTTTTCACAATCTGGAGGATATTTTTCATATGTTTATGATTCAAAGTGACCCAAAAATGTCAATAAAACGAAATAACGAACTAAAAGATGGAGTAAATAATTTAATTTTGTTATCTACACCGAAAAAATCCATGCAACATTTTACGAAAAAAAGTTTCGTGCTTTTTTTTTCGTAAAATACACGAAAGTTGACTACATAGTACAAAAAACTTTAATACTGAATTTCGTATTTTTACGAAAGTAACGAAAATGATTAGTAAATATTTTTTTCGTAATATTTACGAATGTTGACTACATATTACGAAAAAAATTTTGTAAAAACTTTTGTAATTTTACGAAAGTAACGAAAAAAGAATGTAAATGGTTCTTTCGTAAAATATACGAATGGTGACTACATATTACAAACAAAAAGTGTACATACTATCGTATTTTTACGAAAATAAAAGTGGACTTTTATATTACGAAAAAAAAAAATAACCAATAATTTTTAATTTTACGAAACTATAAATAATGCTAGACTCCTGAAGTTTAGCACGAGCAAGTCTTTTGGTCATCAGCAGGTTAAGTTCGTATTTGTGCAAAAAAGTTTCCCCTTAAAGAAATAAACCAACCTCTAAAAAACGCAATTTTTTAAGTGTTTTTTTGCGTTTTTGTTCAACAAATGTAACATTTTTATGTCAAAAAAAAAAAAATTAAAGTACTGTGCTTCGACCCAGGGGATTAGAAAATGTCTTGTGGTCGTGGGTATAAAGAATTAATTTCAACTCTGATAGTTTTTTTACATTTTTGGGGTATAAAAGATTCGGCACAGCCGAATTTAGAGCTCTCACTTGGTTTTTATTTATTTTAAGGATCAAATAAAATTTGAGGCTAATCAGATCAAATAAAATTTAAGGATTGATGATATTAGTTTAAGTTTTACATGTGGGAGGTGGTCCTCCAAAAAAATCATCTCAACTTATCATCCTAAGCTCTTGTAGTGTGAACGTATCCTTAAACGAAATCACTGTAAATAATGAATGAAATCTTATAAGTCTCTGCTAAGAAGAAACAATTAATTGCTTGGAAATGTTGCTGTCAAAACGTTGAAAACGTAGTTCATATTCACAAGAAAGAATTTTTAAATGTAATTTCGTTTATTTGACGAAATTTTTCGTTATTTTACGAAAGATTTTCGTAAAAAAAAATATTTCGTTTATTTTACGAAATAATTTCGTAAAACAAAAAATATTTCGTTTATTTTACGAAAATTTTCGTAAAACACAAAAATTTATTGCGTTTATTTTACGAAATTTTTTTGTAAAATACAAAAACAGTTTCGTTTATTTTACGAAAAAATTTCGAGCATTTCATACATTGTACGCAAGAATTTCGTGGTGCGAAACAACGAAATTTTTCGTACAATGCACTATGGTTCCAAATGCATTTTTTTTGGCATAAATTCAAAAACTAAAGCAAGGTCACTTGGATTAATTCTGGGATGATTTTTATCTCTTAGCGCAATCAAAAATCGATTGTCAAAAAAAAAAAAAAAAAAAATTAAATTTTTTTTTTGGAAAAATTTTTTTTTAAAATTTTTTTTTTTAATTTTTTTTTTTTTTTAAAAATATATTTTGCTTAATTAATTAGCTTTACGGAAGGCAAAAAAATTATAAAAAAAAATAATTTGAAACCGTGTCACGCAAAAAATAGCAAATTTATCCGAAATTTGTGCTAAACTAAAATGGAAATTGTGGGAGTTTGCCAAAAAATGCTGGCAAGATGTAAATTTTAATATTAAATATACAATATTGAAAACACTTTCACGTTTAAAGACTCATGCAAGTTCGTGCCCAAACACAACTTTTTGCCCACGAAAGATATAGGCTATTTTGGCTCCAAAACCCTCATAATCAAAACGCCCAAGAATAACGCCAATGATCCATTAACTGTAAAATAGCAATTTTAAACAAGAACTAGTATCCTTAGGTTTCAATTTGTCCCTTTAGCCTCTTTATAATTTTAGTTTTCCCATTTGCCGTTTGTATAAGTGTAATATTGATTTCACTCCGGTTTTATTATACGTCTTAAAACTTTTAACTTTGAAAGCCTAGCAAACTGATAGTATTGGCACCAAATTTTTTTCATTATACTTTCATGGTAGCTTATAGTGTTGACATTGAGGAAATGTATAAGCTTTTGAAAATTTGTTAAATTTTATTTTTTTAATTTCTGCCAAAAAAAAACGGATTTGGAACCATAGTGCAATGTACGAACGTTTTCGTACATATAAGGCAGGAATTTTTTTCGGTGTATATTGAACTTTCTTCTTTTTTTCATAATTCAATTTTTATTGGTTAATTTGTTTTATTTTTGTTTGTATTAAATGAGTTTCCTGAAGGCAAACAAGTTTTAATTGCCGGTTCTTTAAATGTAGGGTGTATTATTTGTGTGCAGATAAATAATCCGTCTTAAAAATATTTTAAAGGGATCTACATTGAATAATAAAATCGTTATTTATAAATCGTAAGTAGTTTAATTTTTTTCTGGACTATTTGTAATATATTCTTCAAAAAGCTGGTCGTCAATTCCGATTTTTGGGTTTAACCATATAGTTGTAATGCACATCACAAAAATTCGGTAGTATAAAGTATAATTTTCGAGGAAATCGAATTTTTTTTAACTTTTTTTTGTTTTTGTTGGTTAGTAAACCAAGTTTACCTTCCCGTTTTAGGTAGGGTATTAACAGTACATCTTTGAAACGACATCCAAAAATAGCTCTAAGTTTCTAGATTCCAAAACTGTAAAAATTTTAGAAATAGCCCAATCCGATCAAAAGTCATAATGAAAAAACTTCGATGCACGCCTTTTCCATACAAAGGACACACTGTGCGGTATGGGAATACCAGAAATGTATAGGGAATACCAGAAAAATGTCTATAATTCTTAGACACAAAACGTTTCTTCTCCGTTTTCTCAAGTTAAACCCTTATAACAAATATAATTAGAGCCCGAGCTCGATCTGTACTTACAGAAAAATCACTAATGAATGTATAATCTTTTTTACTCGGGGTTTTAATTTGTACACGCACTGTATTATGACCATGAAATCCGATTCTGTGATTTTTTTTTTAGTTTTGCATTCTTGTGTAAATCCATTTCCTTTTACATATTATACTTATGTATGTCCTTACAAAAAAAAAATTAAAAACATTTTTTGTGGGTTTTAAAAATAAAATAAGAAAAGGAAATGTTAAGGAAATAACAAAAAAAAAAAGTATTTCACTACAAATATAAAAAATAAAGATTGGGAAATATTGCAGTAAAAGAGAAACAGAATAAAAAATGGTTCATTTTTCTATGAAGACCTGTGAAGTTTTTTTTTACTAAACCTATTTAAGTCAAATTTCATAAATTAAATAGAGAAAGAAGAATATGGCCTACAAGAAACGGATGCCGAGATTCTTAAATATTTTTTTTTTATATTCTATTCATCTTCCTGTAGCCTTTTATAACTAAATTACACATACATACATAAATATTTTTATTGTATTTTGAAAGGTACCAAGTACCACACAACGACCTTTTTTCTTTATATTTAACAAACTTTATTCTTATGACTTTTTCCCTAAGGCACCAACAAGAAAAAAATAACGGAAGAAGGCGTGAAAACACATTCAACATGGATATTTACAGTATTGGCCTCAAAGACGCGGTCATAATCATATACCAAAACTTTTCTACAGCCAAACAACCATCTAGCCAAGTTTTCTCTCTTCTTCTTCTCGTCTTTAAACAACATCTTTAATATTAAGTATAAAAAAGTTTTTTTTCTATTTTCTTTTTTTCTTTTTTTCCTTTTTTTCTATTTAAAATGGACAACAAACAAATATGCCAACCTCTAATAAGAAGGCAGGGAAAATTGTAAAACGAACCTTGTTCTATAAACGAGTAAAAAACCAGTAAGTTAGCCGGCAGCTACTCGTTAGTATGCATGAGGATTATGGGATTTTTCATGGCTATTTTATTATTGTTACTGTTCTTAGTTACTGTTTTTATTGTTGTTGTTGTTGGTGGTGTTGCTGTTAGTTAGTTGTTGTTGTTGTTGTTGCTATTTATATTGTTGTAGTCCTATTTTTATGCGTTTAATTGTATTGTTTGCAAATAAGTTTAACACAAATAAGCTAAATACAAATTAAAATTGTTAATGGCCGACTATATGATTATCCTAAACTCGAAAATAATTTTCTGTACAATCAGCAGAAAAAACTGCTGAAAAACATATATTTTGCGCCATATGAGAAATCTGCTGATTTTAGCCGACACGGTTTGCTAAAAATCTGTTTGTTTGTTTATCTGGGTGAAATCAGCAGAGAAAAATGTCAAAACTTCAAAGAAATCTGCTAAGATATTTTCTAGAAAATTTTTGTTTTTAGAAAATTAGTTTTCATGACAACTTTGTATTCATTTTTTTTTTTAATTATTTTTTTTTTATTTAATCCCAATAAGCACTTTTAAAATTCAAGTGCAAATCAAGTATAAATCAAGTGTAAATCAAGCCCTTATTTCCAGTCTATGCTTGAATTATACTTGAATTACACTTGAATACAATAGCATTCTCCGGCACAACGGATATTTAAATTCAAGCGCTGTTTTTACACTTGAAAACCAATGAAAAGGCTGTAAAACAGGGCTTGAATTCCAGTGTCCGTTTTGCTGGAGTATGCTATTGAATTCAAGTGTAATTCAAGTATAAATCAAGCAGGGGCTGGAATTTAGGGCTTGATTTACACTTGTTTTATACTTGATTTGCACTTGAATTTTAAAATTGCTTATTGGGATTTAAACTTAAAAAAAAAAAAATGCCTTACTGAAATTATAACCCAGTCGGCCAAAAAATTCACACCTGACATCCTGCTGACATTCCCTTTAAAAAATTGCTGACATCTTCCCGAGTAAAAATTTTTGTATGGAGCAATATATGTTTTTATATTATTCCAGATCTGTTGATAGATCCGAGATTTGAAAGATCAGCACTGATCCGAAAAATGGATCGCTAAGATTAGATCAGTTTTAACCGGACGGATACAATTTGATCCGAAAAGTGGGTTTATCTAATTAGATCAGTTTTAATCGGTGGGATACAATTTCATCCGAAAAATGGTTGGATCTTATTGGACCAAGACAAAAAAAAAAGATTTTTTTAGCTGGATAAAAAAAGATAAAATTTCATACGAAAGAAAAAAAAAATATTACAAAAAACTTTAGATAAAATTTTATCCGAAAAAAAATCTATTTTTAGAACTATATATAATTTAATCCGAACAATAAAATATATTTTTAGAACTGATAAAGTTTTATCCAAACAATTTTTTTCAATATTAAGATATAAATATTAGAGTTAATTTTGAAAAATAGATTTTTGGATATCATCACTTTTTAGAAGGTTTTTGTATCAATAAAAATAATGGCGTATTTTTTTGTTTTAAATTCCAACTCCTTCCCGTGCCTATAGGCGACTAAAATCGCGGATTTTGGGTCCCTTTTCACATACAACAAAAACGGCTGAATATATGTCAAATCTGACTTCACTATTCGATTCTACAGGAAAACTTAGGCCCATAAGCTTTTTTTTAGTTTTTGGAATGCACCAGAATGCATGATTAGAGTGGTCCAAAAAACTAATTTTTAAAAAAAAAAAATTAAAATATTTTTTTTGTTAATATACAATGAAAAATGCTTACATTTGAGAAAAATGGTCCAAAAATTTTAATTTTGTTGTTACCCGTTCAAAAGTTATTAAAGTTTAAAAATATAATGTTTTAGTGAATACAGAATAATTTATTAGTTTTGTTATTTCTATTCAACAACAGTTCTAATCAATTATATTCCTTTCAATAGCAGATAAAGCTAAACAATTTAAATTATCTTTATTTTAAACTAAACACGAGTTGTTCAGGCGCGAAATTTTACCACCGAACAACTTGTTGGTAAAATTTCGCGCCTGAACAACTCGTGTTTAGTTAAAAATAAAGATAATTTAAATTGTTTAGCTTTATATGCTGTCGAAAGGAATATAATTAATTAGAATTGCTGTTAAATAGAAATTACAAAACCAATAAATAATTTTTTATTCACTAAAAAATTAAATTTTTAAACTTTAATAACTTATGAACGGGTAATTACAAAATAAAAATTTGTGGACCATTTTTCTCAGATGTAAGTATTTTTTCATTGTATATTAACAAAAAAAATATTTTAATTTTTTTTTTAAAAATTATTTTTTTGGACCACTCTAATTATGCATTCTGGTGCATTCTAAAAACTAGAAAAAATCTTATGGGCCTAAGTTTTCGCTTAGAATCGAATACTGAAGTCAGATTTGATATACATTTAGCCGTTTTTGTTGTATATAAAAAGGGACCCAAAATCCGCGATATGAGTCGCCTATAGGCACGGGAAGGAGTTGGAATTTTTAAAAAAAAAGTACGCCATTATTTTTATTGATACAAAAACCTTCTAAAAAGTGATAATATCCAGAAATCAAGATCAAAAAAAAATTTGAAAACGAACTCTAATAAATATATATAATTAAAATTTATTTAAAAAAAAAAAAAAAAACTTCGAGCGGCGGGGGAATCGAACAGCTACCAACTGTTTTGTAATCGCAATCTCTACCCTCTGACCCAGCGGACGTTGTTAATAAATGACAACTTTAAAAGACTATGTTTTAAAAAAACTTAGAAAATAGTTTATCATATATAATTATATCAAGTTTAACTTATATATAATTAAATCCAGTTTATCTTATCGGGTATATGATTGCATCAAATTATATTCGACTTGAATTTGAACAAAATTTTAAAAAAGACTTAGAAAATTTTTGCTAAAATTTGTGATTTTTTTTTTTTTTAGTTTATTTGCTGAGCTAATAGGGGGTTTAATACTGAGTTCAACAACATGATTTTCATCTTCCAATGCTCTTAATTTTCCAAGTTATAAAGCTTTAAAGTAAAAACGGTTTTTGGCTTATGAGCTTCACATTTTTCATCGGATCCAAATTTTCTTTCTGCCGTTGTATATTTAATAAAAATACCTTTAAAATGGTATAAAACATGTATAAACTTTTTTACTCACCAACGCACATTGGGTTCAATGGTACCCAAAATGGCGATTAATTCAGATATGCAGTAGTTTTAGAATATTGTATTTTTTTATTAATGAACTAATATAAACTCGTAAAAATACACATTTTGGAAAAAAAAAATTGGAAAAAAATTTTTTTTTAACCTGTTAGGCGTTTTTTTGTTTTTCGCAAAAAGGGTTATATTTCACAATTTTTGCTGTAACTTTGGAATGAAAAGCGATAAATTAATAAAAAAAAATGGAAATTAAAGTGTACATAATGTGCTATTAAAGTAATTAAAGAAAGAATGCATAATATGTATTTATATTATTATAAATTTTATTTTAAATCCAATTTTTGTTTTTCACAAAATATCATAAATGTACAAATTTATCTGAAAAAAGTGATTTAAGGAAATATAATAGTTTTTTATTTACGAATTATCATAAATACATAAAAATACAGCATTTCAGAAAAAAAAGAATTCAACAAAATTTTTTTTTTTAATCTTTTAGTCGTTTTTTTTGTTTTTGGAAAAAAACACGAAACCCTTGAACATGTATTAAAGCTCCAAAAAACAAATGGAGGGGCCGTTTTTTTTGGCTTAGGGGGGAGGGTTTACCAGGAGACTATGGGGGACACCTTCCCCTCGCGATAAACGTTGCCAAAAAAATAGATGTCAGTTTTTTCACCTAATTAATAAAAATGTGTCATTATTTAAATTATTTTTTCTATACACGCCCCCAAATAGGGGCGGACCGAAAAAATTCGCTTTCCTGATCCCCTTTGGTTTAAATTCAGGTCGATGAACTTCATATGGCATTAAAATGTTTCATTTATTGAACAAATATACAAATAATACTTGTAAAAAAAATATTTTTCTGGGGTAGTTTTAGTTCTTCAAGGGGAAACTTTTTCCCCCCTGGTCCGATTTTGCTCGTTCAAGAACTTAACCAGCATATGACCATTATACATATTTGTGACAAACTTTAGGATTCTAGCTCTTGTTTTATGTACTTTATGGTGTGCTCAACAACAGACGGACGGACGGACACACGGTTAGTCACAGAATGTCTTAGAATCGATCAGTGATCAATAATATACACTTTTTGGGGTCCTACACCCATATTTCGATGCGTTACATATGGAATGACAAAGTGAGTGTAAGCCCATACTGTAGTTGAAGGGTATAAACACATATATAATTGTCGTGTATAATAAATGATACCCAGACTTTTTACACAAAAATGGGAATAAAAAAAAAGGGCCGGGAATTGTCCGGACTTTTTTTTTTTTTAAATAAAAGCTGATATCCTATACTTTTTTAAAATCCACAAAACTAAATCCAACTATTACTAACTTAATATTTGTGGCCCATTAAATGTGGAAAATATCCCAATTTCGGACCCTTTTTAAAAAAATTATTAAAAATGTTAAGACACAATTTTTATAAACAAAAAAAATTTTACAATTTAGTATAATACCTGATGTTGAAGATTCCATTATAAAAGGTTTTCTTTTAAAAGATTTAATACTACTAATAATCGCTTGAATTGTAACAAATTCCAATTTTTTTAGTTTTTTCAAAGACTGCAATAATTTGCTAACTTTGACAGCTCACCGAAAAAAAAGTAAACAACTTAGTTGATTGATTTTGACAATTAGTGGTGCAAAATTTTATCTACTTTTACCCCATACCAAATTTTATAACAAAAACTTCTTTTATAAATTTCAATTAATCGCCACTTTGGTACCATTTAAACCCAATGTGCAACGGCCAAATAATGAGTTTTAATTTTTTTCGAAAGTTTTTTCAGACAAAAATAATTTTATCTGAAAATATTGCTAACATAAGTTCGAACCAAATACACTTTTAATTATTGGCAACAAATAAAGCTTTGATTTGAGCTTGATCTGAGGACTTTAGCTCTCTTAAAACCAGAGATATTGATGGTTAAACATTAAAGTTTTAAAATATTTTTTTCTTCGGATTAAATAATATATAATTATATCAAAATATAATTATTTTTGAAATATTTTTGTTAAAATTCAGGGATTTTATTTTTTTTTAAATTTGAAAAACGAAAACGCATTAAAAAATCATTTAGATTAAAAAAAAAAATTAAAAAAAAATAATTTTTTTCTTGACTTAGTCGGGAATCGAACTCAGGGTCCTCTAGAATTATATATTATCATATATGATGCAATATAGAAAGTTATATTACTATATATAAATAATATTTATTTCTAAATATTATCATAAAAAATAAATTAATCAATATTTTTAAGTTTAGTAAAAAATTAAAGCTTCTAAAACATATTTTCTTTAAAAAAAAAATTAAAAAAAACAACTTTTTTTCTTAGCTCAGCCGGGGATCGAACCCAGGGTCCCTAGGAACCATATATTAACTTATATGATGTAATATATAAAATTATATAACTATAAATAAATAATATTTATTTTTCGATTTTATCATAAAAATTTAATTATTCAATATTTTTAAGTTTAGAAAAAACAAAAAGCTTTAAAAACATATTTTCTTTTTTAAAAAATTTAAAAAAAAATTGTTTTTTTCTGGGTTGAGCCGGGAATCGAACTCGGGGTCCCCAAGCATCATATATTATCTTATATGATCTTATATAAAGTTACACACAACTATTTAAGTTATATGCATTTTTTAAACATTTAACTTTTAAAATCCAATATGCATTTTTTTAAGTTTTAAAATACAATGGATTAAACAGATTTTTTTTCTATTTAAAAATTTATAGAATTTATATATATTTTTTTTGACTGATTTTAGGTGCTTTGAGAATCATATATAATTATACAAGCTCTCTTGTATACTTAAATATAAATATATATGATGCAACATTAAAAAAAAATATTGAAATACTGTCATATAAAAGTATGCATAATTATATATAAAATATTGTGAAAGAAAAAAATATTTTTACCTTATACAATTGTATAACATTTTATATGGCGTTACATGTGCCACCATTTAAAATTATATATAGAGTTTAAAAAAAAATTGTATTTATATGGTACCTTACAAAACTATATACGGTATCTGATAAGCCATTTATAATTATATCTTTGATAATATTAAAAAAATAAATGTTTGATGCCATGTATAGTTTTATATAACTGTATATAGAGTTATATGTGCGACCATATATAATTATATTTGAAAATTTTTTTTTTCGTTTTTTAAGATGGAACCATATATAGTTTTAAATGGTTTCTTGTAAGTCATATATAATTTTAAATGGTTTCTTGTAAGTCATATATAATTTTATATATAATGATATTAGATTTTTTTTAAATATGCTCGTATACGTTATTTGATATTAAGTCACATATAAATATGTATGCAATCAGATTAAGTTATATGTGTCACATATGATTATGTCTCCCACATGTATTTATATATTAATATGGTTATCATTAGATGTAATTTTATATAACTCCATTTAAAAAATTTGGAAAAACTCAATGCGAGATATAATTATGTACTTTGTTTGATATGAAAACATATTATTTCATATGGCTATATATACATACATCAAATAATGTAAAATTATATGTATTCATTTTTACTCGGGTTCATACAATTTTTCAAAATGTCATCAATGACATGTCAGGAGTTCGTCAGCGGTTGTTTAAACGAATTGAGAGTGGCCACTGATACTAGTGGACACTGCTGACCAACTGCTGACATGTCATCGATGACATTTTGAAAAAATATATGAAGATGTCAGCGATTTCATAAAGGGAGAGTCAGCAGTATGTCAGGTGTAATTTTATTTTGCCAACTAGGAATCTATTGATTTTTTTTTAGTTTTGCAAATATTTGTCTCAATCGTTTTAATTGTTTAAAAACGAAAAGAAATTACCACCTTGAAAAAAAAACATACGAATCAAGCAAAACTTTGGTAATGGTGATTATATAACGCATTACCAGGTAATGTATATCCATTTATTATAGCATTATTTTGGGATATCTTTCCAAACTTTTATTTAATAATATATTATTTCAAATTTAATTATAATGACTGATTTACGATGCGTTATGTAATGCATTATAAATACACAAAATTCCATTAAAGTTAATGACACAATAATATTAAAATGGCTAAAATAATTGAAATTGATAAAATAAAATAATAATAGGGTAAGTGTACCAGTAGTCGGAACTTTAAATTTTTGTTTGTTTTCAAACTAGGGTCCTTACGTATGTGAGCATACTATTAGAATGGCACCAAGATATTCCACTTCAAAAAAGGGTTGTGTAATTAACAGTTTTAAAAAAATTATTTATTAAATTTGACTTATTTGAGGCATTCCACACCAAATGTCCAGCGAAAAAAAAAAACATGTGTACCTTTAACTTCGGAATAGGTTGCATGGATAGCCCTATATGAAGCTCAGAAAATTGCGTTTTTAGTGTTTCAATTTTTCAAAAACTGAGCTTAGGTGGCGTGGTCAAATATTGAAAAAACGGTAAAATTTTTGTCGAGTTGACTTGTTTAAATATTTATCAAATTAAAACGGAATGCACCACAATCTCAAAAATTAACATTCTTGCATAGTTTTGTATGGGCTATCGATTAAAAATTTTTTTTTGAAAATTTTCAAAACCCATTCTGAAATTTTCATATTTTTTAAAAGTCAATTTATAAAAAATCCGGCCACTTTTGTTTTTTTTTTTTTATTTAATTTTTTTTTAAAGATTAGATGTTTGTCTATTCACACAAAAAATTCAGTCATGTGTTTAGAGTTTTTTTTCGAGAAAATCGCATTTGAATTTTGAATTTCATAACAATTTAGTAATTTGCTTGTATATATTTTCTTGTTTCAACGTTGCGAATGAGTACTAAATATTTGCATAAATATTACTCATAAGCTACGTTGAAACAAGAAAATACAAGCAAATTACTAAATTATTATGAAATTCAAAATTCAAACAAATGACTGAATATTTTTGTGTGGATAGACTTTTTATAAAATGGCAAATTTCAGAACGGGTTCTGAAATTTTTCCAAACAGAAAAAATTTTATTCGCTAGCCCATACAAAACTATACAAGAATGTAAATTTTTGAGATTGTGGTGCATTCCGTTTTAATTTGATAAATATTTAAACAAGGCAACTCGACACAAATTTGAACATTTTTCCAATATTTGACCATGCCTCTTAAGCCAAGTTTTTGAAAAAATTAAAAACCAAAAACGCAATTTTCTTAGCTCCATATAGGGCTATCCAGACAACCTATTTTAAAATTAACGGTACACTTGTTTTTTTCGCTGGACATTTGGTGTGGAACGCCTCATATTTATAGTTCTTAAGAAAACATTTTTACAGTTTCCAAAAGAACAATTCTATTTTTAGGAATCTCAACTTGTACAAAAAAACAAAAAAAGTTTTTATTCTAATTAAAGATATTTGAGATTTTACTTTAACGTTGTCTTGTTGTCTGTGAAAATTTCGTGTTTTTAAATAAATAAATAGTTTTTGGTTATTTTTTTTTATTTTACGATTTTTTATGCGGTTTTTGGTCTAATTTTTACTCCCTGATTTAAAGTTATGCGATTTTTTAATCCGGAACGAATCATCCATGTAGTGTGAAATTGAAGTCTTTTTTCGTTTATGCGGTTAAGTTTGGAACGCATTTAACGGAAAAAACGACCTGAGTGTATACTAGGGTTTCTATTCGGAAAAAAAATCCCGGGAAAATTTTTTCTCAAAATCCCGGGATTTTTTCTTCGGGAAATTTCGGGAATTTGTCAATAACTTAAAAAAAAAAAATCAGATTAGCTATTTTTAATACAATTTTATATGATTTATTGAAACACAATTAAAACTTGGATTACATTTAAATTATTACGGAAAAATACATACACAGAGAAAAATTAATTTCCAACTGAATATTTCAGTTGTATCAACTTAAAATTCGGTTGCTGCTACTAAATTTCGCTGTGGCATACGAATTTTTTAGTTGTTTCAATTAAAAGACAGTTGTATTAACAAAATTTAGTTGTAACTACCAATATTTAGTTGTTTTAACCTTAATACAAATGCATCAACCGAATTTTTGGTGCAACAACTGAATATCAGTTGGAAATTGGCAAATTTGTTTTCTGTGTGTAGGATACGCTTCAGGTTCCATAAAAGTATTTTAAGCAAACCAGCTTTCTAGCCCAAAATTTTACAAAAGTTAAAATTTTTTTAAAGAAGAATATTTAAATTTAAAGACTGATATTTTTTCACGGATGTCTTGAAACGGTTATTTGAGTAATTTAAACGTTTTTCGAAATGTATCTTTAAAATAAAATCCTGATTCTGATTGGTCAGCATTATACGAACTTTTCAAACACGAAAATTTGAAAAATCATAAAAAACGCCAAGGCAAATACGACAATCCCGATAAGGTCCAATACTTCTACAAAAATTAGATTTTTGTGAATTTTCTACTTTTAAAAAAAGTAAAGAAAACTATTTTACAAAAGAAGACATGTGAGGGTGTTTAAAAAAAATGCGGCCATACTTTGAAAATAACACGGGTTGACAAAATTTAAACTTTTTCATTTGCCTGACCTTTACAACTAATTTATATGGATTTTAGTGTGCTGATTCCGAATCTGTTATCCACTTGTTTCCATCAGCTCGCGTTCGCGAGCAAATCGCTGTCAAAAATTTTGCTTGGCTATAATTTCCAAAAAAAATTTTAGTGCCTCAGTTTTAAACACGAACTTAACTATATTGGATGCCAGGATTTCAAATCTGGTATTAGGTTTTTTCTGACAGCTTTAGTTTTCGAGTTATTAAAAAGGGCATATATATTCAGACAAAATTAAAGAGGTCATAAATTTAAAAATTTTATTTTAGCGATATCTCTAAAACTAAAGATATCTCAACAAAAGTAAGAGCATTTTGGAATCAGCATATCCAACATACCTAACATCGTCATTCACTTTTTGGATGTAAGACAAGTGTTGGTAAATATAGACTCACAAACATGCTAAAAACAGCCTATTTTCAAAGTTTCCTTAGGCTATATGTCGAAAAGTAGAGCTGACTCAAAAAAACGGTAGCGGGGAAAAAAAAGTGTTGCCCTGTGTAATATTTGATTTATGATAATATTCTAAATTTGTTGTAATAAAAAAATTACCGAGAATTCCCGAGATCAATTTTTTTAAAACGCTTTCCCGGTAATTGAAAAAGTCCGGGAATTTAGAAACCCTAGTGTATACGTTCAAAAAGTTACTCTTAATCGTGCATTATACTTTGAGTTCCATTATAAATCACTAAAAAAAAACCGAAAAAAATGTTTTCTTTAAAATGCTTTATATTAAGCAAAATTTACCAAATTTACTACGGTTGTTGGGAGGCCAAAATAGATTTTTCTTGATTATTTTTACCATTATAAGTTCTTGAAAGTGCATTGTTTTTAATTTTTGGCTATTACTTGAAATATTTTTTAACGATCTACTATATATTGAATAATCCACCCTCAAAATGCTATTGCCTTTAAACATGTCTCATTTAAAAGGTCTTTGCAATAGACCTTTCTAACGATATAAATTTTGTCCCCATCGGATGACAGATACTTAATAAATTTTAAATTTTTATTCCGAACTTTGACAATAAAATCCCAGAGTCCCGAGATTTTGCTCAATATTTTTGTTACAAGTTTTTCAATAATCCTAAAGTTTGATAACTGGGCGCCATACACTGGACCGAAAATCGAAAGTCCCATTCAAAAGCTAAAACTAATCATTCAAACTCATTGAAATTTGTGTCCAACATGTATTTTTAGTCGCTGAGTTTATGTGTGCTCTCAAATTTTTTAAATATGTAATGGTATACGAGATACTGGGTTAAAATTTTTTGATTTTTGGGTTTTTTCAGTTTTTATATAATTTTTCATAGAAGACGTGCAATTTATTTTTATTTATTTATAATAATATGATAACGGGGACTTGTAATAGCAAAATTCACAAAACGAAAAGGTTATATAAATTATTAATATCATCTGTCTTAATAATCTGACTAAGATCTTTTAAAAATTCCGCTAATAATACACTGAGAAAAATTACTCCGAAATTTTAACCGTTAAATATTTCGGCGGGGTTTAAGAAAATGGGTATAAAGCTAATATGGAAATTAAAGAGGACGTAAACCACCATGGTTTACTGTTCATACTTTTTTGAAAGAGCTTAGGCTATTTTTATTTTTTCCTAACCAAAATATTTAGTTTTTTTCAGTATAGAATTTTTATACATATTTGTAATGATATTAAGTTTTTTTTTTTGGTTTAGCTTTTGGTTTCGAAGCAGTACTAAAAGAAAATTATGAAGGTATGCCTTAAATGAACGCGAATGTTGCAAAATTACAAAAAAAACATCGAAATTTTTGATTTTTTTTAATTTTTTTTGTCAAATTCGGAGTCAGAGGCCCCTTAAACATATTAAAAGACTTAGGGCGGATTTTACAGTCCAAACTAAGTTCTAACTTAAGTGAAATCTTAGTTAAAATTTATTTAAGTATTTTTTATTACTTAAGTTAAATTCCATTTTACGGTTTGTACTTAAGTTAAAAAGAAAATATATCAAAAATATGGTAACATAAGTTATTTATTTGACAATTCAAAACGAAAAATAAAATAATAATAAACAAAAATACACAAAGCAAAAATTGAAATAACTAAAAATCACACAAATGCGGTTCTTTCCGTTAAAATCTACCGCCGTGGGTCTTGTTGGAACTAAAATAATCAAGAATGCGGCTAAGGTCATCATTGAAAAATATTCCACCCGATTTGAACACCAACAAACGCCTCCGTGAAAAGGTTGCTGATGTGTCCACCAAAAATTTGAGGAATAAGATTGCCGATTATGTTACGCACTTTAAAGGCCATCTCCATTACTCTCAAGTTCAAGGTATTTCCATCATTTGCGCGATATTTCCATCAAAACAAAAAAAGATTAAATAAATAAACATGTATAAGAAATTTAAGAGTGGCGGAGATGGCTCATCAAGTGCGTAACATAACCGGCAATCTTATCTAAGAGACATTTACAACGTTACATATGCAAACAGACTGACGGAGAGTCGATCCGTATACATAAATGTAGGTCTAGGACTAATAAATATTTCGGGTAGTTACAAACATCATTACATAACGGTTGTTACAAACATCATTACATTAGGTTAAATTCACACAATTGCTTTTCTATTAAAATCTTCCGCCGTAGGTCTTGTTAGAATCATCAAAAAATACTTCGCCCGCTTGACTTCGGATTTGCACACCAACAATTCGCGACCTTGGGACAACAAGGTTCTAACTGACATTTTTTTCAAAAATGAGTTATATATCGCATCGCACTAAAGCGACTACGCTCTTTCGATTGGCGTTCTCAGTTTTTCTCTATCTCTTACAGCTTCTGAGATATTCAATTCAACAAGGTTCTATCTACGTGTTTTTGGTTTGAGATTCAGTTAACAAGGTTCTAACTGGCTGATAGAACCTTGTTTACCAAAAAAGCCAATATTGTTTTGCAGATAGAACCATGTGGACACTTCAATTGGAAACAGAACCATGTTCCACAGATTTAAAATTGCATATTGCACAAATACACTTAACAAAAAAACTTGTTAAATGATAAGAAAAGCTTTTATTTTTTTTTCTACCTCCTATTTTACGAGAATTCCTATTAAAAATTGCCAACAAATTTTGTAATTTTCACGCTTTTTACCAATAAAATTGTAAATTTACAACTTTTTGACGCGATAAAACTTAAAAGGAATTCTCGCGACTTAACTAGATTTTTTGCTGCATCCTTTTTTACGAGAATTCGTTGCAAAAATTACGAGATTTTTGTTTTCATTAAAAAATTACTAGAAATCCTTGTGAACAATAATTTTTTCTTGTAAATTTAAAATTTTTTCGTAAATTTTGGTTGCGGATAACTAACGTTTTAGCAATAAAAATGTAAATTTCGATCACACAAAACACAAGTTAAGACAGGATAACGAGACAAATTAACACAGGATAATTTAACATGTTTTTTTTTTTTTTAATCTTGTAAAGTTACCAAAAAATTCTCGTAAAATGATTGTTTGCTACGAGTACCTCCTATTTTAAGAGAGTTTCTAGTAAAAATTACAATTTTATTGGTAATAAGCTTGTAAAATTACAAACAATTTGTAAGGTTTTCACCAATAAAATTGTAAATTTACAACTTTTTGACGCGATAAAAATTACAAGGACTTCTCGTAACTTAACTAAGTTTTAACACCTCCTATTTTACGAGAATTGGTAGTAAAAATTACGAGCATTTTTGTAATTCTACAAGTTTTACACCAATAAAATTGGAAATTGACATTTTTTTGATGCGATAATGCAAGGAATTCTCGTGCCTTAACTAAATTTTTTTTGTAAAATTACCTAGGAAATTTGTACATTTACGAAAAAATTGTAAAATTACAAAAAAAAAAATTATATATCGACAAAATTTTTTTTGTTAAAAAACAAGGAAAACTGTAAGATATTTGTAAAATGGGATTACGGGACTTTTTTTAGTAATTTAACAAGTTTTTTTTTTGAGTTTAGAACCAACTGTAAAGAGAAATATGTGTTTAAAGTCACATGAGCACAGTATTGTCTTAAAACTTATTGAAAATAAAGAGTTCCCCCCCTAGTGGCTTAGCTTGGAGCTTTTACGACTCCCAAAAAATAGTTTTAACACACTCGAGAAGAAAAATAATGTAACTGGGGTAGCTAAAAGATGCGATTAGGAATTAAAATCCGCAAAACGAATTCCTGAAGCAAGGTTTTTAAAGTAAAAACACGTGAAATAAAAGGCTTTTAATAAAACTTCAGTTACTCCAACGGCAGCACTGGCGGAAGAAGTGTGAACAATATAGCATCAGCCTTCCAAAAAAACTGTCGAAAAAGTATTCCAAGAAAATAATATAAATATAAAAACTGTTAAGATGGAGCGATTCTGGTGGTACTAAAAATCAAAAATTCCATTATGGCCCTAGCAATGGAGTATTTTATTAAAACTCATGCCGATGATGAAAGCATTACAATGAAATACATTCCCAGGACTACAAACTGACGGTTCTCTTCCCCTTATATACCCCCCCCCCCCAAATAACGTGTGACTTTATTTTTCCTGCTCTACAAAATAAAAAAAATATTATGAAGATTACAGGCGGATTTTTTTTTTGATTAAAAAATTTTGTATTATTTTATATAAATTCAAATAACACAAGGTTCTATCTGCAAAAAAATATGTTTAACAGAAACACAAGGTTCTATTTGGCAGTTAGAACCATGTTGTCCAAATTCATGTGCCTTATCGTTGAGCAACAGAGTTCTATCTGCTTTTTGAGACTCAAATTGTGCAAAAACTAATATAGTAGCGCGAATATTTTCAAATACATAATTAAATTTAAGGACTAGTTTCAAATTATTCAAAAACCGCTTTTAAATTTAGTCAAAACTGACTTAGTAAAGCGATTAACAATATTCAACCTTAGTTTTCTCAATAGTAGTGTTGGTGCAAATAGAACCTTGTTGTTCCAAGGTCGCGAATTGGGCCATCTCCGCCTATTTCAAATTCCTTATAAATTTTTATTTATTTAATTTCCTTTGCATTAATGCAAATATCACGAAATTTGATGGAAATACATGGAATTTAAGAGCTTCGAAGACGGCCTATCAAATGGATAACATAACCGGCAATTTTATTCCTCAAAGCTTTGGTGAATACAGCAACCTTTTCACTAACACGTTTGTTGGTGTGCAAATTCAATATTTAGCGACCGGGGTATTTTTCAACGATTAATTTAGCCTAGTTCTTGATTTTTTTGAACGGATATTGTGTGAGATTTTGTTTTTTAATTTTTATTTTATGTTTTTATTATTATTTGATTTTTATTTTGTATTTTTTTTTTTGAATTGTCAAATCTAAATAAATTACTTAAGTAAAACTTAAGTTATGGTAATTGATGACTTAAGTTTTACTTAAGTGTTTTTTGTAAAATAGTTTTTTGGATTTAAGTAATTTCTTAGTTTAAGTCGCTACTTAGTGCTGACTGTAAAATCCGCCCTTAATAATTAAAAAAAAAAACAATTATAAAATGACTGGGTGCTTACTCTACACGATTCACTGTGCGCCACAGGATAAATTTGTATGTTTTCGCTCAAATCGTGTTTTTATGAAAGTTTGTTTTACTCTTAATTTAAAGGTTAATAATGACAAATTTAAACATATTTTTATTTTTTTTTTTACGATAATCACGTGATTTATGCGGAAATCTTATATGTATGGCAAAACTGAAATTTCGTGTGTTTTTTAAGCATTTGTTTCAGCGCCATCTGTTATTATTCTCTGAAATTGCTTTAATCTGAATGCCGAAGAACGAAGAACATATCGAGGGCCTATATTCAAAACCCTCTATCTTCCATTTTCACGAAAATGACTTCTTGATGGCAAAATATTCAGTAAAACAGCCCTCATCTATGGTGTAAAATTCAGAACAAAAATATTTTTTTTTGCTATTTTATTTGCATTTTTGGTTTTCTCTATCTCTTACACAATTAATTTTTCTAAATGCAAAACCCTCTATCTTTTCAAATAATTAATTTATAAATATTTTTTTGGAATAATTTCATCATGCATTACATGTTTTCATACTAATTTTTGCATGCTGAACATGAATTGTCAACAAAATTCCAGAATCAAGATTTTGGTCCACTGATGCTAATTTTTTCTCCAAATTCTTGTTTGATTTTTTTGAAAAATAAGGCTAAAAATTTGGATGTCTTGTGAACATCATGAAACAAAAATTTTAATCTTAAAAATCGCGATGCTGTCCACAGCATCTGTGGACCAAAATCGCGTTTTTAATTTTGTTACTGTTTTTTACATAACATACTCAACAGTTTGTCAACTTTTGAGTTGAATTCGGTAAAAAAATATTTTTTGTCTCTAAAATTAGCACCTGTGGACCAAAACCGCGATTTTGGAATTTTTTATAAACCGTTATCATTAATAAATCACGTTAAAAATTTACCGATGTCGTAAATGAAATCATAATTCATTTTTATTAAAATGCAAAACCCTCTATCTGATAATTTTCATTCATGTACTTAATATTTTTGAGAAACAAAACCCTCTATCTATCCTCTAAAATCCCCAATAGTGGAAAATTTTAAAAACGAATTATATGTGAGATTCAGTAGTTGATTTAAAAAAATATTGTAGAATATCGAATTTTAATTACTCTAACAATACGCGAAATAAACAGTTTTTTGGCTCTCCTGAAAAGTTGTGTTTTTTAAGATAGAGGGTTTTGAATATAGGCCCTCGATATCCAATATTTTATTTCGTTCACTTGTTTGTTCTTTATAAAGCCCTCTCTCTATCCAAATACACTTTTTGAGTTATCTTAATGTTCCTAGTTTCTTGCATGTAACATATAAAAAAACAAACTAATAGTACTCTCAACTGCGTTCTGTAGAGTAACTACAAATATGTATGCTAGAAACAGAGCCTAGAAAAAGTTTTCTCTTTAAAGGAAAAGAAAAAAAAAAAACTAAATTGGCAAAAAGCGAAAAGTCGTCAACATTATATTCATGCGACGGAAAATTTCCCTATGGTGTTGTAATTTAAATAATGTTTTAAATTTCTAAACACGATTATTTTGGTTTATTTAAAGTTTAAAAAATTGTTCGGTAAGATTAAATGAAATTGAAAAACAAAAAATTAAATAAAACAAATTTTACATAGAATTAAATTATAAAAAAAAGATTTTGGATTTTAAATAAACAGGGGTTCCTGTAGAGCAATGGTTCCCAACCTTTGATTCTCGCCCCACTGGGGGGCAATTTGAAGGTTCCAGGGGGGCAACGAGCAAATTTTCAAGATTTTTTTTAGTCAAATTCACCACAAAAACTATTTTTTTTATCTAAATTAACTACAAAAATTTTGATAATTGTTAAAAATTTTAACTAAAAACTTAGTTTAAATGCTTGTTTTACAAAACCTTCATAAGCAGTAGTAATTTTTCATTAGAAACAAAAATTAGAAAAATTTATTAAATTTTTCTTTTGTGTGGGGGGGACAAGGCAATTTTTGTAACTTAAAAGTGGGGCGTGACGTAAAAAAGGTTGGGAACCATTGCTGTAGAGTAAAATTTTGTTATTTATTTTCACTAGATTATTTCTAGTCAAAGTTTCTAGTTTTGGTTTTATTAAAGAGTTAATATTTTTCGTATTACAAATCGTTTATTTTTTGTTTTAATGATTGTTTGGCGATATTGCCCTTTTATCGCCAAGACGAATTGTTATCGCCGGCAATACGAATTCGATAATTGCCGCAATAAAATTTATCGTCTCAGCAATATATTTGGCGAATCGGTGTCGCGAAATTAGTTTTTTTGTATTTTCTTAAATTTTGACACTGAAGTTTTTTAAATATTTTCAAAAACTGAGTATGTTTTAATTGTATTTATTTATAGGTCACAAAACAGTTAACATCGAAATCATATCTTCTCAATTTCGCGACACCGATGTTATTAAGAATTTTATAAAACTACGCGTAAAATTCCACATGTATTTTTTATACCCTCCACTCTAGTGATAGAGGGTATATATAAGTTTGTCATTCCGTTTGTAACACCTCGAAATATTGGTCCAGGACCCCATAAAGTATATATATTTATGATCCTCGATCGATTTTAAGTCGATCTAGCGATGTCCGTCCGTCCGTCCGTCCGTCCGTCTGTCTGTCTGTCTGTCCGTCCGTAGAAAACACGCTAACTTTTGAAAGACTTTACAGAGGCTACTGAAGTTTGGCATATATGTTTGTCATTTACCTGGTCAGGTTGGTATTGCAATCCAGCCAAATCGGTCCAGTGGTTCAAAAGTTATGAGCAAAAGAGTAAATTTCGGCAAGGGTGTTTCGTGAATTTACGAGATAAAAAACACGATAACTTTCGAAACACAATAATGAGACTACTGAAGCTTGGCATGTATTTTTGCCGTTCCCCGGGCCTGTATGGTATTAAATTTCAGCTCAATCGGTCCAGTGGTTTAAAAGTTATAAGCAAAACCCTGAATTTCAGATTAGTTTCATCTAAAATGCCACTTGTTTTAACAAGTCTTAAAAGCATTGGTGGTAACTTAACAATGCTTTTTAAACTTGTTTAATTTTAAAGCAATGCTTTTTAAACTTGTTTAGTTTGAAAAGCATTGGTAACTTAAAATATACACTCGTAAAAAATTTTACACTCAAAAAAAATTTTACACTCAAAAAAAAATTTACATTAAAAAAAAATTTTACACTCAAAAAAAAAATTAACCCAAAAAAAATTTTGTTTTTTTTTTGTACAAAAATGACAATATTTTGTGTACATACGTACGTGCATTCACTCAGAAGTATTTTTACAGTAAAAAAAACATTACACTCGAAAAAAATTTTACACTCAAAAAAAAAAAAAATTGTAATTCTGTTTTTTTTTTTTAAATGACAAAAAGAGTTTTTTACTCAAAATAAAATATTTCTAAACAAAATTGTTAATTTTTTTACGTTAAAAAATGTACTACCCTTTAAAAAAATGCATTGTGGAGGGTATTCATAGATTCGGCAAAGTCGAATTTAACTTTTCTACTTGTTTTTTTTGTATTTTAAATATAACAAAAAAACTTGGCTTTGTCTTTAGGACAATGTCAGTAGTGACTCAACTGTTAGAAGTCAGCAAGTAAATACATTTTACTATAGATAACTTAATGACATAATTTTTTCGGAGCTCCCTATGTTCTATAAATGTACTAACGTGTCATATTAGTTGTCTTATCGATTTGGAAAAATAATGCCGTTAATGACTCTTTCTTTAAATATGCTGACAATTATGTAGCAAATCCAACCCATCTAAAAATATTTTTTCCAATGTAAAATTGATGTAATTTTGTATAAACCTTGAAATTCTATTAATTTTCTTTGAAATTAAAAAAATTAAATTGATTTAGTTTAAAACAACAAAAAAAAAAAAAATAAATAAAAAATCCGCGACCTCGTATTGAACCAAGGTAAAAAAATCTTCAACACGTAAGCTGCCGAACCTGCTAGACAACTTGGCTAACCAAAACTTAAAATTGTTTGTAATAAAATATATTTTGAAATCTAAATTTCAAATTTGTAGAAGTGTTCCAAAAACAAAATAAATTGAGTATATCGTCGCCCTATTTGTAAAGGGCTCTTACAATATTTTTTTTTTGTAAATGATATTTTTTTTGGTCTAAATAATATTAAAAAACATATCGTAGCTGCTCCGTCGTGAATTAGTATGTGACATTTTTGGATTGCACAGCTCAACAAGAAAATGCGTATTGGATTCTGGTTAGTGATTTGGATAGTATCTGTTGCGCTGATTCCAAATCCGGAGCCCAAATTTGTCTATCACATCAGGATTTTGAGTAATTCGCGGTTAAAGTGCATTTTTGACCCTTTTTAAAAGCTTATAAAATCAGATCCTGACATGCAAATGACTTGGTATCAAGCTCATTCGAAAGCCTGTAATTTTCTCTTAAAGATAAGATAAAATTTTCTTAAAATTTAATTTTATAAAATGGTAAAAAAATCATTAGCAAAAAACCTTCCATTTTTTAAATATTTACACACAGAAAATAGATTCAGTTGTTGCAACTGAATTGTTTGCAAACTGAATTTTTGCGGTTGCACCAACTATCACAATAATCAGTTGCCTCTACTGCCAATTCAGTTGTCTCTACCGGTAAATATCTATTATAAGAACCGAATATTTTTATGTTTAAATTGACATTGGTTAGAGTGATCGAATTTTAAAAGCGTTATATAGTTGTACCAATCAATATTTTTTTAAACTGTTTCTAATGAAATAAAATTTTTAATATTTGTTTCAAGCAATTTTATTAATTTATTTGATTGTAAAAATTTTATAAATTAAAAAGTGAAATAAATACATGCAATAGAAAAAATAAATTACAACTGATAATTATCTTAGAAAAAATTTAAAATCTAAGAATTTTTCTAAAAAAAAATTGTTTCAGAATCTATGAGCAAAAATAACTCGAATTCAAAATATATCTCTTAAGAAAAAATGTCAATGAAAAAATAGAAAAAATATCTCAGACTTCTAGAATTTTTTAAAAAAAAAAAATTTCTCAGAATCTGTAAAAAAATAAAATTCTGAATTTTTCCCCATAAAAAAAGTATCAGATTCGGAAAAAAGTCTTAGGTTCTGAGAATTTTTTCCGACAGAAAAAGTCTCAGATTTTGAGCGATTTTTCTTACAGAAAAAGTCTCAGATTTTGAGTCATTTTTCCTATAGAAAATGTCTCCGATCCAGAGAATAGTTTTGGGTGAACCTTTGTTAATTTCAATATTCTGGCATTTATTAACCTTAAATTTGTTACCACTCTCTGGACATTTTGGCTCAAAATTGATTTTATTGTCGACTTCTTGGTAAAACATCATCTTTAGCATCTGCATTAAAGTTGCGTGTGCAAATATCTAAAATAAGATTTATTAATTTCAATTGTTTGTATTTCGGCAGTGGTATCAACTTACCGTCAAAATTTTTAACATTTTTTACGGAATTTTACATGAGTTTTATTTTACTTTCAACTAATTACTATTCTATTTTTTTTTTACGTTTTAATTTTGTAATCGAAATGAAATCCTAACGACCAATTATTAGTTAAGAACACCAATACAAATTTATAATTTAGTAAAACTTTTCAAAAATAAAAAATTATTGAAAATTTGGTTAAGTTAACCAACATTTTCAGTTGTGGGTACTATTACCTAATGTTTTTGGAATTTATTAATTTAAACAAATGATTATTGGTCGAGAGGGAAAATAAAGACTAAAAGAATCGGTTGTACTTACTAAATATTTTTCAAAAACTTTATTCGTTTTTAGTTTGGGTATATTTACCAAATTATTAGTTGTTGATACATCCATTCGGTCACGATTGATAACACAGTGCAACACCCAAAATCGGAATGGGATGAAACCAAAAGCAAATGAAAGTTGACATATTCCATAACAAACCCCTCGAGGCTTTTTTATAGTTCAGAGCTAGATTTTGTTTTACACGCATTTGAAGTTAGTGCACTTTTATTATAATTATAATAATAAATGCTTGAAAACTGTATTAGTGGCGAATGATTAATATTGTAATTGCCTTTAAATAACAATCATACGCAACGGTGTACAGTGTTTTATTTTAATAATTTGGCTATTCAGTAAATAGGTACTAGACCGATTGCAGCAAAATTCATACCAGTCGTAGCTGAAGTAATTTTGAGCTTAAGTTTGGAAACTGGACCCTACATGTCCAATATGGGCACCACCAGGGGCCTTTAAAGTAAGACATATTTAGTACACAAAAACTTTAAATGCTTTAAAATCACCAACTTTAAATGCGTGTAAAATAAAATCTAGCTCTGACCTAAAAAAAATGCCTTGAGGGTTTTGTTGTTGAAAACGTCAGCTCTCATTTGCTTTTGGTTTCACCCCATTCCGATTCCGAAAGTTCGATTTTGTATCACTGTGTAATTAATAATTACTGCTGTTATTTATTTGGTATGGTGATACAAAATTTACAATAACAACTAAAAATTAATAAGATTTATCAAAATTCCGTTTTCATAATGGAATTCCAACTAAACATTTTTCTGTGTGTAGTTTATTTACACAGTTTTTTTAACAAATTTCCATACAAATTCATACGTAAATTTTAGATTTAAAGCACTTGTTGCTAATGATTTTTTTACTATTTTAGAAAATTAAATTTCAAGAAGATTTGATCTTGTCTGGAAGAGAAAATTACACACTTTCGAATGAGCTTAATACCAAGTCATTTGCATGTCAGGATCTTATTTTATAGGCGTTCAAAAATGGTCAAAATTGGCATTTTTTGACACTTTAACCGCGATTTTTTCAAAATTGTGACGTGATAGAAAAATTTGAGTGACCGTTTTGGAATTGGGGCACCAAACCCTATCAACTTTTTTTGGTTTTATCGAAAACGCAGCGACAAACCTCAGATTTGTAGAGCGGTGTAATTTGTGCAAAACAAATCCTTAAACTTCAATAGTCGAGTTTTTAAAAAACCTTTAACAAAAAAAAAAAAAAATTGGAGATTTGAAAATAGTATTAAAAAATTCTGACCATTTTAGCATTTTTTCAAAGCAAGTTGGCAAAACGTAATATGAAAAATATTTATCTTCTTATTGTTAGTACATTGGGACTTGAAGAATAAAAAAAAAATTGTTATAGTAGATAATTTCAATAAATTTCAAATATGAGGCACGACACACGTTAGATGTCTGGGGAAGTTGTAATAACTTGGCTGATTTTTAACCGATTTTAGTTTTAATAGCCTTATTCGAGAAACATTTTACTCCAAATCACAATTCTGTTACCATTTGAATTCAAACTTAACTCAAAATATTGAAAAAATTGAGAAAATTGATAAAAAGTCATATTTTCCCCTTTATAACTCGATTTTTAAACTTCAAGGCCGATGCGGCAAGTCTTACCCATATACGATTTTCCTAAAATTTTGTGAGACATGTTTTTACACCCAAATGCACAATTCTTGGTGGCCCTTTAGATTTTCCCAATTTGTTTACAGTTTTTAGTATCCTTCAAAAACTTCTTCGTAATAAATTTTCAGATTTTTTTGATGACCCGTTTAAAAGATATCGAATTTTTAAAAATTGGTAGTTTGTTCCTTTACTCAAACTTCTTTTACTCATAACTTCTTCAATAGTAGTCCAAATTAAATTTTTTTTTAATTATTGTTTTTTTACGTACTTTCTCTAGTTTGCTCTATTATGCCATTTTTAAGTTTTAAAATTTAAATCTCATTTTAAAAAATGTATGTACTCTTTAATTTTTTTGAAATTTTTTGTGTAAAACTTCTATCGATTCTACAAATTGTTTGCCCAGTAGGATCGTGGATAACGAATATTACTATTTTTTTAAATTTTTTGAAAACATTTTATTGTAATTTTCCAATCTAAAAATCATTTCTACTGCTCCAATAGTGTGTCATAGGCGGGTCATTTCCAAGACCGACCCCCATTAATTTTTACGTCTAAACATTTCTTCGGAACAAACTAATACCCTATCTCCAATTGCTAAGGGAGCTCCCACACAAAACTTATTTTTTTTTTAAATTTGCTCCAACCGCTCTAACAATAAAATGTATGATTGACCCACAATATTTTATTCCAAACATTTTCTCTGAACACACATATCCTCTATCTTTAACTGTTTAGACGGTCCCCATACAATTTTTTTTATTTTTTGTAAATTTGTTTTATTTAATCAGCTCCTACCGGTCCAATGGTGCGTGCGAGATGGGTCATTAGTGAGACCCACCGCCATTTATTTTTACCCTCCAATGTTTTTGTAAAACTTACTTACGCCCTATCTCCACTCCCTAAGCCGGCTTCCATACAAATAACAGTTGAAGCTAATTTTAAAAAATATAATTTTGAATGAAAGCCCACTTAGGGTGTGGAGATTGGGCATCGGTATGTTTTACAAAAATGTTGGAGGGTAAAAAAAAATGGGGGTCGGTCTCACTAATGACCCCTCTCGGACGCACCATTGGACCGTTAGAAGCTGATTAAATAAAACAAATTTACAAAAAATAAAAAAAACAAGTAAAAAAGTTAAATTCGGCCGTGCCGAATTTTAAATACCCTCCACCTGTATCCCAGTATTTATAAATTACTTTAAATAACTGTTATTACATTACAGTACTTTTTTGTTAGTTGTTAAAAAAACGACTCAAAATAACTAACAGAAATAGTTGTTTAATATTTTTCATACAAAAACAACTGACTTTGCAGTTGAAAACAACTTACTACTGTAAAATATACAAACAACTAACATGTAGTTACTTACATAATTTTCTGAGTGAACTTAATTCAATTTCATTTTATGAGGACAATTGCGAAAAAAACGCTTTCCGCTCCAATTTGTTAACATTCAGCAAAACAAAAAAAAAAAAACGAAACGTTAACTTCCATAAATTTCTCAATTTAATTTAGCATCGTTTGGAATAGTTTTGTAAAATATTACACATTTTCGATAAAATATTGATAAAATTAGCTTATTAAGGTACCTACAGACGACGCAATATTATGCACAATATTTTTGACGTTTCCAACAATTGGCATACATAAAAATACTGAAATCGATTTGATTTGTAAAAATAATATTTATAAAATTTATTCTTAATGAATAAAACTTAATTAAAAAAAAAATAATTAACTTATTTTATTTAAAATTTTTAAATTAAAAAAATTAATGGTGTTTTCTTTTCTGAACAAAAAAATGTCCATTGTTTAGATGTGTACTTTAAATGTTGACATGGCCCTGAAACGATGTAGCATTTTTTAAACTCAGAAAAGAACACAAAAATGCAGTTTTGTACACAAATTGCCTTGATTTGCTGTTTCAATTGATGTGTTTTATGCTTATATTGCTAGCAGCTCAGGTTCGAATCCTGGTGATGGCCATCACATATTTTTTTAATTTTTTTTTGCTTTTAAATTATTTTTTTAATTATTTAAACTTAAAAAAAAAAAACAAATTTAGTAGATTTTATATGAAAATTTACTTATTTTTTTTAAAAAAAATTATTAAATTATTTAAAAAAAAACATTATTAAATAAAAAATAATACGTAATTGAATGAAAAAAATACCAGAATAAAAAAAAAAAAAATGTTGGCCACACCGGGATTTGAACCCAGGACCTTCAGTGTCACATGCAACGACACATCCTCTGCACCACAACAGCACCAGTTGATTATAACACAGCAATGCTTAACATAGCTGATATACCCAGTGGAGGTTTAAAAAAATATTCCTAGTTTTTTATAGGGATCATACTAACAAAATTAACCGTTACTAACAGGGTTGCCAGAAATCGTCAATAGGCAGAAATCGTCTGTCCGTTTGTAAGAATTGGACGCAAAATAGAAATATATTGAATGTGTTTGATATTGATCTTATCCAAGAAATTATCAAAAAAAAAAAAAAAAAACAATCAAAACACAAATAAAGAGTTAATGGTATAAAAAAATACAATTTTTTTCCAAAAATTATTTCATTTACCCAATGACAAAGAATACAAAAGATTGTTAGACTGAATATAAATTATTAAGGTGATTTTGATGAATTGTAATTTTTTAAACAATATTAAGCTAAATAAAAAAAAAAAACAAAAAAAAAAAAAACAAGTAGAAAAATTAAATTCGACTTGGTCGAATCTATGAATACCCTCCACAATGTTATCTGATAGTAATTTTCTAAAAAAAAATTCAAAAAATTGCATTACAAATTTTTTATTAGAAATATGTATATTATTTTGAGTCAAATTTTCTTTTAATCAATCAAATTTTTTTGAGTGTAAAATTTTTTGACTGTCAACATTTTTTTGAGTCTGCCATTTCATTAAAAAAAAAATAATAATGTGTACATTTTTTTTTTGAGTGTAACATTTTTTTTTGAGTGTAAATATTTTTTTAGTGTACAATTTCTTTGAGTAACAAATTTGTAAAATATTTTTGTTGTTTTATACCAATATGTAATACAAACAAGTGAGTGTTAAATTCGGCCGTGCCGAATCTGTTATACCCTCCAACATGCAAATAAATAAAAAAAAAAATTGCAGGGGCGTTTTATTTTTTTTTGGGGGGGGGGGTCGGTAGTGGTAATTGGGGGGGGGGGGGGGGGGGGCATTTCTTCTCGAATATGTATTTAAAAATTCATTCGTATACTTTTTGCTGTAAAAAAATACAAGTTTATTTAAAAAAAAAATATTTCTCGCCCATAAAAGGGGGGGGGCGGACCGAAAAAACGACAGTTTTTAATTCTGTGGGTCCAAATGCAGGATTTTGAACTTCTTGTAGCATAAAAATGTTGCATTTGTTAAACAAAAACAAAGAAAATCATGTAAAAATATGGTATTTTTCAGAGGTTGGTTTAGTTCCTCAAGGGGGAACTTTTTTCCCCCTGGACCGATTTTGCTCCTTTACGAACTTAACCTGCCTAGGAACATTAGACATATTCGTGCCCAATGTCGGGAGTCTAGCTCTTTTATTTTGGACTGCATCGTGTTAACTACAGACGGACAGACGGACAGACGGACAGACGGACGGACAGACGGACGGACGGACGGACGGACATCGCTAGAATGTCTTAGAATCGATCACTGATCATAAATATATATACTTTATGGGGTCCTAGACCGATATTTTGATGCGTTACACACGGAATGACAAAGTGAGTATACCCTCATACTGTAGTTGGAGGGTATAAAAATAACTATTTCACATATTTTCCTTGTTTATATTACCATCCTCTTCTTTAAAAACCAAAAACAAATTAACATTCAATCATACACATACTTTATTTGATATTTTCCCGTTACATACAGTTACACTTACAATAACAAACAATAACAAATATTTACTTGTCTAACAACTAAACTGCACCCCACGAGTCGTGGGCCACGACAAGAAAACAAACAACAACAAGTTTTACAAAACTGGTATTTCACCATGCTTTTAAAACTTGTTTAACGAGTTTTCAACAGTTTAAGGTGAAACAAATCTGAAATTCAGTGCTTTGCTTATAACTTTTGAACCACTGAACCGATTTTGCTGAAATTCAAAACCAAACAGCCTTGGGGAACGAAAAATATATATGCTGAGCTTCAGCCCCCTCAGAATTGTCTTTCGAAAGTTATAGTGGCTTTAATCTTGTAAATTCGAAAAATACCCTTGCCGAAATTTACTATTTTGCTCATAACTTTTGAACCACTGGACCGATTTTGCTGGATTGCAATACCAACCTGACCCGGTAAATGGAGAACATATATGTCAAACTTCAGGAGCCTCCGTAAAGTCTTTCAAAAGTTAGCGTGTTTTCAACGGACAGACAGACAGACGGACGGACGGACGGACGGACGGACGGACGGACGGACGGACATCGCTAGATCGACTTAAAATCGATCAAGGATCATGAATATATATACTTTATGGGGTCCTATACCAATATTTCGATGTGTTACAAACGGAATGACAAACTTATATATACCCTCTATCACTAGAGTGGAGGGTATAAAAAAAAAAAAATTTGATCCCGACCATGACTCGAACCTGTGACCATATGAATGATAAGCCAACAGTGCTTCCATCATACCACAGACTGTTTCTGAATGTGTTAGAAATTTAACGACTATCTTAAAAGAGATAAACAAAACCGAGCAAATTACAACAAACCCCTTTGCTGCTGTGTGTAAAATAAGTTTTGTTGAATATACCATAGGGTTGCCAGACGTCCCGCATTTGGCGGGATTGTCCGCTTTTCATAACCGATTCCCGCGTCCCGCGCGGTATTCCATATTTCCGATTTTTTTTGCATTTTTTTTAACAACAACTATTTTTTATTTTAAAAGCCAACGTTTTTGAAAGGCTTATTTGTAAGCTTTTGTAAAATTGTCTTTACCTTACCGCCCAAATGATGTGGATTTAGAACATTTTTAAGGAAAAAATAAAGGCCTATTCACACCTGAGGTAAAATCTCGGTCGAATAAGATTTCGATAATATGGTCTGCATCATTTTATACACAACCATATGATCGAAATCTTGTTCGAACGAGATTTCACCTCATGTGTTGGGTATAACAAAAAGTTTGCAATCTTAGTGTTTGATAAAAAAACTATTTTTCAAAAAATGTTCGCCGAAAGTTGTACAATATAGAGTTCAATCCGGGAAAAATATTTAAAAAATTTCCATGGAGTAATTCTGGTCTAGTGTTATATCTTCAAAATGGAAATGTGTGTACTAAAATTTACTTTAGCTAAATTAGTCTCTAAAGCATCGCGAAAAAAAATGTTTTTGAAAAACGAAAACATTTTTTATATTTCAAAATACACTAGAGGCTAGTAGTCTCTATTTAAAACAATAAAACTCGACAATATGCTGCTAAATTTTTCGGTTTTGTTCATAAAAATATTTTTGTCCCGCGAAAATTTTTAAAATCCCGCCATTTTTGTAATTTTTGGAAGTCTGTCCCGCATTTTCGAAATAAAATTCTGGCAACCCTAATATACCATATTTTTTCCACCAAAATTCAATTTCGCTTTAAAAGAACAACTAAACGACATTTAATTAATAATTAACAGCACATTTGTATATTTGCAAAAACTGAGAAAAATCAATGACTCCATAAATATAATGAAGGGTATAGATTTAGGTGATTTAAATAAAATTATAATGATAAACAATATTAACAAACAAAAAAAAAAAAAAAAAGATCTTGAGTCCTAACATGACTCGAACCCGGGACTCCCTGTATGAAAAACTAACACTCTAGCCATCATACCACGGACTGATTTAATGTTTTACAATTTAGCGGGTATGTTAAAAGAACGAGAACCAAAACAGATAAATAAAAAAAAGCATTTAAGTAAACTAGAGCAATAACTCTTAAAACATAAAATATTAACAACATTTTTCAAATGTATTTAAATATGTTTATTAAAGGCCAAGATAAATCATCTTCTAAATGTGCCAATTTTGATCCAAATTTGCTCATATTTTCTATATAGGCCACAAAGACCATATTTACACTCCATGTTAAAATTTGTTAACATACGTTAATCAGAAGCCGAGTTATAGTATTTTACATGCTAGGTTTGTATGGGGGTGTCACACCCCTTTTTTCTATTCCGCCCAAATTTTACATAGAGATCAGACATCCTAAAATATAATTTTATACCAAATTTCATATGAATCTGTTTAACAGAAGCCGAGTTATAGCATTTTGCATGCTAGGCTAATGTGGGAGGTGCCACACCCCTTTGTCCAATTCTTCCAAAATTTTACACAGACATTGTACATGGTATAATATTATTCTGTACCAAATTTCATTTGAATCTGTAAAGCAGAAGCTGTGTAAACGCATTTTGTATTTTCAAAGTTTTAGAGGTGTCGTTAAACTTTCACTCATAACTTTTGATCGGTTGGGCCGATTTCGCTCAAATGCAATACCAAACTTCTCGGGAGAACTTCCAATAAATATGTTAAGTTTCAGTCATCTCTGTGCAATATTCTGTCCGCTACAGCATTTTCCACAGACAGACAGACAGACAGACAGACGGACAGACGGACAGACGGACAGACGGACAGACGGACAGACGGACATCGCTAGAATGTCTTAAAATCGATCGGGCATCATGAATATATATACTTTATGGGGTCCCAGACCGATATTTCGATGAGTTACAAACGGAATGACAAACTTATATATACCCTCTATCACTAAGTGGAGGGTATAAAAAAATTATGGGGACAGCCTTAATAGTTAAAGATAGAGGGTAGGTGTGCTCAGAGAAAATGTTTGGAATAAAAAAATATTGTGGGTTGGTTATACATTTGATTGCTCTAAGGGCACTTTAAGGGCAGTTAGAGCGGTTGTAGCAAATTTTAAAAAATGTCGTTTTGTGTGGGAGCCCCCTTAGAAATTGGAGATATTGTATTGGTTTTTTCCCAATAAATGTTAGGACGTAAAAATTAATGAGGGTCGGTCTTTGAAATGACTCCTCTATGACGCACCATTGGAGCAGTGGAAATGATTTTAAGATTGGAAAATTACAATAAATTTTTTTAAAAAAATTAAAAAAAAAACTAATAATCGTTATCCTTCGATCCTACTGGTCAAAAAATTTGAAGAATCGATAGGAGTTTTATACAAAAAAAATTCAAAAAAATCAAAAAGTACATAGATTTTCAAAAATGAGATTGAAATTTTAAAACTTAAAAATCGCATACTAGAGCACTTTTAAGAATTTTTTGTATATTTTTTTAAAAGTACGTTAAAAACAAAAATTTTGATAAAAAAAAAAAAATTTTATTTGGACCATTATTGAAGACGTTATGAGTAAAAGAAATTTGAGTAAAGAAACAAACTACAAATTTTTAAAAATTCGATATCTTTTGAAAAAGTCATCAAAAAAATCTGAAAATTTACTACAAGGGAGTTTTCGAAGGGTACTAACAACTGTAAGCAAGTTGGTAAAATCTAAAAAAAAAAAATATTATTCAAAGTGTCCGATTTGACATGGAATGCCCCATAAACTTTATATTGTTCTAGACCAATATTTTGAGGTGTTACAAACGGAATGACAGGGAGGGTATAAAAAAAATTCTGAGCAACGGCCCTTAAAATTTGTTTTCGAAGTCAATTTTTAAACTGAAAGCCTTTTCACACCAAACTTAACTTTTTTTGTTGTTAATAAACTTACCAAGTAAAATAATAACACAGTGATACAAAATCAAACTCTATGAATGGGAGTGGCACAAAACCAAAAGCAAAGTTGACATCTTAAATAACATTCAGCGCTAGATTAGTGAATAGCCAAATTATTAGAAAAAGTCCACTGTGCATCGTTGCGTATAATTGTTATTTAAAGGCAATTACAAAATTAATCATACGCCTAATACAGTTTTCAAGGAATTACAGTTCAACCCGGTTATAACGAACTCCGAGGGACCAGTAAAAATAGTTCGTTATAAGGGAAGCTCGCTATAAGCTAAAAAAATATATCCAACTTTATTTTATTTAATGTTTTTTTCCTAAAAAAACTACTTTAAAAAAATAAAATTTTATTAAAACTACAATATAAACCAAAAAAAAAAAAAAGTATTTTGTGTGAAAATTGATGCTAAAACATCGGGACTTTAGAATTAGTTTGTTATAACCGAGATTCGTTATAACCGACTTCGTTATAACCGAGTTTGACTGTATTATTATAATTATAATAAAAGTTCACCAACTTCAAATGGTTGTAAAAAAATCTAGCTCTGAACCAATAAAAATGCCTTTAGGGTTTTGTTATGGAATATGTCAATCTTTCATTTGCTTTTAGTTTCATCCCATTCCGAATTTTGTTGTTGCACTGTGTAATTAGAAAAAATTATGTTTGTATGAAAAACCCCAGCGGCACGGGTTAAAATTATCTGATTTGGCTAAAATTTGGGTTATTAGACCAAAAGGAACCATAATTTGCCCTGCAATCGACAAAATTTGAAACATGTTATTATTCGTGCACCCTTAAAATATGTGTATACAAAATCGTATTGACTACATTCTGCATAAAATAAGCAATGAAAATAAAACCACAGTACACTGAAAAAAATAACCTTCCTGATATAAATGAAGCGGATTCATTATTTTGTTTTCATTACTTAAATGAAGGAATTCACAAGCTGATTGAAATTTCATGCATGTTATGAACAAATTTTATGAAACTTGTTTCATTGGATTTCATAATTTCATTAAAAAATATCATAAGATTTTTTAGAACTAAATACAACTTTGCGTTGCGAATAAGAGAAAGAAAACAGAACAAAAACATGCGACGTTTTATTACACCACGCGTGTTTAGTCTAATTGTAATTTTTACATGTGTGTTAACTTTTTTCTAATAAAATAAAATAATTTTATATTTTTTTGCTTTGTTATTGAAACTTGTGTGTGTGTTATGCTGGTTATATCTAATTGAAATTACAAGTGAAAAGTTCCGTATAAGTGTTTCTTTTGACTTTTTCTTATAAAATATAATATAATTTGCAACAGAAAAATAGTTTTTTAAATCATTAAAATTTTATGATGAAATGTAGGGTAGTTTGTGTTGTTCCATTGCTTCGTTGTTGCTACGTTTTGGCAGCACGTGTTTTTAAAGTCATCGCGTTTTTGTCTTTTATAGTTTACCTTATATGGCAATTCAGACCAATTTAAGTTTGGAGTAAAATTTTGTTGTGTGTAAAAACAAGGTGAAACCCATAAAAAGTGTGCAATTAAGGGTCATTTCACAGACTCAATTCCGTTCGGAAGTGGAATAAGTGGTTCACTCGAAAAACGCAAAGCAAATACTTTTTTTCGGAATGAAACCACTGTTAGCAATTCAATTCCACTTTGATTTTTGAAAGTGATTTCATTCCGAAAAAAAAAATTTGTTTTGCGTTTTACTAGTAACAACTTTTTTTCAAATCCGATCGGAATTGAGTCTGTGACATGCCCCTAAATAAAATTTCAGTGATGGTTACAGTGATGGTAACATGTGACTTACCAAAATTGTTATTAATGCAAATTTTCACTTATGGGTGTATGATACATGCTGTTTTTAGGTAACTTGTTCCTAACTTGATTAGGGGCTTTCTATGGAAATTTTGATAACTTTAACCAATATGAATTTATCGTAATTCCCATATCAAAACCTTAATAAAGTAAGCAACTAGTTACTTGTAAAAAGCAATTATCATACGCTCATTACCAACTACTATTCCACATTTAATCAATTGATATTTTCAAACATTTTATGAAAAACTTCATAAAACGTTTCAAACAAGTGCTACTAATATTTTCATTATTTATATGCAAGTTTTCATTGAAAGGAACTTTAATGACACCAGTTTCATTAATCAAACGAAACCTGTCTACGGTTGAAAACGTGAGTCATTTTTCATTAAGGTTAAGTCAATTTTCATTAATTTCACGGAGCTATTTTTTTCAGTGTAGGCTTGAGAAAAAAATTACAAATCGTATTTAAGTCACATCTAATACTGATTTGTTATTTATAAATCTTAAACAAACCACATTAAAAGATTATTCATGACAAAATAAAGGTACAAAAGTCACTCGTCATCATTATCATCATTTCATCATCATTATTATCATCATCTTTACAAATAAAAATAAAAAAGCAACATTATTAATGTCATTATGTGCGTAATAATATCTATACACGTGTATTGTAATACATACATATATTTAAAATACACTATGTTGAAAAAATATACGAAAAAATAAAAATCATAATAAAATTAAAACCGCGTAGTAAAATTTTACCAATATCAAGGAAGCATTCTTTATAATTCAAAATACATTCTGTAGTCCTGAAAAGCTTAGGCCCAAAACAAAGAAAAACAAAATGTAATTAACAAAAAAAATCATGTAATTTTCGTGGCAAAAAAGTTGTAAATTTACAGTTTTATTAGTAAAAAAGCTTGTAAAATTACAAAAAAGCTAACAGTATTATTAAAAATTCTCATATAATAAGAGGTAGCTAAAAATAAAACTACACTTTACTAGAAAAAATCTCGTAATCCTAATTTACCAATATATGTCAGTTTCCTTGTTTTTCAACAAAAAATGTTCGATAATTTTACAATCCTTTTTTAATTTTACAAATTTCCAAGATAACTTTACAAAAAAAAATCTAGGGAATTCATGAGAATTCCTTTTAAGTGTTATTGTACCAAAAAAGTGATACATTAACAAATTATTGGTAAAAAGTTTGTACAATTAAAAAAAAATGTTTTTAGTATTTTTCGTAAATATAAGGTAGCAAAAAACCTATAAGTTACGAGAATTCCCTGTAAATTTTATCGCGTCAAAAAAGTTGCAAATTTACAATTTTATTGGTAAAAAGATTGTAAAATTATTAGGAATTCTCGTCAAGCAGGAAGTATCACAACTAAAAATAATAAGCCTTTCTTGTCATTTTACATTTTTTTGGAGTGTAGATATGCGGTAGATAAGAACTACTCCGGGAAGTAGTTGGAAGCTGTTTAAAAAGTAGAATGAATTTCTATATATTATAATAGCGTGGGATTTTGTTGCCGTAAATACAGAAAAATTTTATAATGATAATAAATGACCCATTTTTGGAACTTTTCGCTATGTTTATATATCGTCACCTGAGAATTGGTTTGCTCCATAGGATGGGGTTTTTGCCATCCTATAGAGCAAACCAATTCAAAGGTGACGATATGTCTTAATCCTTTACAACACTTACAATAAAATACCAAATACATTAGTTGATATAATAAATACAACGTCAACTTTAAGACGGTCTTATGTTATTAAAAAAAACATTGATTTATTAATTTGAGGGGGAAAAAAAATTGAGTAAACAAAACTTTGAGTCAAAAACTAAATGAAAAAATTTTGTAAAAATATGAACAAATATGTATTAATGAAACAAAAAATTACTAAAAAATTAATTAATAAACAAATTTTAGTAAAAAAAAATTTAAGTAAAAACAAAATTAAAATAAAAAAAACAAATGAAAACATTTTCATTTGAATTCGTTCCCAGTTAAATTCCATTTTGTTCCATGTTCTACCATTTGGTTACCTGCTCCATTCAATTTCGTTCAATGTGGTGTTCATTCCTTTTCGGATAGTATCCGTTAAAGAACAAAAGAGTTTCTAGGTATAAGATCATGAAATTAAAAATAATCATTTTGCCCCTTATTTTGTTGAAGAAAGAAAAGTACCCCTTTAACTCCTTAGGAATCAGAATTAAAAAAAAAAATCTTTTGGGAATGTTTTTTTTTCGCTCCGGTCCTAAATTCCAAATTTCAAGTTTCCAGTACCATTATTTCAGATAATATGAAAAGTACCAAAATGCTCGTTTTTACTCCCTAAGAATCGAAATTTCAAAAAAGTACTTATTACAGATTTTTTTTCTGTTGTTGGATTCTACATTCCTAATTTAAGTTTTTATGACCTCTATTTAAGAAAATATAAACAGTACCAAAAAGTATTTTTTTGGGGGACTTTTTTCCGTTAGAGGATGCTACATTAAATTTAAGAATATATAATTCCCTTTTTGAATTAATTTCTTTAAGAATTAGAATTTCCAAAAGTTATTTTTTGGGAATATTTTATTTCGCTACACTCCAAATTTTTTATCATAATTATTTCAGAAAATATAAAAGGTACCATAGTACTCGTTTTATCCCCTTAGATCGGAATCGGAATTTCCAAAAAGTACATTTTTCATAGGTTTTTTCAGTTGTTGGGTCATACATTCCTAATATTAACTTTTTATGACCTTTATTTATGCATGGGATGCTACATTCGTACACACAGAAAACAAATTTGCCAATTGCCAACTGAAAGTCAGTTAATGTAACTAAAATTAGGTTGAATCACTCATATATAGGCTGTCGCAATTTAATATCGGTAGTCACAACTGAATAACGTTGATATAACTGACTTTTAGTTGAAGCAATCATAAAATATATTAGTCACAGCATATTTAAGTAGCAACAACCAAATTTGGAGTTGCTTCAACTGAAAAATTCAGTTGGCAATTTATTTTTCTGTGTGTAATTTCAAGCTAATAAAACCATTATTTTAGTATATGTATATAAAAAGTACCAAAATAACTTTTTTACCCGTTATACCTCCATAATATCATTATTTCAAAAAACCCAGCCTTAGTGGATCTATATTCCTGGAGATACAGCTACATCTCAAATTTCAAATCTCTAGCTTCATTGGTTTGCGAAACTATAAAAAGTACTAACGTACCTGTTTTTGCACATTTTTCCCCATTAGAATCAACACTTCCAAAACCCAAGCCTTAGGGGACCTGTTTTCCGGGAGGTGCATTTATATTCCAAATTTCAAGTCTCCTAGCTTCAGTGGTTTGTGGAAATATAAATAGTACCAAAATAAATTTTTTACCCCTATTCCCTAGAATCAACATTTCCAAAAACACAGCCTTAAAGGATCTATATTTCTGGAGGCGCACCTACATTCCAAATTTCAAGTCCCCATTTCGTTCCCTGTTTTATTCCATTTAATTCCCTGTTCCATTCCGATTAGTCCTATGTGGCTTTCATTCCGTTCCGAATATGCGCTTGCATGCGCTAAAAAACCAAAAATTCTTTGCCTTTTTTAGAAATCTTTTTTCGCTAGATGACCATGCATTCCAAAATTAATGTTTCCAGTACCATTATTTCAGGAATTATAATAAGTACCAAAATACACTTTTTTTACCCACCCTTAGAATCGGAATTTCAAAAAAGTACTTTTTCCGAATTTGTCCCGTTGTTGGAACTAATATTTTAATATTTTTTTGTAAGACCTTAATTTGAAAAAATTTAGAAAGTACCAAAGTACATTTTTTTACAACTTTTCACCCTAAGGAGTCCAAATTTCCAGAAAGTACTTTTTGGGAATGTTTTTATGTTACAGGATCTTCCATTCCAATTGTCAAATTAATAGGATTTTTTTAGAAAAAATAAAAAGTACCAAAGTGCTCGCTTTTTACCCCCTTAGAATCGGTATTTTGAAAAAGTACTTTTTCGGTTTTTTTTTCGTTGTTGGAAAAAACATTGCAAATTTTAATTTTTTTGTAAGACTTAAATTTCAAAAAACAAAAAAGGTACCAAAGTACAATTTTTTACCCCCTTTACCCTTAGGAATCCGAATTTCCAGAAAGTTATTTTTTTGGGAATGTTTTTCCGTTAGAGGATCCTTCATTCTAATTTTTGAATTAATAGGATTATTTTTTTCAGAAAAAATAAAAAGTACCAAAGTAATCGCTTTTTTATCCTTAGAATCGGAACTTCGAAAAAGTACGTTTTCTGAATTTTTTCCGTTGTTGGAACCACCATTGCAAATTTTAATATTTTTGTAGGTACTTAATTTCAAAAAATATAAAAAGTACCAAAGTACCATTTTTTCCCCTTTTTACCGTTAGAAATCCGAATTTCCAGAAAGTCCTTTTTTTGGGAATGTTTTTCCGTTATAGGATCCTATATTTCGAATTTCAAATTAATTGAATTTTTTTCAGAAATAATTAAAAAGTACCAAAGTACTCGCTTTTTCCCTTTTTCAACGTTTTAACCCCTTTAAATCAACATTTCCAAAAAATATTGGGGGTCGGTCATACATTTGAGACACTCTTGAGAAAGTTATATCGGTAGGAGCAATTTTTATAAAAATTTTGTTTTCGTATGAAAGCCATCTTAGGCAGTTTATATAGGGCTAAGTTATGTTTGGAAAAAATGCTAGGGTGAAAAGATTTCACAATTTAACTTGTTTTTGCCGATTCCGGTGCAGTTGTTGTGCTTTTTGTGAATTTGTTCACCTACATTCCCAACACAAAAAAGCTTACAACTGTCCCGGAGTCAACATTAATTTTCCCTCCCTTACATTTTTTCCAAACATACCTTAGCCCTAACTCCACTCCCTAAGGGGGCTTTACTATACGGATTATACCGATAAAAATGATCCTACCTCAAATGTATGACCGACCCCCAATAGTTTTTCAACTCCAAAGTTTTTTCAGAACATACCTAAAATTTATCTTCAACCATTAAGGGGGTTACCAGACAATGCATTTTATTTTTTACAACTTTTTTTTTTAAACCCGCTTAAAGGTGGCCCCCTAGAGGGGTAAAAATTGGAAACGACCATTATAATTTTTTACCCACCAACATTTTTCTAGGGGGGTTTTCATGCAATGGGCAATTTCTCATGAAATGGACAATATCTAATGGAATGGACGAAAATATTTTTTAGCGTAATTATGCTTTTTAATTAAATTTTGTTCATTTGACCACTGTTCACTATTCATAATCATGATTTTGTCGTGCCTTTAAAAGTATTTGTTTTCCCCATTTAATTTAATAACCTTTCTCATCTTTTGCATTTTTTACTAGCTTCATGAGTTGTTTTAAAGTCTTAATACTTTTTTAACATAGGGTAGGTATACAAAAAAATGTTGTATCCCATCTACGCGATGTTACTGTTGCTTTATTTAAATTGTTTCCAAAACAACCTCCCCATATGTAACCTTTAATACAAACTAAGTTTTTGTATGTTTTTTATACCCTCCAACCACAGTATGGGGGTATACTCACTTTGTCATTCCGTTTGTAACGCATAAAAATATCGGTCGGGGACCCCATAAAGTATATATATTATTGATCTATGATCGATTCTAAGTCGTTCTATGAATGTCCGTCCGTCCGTCCGTCCGTCCGTCCGTCCGTCCGTCCGTCTGTATAAAACACGATTCAGTCCAAAATAAAAGAGCTAGACCCCTGAAAATTGGCAAGAATATGTCTAATGTTCATAGGCCAGTTAAGTTCGGAAATGGGCAAAATCGGGCCAGGGGGAAAAAGTTCCCCCTTAACGAACTAAAAAAACCTCTTAAAAAAACGACATTTTTACATCTTTTTTGCCATTTTTGTTAAACAAATGAACCCTTTTTATGTCAGAAAGGGTTTAAACTCCTGCACTTAGACCCAGGGGTCTGGAAATTTTAGTTTTTTTCTGTCCGTCCCCTTTTGTGGGCGTTGTTTTAAAAAATCATTAAAATAATGAGAAAATGGTATTACTAAATTGCAAAAAGCATAATAAATAAATTAGTTAACATTTATCGCGATGGTGAAAGTATCCCCCACTCCCACCGAGCCCCCCCACAAAAAAAAACGACCCTAGATTTTTTATATGTTTTAACATGTTGGAGGGTATCATAGATTCGGCATAGCCGAATTTAACACTCTCACTTGTTTTTTTTGTAAATATTAACATTAGACTACAAATTCATTTTTTTAAGGGATGATCACTGTCACCTGAGTATTCTCAAACGAAAATTGCTTCGAGTTTTTAAAGAACAAAATCTGTTGTTTTTTCTAAATAAAGTTGACTTAATATAGTACCTGTGTCATAATTAACCCATGAAATGTAGAAAAAAGTTACACAGAAAAAATTTGAAACGAATTTCAATCAACAAAAACGCGGATTCAATCAATTTTTTGATTGAAATTCCTCCAATAAAAAAAAATTGTTATACCAATCATCAAATTGTAGGTGATTGATTGAAAATGTTTTTAATCAAACATTTTTTTCGATTTTGATCAAAAGATTGATAAATTTTTTATTTATAGTCAATCAATATAATGATTGATTTAACCAAGGTTGGCAATCGAAACGAATAACGGTATCGATATCGGTATTGGTATCGTTTTTTTATTTATTTCGGTATCGGTATCGGTTACGGTATTTGAGTTGAATCGGTTACGGTATTACCGATACCGAAACGTCGATTCCGGTACGTACCGGTATTATCGAAAAAAAACTATACAAATATAAAAAACGCATTAAAACTTAAATTTTTTTTTTTTTTTCAATTTTAATACTAAACACGTATTTACGTATTTATTTTTAGCATTTTTGCTAAAATGCCCTTAAAAATGTGAAAAAAAAAATTAAAATAGCGTTTTTTAGGGGGTCGCCGGTCCACACCTACAAAAGGAGTCGGGCCGAGAAAACTGTAATTTTCTTATCCCCTTGATCAAAGTGCAGGCCTTTGAAGTTTTTCTGACATAAAAATTTGTCAGTTGTTTAACAGTATTTTTGTATGAAAAAGGTGGAATTTCAGATAAATATGGGTACGAATGTTAAGTCTCATCTTTCTGCAATTAAAAAAAATATCCCCACTTGACCTCCGCAATTTATATGTCCATGAAATGCAATGCAAATCAGCACAGAAATTGTTTCAAGCTAAAACGAAGATTTACCATTTTTTTGATTTTCGGCTTTTAATTTTTTTGATTATTTTAAAATTTTTTTAGATTTAATTTTTTATCAAATTCCACTAATTTGAATTATTTTAAAACTACTGATTTTGAAAATAATGAAATAAATTACTAAAACATCAAATAAACAAATCTAAACATTAAAATTGCATAAAAAGTTGAAATGCAGGCTTTTCTGGGATAACGGCACATTGAAAATTTGTTTGACAAGATTTAAAAAAAAAAAAATTTAGTCTTGGTCCAAAATGGGTTAAGAAAAGTAAAAAAAATATGTAAAAAAAATATGTAGAAAAGTTAAATTCGACTTAGCCGAATCCATGAATACCCTCCACAGTGCCCTTTAACCCATTCCTGCCTAATGGGTAATTAAATACCCAAAAAAGTATTTATACTTAAAAAAATTTAGCGCGGGCTAGATGGAAGATATCGGGCTAATTCTTTTTTCATAAAAAAGAGAAGAGATTGGGCTAAATGTGAACGTTTAACAAGATTTTTTTTTGTTTTGTTTAACTTTTGTTTTTCACTGACAAAAATTGAAGATTTTTCTTAATCGAAAATACTCAGGAAAAGTGAACCTAAAACGTGATGCGGGGGGGTAAGGACAATTTTGGTTTTCACGAAAATTTATTGGAGTTATTTTGACACCCAATAGAAACTTTTTAGACACCTTTCAGCTCAAACAAAAAATAAAAGTAAAAAATTACACGGTCTAATACCCATGTCATATCTCAGGTCGGAGCTGAGGTAAATTTTTTTTAATTTTTTCTAGCAACTTCTGTGGTCTTCCAGGTGCACATATCAAAATTTCTTCAAAATCGTACGAGCCGATCTATGGGCAGGCAGTAATGGGTTAAGTGATAGTTTTCTATTTTTTGTTTTGAGAAAAAAACTTTTTTTAGTAATTTTTATCCGAGTGTAAGTTTTTTTTTGTGATTAATTGTAAAAATATTTGTCAGCGACAAAAATACTTTGTAAAATATTTTTCTGACTCTTCAATGTTTTTAAAGCTGGTTTAACGGGTTTTTTTAACATGTGAACTAAAGGTGAAACCAATTTGAAATTCACGGTTTTGCTAATCATTTTTGAACCACGATGTCCTTGGGCAACCACATCGCGGATTAAATAAAAATCTCCAAAAAGCTAAACTATACTAAGGGGTTCAGAAAGTTTCCATTGATAGTCCAAATAACTCCAAAAAAAATTTCGTGAAAATCAATAATTTTCCTCTGCTCCCGCATAGCGGTTGAAGTATGATTTTTTTGGAAATTTTTACTTAATCCACGATGTGGGTGCCCAAAGATTTTTTGATTTTTATGAGATTTCGGGGAGGCATTTGGAGTACGATTTTTTATTTACAAAAACCAAAAAAATTAAAAATTTTCAATTAATTTTTTTTTGTAAAAAAACATGGTTTTTTAGGAAAAACCGTTTCAATACCGGTATGTACCGGTACCGAAGGAAAAGGTTTTTGGATACCGGTATCCGATACCAAAACTGAGTTTCGGTATTGGTATTGGTACCGGTATTCAATTTAAAGGGTTTTGAAACGGATAACGGTATTGAAAAGGTATCGATTGCCAACATTGGATTTAACAAATGAATTGTAGGCTTATGACAAAATTATCAAAAAATTCATATTTTTTGCTTTCCAATATGTTGCCAACAATAAAAAAAGTAAAACCCGATTATTTTATATTTTTTTAATTAATCTATTTAAATAAATTAAAGCGAAAAAAAAAATCTGGTATGTTGAAAATTTGTAATTCGACAGTTTAAGAAATTATTAAAAATTTTAATCAAAACATTGATTGACTTATTTGAATTTTGTTGATCAATAGATTTAATTGAAAATTGTTATCCAATAATTTTTTGTGTGTATGGGCTTATTCAATACTAGCGTGCGCAGGGTATTTTGTTGCCCGTAAATACAGAAAAATTTCATAATGATAATAAATGACCCATATTTGGAACTTTTCGCTAAGTAATCTTTATATATCTCTTAATCCTTTACAAAAACTGTGCTTATGATGATCACAACATTTACCATAAATACCAAATACATCAGTTGATAAAATAACCATTTCGTCAACTTTAAGACGGTCTTATGTTATCAAAAAAAAAAAAAAACATTGATTTATTAATTTGAGCAAAAAACAATTGAGTAAATAAAACTTTGAGTCAAAAATTGAATGAACAAATTTTGTAAAAATATGAACAAATATGTATGAATGAAAAAAAAAAAAAAAAAAATACTGAAAAATTAATTGATAAAAAAATTTTAGTACAAAAAAATTTTAGTAAAAAAAAATTGAAAACATTTTCAATTGAATTCGTTTCCAGTTTCATTCCATTTCGTTCCATGTTCTATTCAATTTGGTTCCCTGTTCCATTCAATTTTGTTCAATGTGGTGTTCATTCCTTTCCGAATAGTATCCGTTAAAGAACAAAAGAGTTTCTATGGATCAGATCATTAAAAATAATAATTTTACCCTTATTTTGTTTCAAAAAATTTATAAAGTACCCCTTTAACTCCTTAGGAATCAGAATTTGAAAAAAAAAATCTTTTGCGAATGTTTTTTTTTCGCTAGACGATCCTACGTTCCAAATTTCAAGTTTCCAGTACCATTATTTCAGATAATATGAAAAGTACCAAAGAGCTCGTTTTTACTCCCTTAGAATCGAAATTTCGAAAAAGTACTTTTTACAGATTTTTTTTCTCTTGTTGGATCCTAAATTCCTAATTTTAAGTTTTTATGACCTCTATTTAAGAAAATATATACAGTACCAAGAAAAAATTTTTAGGGGGATTTTTTCCCGTTAGAGGAAAATTTCAAGTTAGGCTCATTATTTAAGAATATATAATTCCCTTTTTTATTAATTTCCTTAGGAATCAGAATTTCCAAAAGTTTTTCTTTTGGGAATATTTTATTTCGCTAGACAATCTTACATTCCAAATTTCCATCATAATTATTTCAGAAAAAAAAGGTACCATAGTACTCGATTTTATCCCCTTAGATCGGAATCGGAATTTCCAAAAAAGTATATTTTTCATAGTTTTTTCTCTCATTGGACCCTACATTCCTTTTTAAGTTCTTATGACCCTTATTCAAGCATGGGATGCTACAACCAAAATTTCAAGCTAATAAAACCATTATTTAAGTATATATAAAAAGTATCAAAATACCTTTTTTACCCGTTTTACCCCCATAGATTAGATTTAGATTTAGATTAGAATAACTTTATTGAGTATATAAAAAACAAATAAAGCAGTAAAAGGCGTATTTACAAGCACCTCACTCCTGCTATGGGTTTGACATACATACTTGAAGAATATTTGTCAATAAACGAAATATCTGCCATTGTTAAAGCACGACACGCTGCCTCTAAGAAAATGTATGTTTAATAGTAACACTTCTTCTATCTGCAATTTATGTAACATGGGCGAAGATGAAAATTTGTTACACTTTATGGGAACATGCCCGATACTTAGAGAATTTAGGGTTCGCTTTTTCGGAAAAAATAATTTTGATCAAAATACGCTAATAAGTTTATTAAACGGAACATGCGACGGTTGTAACTGGAAAAACCTAGCAAATTTTATAATAAATGCCTTAAGTTACCGAAAATTTTTGCTTACAGAATATGAAGCTTAAAACTTATCAAACACTGAAATATTGTTTAAACACATTTGTAATTATATAGGCTGACGACACTATGTCAATGCCTTTTACTGCTTTATTTGTTTTTTATATACTCAATAAAGTTATTCTAATCTAAACCCCCATAGATATATATTCCAAATTTCAAGTCTCTAGCTTCAGTGGATTGTGGAAATATAAAAAGTACCAAAATACCCTATTCCATAGATTCCTATTCCTATTCCCTAGAATCAACATTTCCAAAAACTCAGCCTTAAACGAATCAATATTTTGGGAGGCGTACCTACATTCCAAATTTCAAATCCCCATTCCGTTCCCTGTTTTATTCCATTTGATTCCCTGTTCCAATCCGATTAGTCCTATGTGGCTTTCATTCCGTTCCGAATATGCGCTTACATACGCTAAAAAAACAGAAAATTCTTTGCCTTCATTAGAAATCTTTTTTCGCTAAATGACCATGCATTCCAAATTTAAAGTTTCTAGGACCATTATTTCAGGAATTATAATAAGTAGCAAAATACACTTTTTTACCCCCCTTAGAATCGGAATTTCGAAAAAATACTTTTTCAGAATTTTTCCCGTTGTTGGAACTAACATTGTAATATTTTTTTTGTAGTACATACCTTAATTTCAAAAAATTTAGAAAGTACCAAAGTACAAATTTTTACCACTTTTAACCCATAGGATTCCGAATTTCCAGAAAGTACTTTTTTTGGGAATGTTTTTCCGTTAGAGGATCCTACATTCCAATTTTCAAATTAAATGGGATTTTTTGTAGAAAAAATAAAAAGTACCAAAGTACTCGCTTTTTTACCCCCCTTAGAATCGGAATTTCGAAAAAGTATGTTTTCAGAATTTTTTCCGTTGTTGGAACCACCATTGCAATTTTAATATTTTTGTAGGACCTTAATTTCAAAAAATTTAAAAAGTACCAAAGTACCATTTTTTACCCCTTTTTACCCTTAGGAACCCGAATTTCCAGAAAGTACTTTTTTTTCGTTATTTCAAAAGTATGTTTTTTCGTTATTTCAAATTTCAAATTAATTCGATTTTTTTTCAGAAAAAATGAAAAGTACCAAAGTAGTCGCTTTTCCCCCTTTTTTAACCCTTCGTTTTTGCCCCTTAAAATCAACATTTCCAAGAACCCAGCCTTAGCGGATATGTATTCCTGGAGGTGAAACTACAATCCAAATTTCAAGACTCTAGCTTCAGTGGTTTGGGTGAGATGATGCGTGATTAGTATGTCAGTCAGTCAGTCAGTGAGACAGTCACGTAACTACTTTATATATATTGAAGATGAAGGTGGATGAAGGTATAAAAAGTACCAAACTTCCATTTTTACCACTTTTTACCCTTAGGAGTCTGAATTTCCAGAAAGTACTTTTTTGGGGGAATGTTTTTCCGTTAGAGGATCCTACATTCCAATTTTCAAATTAATAGAATTTTTTTTTTTCAGAAAAAATAAAAAGTACCAAAGTGCTCGCTTTTTACCCCATTAGAATCGGTATTTCTTAAAAGTACTTTTTCAGAATTTTTTTCGTTGTTGGAAACAACATTACAAATTTAAATTTTTTTTGTAGGACTTTAATTTCAAAAAATATAAAAAGTACCAAAGTACAATTTTTTACCCCTTTTTACCCTTAGGAATCCGAATTTCCAGAAAGTACTTTTTTTTGGGAATGTTTTCCCGTTAGAGGATCCTACATTCCAATTTTCGAATTAATAGGATTTTTTTTTAGAAAAAATAAAAAGTACCAAAGTACTCGCTTTTTTACCCCCCTTGGAATCGGAAATTCGGAAAAGTACGTTTTCAGAATTTTTTCAGTTGTTGGAACCACCATTGCAAATTTTAATATTTTTGTAGGACCTTAATTTCAAAAATTTTAAAAAGTACCAAAGTACAATTTTTTACCCCTTTTTACCATTAGGAACCCGAATTTCCAGAAAGTACTTTTTTTTCGTTATTTCAAAAGTATGTTTTTTCGTTATTTCAAATTTCAAATTAATTTGATTTTTTTTCAGAAAAAATAAAAAGTACCAAAGTAGTCGCTTTTTCCCCTTTTTCAACCCTTCGTTTTTACCCCTTAAAATCAACATTTCCAAGAACCCAGCCTTAGCGGATATGTATTCCGGGAGGTGAAACTACAATCCAAATTTCAAGACTCTAGCTTAAGTGGTTTGGGCTGTGGGATGATGCGTGATTAGTATGTCAGTCAGTCATCAGTCAGTCAGTCACGTAACTACTTTATATATATAGATTACTTTTATCTTAATATCTAGGGTCTATTTAGCATGACTCTTTCCAAAAGCGCAAATTTGGTAAACTATGCGAGGTATTGTTCTCGAGTGCCGTTCATTTCCTTATTAAAAATGTTGAGTTTTAAATACATACGCAGTTAATAATTTTTTAAATTTTTCTTATAAAATATGGTTTGTTTTTTTTTTTTTTTTTACATCGGTATGGTAAGAAAATCGTTAAAAATTTTGGCTGTATGTTTTTATATAACGTGTAATTCACATTTCTTCTTCTTACAATTCGACATCAGACTTTATGCTTTATGACTAACGATTGCAATTTAAATGGAATAACTCACTTGTAGTGTTTGGTTTTTGTGCTAAAAACTCTTGACAATAATCTTTTGAGACATGTTTTAATTTTTCTTGAGTATATTAATTTAAAATCGCGAATATCGCTAATATTTCAATTCAGCGTTATTGTTAAAAAAAGTGTAAAATCTGAGCAGAGTGCTATTATTTATTTATCATTATTAAAAATACATTCTGGTTACAAAGTTGTAATGTTTATCTAACTAAAGGAATCAAGTAAGATTATTATACTTACATCCGTTTTCCATTAATCAGAAAATTTGAAACATATAATTCTAAAAAATATTTTAGAATATTTAATGTGTATCTCCAAACGGGTTAATGTTTTCTTTTCATAGATATGTTTTGATGGGTTTTAAATTTTATCTATTAAAGAAATTGTTATATTATGAAATATTATAACAACGTATGAAACTAGTAAGTATAACATATTAAAGGAACAGCAATTATGACAGTGATTTATGAGATTATGTCAATTATTCTTTAAATTAATTAATCATGTGTCATTTATAGTTATAAAAAAAATATATAGTATATGTTACAGAAACCCAATTAACACTTTCTCTTTTTTCCAGTTCGTTTCAATTTAACTTAAAATCAATAGAACTTTCTAAAAAAGGTACTTTTTATAAAGGGTTCTTTTTATAAAAGGTACTTTTTATAAAAGGTACATTTTATAAAGGGTTCTTTTTATAAAAGGTACTTTTTATAAAAGGTACATTTTATAAAAGTAACTTTTTATAAAAGGTACTTTTTATTATAGGTACTTTTTATAAAAGGTACTTTAGCTAGCTCGTAATTTTTACTAGAATTCTCGTAAAGTAAGAGGTATCAAAAAATCTAGTAAATTCACGAAACCTCTTTGTTAGTTTTATCGGGTCAAAAAAAATTGTAAATTTACAAGCTTATTGGTAAAAAGCTTGTAAAATTACAAAATTATTGGTAAAAAGCTTGTAAAATAACAAATAGGAGGTAGCAAAAAAAATAATTAAGGAATGAACTTATGCAATTGCAATTTAATACAACACAAAAATAACGAAAATTTTTCTTTCAGCTAAATTTTGTTAAGATTACAATATAAGGATCAAACCACACTGATTTTATTCCAAAAAAATTATACCGTATATCTATTAGAGTTGTCAGTCGATTAAGAATAATTCGATTAATCGATCAAACAAAACCCAACTCTTGTTCGAATAATTCAAAAGTGACGATTTTCGAATAACGAATAAATCGATTAATTAATGTCGATTAATCGAACAATTTTTTTTAATTAAAAAATTAAATAAATGCTTAGAATTTGATTTATTCTCATAAATTTTGAAAGATTTTATACAAAATGTAGGAAAGTTAAAATATATTGTAGCCATAGCCCTGGATAGCATATCCATTATAGAATTAGAGGGAGTTATCAAGTTTTTAATAAATAATTTAGAAAAAATTAATAATTCTTTTGCATCACACTTACTAAAACGTATTAAAATAAGAAATATTGAGAGACGTATAAAAGTGTTAAATACGTTAATAATTTTTCTAAATTCTGGAAATTTTCCGAGCAATGAAAGTTTCTTAAAATATTCTCCAAAAAGCGAAACAAAAGAATATGCAAATGAATTATACTCCAGATTATTTTATGTTGAAAGTAATCACAATTATTCGGATAAAAGTATTGAAATAGAGGAAGTTATGAGTAATGAAAATAATAATCTTTTATGCGAGTTTAATAATTCAATTCAAAGTATTAAAAATTCAGAAAATAAAAAGGATTTCAGCGATATATCAGTCGATATGGTATATTTGGAAAAATCTGAAAAAAGAACAGAAAAATTAGATAAACTTTTTTATGCTCTTCTTACTATATCACCTACTTCAACAATTAGCGAAAGAGTGTTTTCAAAATCTAATTTAATAAAAACAAAAACCAAAAATCTTTTGAATGCAAAAAAATTGAGTCAACTTTTATTTTTAAAAGATTATTTCTTAAGAACAACTTAAATTGTCTTATTTGACAAAAATTAAAATCATTTATGATATATTTTGTCTGAATACTTCAAATAATAATTTGTATTTGAATTATTTCTCAACAAGTATTAAAATCGACATCCATTAATTAAAAGTGATCTCAGTTATTCAATTGTTAAGTTTTTTTAACTTTTAACTAGTTTATTTATAAGTTTTGTATGCCTTTTTTTGTTAATACAAATTTTAACTTTCTTATTTTAAGGTTTTTTATATGAATTGTTTATTTTTTTTTTTGTTAATAAAAATATTTTTTAAATTAATTTTTTTATTCGTTATTCTCTTCGATTAATCGAATAAATTTTGATCTTTAATTGTTTGATCGAACGAGGAAAATCAATTATTTGAATTATTCGAACAAAGTTGAAAGTCGAATAATTGACAACTCTAATATCTATCCTTAACAAAATATTATATAAAAATTATTTATCTGCGACCCAGCAAAATAAGTGCGGAGTACTTGTTTTTGGAGTGCTTTAAAACTATAACATATGAATGAAATACAACAAAAATAACAAAAAAACAAAAAAAAAAGGAAAAGGTATTCTTTTCTACTCCATAAAAAGTTGATATTCAGTTCTTAACTTATTACCTTCAGCGACACTCCCATACAAAAGTAAGTAGATATTCAGTAGATAAGAAGTAAGTATTCCGAGTTTTCAAACAAATCCAATCATTGCATTTGTTATAGTTTTAAAGCACTCTACTGGGAAGTACACACAAAAAAAAAATTAAAAAAATTGCGACAGTTTAAGGTTTAACTAAAGGGTGTTTTTTTTACTGTTACCGAACTTTATATTAGAACTAGCTGGCCCGGTCCGCGTTGCTGGCCCAAATATAATATCAGTGTTATATTTCGTCTCGCTTCAAAGAAAAATTTGTGGGCGTGGTTTTAAAACCCCGATTAGGCAGATAATCATCTTCAAATTATATTTTAGAAACTAAAAAAAATTATAAATTTTAAACATCTTAGTATCATTACGAACAATACAAAAATAAATTACGCATATCCTTCTTTCTTATCGTGAGCTATTGTCTTGAGTTCAAAGAAACCTTTATAGTTTTCCCGAATTTTCCATTTTTCTGGCACACTTTTCTCATTTATATTTCCTTAAAAACCTTATTAGAACTATATTTAACATAAAAAATCGGTCCGGTCATAAGTAGTCCATTTACTTAGACAAATGTGGACGTTAACATTTGTGTGGTAAATTAAACTGGTATATACTTATGTTAATAATCAAGGATTTAAAATCATTTGCACCAAGATTAAGCGGAATCTATTAAGAAATATTTTTTTTTATTAGATCGAATTAGAGTAAAAATTAATCTTAGATATATCGAAAAAAGTGGGCGAGGACAATTTTTCTTTCCGAACATTGAAAAAAAGTTTAGTCAAATCGATCCAGCCGTTCTTCGATTTTAGATATATCGAAAAAAGGAGGAGTTAGAGTGGGCGAAATTAATTTATTTTCCAAAAAAAACCAAGACGAACATTAAAAAAAATAAGACGAACGTTTAAAAAAAATAATATCCAAATCGGTCAGTTCTCGAGCGATTACCAACGAACTACATTTGATTCCATTCCATGACTTAAAATATATTTAAAGTGAGCATAAAGGTAGGGTGTACAATTATTCTTTCCTTAAAATTTTTCTGAGGACTATAACCAAATCGGTCTAGCCGTTATAGTTCTTTAAATACATAGAAAAAATTTTACTATCCGTAAAAACCTTTGTTGAATTGTGACGAACAATTTTAACAAAAATTAGTTAAAGTGGGCGTGGTCAATTTCTTTTGGCGTAAAAACCAAAGATGGAATATGATGATGAAAAAAAAATTAGTCAAATCGGTCCAGCCATTCTCAGATTTTAGATAAAGTGAAAAAGTGGGCGTAAAAGTGAGCGTGGTCGATTTGTCTTTCAGTAAAAACTTAGATTGGATTACTACGAACATTTAAAAAAAATTACCTAAATCGGTGCAGCCGTTTTCCGTTTTTAGATAAATCGGAAAAAGTGGGCGTTAAAGTGGGCGGGGTCAATTTTTCTTTACGTAAAAACCTAAGTTGGACTATGACGAACATTTCAAAAAAAAAAAATTGATGCGGTTACCAACGAACGACAATTGATTTGTATTTATATAGATATTTTATTTTTCTATAGAGAAAATTTTAAATATATCGATAAAAAGAGTAGGTGGACAACTTTTCTTACTGTAAACACGTTATTTGAATTTAACCAACTCGGTCCATCCATTCAAAAGTGGGCGTAGAAATGGAAAATTGTTCTTTCCGAAAAACCTTAGTTGGACTATAACGAACATTAAAAACAAAATTAGTCAAATTGATCTAGCCATTCCATGACTTAAAATATATACATATATCGGGAAAAATGAGCGTAAAAGTAGGAGTGAACAATTTTTTTTTTCTTAAAAATCGGTCTATAGTCTTATAGTTCCTTCCATACATAGAAAAAAGTGGGCGAGGTTAATTTTACTATCCGTAAAAACCTTAGTTAAATTATGAGGAAAAATTAGTGGCAGTGGTCAATTTCTTTTTTCGTAAAAACCCAAAGTTGGAATATGATGAATATTCATTAAAAAAAATTATCTAATCGGTCCAGCCCTTCTCAGGTCTTACATAAATTAAAAAAAAAGTGGGCGTAAAAGTGGGCGTGGTCGATTTTTCTTTTAGTAAAAACTTAAATTAAATTACTACGATCATTTTAACAAAAAATTGCCCAAATCGGTGCAGCCGTTTTCTGATTTTAGATAAATCGAAAAAAGTGGGCGTAAAAGTGGGCGTGGTCAAATTTTCTTTACGTAAAAACCTAAGTTGGACTATGACGAACATTTCAAAAAAAAAATGTCCAAATCGGTCCAGCCGTTCTCAACTGATGCGGTTACCAACGAACGACAATTGATTTTTATTTATATAGATAAAGTGAGGAAAAATATTTTTAATATCAATCAAACTGACTTTATTGGATAGATAATTTTATGACATTAATGTTTAAAAATGATTTCGAGCCTTATCGATACCACGAATGGCTCATACATGGAGTAATCTGAACCTCCATTTTCACACTAAAGAAGTGGCCACTTAAAATCGGGACGTATTAAAGCGACCATAAATTTTAAATGAAACAACATACATTCACATTTTATACATTAAATTAAAGGTAATTTATTAACCTTTAAAAAAAATATAATTGGAAGTTTATGGGTCCTTATTTTGTATAAATTTCCTGGCTTTTCTTTTAATGCCTCCTATCAACTTCTGCACAACTTTTCTTTCCACTCTCAAGCTAATTTATTCCACTTTGTTCTCATCAAAATATGGTTATTTACTGTTCCGGCACACTTTCTTAATTTGCGTTTAAAAATTTCCCAATATTTCTTGATTGGACGAAGATTTGAGCAATTTGGTGGATTGATGTGTTTTCATCATCCATAACAATGCAGCCTCTAAAATTGGTAAAATCCCGATCACACAGCAATCTGGTACACTTTTTTGCTACTGATTCTTTATTTTCTGTTCTATTTGGATATTAATTAGCACGGTAGGACTCTAACCCAACATTTTTACAAATTCGACGTACAATACTTCTGCTAGTTTGACTTTTTTTGGCACGATTATTGTTTGATAAGCCTGAGGTTTTTTTTTTGAGAGACCTTAGCACTTTCTGCTTTAATATTTTGTCTCGAATTCCTGTTTTTTCACAATTTTGATCTTTATTTCAGTGGATAATTTATTATTGTACTTTTTTTAAAACTTTACACACTGTAGATGAAGCCATTTTAAGTGATTTGGCTATATTTGAACCCGCCAAAGTCGGATTTTCTAGATATTTGTGCACAATTTTATTTACAGCTTATTTTTCCATTGTGTCTACACTTTTTAAAATTAAACTTAATGACTCGCAATTCATTGTAGATTAACGGTAGATTTGATGTTAAAAACGTATGTTAATGGTTTTCCATTTTGATAACAGGGGGCGTTGTTACGATTACTACAGTGCGTACCGATTTGAAGTGGCCACTTCTTTATTTTCACAGAATTTGCGGCCGTTTTCCGAATTTCATCAATAACTCGTCGAAGGTTTATTTGCAGGTGTTTAATTTTCTCTAATTTATCGGAAAAGACAAGTTACTTTACATAGCCCCACAGAAAATAATCCAATGGGGTTAAATGAAACGATATAGGTAACCAATTAATAGGATCTTTGAATAAAATTTAAGTTCGACGAAAAGAACCATTTCTTTGATAAAAAATTTCTACAATTTGGAAGCGTTGCTCTTGTGTAAGTCTTTGCATGATAAAATGTCAAACCCTACTTAACAAAAAACAACTATCAGCAGTTTGATCGGTTGTAAAATAAAGCAGTATTAGCAATTCAAAGTTGTGAACCTCTAAAAAAAACACCCTATACAACCTATAAAGCGGGTTTGTATAACTTACCAAAGTTTTTGCTTTAAAAAACTTAGGTAAATTATCCAAAACAACTTTATAGGTTGTATTATCCCCAAAACGTACACATTTTTTTTATGTTTTTTTTTGTGTGTAGTGAAGACTTTTTTGGAGGGGAGTTTAAAAGCGATATTAGCTAAAATTTTAAATTGTGCACCACAAAAAATCTGTATACCCGAGTAAAAAAGATCATATATAATTATATATAGTTTTATATATGGGGCATTCCAAGCCAAATCACTCACTTTTAGACCCGACCCCTTTCGATTTATTTTATTTTTGAATATGTTTTAGTCCTTATTAAATGCAACTTGGACACCAATTTTCAGCCTTTTATTCCAAGATGGTGTTGAGTAATCAATTTTTCAAAATGGCGATTTTCTCCAAAAAATTAAAGAATTGAAATTTTTAATTAATTTTGACCTTTAAAAAATATAGATATTTTAAAAAAAGTTGGACAACGTTTTGTTGGTATTTAAATGTAGTTTTAGAAAAAAAATATGAAAAAATTATTCGAAGTAATTATCACTTATTTTTTGACGTTTAAAAATTAAAATCGACTTTTTGAAAAAGTCCGAAACCTTCGATTTTTTTTTTAAAAACTAGAAAAATTCTACTCTAAATTACGCAACTTTTAAGCCATAATTCGAGATGTGATCACAATTATTTCTATTTTTTTTTTAATTTTTAAAATTGCACCTTTTATGTTTTGGCTCTGATTTATTTTATATGGAGCTCCAAAAAAAAAAGTTGGTAGATACTGACCCTAACTTACCCTAAATATATTCATTTGGAGGTAAATATACGTCTCATAAAAATTTAGGACGTTCGGACATGTGTAAGGCGTTTAGCATGGTCCTTGAAGTTTAAAAAACGGATTACAAGGAAAAATATGATTTTTTTTCTGTTTTCGCAATTTTTTTGGTATTTTAAGTTAAGTTTTAATTCAAGTGATTACAGAATTATGATGTGGAGTAAAATGCCTTTCTAATAAGGTACTAAAAACTAAAATCGGTTGAAAATCAGCCAAGTTATTACAACTTCCCCAGGCATCTAGCGTGTGCCATACCACTTGATTAAAAAATACGAGTCCCTTTTTTTAAATTTATTGAAATTTTCTACTGTAATAACATTTTTTCATTATTCATGTTTCAGTGTAATATTTTTTTGGATTTTCCAAATTTTAAAACAAAAAAAAGGATTTTTTTTTTTAAATAGAGATTTTAAAAGGGTGTTGAAAATGCAGGCATTTTTAGCACTAATTTAAAAAATGTTAGCAAAAGACAATATGAAAAATTCTTGTCATCTGATTACATTTGAACTTAAAGAATAAAAAAATGTTATTACAGTAGAAAATTTCAATGAATTTCCAAAATCGTATTATATTGCTTAATCAAGTGTTCTGCCATACGTTAGATGCCTGGGGAAGTTGTAACAACTTGGCTGATTTTCAACCGATTTCAGTCTTTGGTACCTTAATAGAGAGGGATTTAACTCCGTATTATAATTCTGTAACCACTTGAATTAAAACTTAACTTAAAACACCAAAAAAATTGAGAAAACAGAAAAAAATTCATATTTTTCCTTGTAATCCGTTTTCTAAACTTCAAGGCCCATGCGGAACACCTTATCCATGTCCGATCGTTCTTAATTTTTTTGAGGCGTATTTTTGCCTCGAAATGAATATATCTAGGGTAAGTAAGGGTCAGTATCTACCAATTTAATTTTTTTGGAGCACCATATAAAAAGTCAAAAAATAAAAGGTGCAATTTTCAAAATTTGAAAAAAAATAGAACAAATTCCGATCACATCTTGAGTTATGGCTTAAAAGTTGCGTAATTAAGAGTATAACTTTTAGACGTTTGTAAAAAAAAATCGAAGGTTTCGGACTTTTTCAAAAAGTCGATTTTAATATTTAAACGTTAAAAAATAAGTGATAATTACTTCGAATAATTTTTTTAATATTTTTTTCTAAAACTACATTTAAATACCAACAAAACGTTGTCCAACTTTTTTTAAGATATCTATATTTTTAACTGGTCAAAATTAATTGAAAATTTTAATTTTTCCATTTTTTTGAAAAAATCGCCATTTTGAAAAATTGATTTCTCAACACCATCTTGCAATAAAAGGCTGAAAATTGGTGTCCAAGTTACATTTAATAAGTACTAAAACATATCCAAAAATAAAATAAATCGAAAGGGGTCGGGTCTAAAAGTGAGTGATTTGGCCTGGAATGCCCCATATACATATATTATTTTATAAAACTATATGTATTTTTTGTTGCATCATATGTGATTTTATATATTTGCACTTCTAATTTGTTTCTTATATAAAATTATATAACAGAAAATATTGTCTTTTATATAATAACATATGATTTAAGATTCGTTTATATTATTACATATGAACTTTGAAATTCTGTCTCCTTTTTTATATAATTTGATAAAACAAAATATTTGAAGTAATTTTATATAAAACTTTATGCAATGTTATCTTATATGAGATATCTTATATGAGTAAAATTTAAAAAAAAATTCTAAGTCCTTTACATATAATTTAATATAACTTTTGAAAATTTTTCTAAGTCCAAAAAAAAATTAAAATTTTCTAAGTCCCAAAATTCTAGGACTGATGCAAAATTGAAAGAAAAAAATTCATAGAATTAGATATTATTTTTAAAAAATTTTCTAAGTCCATATTTTTATACCCTCCACTCTGGTGATAGAGGGTATATATAAGTTTGTCATTCCGTATGTAACACATTGAAATATTGGTTTAGGACCCCATAAAGTATATATATTCATGATCCTTGATCGATTTTAAGTCGATCTAGCGATGTCCGTCTGTCTGTCTGTCTGTCCGTCCGTCTGTCTGTCTGTCTGTTGAAATCACGTTTTTGGCAATACTCCGAAACCGATTTAACCGATTTGGGGCACCAAAAGTTGCGTAATTTTCCCAGGCAAAAACTCATGTATTTTTTTTCTAAATCGGTTAACTATTTTAAAAGTTATGAGTGAATTACTGAAAAAATCCATTATTTTTTTCCAACATAACCCTAAATTAACTCATATTTTGTGTAGATACATAACAAAGAAAACGGAAATGAAAAAAAAATAACAAAAAGGAAAAAAAAAAAAAATCTTTACAAAAAAACTTTAAAATATGTAAAACAAAATCTAAATTTAATTAAAAAAAAGTTCGTTAAGTAATATTAAAAAAATTAATAGTTATTTTTATATAGCATGTGTGTGTGTGTGTCTATTTTTTGCTTCGTCATATTAACGGGGTTGCCAGACTTTTTTTGGCTTTGTCGCCAAGTCGGATGTAAAATATCGCCAAAATTCAACTTTGTTCAGATTTCTTAAAAAAAAAAAAATAATTTCATTTAAAAAAATAAATTTTGTTAAATAATAAAAGGCAGAAATAAACTTTATGGCAAAAATCGCCCAAATCCGGAAAATCTAAATATATAAAAGAGTAATGTGACTCACTGATATACTCATTCATCATCGCCCAGCTCAAACCGCTGAAGTTAGAGACTTGAAATTTAGACTGTAGGTTAACCTCCCGGAATAAAGATCAACTAAGGCTGGATTTTTGCCAATGTTGATTCTAAGGGGGTAAAAAGGGTAAAAAACTGTACTTTTGGTACTTTTTATAACTCCCGATATAATGGTCGTAGAGACTTGAAATTTGGACTGTATGTTACCCACCCGCAATTTAGATCCACTATGGCTGGAGTTTTGCCAATGTTGATTCTAAGGGGGTAAAAAGGGTAAAAAACTGTACTTTTGGTACTTTTTAAATCTCCTGATATAATGATGATAGAGACTTGAAATTTGGACTGTATGTTCAAATCCCGGAATATATTTCCATTAAGGCTGGATTTTTGCCAGTGTTGATTCTAAGGGGGTCAAAAGGGTAAAAACTGTACTTTTGGTGCTTTTTATATCTAATGAAATAATGGACATAGAAACTTGAAATTTGGACGTATGTTCACATCCTAGAATATAGATCCAGTTCGGTTGGATTATTGCCAATGTTGATTCTAAGGGGGTAAAAAGGGAAAAAATCTGTACTTTTGGTACCTTTTATATTTTCTTAAAAAATTGTCACATAGACTTGAAATTTGGACTGTATGTTCACCTCCCGGAATATAGATCCCCTAAGGCTGCTTTTTTGCCAATGGACTGTATGTTAACCTCTCGAAATATAGATCCCCTAAGGCTGCTTTTTTGCCAATGATGTTTCTAATAGGGTAAAAAGGGTAAAAATATGTACTTTTGTTACATTTTATATTTCCTTAAATAAAGACACTAGAAAATTGAAATTTGCAATGTCGGTTCACCTTCCGGAAAAAAAGTACCTTTTATAAAAAGTACCTTTTATAAAAAGTACCTTTTATAAAAAGTACCTTTTATAAAAAGTACCTTTTATAAAAAGTACCTTTTATAAAAAGTAACTTTTATAAAAAGTACCTTTTATAAAAAGTACCTTTTATAAAAAGTACCTTTTATAAAAAGTACCTTTTATAAAAAGTACCTTTTATACAAAGTACCTTTTATAAAAATTACCTTTTATTAAAAGTACCTTTTATAAAAAGTACCTTTTACAAAAAGTACCTTTTATAAAAAGTAATTTTATAAAAAGTACATTTTACAAAAAGTACCTTTTATAAAAAGTAATTTTATAAAAAGTACCTTTTATAAAAAGTACCTTTTATAAAAAGTACCTTTTATAAAAAGTACCTTTTATAAAAAGTACCTTTTATAAAAAGAACCTTTTATAAAAAGTACCTTTTATAAAAAGTACCTTTTATAAAAAGTACCTTTTATAAAAAGTACCTTTTATAAAAAGTACCTTTTATAAAAAGTACCTTTTATAAAAAGTACCTTTTATAAAAAGTACCTTTTATAAAAAGTACCTTTTATAAAAAGTACCTTTTATAAAAAGTACCTTTTATAAAAAGTACCTTTTATAAAAAGTACCTTTTATAAAAAGTACCTTTTATAAAAAGTACCTTTTATAAAAAGTACCTTTTATAAAAAGTACCTTTTATAAAAAGTACCTTTTATAAAAAGTACCTTTTATAAAAAGTACCTTTTATAAAATGTACCTTTTATAAAAAGTACCTTTTATAAAAAGTACCTTTTATAAAAAGTACCTTTTATAAAAAGTACCTTTATAAAAAGTACCTTTTATTAAAAGTACCGAAAGTACACTATTTGGTACTTTTTTATTTCCTGAGGTATAAATAAAACAAACTTTTTTGTTTTTTAAATCATTACATGGGTGGAGGGTATTTAAAGATTCGGCACAGCCGAATATAACTTTCTTACTTGTTTTTTTGAAATTTTTCCAAGTCCTAAAAATATTTTTGAAAATTTTTATGTCCTGGAAACAAATTTTTAAATACCCTCCACCCATGTAATGATTTAAAAAACAAAAAAGTTTGTTTTATTTATACCTCAGGAAATAAAAAAGTACCAAATAGTTTACTTTCGGTACTTTTAATAAAAGGTACTTTTTATAAAAGGTACCTTTTATAAAAAGTACCTTTTATAAAAAGTACCTTTTATAAAAAGTACCTTTTATAAAAAGTACCTTTTATAAAAAGTACCTTTTATAAAATGTACCTTTTATAAAAAGTACCTTTTATAAAAAGTACCTTTTATAAAAAGTACCTTTTATAAAAAGTACCTTTATAAAAAGTACCTTTTATTAAAAGTACCGAAAGTACACTATTTGGTACTTTTTTATTTCCTGAGGTATAAATAAAACAAACTTTTTTGTTTTTTAAATCATTACATGGGTGGAGGGTATTTAAAGATTCGGCACAGCCGAATATAACTTTCTTACTTGTTTTTTTGAAATTTTTCCAAGTCCTAAAAATATTTTTGAAAATTTTTAAGTCCTGGAAACAAATTTTTTTTGTCAATTTTTTGCGTTTTGGGGGAAAATTCTTTTTCTTATATATAAATATATTTAATTATATATAATTGCATCAATTTTATTCAAAAAGGGTCCAATTTTCGCATATAACTATATAAAATTATATTAAAATTATATCAAATTTGATGAGATTTGATCAAATTTGATAAAATTTGATAAGTTTTTATATGGTTTTATCGACTCATTTTTCGCATTAAACTATATATGATTATATATGATGTCTTTATATAATTTTATATGAATATATATAATCTTTTTTACTCGGGTACTTAAATAACAATTTTAACAGATTTGCAAAATCCATGCAGTTATGGGTTAATATTATAATTCGTGAAAATTTATTTTGTGTCATATAGTGTTGCTATGTCAGGAATTTTTTTTTTTTTATTAATTCATTTATTAATGCAATCTATCATAAGTTGATGTTAATCATTACACGTGACTTAAAATTATTTGACTATGACGTGGTGATGATCCAGTGATCATCCCACATATAACTTAAAACTAAAAAAATAAAATATATCATGAAATCCAGCAAAGATTTTATAAAATCTGACCGAGGGTCTTCAAATTTATCTAATTTTTTGTACACATGTGCTCTATAGAGCCAATTAAACATATCAATTTTCAGTTTTTTATATTTAAAAAAAATCGCGATTTTTTCGCGAATTTAATTTTCTTCAAAAATTGAAAAAATCAAAAAGTATGCTACTTTGAATAGCCATATCTTCGAAAGTATCTATCGGATTTCTTCAATTCAAAAAGCATTCGATTCAGACGATAGTCTTACTTTATATTAATGTAATAAAAAAAATATTTTTAAAAAAAGTGCATTTTTGATGCAAATGCATTTTTTGGATGCATTTTTTAAAACTTTCTCCCCCTTCAATTTTTTTTAAACCTACATAAATCGAAAATATAGCATTTTTTACACAAAATTGCGTACCGCTTTTTTTGTGACGGAGTTTCGTAAAAATTTTGTAATTTTTTTAAAAATACCTTATTGGTTTTTCCATACAATTTTTTCATAAAATTCATAAAATAACAAAAAAAAATTTTAGTCTAAGGAAAAACTACATAAGCATTTTTTAAAAAAATCACGAAAATTTTGTGAAACGCCGTCACAAAAAAAAATTTACCCAATTTTATGTAAAAAATGCTATATTTTCGATTTTTGCAGGTTTCAAACAAATTGAAGGGGGAGAAAGTTTTATAAAATGCATCCAAAAATTGCATTTTCATCAAAAATGCATTTTTTTAAAAAAATGTTTTTTGTTAGTGCATTGGTATAAAAACGGATAATCAGTTGAATCGAATGCTTTTTGAGTCGTAGAAATCCGATAGATACTTTCGAAGAAATGGCTTTTTAAAGTTACATACTTTTTTGATAAAATTGCAAAATAAACATTAAATTGATTTTTTGTATGGAAAAAATCAAATAAGTAGTTTTAAAAAATTCACGAAAATTTTTTGAAACGCCGTCACAAAAAAAACGGTAGTCAATTTTGTGTAAAAAATGCCATATTTTCGAATTATGCAGGTTTCAAAAAAATTGAAGGGGGAGAAAGTTTAGAAAAATGCATCAAAAAATTGCATTTGCATCAAAAATGCACTTTGTTTTGAAAAACTTTTTTTTTATTGCATTGGTATAAAAAAGGACGAACTTTTGAATCAAATGCTTTTTGAATCGTAGAAATCCGATAGATACTTCAGAAGATATGGCTCTTCAAATTAACATACTTTTTTGATTTTTTAAATTTTTGAAGAAAATTAAATTCGCGAAAAAACCGCGATTTTTTTAAAATTTAAAAAACTGAAAATGGATATGTTTTTTTAGCTTTATGGAGAATGCATACCGTTAATATAAAGAAAATCGAAAGACCTAAGGTCAGAAAATAGCATTTTTTATGTGTTTTCTGGTGGATTTTGTGATATATAAAAATAATTTCTTAGTATACTCTGGGTCATTTTAAGGGGTTCATCTAAGTAGGTCCTGGGGAGCTCTTCTCCGAAGTCGGGTAAAAGTAGTTGTGTTTGCCATTAAAGTTAACGCTAAATGATTTGGATTGTTTTGAACTCTTGTTTGATAGGACATCAATTGATTTTTTATTTCTTCGATTACTGTCGGAATTTTAAGTTCTCTGTGAAGCTGGTTATATGATATGTACCAAGGAGTTGTTGTTAATTGTCTAAGGATTTTCGATTGAAATCGCTATTATTTCCAAATTGGAATTTGCTGCAGTACTCCACAATTGGATACCGTAAGTCCAAATTGGTTTTTGAATGCATTTGTATATCAAAAGCTTATTTTCGAGCGAAAGTTTCGATTGAGAGCCAATCAGATAAGACATTTTTCTGACTTGTAAGTCAAGGGCTTTCTTTTTGGTCAGAATGTGTTTTCTCCATAAGAGATTTTTGTTCAGGTGAATGCCAAGGTACTTGTCATCTTCTTTTTGAGAAATTTTCTTTTCATTAAGATAAACTGGTGGGCAAGTCCCATTTCTTAAAGTAAAAGTGACCTGAACTGATTTATCTTCATTTGATTTTATGCGCCAATCTTTAAGCCATAGAGAAATTTTATCTACACATTTTTGTAAAATATAACTTGCAACTGCAGGATATGCATGAACAGCAAGAGCTGCAGTGTCATCGGCAAAGGTCCCTATAAGAACTCTATCAGTGTTTGGTAAATCTGCGGTATTCAAAAGATACAGAGTTGGCCCCATAACACTGCCTTGTGGGACTACGGCATTGTAAGGAATAAAAAACAAAAATTTATTAAAAAATAATCTCCTTTGCAGTCCTTGCAATGAAACCGAGTAATATGAAGTTAAGGGTTAATATTATAATTCTTAAAACCTTATTCAAATATAGTACCACTCTTGCCTCAAATGACAGGAATAAAACACGAAAATTAGGAAAAAAAAATGTTTTTTTCATATCCTTTCAGTTCTTAAAAAGTATTTCCTCGAAGTAATTAAAGTGTTACAAACAACTACTGATGATAACACTAACTGGGGTGTTTAAAACCGGTATGAGAAATACGAGAAATGTCTATAATTTTAAAAATTCTATTTTTCTTCTGAATTTTTTCAACTTGAACCCTTATAACAAATATAACTTGAGCCCGTGCTCGATCTGTACTTACAGAAAAAAATCAAATAAAACTACCAACATTAGTTCATTTGGCACGTCTCCGAAACAGAAAATGCAAATTCCTTCATTTGTGTCTGCAATTCCACATCATGTTGGTAACCCTTGCGAAATAATGTAAGAGACAAAAAAGTTGAAAGAAAGTATGAAGTGAGGTTGAGATTGCTAGAAATAGAATTGTAGTGTTGGAAACTGTCAAAATTTATTCTGTAGAAACTAAAAATATTCACATATATAAAAAACAGTTTTCACTAACAAGACAAACCGACATTTAAAATCCTACTGATGATGACACTAACTGGGGTGTTTGAAACCGGTATAGAAAATACCAGAAATGTCTTTAATTTTTAGCAATTCAATTATTCTTCTGCATTTTTTCAATTTGAACCTTATAACAAATATAATTAGAGCCCGTGCTCGATCTGTACTTACAGAAAAAATCAAATTAGTTCCTTAAGTTTCCGGTGTTATTATGGAATTTACCGGTAGAGGCAACTGAATTAATAGTAGTTGCAACTGAAAGTAGTGATAGTATGTGAAACTAAAAAAAATCTGTTGCAGCTATTGAATTGAATATAAGTATTTAAAAAAAAAAATATTAAAAATACAGATTTTCGTCAGAAACATCTGCAATTACTCAATTAGATTTAGAATGGGCTAAGGCTGGAAGTTGTCTTTGGGAAGTTAATATGGCTTTACTCTTACAGATCCACACGTACTACAGGCACTATAAGGTAAGGTAGGGTGAGCGATGTTGGTATTTTTAAAGTTCTAGTAGCTAAAAACTTAAAATGCTCTTTGTTGCAAAAAACACATACTAAATTGAATTAAAGTTTACAAGTAGCTATTTTTGGAAAAAATGTGCACACAGGGGGAAAAAGTTTATACGCACCACATTTAAAAATACCATGTGTGTGTGTAGCATAAGATACTTTTCCACATACTCTAAAAAAAAATTAAAATAAAAACATTTACGTGAACGTATGTAATGTATGTGACGTAAGTGTGTATCTTAGGTATGATGTATAACAAATGCTGTGATGCGTTATGATGCTGTAATGTTTATTTTTATACATAAAGTGGTTGGCCAACTTAAATGATATTTACGAGGCATTCCACACCAAATTTTTTTAACGAAAAAAGTATGTAACCCATGAATGTCTGAATTAAAGCCCCCCATTTCCCTGTTCTCGGTATTCCCGGAAATACCGGTATTCCTGGTTCTGGTACCGGTTTCCCAGTTCTTGATATATTCCCGGGAATATCGGTATTCCCTTTTCTGATCCTGGTACCGGTTCTCAAAAACCAAAAAAATACTATACCATAAAATATTTAAATTACACTATTTAATCAGTATTTCAGAAGTATTTAGTTGTGTTTGTAAAATTAATTGAAAATCATGTAACTATTTTTTATTAAATTCAAAAAATAAAATGGAAATGGTATTTTTCACATGTTTTGTATTTTTTTTTTGGTAAAAGCAAAGAAAAAATTTAATTGTACCAAATTTTAAAAAATATACATACCGGTAGTCCCGTGAATACCGTCAGAACCGGAACCGGGAATACCGGTATTCCCTGCAATACCGGGAATGAATCAAGAACCGGGAAACCGGTACCATTTCCCGGTAATACCGAGAACCGGGAATACCGGTATTCCCGGTACTACGATACTGACCGTAGGCACTAGTCTGAATAGGTGGTATGTGTAGTAGCCTGTCTTGAAAAATAAAATTTAAGGTAATATCAAAAGAGCTGATATTGGGAAAAGTTATAAAAAAAAAGTAGAAAAATTAAATTCGACTTGGTCGAATCTATGAATACCCTCCACAATGTTATCTGATAGTAATTTTCTAAAAAAAAATTAAAAAAATTGCATTAAAAATTTTTTATTAGAAATACACTCAAAAAAATAAAACTGTAAAGTTAACAAACTTTTTTTGTTAACTCGAGTTTACTGGCTTTTTAGCAAATTTTTAGTTAAAATCAGCGTTTTAACTACTTTTTTTAGTTAAGTTCAATTTACGAAAATATTAGTTTTGTACAAATTTTGAATTAATTATTTTTGTTGACTTTAAAACTGAGTTTACGAATTTTTACTAATTAAATTGCTGATTTTTTGTAACATTTTTGTCAAGTAAAAAATTTTAGACATTTCTTGTGTAGCCTCCTATGCAAATCTCATAAGTCCTACTTAAGCTGAACTTAATGCTGTGAAAAAAAAATAAAAAATGAGTGAAGTGTTAGTGTTTAAAACCAATATTAAACAAACTTAAAATTTTTTTAAAAAAGTTTAGCTGAATTCAACTAATAAAAAATGTTACGAAATTTTCAGCGGAATTTTTAGTTAAAATTACGGTATTTTTTGCTACATTCATTCTACGAAAAGTTAACTAAATATTTTTTGTTAAATTAACTAGAAATTTAGTAGGTTCAAAATCAGGTGTTTTTTTAGTTGAATTTAACTAAATTTTTTGCTAACTTCACAGTTTTTTTTTTGAGTGTATGTTTATACTTTTGAGTCAAACTTTCTTTTAATCAATCAAATTTTTTTGAGTGTAAAATTTTTTTGACTGTCAACATTTTTTTGAGTCTGCCATTTCATTAAAAAAAAAAAATAATAATGTGTACATTTTTTTTTTTGAGTGTAACATTTTTTTTTTGAGTGTACATATTTTTTTAGTGTACAATTTCTTTGAGTAACAAATTACTTTGTAAAATATTTTTGTTGTTTTATACCTATATGTAATACAAAAAAAAACTATTTCACATATTTTCCTCTTTTTTTATACATATTACCATCCTCTTCTTTAAAAACCAAAAACAAAATTAACATTCAATCATACACATACTTTATTTGATTTTTTCCCGTTACATACAGTTACACTAACAATAACAAAACAATAACAAATATTTACTTGTCTAACAACTAAACTGCACCACACGACAAGAAAACAAACAACAACAAGTTTTACTAAACTGGTATTTCACCATGCTTTTAAAACTTGTTTAACGAGTTTTCAACAGTTTAAAGTGAAACAAATCTGAAATTCAGTGCTTTGCTTATAACTTTTGAACCACTGAACCGATTTTGCTGAAATTTAAAACCAAACAGCCTTGGGGAATGATAAACATATATGCTAAACTTCAGCCCCCTCAAAATTGTCTTTCGAAAGTTATAGTAGTTTTAATCTTGTAAATTCGAAAAATACCCTTGCCGAAATTTACTCTTTTGCTCATAACTTTTGAACCACTTGACCGCTTTCGCTAGATTGCAATACCAACCTGACCCGGTAAATGGAGAACATATATGTTAAACTTCAGGAGCCTCCGTAAAGTCTTTCAAAAGTTAGCGTGTTTTCAACGGACAGACAGACAGACAGACGGACGGACGGACATCGCTAGATCGACTTAAAATCGATCAAGGATCATGAATATATATACTTAATGGGGTCCTAGACCAATATTTCGATGTGTTACAAACGGAATGACAAACTTATATATACCCTCTATCACTAGAGTGGAGGGTATAAAAAAAAAGAGTCTGTTTTTGCCTCACTACAACCGGTTGAAGTTCGCAATCGTTGTGTATCTTGTCAAAAAAATATTTTTTGTTTTCGCTGCAATTGGTGCCAAAATTTGCAGAATGTGGAGTACATTATGCGAAAAATATTTGCATGATTAAACTTAATTCACTTATTCAATTTTTGTTCCAAAAACTCGTATAATAAAAAAAATTTTTCGTCTTTTTTTTCAACTTTTTTTTTAACTTAAAAATTATACTAAAAGAATATGGATGATTTAAAGTATCCTTTTGAACTTGATTGAGTGACATCCGCTTCAATATAAAAACTTAAAGTTTAATATTAACAAAAACTTTGATGTTCACATATGAACACGATATTTTATAATCTAGTTTTGGATTTTCCACAAAACTGATTAGTAATGTTTAAATAGGATTGTGTTCTTTTAATTTTTTACATATAATGACCAAAATTCCCAAATTGTGATATGTTACTTTTTATTATCATGTTTTCAAGGTTAATACTTAAGGATGTAGATAGGAAAAAGATAACCTGGCACATGTTCAAGAAAGATCTTCAAGTTTATTCCCCCGGCAGCCCCTCCTTTTCGAGGGATTTGGGAGGCTGGTGTAAAGTCGGTTAAACATCCTACGCCAATATATGACTGCCCAAAGTATACTTCCTTTTCAAATGTTATTTGCTTCGATAGATGGGAAATACTTTTGGATCCAATGGAAAGAAAAGTATTTGACTACCCTACAACAACGTCAGAGGCATTCCAAAATCAATATGAAAGAAGGTACAGTCGTTACTACCGAAGTTCATGATGGCCGAGACGGAAAAGTAAGAGTAGCAACGTTGAAACTTCAGAACAATAGTGTGCTTTAGCGGTCCATTCATAAAGTATGGCCTCTGATAATATTCGAAGAAGAAAAGATAAGGCAACACCAATGAACTCCGACATTTCAACAACAACACAAGATATCGGCACGCATATTTAACTTAATTTATGTTTGGTATTTAGAATTATTCTGCATTTATGTTAAAGATAAATATTACACTCAAAAAATTATGTAGGTAAATTCCAGTGAATATTCACTTAAAAGAAATGAACTTTTATTTAAAAACCATTCCAGTGTTTTTTCTTTTAAAATAAAAACGCAATACAGTCAATTTTAAATGTTAATTTAATGACTAACCAAAACATTAAAAAACTAGTGAATATTCAGTTATTTTGTATTGAAAAACAGTAAAACTATAGAAGAAATTTTTTACTGCCGAAATTAAATGTAACAGAAAATTCGCTTTTAATACAGTAAATTATTTTTTTTAAACTACAGAAACAGTAGAAAATAAGAAGTCCATAATAAAATTAATGATTTTTCTTTTAAAATAACTTTACTGATTACTTTTTCAAATTACCTACAAACAGTTAATGACATAATTTTCTTAGTGTATTAGTAGTAAAAGTAGATTTTTATAATCAATTGTCATGTAGTGTCCGGCAGAATGTTCAAATATGAACATGATATTTTATAATCTAGTTTTGGATTTTCCACAAAACTGATTAGTATTGTTTAAATAGGATTGTGTTCTTTTTATTATAATGACCAAAATTCACAAATTGTGATATGTTACTTTTTATTATCATGTTTTCAAGGTTAATACTTAAGGATGTAGATAGGAAAAAGATAACATAACACATGTTTATTTAATAAAGATATTGCTGGCACACATGCGCCCGGCAGGTAGGGAATATTCTAGTTCTAGGTTAGATTTAAGATTATTGTAGTTAGCTCTTAAGGTTTTTAATTTTAATAAAATAATCAGTGTCTTACAAACATTAGAGGTACGTGTTTTATCTAATTTAAAAGTAATTCCGCGTACATTGATTTTTTTTTTAAATGCTCTGGTGGACCGAAATTATTCAATGAAAACCTTTTAAATATCTTTCCCTTAATGTTCACGCAAAATAATACATTTGTAGAATTACAATTTTTTTTGCTAATGCTAATAAGCTAACCTTTAGCAAATTTTTAGTTAAGATTAGCATGTTAGCAAAAATAACTTTTAAACTTCATTTAGTGCATTAGCAATTTAAAAAAAGTTTGAACTAAATTTTTGATAAATTTAAAACTGAGTTGACCAAATTTTTACAAGCTTTTTTGCCAATATTAGCAAAAATAAATTGTAAATTTTTTTTATTTAAAATGGCGCTTTCTCGGGAACTAAGCCAGATAGAGTAAAATCGTGGCCATTTTTGGTTCTCAGTCTCACCACCCTAATGGGTTTTAACTTTGGATCCAAAAAAGTTAGCATTCTAGAAAATTTTAAAATGATCACATCTCGGTGAATATTGCCGACACAACAAAAAGTACAAAAGCATTTTTGTAGCCCTCAACACGTAGAACAAGACCCCAAAATAATCAAAAGCTCTCAGAGTAACATTTTTGAAGTAATCGAGTTTTGTAATTCTCAAAATCCCAGTGGTACCCTAAAATCAGGTAGAGCGAAACGGACAAAAATTTTGGATAAAAAACTATGAAGGCCCATCGGGGTCTGGACCTATCGAGTCCGAATCCAGTGGGCTCCTCAAAAGTGTATGAACTAAGTTGAAATAAAAAAATTTCAGTTAACTTATTTTTGGCAAAACATTTTTGCTAACTTTACCAAAAAAATTGTTGGTTCAAAATCAGAAATTTTCTTGTAGGTTTACACGCATTTTTGCTAATGTTACAGTTCTTTTTTTTTTAGTGTACTAAACATTCCGCACTAAACATTCCGCAAATTTTGACACCAATAGTGGTCAAAACAAAAAAAATATATATATATATTAGACTGCCCAGAAAAAAAGCGAAGTTTTTATTTTCTTGGGGGATACCTGCAAATTTTGTTCCTTTTTGTGCAAAAAAATTTCGGTTTTTTTTTGGGATTTTTAAAATAATATCTAGAGGTCGCGATCTCGCGTTTTATAACGATTTATTTTTTTTGAGTTTTTTATTATTTTAAATTGTTAAATATGATTAATATGATAAAATATTAATAATTTCAGACAAAAAAAAAATTAAATTAAAAATTAAATATCGCTCATTCCATGAGATGTCTCCCAGCATCTAATCAAATGTTCCTTAATTTATTTGAAATTTGGCACACATGAACACTATGAAGCTATTAAAATAAATCAGTTGTTAGTTCCGAGAAAATCCGTGAATTCGCGAATATATTCGCGTTCGCGAATTCATGGATTTTCGCGAAACTAAGAACGAATTTATTTTAATTGCTCCATAGTGTACCTGTGTGCGAAATTTCAAATAAATTAAAGAACATTTGATTAGATGCTGGGAGACATCTCATGGAATGAGCGATATTTAATTTTTAATTTATTTTTTTTTTGTCTGAAATTATTAATATTTTATCATATTAATCATATTTAACAATTTAAAATAATAAAAAACTCAAAAAAAATAAATCGTTATAAAACGCGAGATCGCGACCTCTAGATATTATTTTAAAAATCCCAAAAAAAAACCGAAATTTTTTTGCACAAAAAGGAACAAAATTCGCAGGTATCCCCCAAGAAAATAACAACTTTGTTTTTTTCTGGGCAGTCTAATATATATACATAACCAAGCGAAATTCCAAAAAAAAAAATCTATTTTCGGTATAGGCAAATATAGCCTAAATTGTAACTAAAAAAATTTCATTTTTGATTTTTCAATTCAAAAAAACTGGGCTAAGAAGGCGTGGTTAAATATTGGAAAAATTGTTAAATATTTATCAAATTAAAATGAAATGCACCACAAGCTCAAAAACTTACATTCTTGTTATTTTTGGTTGGTTATTATGAGCTATAGTTTAAAAATTTTTTATTTTGAAAAATTTTCGAAAACCGTTCTGAAATTTTTAATTATTAAAAAAAGTAAATTTTTCAAAAATACGGTCACATTTTTTTAAAAAAAGTTAAAATAATTTTCTATCCATACAAAAAAATTCAGGAGAGCTTTTTTCGTGTTTTTTGAGAAAATCGCATTTAAATGTTGGATTTCATAAAAATTTTGTGATTCTCTTGTGCTTTATTGTGTCCACACGGCGTATGAGTAACGAAAATTCGTTTGTTTCGAAAATGTTCATTACTCATACGCGGTGTTGACACATTAAAACGCAAGAGAATGATAGAATTTTTTGAAATCCAATATTCAAAATCAGACTTTCTCGAAAAATACGAAAAATTTCATCCTGATTTTTTTTGTGTAAATAGAAATACTGTCGAAAATGGAAATTAAAGTATGTAACAACAAGTACATTACAATTTGACAATTTTTTCAAACGCAATTTTTTTAGTTCCATATACAATCTTTTCAGAAACTCATGGAACACATGTTTTTCAGTAGCGGGACATTTGGTGTGTAATACCTCATATATGATATCTTCGTCTTATTATACGGATTTGTTTTACTTATACGCCTAGTTGAAGCAATATTCGGTATTTTTTTTTTTTTTAATTTTAACAGCGAGTACTTTTTATACTTACAATTAGATGGCTAGAAATAGTCAGAAGTAATTAATCCGATTTTCCAAAAAAGGCACCAAAGAAATTTGATTGGATAATATCGATTTGAGAATGTTCTAACTGACCTTTCAAAAATCTGAAAAAAATCTGAAAAATCTTTTTGAGCATAAGATTGGATCGAATATTATCTAATAATATCAGTTTATATAGCTTTATATCGACTTTGATACGAGTTTTGGTCTAATCAAATGTTATAAAATTATATCCAATTATATTCAAATTTATACAATTTTATAAAGCGGATGTTTTTTTGTTGTTTTAATTGTTGTTGTTCTTGTAAAAAACTTAGAAAAATTTCAAACAATGCATTCATGTTAAATTTTACATAAAACACTTAGAAAATATTCTCATAAAAAATTTGTCCGTAAAAAAACTTAGAAAAAATTTAAAATCTGGAGTCATATAAAATTTAATATTAAACACTTACAAGGGAAGTATCTCAACGATTTTCCTGAAATTTAAAATATATATAGAAGAGCCGATTTTAAGGTTGGGGTGTCTCGGCTTTCGGCCATATCGGTGTTTCAAAATTCCGTTGTCCACTTATTAAACCATGTGGACCATCGGGAAAATTTCGAAAACTCCCGAACTAATAGGAATATTGTTTAGGAAAGATTATTATATTCATATAGATTATTTCTTATTCATATAAAAATCGTTGGTCTATGTCTTCACATAAATACCCCCCAAAATTTACTGATTTTCCTGAAAAAATACTTAAATAAGCCAAATTTTTACAAGATTATGCCACCGTTGGATAGGCATTAAAAAATCTTTTCTTCTTACATGAAAACATCAATTTTTTTACCCATGTTTTGCACCCCTAAATCCCCGATATGGCCGATTAGCTGAGACACCCCTACCTTAGAATTGTCTCTGAAATATATATTTATTTGAAGTTTCATGAAAATCCGTTTATAACGGTTGAGATACTTCCCTTGTTAGCACATATTTGCGATAAAAAAAAATTCTTTAAAAAAACCTTAGAAAAAATTTAAAAATGGATTCAAATAAAATTTTATATAAAACACTTAGAAAACATTCGTGATAAAAAAAAATTTGCTCGGAAAAAACATACACTCAAAATAATAACTCTGTTAAATTACAGAGATACTCTGCTGAGCCAGCAGAAAATACCATAGATTTCCAACCAGCAAGATTTTTTGTTATTTTACGAAGAAAACTCTGTAAAATGGTTTGGACAAAAAAAAAACTGTAAAATTACATAGTTTCTAGTAAATTTCTAGTAAAATATTAGTTAAATGGGATCACAATTTTACAGAGAAGTACTCTGTAATTTTACATATATTTATAAAAACTTTGTAAAATTATTTCGTCAAAAAAAATAGTAAATTTACAGAATTATCTGTAAAATGTTGGTACGTGACCAGAAGTTTTTCAAAAACTTCTGAAAATTTACAAAAATTTTGTTAAATTTATTTGATTTTAAACTGGAACACATGAAATAATTGGGAACAAAATGAACTCCAGAACTTCCCTGCTTTAAAAACATTAACATTCTTTGCGGGTTACAAATATTTTAAATTATTAAAGCTCACATATTCAGTGACGCATTTAAGCGGTAGATGTTCACCGAGGTTTTTATAAATTAATAAATGATGATTTGAGCAGGGGCTATTTTTAATTGTGTTTTTTTTTTTAGTACTTTCATAATTTAAATGAGCCTGATTAAATGCGTTTCCCACTTTAATGGTGCGAACGCGAAACGTTATATTTCAATTTCTTGTTAATTTCACTTTTTAAGTGGCAACTACAAGAATTCTTATTAATTTTCTTCGACTGTAATGTGCAAAAAGCATGGATAAGTACTAACTTGACACAAAAAAAAAGCAATTGCCATCATTTAAATGCGCCCGCTTAAATGTTTCGCTCGCGAATGTTTAACTTTGTAGAAATTATTTATAAACTCGCTAGATGTTCTCGCTAGATGTGGCACTTCTTATTTTAAGTGCCACATTTGAACGGGATCATTTTAATAAACACTTTTATAAAATTAAAGGGATCGCTTAAGAATGCCTTGACTCTCTTATATATTTCTTTAATGTGCTTGACATGGCTTTAACACAACTGTCACTATTTTATTTCTGATCAATTTATCCTTTTTTAAGCCCGGCACGACTTTTTCCATACGATTTGACAGTTAAAAACCGTGGCCTGCACGACAAAAAATTAAAACTTATTTTATTTTATCTCTGGGTTCTCTCAATCTCCCACCCTCTCACACTCCAGGGTTGCCGCATTTTCACAACAATTTTTAATTTTTTCATTCACAATGGTGTAACAAACGTACAGTAGTGCCAACTTAATCACATTGACTATGTGATAAGCGATTTTTTTCCGTAAAATTACTCCAATTTTATTAAAAGTTGGCACCACTGAACAAACAAATGACATTTTTTGCCGTCGCCGTCCCCCGTCATTGTTTTGGGCCTATATTCTCCGGCAACGGCAACCGTCCCCCGTGCCGTGCTTGTTCTGTTTCTACCTTTAATGTGCAAGTAGTGTTGACAATTGGGAAATACCATCGTGTAAATTTGCCCGCTTTAATGCTTCCAAAATGTAAATTTTCTTTTTTTATTTTTTTGAAAATTACGAGTTTCTTACGAATACCTCCAATTTTACACTACATCTTCGTAAAATTTTCCAGCTTTTATTGTAACTTAAGACGCTTTTTAAAGAAGGTTTAAATATTTGGAAGTTTTTTGAAGAGATTTTTATTTGAAAACTGTATTACAGAGCAATGAGTAAAATTACAGATGAAACTTAGTATTTTGGTTACGAGAAAAAACGAAGTATTTTTTTTTTAATCTGTATTTTAACAAAAAAACTCCTAATTATTATCTGTAAAATAGACATTACAAGTTAAAAGTAAAATTACAGATAAAATTTGGTTTTTCGGTCACAAGAAAATACAAAGTATTTTCTTAAAATCTGTATTTCGGCAGATAACTTTGTCAAATATCTGTCGAATTGAGATTACAGTCATTTCGCAGAGTATTTAACAGAGTAATTATTTTGAGTGTAGAAAAAATAAAAAAATATGGATTCATATCAAATCTTCTATATAAAAATCAATTGTCGTTCGTTGGTAACCGCATCAGTGGAGAACGGCTGGACCGATCTGGACAATTTTTTTTTTTAAATGTTCGTCATAGTCCAACTTAGGTTTTTACGTAAAGTAAAAATTGACCACGCCCACTTTTACGCCCAATTTTTTGATATATCTAAAATCGGAAAACGGCCGCACTATTTAGGTAATTTTTTATTTAAATGTTGGTAGAAATTCAATTTAAGTTTTAACTTAAAGAAAAATCGACCATGCCCACTTTTACGCCCACTTTTTCAATTAATCTAAAATTAGAGAATGGCTGGACCGATTTAATACATTTTTATTTAATGAATTTTCATAATATTCCAACCTTGGTTTTTACGAAAAAAGAAATTGACCGCGCCCACTTTGGCTAATTTTTGTTGAAAATGTTCGTCATAATTCAACTAAGGTTTTTACGGATACTAAAATTTCCCATGCCCACTTTTTCTATGTAGCAAAAGAACTATAACGGCTGGACCGATTTGGTTATAGTCCGCAAAACATTCTTAAGAAAATAAAAATTGTCCACATCTACTATTACGCTCACTTTTCCCGATATATATATATTTATATTTTAAATCATGGAATGGCTGGGTCAATTTGTCTAATTTTGTTTTCAATGTTTGTTATAGTACTAATAAGGTTTTTCGGGAAGAAGAATTTTCCATTTCTACGCTCAATTTTGAATTAATGGACCGAGTTGGTAAAATTCAAATAAGGTTTTTACGGTAAAAAAACTTGAAACCAAATCTTTTTTACGATATACATAAAATTTGCTCTATAGACAAATAAAATATCGAACAATAAAATGTAGTTCGTGGGTAATCGCATCACCTGAGAACTGACCGATTTGGATAATGTTTTGTTATTACCCTGCAAAAAAAGTCATTACCACTTCTCAGTGGAGTGCTTCAAAACTATAACAAATGTAATGAAATACAACAAAAATAACAAAAAACACAAGACAAAAACAAACAAACAGTTTTTTCTACTCCAGAATACATACACTCAAAATAATAACTCTGTTAAATACTCTGTAAAATGACTGTAATCTGAATTCGACAGATATTTGACAAAGTTATCTGCCGAAATACAGATTTTGAGAATATACTTTGTATTTTCTTGTGACTGAAACAACATTTTATTTGTAATTTTACTCTGTAATCTTTAGTTGTTTGCTAAAATATAGATTTTAGAAAAATACATTGCTTTTTTCTCGTATTCAAGTTACTAAATTTCATCTGTTAATTTTATTTACCACCCTGTAATACAGTTTTCAAATAAAAATCTCTTCAAAAAACTTCCAAATATTTCAACCATTCTTTAAAAAGCGTCTTAAATTACACTAAAAGCTGGTAAATTTTACGAGGATGTCGTGTATAATTGGAGGTACTCGCAAAAAACTCTTAAATTTTACAAAAAAAGTTAATTTACAATTTGGAAGCATTAAAGCGGGCAAATTTTCACGATGGCATTTACCAATTGTCAACACTACTTGCACATTAAGAAAGCAGAAATTGCTCAGAAATTAAATAGTGACCATTGGGTAAAAGCCATATCAAGCGCATTTAAAATATATATAAGAAAGTCGAAGCATTCTTAAACGATTTCCCTTTAATTTTATAAAAGTGTTTAGTGGAATGACCCCGCTTAAATGTGGTACTTAAAATGAGAAGTTTATGAAAAAACCCGTCAGAACATCTAGCGAGTTTAAATGATGGCACTTGCCTTTATTTTGTGTCAAGTTATTGCTTATCCATGCTTCTTGGTAAAATTCTGGTCGCTTTCATCAACATTTTACAGATAATTCTGTAAATTTTCAGTTTTTTTTATCTAAATCATTTTACAGAGTTTTCCTTGTAAAATAACAAAAAATCTTGCTGGTTGGAAATCTATGGTATTTTCTGCTGGCTCAGCAGAGTAAATCTGTATTTTAACAGAGTGATTATTTTGAGTGTAGATATTCAGCACTTAACTCATTACCTATCGCGACACCTCCATACAAATGTAAGTAGATATTCAGTAGATAAGAACTACTCCGTGGAAGTAGTTGGAAGTTGTTTGAAAGCTCGGAGTACTTCTTATCTACTGAATATCTACTTACTTTTGTATGGGAGTGTCGAGGAAGGTAATGAGTTAAGTGCTGAATAACAACTTTTTATGGAGTAGAAAAAACTGTTTGTGTGTTTTTTCTTGTGTTTTTTGTTATTTTTGTTGTATTTCATTACATTTGTTATAGTTTTAAAGCACTCCAAATAGAAGTACTCCGCACTTTTTTTGCTGGGTATGTTCGTCTTACTTTTTTTTTTTTGAATGTTCGTCTTAGGGTTTTTTCGGAAAACAATTAATCACGCCCACTGTTACGCCTCCTTTTCTAAACTTCGATTTGACTAAACTTTTTTTTTTTTAAGTCGTAGTCCAACTAAAGTTTATATTTATCCTTTATTTATTTAAATATCAATAGGAATACATTTCTGACTACTAAAAATACTTAAATAAAGTTCAGTGTGAACATAGGGCGTCAAACTAAGGTTTAAACGGAAATAAAAATTTTTCACGCAAACTTTTTTTTCTATACATCTCAAATAGTAGAGCGGCAGGGCCGATTTTGCTATTAGTAGTATTTGTTGACGTTAGTGATAGCGCAACTTAGGTTTTTACGGAAAGAAAAGTTGTCCACTCTGTAACGACTTGTTTTGCTAGGGTAAAATACTCAGCCTTTGTCCAGGTTCCGCTACAAGAAAATAATGTACACGTGCTCGTTTTGGTTTTAAATTTCACTCTCGGTTTTATTTATCATTTTTTATAATATATTTCATTAAAAGATATCGTATTAGTTGCATCGTTCCTCTTCGGCTCCTCTTCGGTCATCCTCCTCGTTGGGCCACCTCCTTCCTGTGGCCGGTACTTTGATCTGGGTATCCTACTGGAACAGATTATCACCTAGGGATACTATTCGGGTCCCTCGTTACACTCGTTAACCTTCGGCTTTGGTCGGGTCACTCGCTCGTGCTTCGATTTTTATACGGGGTTGTTCACTGGTCGTGCTAGGAAACCACTCCCAGTCTCCAACCCAGTTGCCTTCACAAATCGTTTGTCCAGTGGTCCACTCGTGTTCGGTAACCACTCGTGAACCCTCGTACATCTGACCCGTGATCACTGGCCAACGTTTCCCGTACAATCCAACGCCACAATTTCTTCTCGGGTGTTAAACCTGATGGAACTCGCTTGTCCTGACACTCGGAACACCTTCGGTAGCTGCTCGGTTAACCAGCAGCCGAACCTGAAAGCTGAAACGAATACTACGCTACCTTTCACCACACGCCCCTCGGAATCTGACTTCCACGGGTGCTCGCTAACCACCCGGTGAAGTGTTCCTTGGTTCGTCTACTTTCTAACCTTCGCCTGGTGCTCGGTAACCACCAGCCGAAGTGGATACTTAGTTCCTAAAAGGTAAAATTATTCCATCCGGTGCTCGGTAACCACCGGGCGGAATAGACTATGGCTTAATCTAATTAATCAGATTAAATTTACCGTTCCATTTTTGGGATCTAGTTATGTCTAATAATATCAAATTTGATCTAATAAGATATACCCAGCAAAACTTTGGTAATGGGTAGTGATTATATAACACATTACCAGGTAATGTATATACCTTATTTGTAGCATTATTTGAGGATGTCTTACCAAACATTTGTTCCACAACGTATTATTTTAAAGTGAAAAATAATGCATTACTAATAATTTGCTACGTAATGCATGATTATTGGAAAAAATGTATTTCATATTTATTATTTCTAAACATTAAATCATGGATGACTTATATTTGGTTACATTATGTATTATTTGAAAGTTTGAAATAATGCATTATTTATAATTGGATGCATAATGCATTACAATAACATAAAAATAATTATTTTTATAAAAAAATGCATAAGTTTAAACTAGAGATGGGATCACGACAAGAAATTTCTAACGACACACACTCACGAGCATATTTTATCTACTTACACTCACTTACAATCACGTGAGTAAATTTAATACAAAATTACTTTTTCACTACTCGTAACACCTTATATATTATCTTCTGGTATGCTATATTATTTCATTTCTCGTAACCTATAAAATATCATATATTTTACACCTTACTCGTATTCTTCGTTATAAATTTATGACTTATTTTATACCTTACTGGTATTCTATGTGATAATGTGGATGCATTACTTTGAGTCTCATCGCCTGTTAAAATCATCAATGCTGCAATGTATAAAATAAGAGATCATATACCTTATTTTATACCTTATTTGGTAATCTAAGTTTTGCTGGGAAACATCGAAAATGCGTCTGGGACGCGACCTTATACACTTGATTACATTAGTTCTGCTGGTCAAAAATCCGGTCTCCACACTTTTCCATCACATCTGATTTTTGAGAAAATTGTGGTCAAAGTTAAAAAAAAATCGCCGTTTTGGTCATTATTTAAAACTCATAGCGGATGAGCCCGATGTGATGGCGACTTGAAACTAAGTCGAGGGTTAAGCTAAAACTTTCCTCTTTAAGATGCAGAACTCATTTGGTCAGTCGCCTTAACTTTTTGGGAACCAATTGTATTTAAATGCCGTCATATCAAAAAAAAGTTTTTGGGGAAAACACTTTATTAAAAGACAATTGGTGCTCCAAAGGTTGAAGCGACTGATGAATTGAGTTATACGTCTTTAAGAGCAATGTTTGAGCTTTACCCTTAAAAAGTATGGAGACCGGATTTGTGACCAGGAGAATAATTGTAATCATGTTTATAAGCCATATACTATAATGTGGCGTTCCATTCGAATAAGTTTTTTTTTTTTATATGATTTGTAGCGGCAAAAATCGTTTTTTTTTCGGAACAACACATCATTGAGAGACAATTGGTGCCCTAGGGGTTAAAGCGACTGACCAAAAGAGTTCAGAATCCTTAAGAGCAATGTTTAAGCTTTAGCCTCAACTTATTTTTAAGTCGATATTATATCGGGTTCATCCGCTATGATTTGGCAAAAATTAACAAAACGGCGATTTTTTTTTAAATTTGACATCAATTTTCCCAAAAACTTGATGTGATGGAAAAGTTTGGAGACCAGATTTGTGGTAAGTAGAACAATTGCAATTAACTGTGTATGGTCGCGACCCAGTCGCATCAATATTTTTTTAAAGTGTTCAGTAGTGTATTTTTTAAATAATTATCATTATTTATATAACAATATAAAAGTTAAAAAAAAAAATATTTCTGGGGAAGTTTTAGAAATTGCATTTGGTGCGTGAACTTTTTTTGACCAAAATGAATTAAGAAAAGATTTTTATTATCTGTACAACATTGCCCATCGCGTGGTTGGATGATCTTTTTTTTTGACATAAAAAATTTATAACCCTATTATACATATTTACGCCCACAAAAGTGTTCGTACCTCAAAAAATCGGGTCCAAGTTCAGGACTTTATACTTCATCCGACATAAAATTGTTTCATTTCCTTGACAAAAAAACAATGATCGCTAAAAAATTGCGATTTAGATGTTGGTTCGCTTCTCCAAGGTGAAACTTTTCCCCTCCGGTCCGATTTTAACCTACCTAGGACTATAAAAAATAATTGTACCAAACGTCAGGTGGATAGCTGTTTTATTTGGACCACATCGTGTTACACACAGACAGACGGAGGGATGTTCATAGAACTTCTCAGAATCGATCGCTGATCAATATAATATAACGTCACCAAAAATCCAACACATTTAAAGTAGCAACGAAAAACGTTGTGAAACATTTTTTTAATTTTGTTCATAAGTCCGTCATTTTTCATTGGATAGGTCTGAATTTTTGGAAATGGTTTCAGTTAATGAATTGTATCACAACTAGCAAATCACATTTTGATAACTTTATAGGGGGACAATGCATCACAATCAACAACTTGATTTTAAAAAAAGTGTTGTCACTTTGTTTTGCATTTTACTTAGGCGACGATTCTCCTTATGGGGAATGACAAAGTGAGTGTACCCCCTATACGGTAGTTTAAATGGATAAAAACAAAATCAGTTTACACCAAATTTAAGATTAAACAAATTAAAAATAATAAAATGTTTTTATTCTTGGAACTCTATTAAATAAATTTAAATAAATATGTTCTTTCATTACGTTTAAAAAATATTAAAAAAAACTCATTCCGACTATAGTGTTCTAAAGTAGTGGAATCCATATTATTTTCCTTCTTATTGACATATTTGGATGTTATTTTAAACTACTTTTTTTGCAACAAAAAATATTCACTTATTGCTACTTTTTATGTATTTTAAGTCTACTTCGTTTTGAACTACTTCGATTTTTTTTTTGCTGGGGTATACCATAAAAATTTTTTCCTTTCAAAGTCCATCAAAATCACCAAAAAAAATCTGTTTTTTTCGACCCACCTTAATGCAGATGTCAGCAATTTCATAAAAGGAGAGCCAGCAGTATGTGAGCGGTGATTTTATTTTGACAACTGGGTAGTAATAGACTCTGAATACGTCATAAATGGTTAGGAACTGTTTAAATATCTATTGAAAACTCCACACGCCTTTCAGAAACAATTGAAAAGTGTCCACAATTATTTGGCCATCTGTACACCAGAACGTACTTTTTGCTTCTCTCTCCGATAGTGTGAATGTAAGTTTTTTGTTTTGTTTTGCAGCATGAAGGTAGAGTCAGTATTGTGTGTGTGTGATATTATGATATGAATCTGACTTTGTGTCTCTGACAACTTCACATCTTTATTTATCATATTTTTTTTTGCGTTTCGGCGTTAGGAAGGGGTTATATTTATTATTTTTTTGTGTAGTTTTTTTTTGCTTTTGTTTATTTTTTGTTCATCCTCTAAATCGTGTTAATTCATGTCGAAAAGAATTTTCTTTAGAAATATTTCCTTTAAAACTGTTATGTAACTGTATTGTTGCTCTTTTTGTTATTTTTAAAGAACAAGAAATAAAAAACTGCCAAACATAATTTTTCAGTTTTTTTTTTTTGTTATCATAATAACTAAAGTGATGTTCATACCACACGCATTATTAGAAAAGACATTAAAATGGTGAAATTTACACTTAGAATAATAAGAGTGTGTTATAATGGTAAAAATTTAGTTCAAAGGTGAGAATTTTTCTTTTAAAAAATATTTTCCAGAATTTTGTAAAACTTTTTACAGAATCTGAAATATTTTCTATGGGAATATGTCTCAGAATCTGTGAATTTTTGGATACGAAAAAGTTCTTAGAATTTAAGACTTTTTCCATATGTTTTAAAATCTGAAACTTTTTTAATGCTAAAAATTAAAAAAAATGCGTTACTTTTTGTAAAGAAAAAATTTCTTCGAGTCTGAGTCTTTTTCTTTCGCACAAATATTTCAGAATCTGAGTATTTTTCTACAGAATCAACGTTTCAAAATCTGAGTCTTTTATCTTAATCTGAGCATTTTTCTACAGAGGATGTGTCTCTTACTCTAAGCATTTTTCTATAAGTAAAAAGTCTCAGAGTCTGTATTTTTCCACAGGAAAAGTTTCTTAGAATCTGAATCTCAAAAACTCAGATATTTTAATAAGAAAGAAATATTTTAGAATCTAGACTTTTGTGTAAAGAAAAATTTCTTAGAATATGTAAAATTAACTTTAGGCAACATTTCTCAGAATCTAAGAACTTTTTTCCACCAAAAAAAAAAAATGCAGAGTCTGAGATTTTTCGGTTGAAAAAGGTTTTCAAATTTCTTTTTGAAAAAATTTTTCAGAATCTTAGACATTTTTCCAATAAAAATCTTAGACTTTACTTAGTCTGCGACTCTGTTTTTGAAAATTGACTCATTGTCAAATAAAATAAAACATTTTTTTTTTCCTTGAGTGTATTACTTTTTTGACTTTCTTGTGTAAATTGTTTGTCATTGTTTTTATTTCAAGTTAAATTTAAGTATGAAATTTTTATACATATCAGAAATACCACAACAATTGCTCCGCATAGTGTAGTGATTGTTGTAGAGAAGTACAATTTTGCTGCTTAAATTAAAAAAAAAAGTGTTAAAAATCTGCGACACAATCATAAAGTAAAAAAAAAATATTAAAAACTAGACAATGAATATATTTCGATTTCCCTAATTGAAAAATGTTTGTATTTATTTTGTGAAAAAGTTTAAAAGCACTCAACGACTGCAAGTCTAAAACAATTCTTTAACAATCCTAATACTTACGATCGAGAAAATTTAATAAATTAGGATCAAGATTTCTTCACTACAGTGACTGGGGGTGGATAACTTTTACAATTTGTTTGAAAATATCATTTTTTTTTACTTTGAGCCATCACTATGCCTCCTACTAATGCAATGCATTGTGTTGGTATTATAATACCTAATTAATTCCTAATTAGGAACATAGGTTATGAGAAGAAGGAAAGAGGGAGTAGTGTTTGTGGACATTTAATTTGAACTTTTCTAAATTATAGCCTACTGGAAAGATTTCTGCGGGGAGTTTGTTACACATACGACTAGTTCGACCGAGAAACGAATTTTCTCTGTAATGCGTTGTGCGATACATTGGACAATCGACAACAAATGGATGTGAGTTGCTGGAAAGGCGAGTACTACGGGTATGCACCCGAAACTCAGGTATGAGTTTACCCATCTCAGCTGAGCACTTACCGTGGTAATATCGATGACAATGACGCACAACCCACATTCCGACGATGCTCCAATGAATCAATAGAGCTGGATACCCTACTGTCATTGATGAGCTTCAACGCACTACTTTGCACCCGGTCCAGAAGCTTTAAGGTAGACCTTGAAGCACCTGCCCAGTTATGGGAATTGTATTCCATTTTCGGTCGGATATAGGCGGTATAAATAGTGAGAAGATCGGTCGGGGTGAAGTAATTCTTGCACCGTTTTAAAAAACTAAGACACTTGAAAAACATGTTGGTTCCATCGAACATCACATTGGATTTTCATGCCTAGAACATCAAGAGTGTCTGATTCCTCAATAGCTATACCACCCATGGATACATATGACGCTGATTCCACAAGACGTCTGTGGGTCAGCATACAACATTGGGTTTTACGAGCATTAAAATCGACCTGATTCGCAAGACCCCACTCGGAGATTTTCGTGAGGTCATGATTGAGTGTGTCATTCATGTTCCCAGTTGGCAAAATAAAATCACACCTGACATACTTACTGCTGACTCTCCCTTTATGAAATCGCTGACACCTTCATACAATTTTTCAAAATGTCATCAATGACATGTCAGCAGTTGGTCAGCAGTGTCCACCAGTATCGGTGGCCACTAACAATTCGTTTAAACAACCGCTGACCAACTGCTGACATGTCATTGATGACATTTTGAAAAATTGTATGAAGATGTCAGCAATTTTATAAAGGGAGAGTCAGCAGTATGTCAGGTGTGATTTTTCTGCCTCATAGCATCAACCTCAGTAAGGCTTTGTCTATGATTAAAGGAAAATGAATGACTAATGTTGCTGTCATCTGCAAAAGAATAGATAGGATTGGAAGTTAGACCCAGAAGGTCGTTAAGAAAAATAAGAAAAAGTGTAGGAGATAGAACAGAACCTTGCGGTACCCCTGAATTCAGATGAAACTCATCCGATGAAATCCCATCTATAACAACACGTATAGAGCGGTCTCTAAGAAAGCTCGATATAAATCGAGAGAAATCACTACCGTCACCAAACGCAATAAGCTTCGAAACGAGTGCACCGTGCCACACACGATCAAATGCCTTGGAAATATCTAGAGCAACCACCTTGCTTTCACCAAATTGGTGAATAGAACGACTCCAGCGTTCCGAAAGAAACGCTAACAGGTCTCCCGTAGAACGACCTCTACGAAAGCCATACTGTCGATCGCACAAAAGTGAATTAGACTCCAAATAATTTACCAGGTGGTGATTCATCATGCTCTCCATGACTTTCGAGAGCGTAGAGCAAATTTCTATTGGGCGGTAGTTTTCAGGGGTTGTAGCCTTTCCCTTTTTTGAATTTTTTTATAGAGTTAAAATTTTTCAACAGGAACCCCTGATTTCCTTCAATGTCTCCAAATTTGATGAAACTTTGAGTATATGTTGAGACTTATAAGACTTATACTCAGATAAAATTTAAGACCTTTAACTTCCGTGGTTCCAGAAAAATTGTAGGCCATGACAATTTTTCTTTCCGAAAAATTATATAGATTATTACGAACATTTAACACAAAAAAATTTGCCAAATCGGTCCAGGCGGTTTCAAGTGTTGCAAATTTTAAGGCTATTGAAAAATGTGGGCTTTGAAGTGGGGGAGGACAGTAATTATACAGTGATACAAAATCAAACATTTCGAATCGGAATAAAATAAAAGCCAAAAGCAAATGAAAGTTGACACTTTTCATAACAAAACCAAGGCGTTTTTTTTAGCGCTAGATTATTTTTTCAGCGCTAGATTATTTTTACAAGCATTTAAATTTGGTGATTTTAGAGCATTTAAAGTTTTTGTGTACTTAAAAGGACCTTTTTTAGGGGCCCCTGTTGGTGCCCTTATTGCACATGTGGGTTCAAGCGTCCAAACTTAAGCTTAAAATTACATTAGCTATAACTGGTATGAATTTCGATGCCATCATACCTACTTACTGAATAGCTAAATTATTAAAAATAATCCACTGTGTACCTATACGTATGATTGTTATTTAAAGACAATTACAAAATTAATCATACGCCTAATACAGTTTTCATTAATTATTTTTATAATTATAATAAAATAATTAAAAAAAAGATTTAAGGGTTTTGTTGTGGAATATGTAAACTTTCACTTGCTTTTAATTTTATACCATTCCGATTTTAGTTGTTGCACTGCGTTATTTTCGTTAAATCCTTACTTGGATCATTGTACAAAAAATTTACAAATTAGGCCATTCTTTCTCTGCTTTTAGGTGTATTGAAAAAACTGGGAGTGGACAATTTTTCTTTCCGTAAAAACCTTAGTTGTACTATCACAAATGTCAACAAATACTACTTATAGCCAAATCTGCCCTACCGTTCTTCTATCTTAGATATATCGAAATTAAAATGGGCGTGAACATTTTTTAATTCCGTTTAAACCTAAGTAGGACTATGACGATCATTTACAAAAAAAAAAGTTTAGTCAAATCGATCCAGCTCTTCTCCAGTTTTAGATTTATCAAAAAAAAGGAGGCGTTAAAAGGGGCCTGATTAATTTGTTTTTCGAAAACACCTAAGACGAAAAAAAAAAAAATAAGACCAACGTATAAAATTATTTTTTATCCAAATCGGTCAGTTCTTAAGTGATGCGATTACCAACGAACTACATTTGATTTTTATTTATATTTTATTATTATATATTATACTAGATTACCATCCCGGTACTTCGTTACCGTTTGCATTGAATACCGAATAATAGAAGGATCAGAATTGCTCTACCGATTTCAAGAAAATTCCCCTACGTAGTCTTTGTTTTATTTACTTGTGCACGTTTTAGTCTTTCATAAAATAATATTTCAATTAAAAATTTAAACAATAAAATTTTAATAATTTTCGAGCCCTAATATCGGGATTTTGGATTTGGAGTGAATAAATATTTCAGTGAATAAAGAAATTGGAATAAAAATGAGTTTGAGTGGAAAATCATATAGAGAGAAAAAAGGAGTAAAAAAAGTAAAATCAAAAATTTTAGTAAAAAGTATCATTCCATATTGTTCCCTGCTCTATTCCATTTCGTTCCCCGTTCTAAAATTTTAAATTTTAAAATATGTCCTTCTCTTGGGTGTTATTTCAGGGGCTTTGAGTTTAATAGTCAGATAGGTAACAATTACCATTTGCCCCCTTTTCCCCTTAAAATTAAATTTTCCAAAAAATGTTTTTTTGTGCTAGGTGATCCTTTATTTAAAATATCAAGTTTCTAAACTGATATTTCAAGAAATATAAGAATAATCAAAATTTACACTTTTTCATTATTATAAGAACAAAAAAAGTACACCTTCTTACCCCAGTTATAAACGGAATTTTCAAAAAGAACCTCTTCCAGAATGTTTTTTTATTCAGCGAAGGATCCTCTTTTCCATATTTCAATTTTCTAGGATTATTATTTAAGCAAATATTTAAAGTACAAAGAGGATTTTACATTCCTAACCCATGTGAAAATTGATTAGATCTGACTGATCTTTTAAGATCTAATTATATCAATTGTATCTGATCAGATCTATTATATCCGAGATTTCCCGAGTAAAAAAGATTTGATATAACCATATATGCTAATATATAATTGTTTATATTTATATATGGTTATGCATGAACTTTGATATGGACATATAAGTTTATATATAGCATTGTATTTTTCCTTATTTTTTAATATGATAACATACATATTCATATCTATTTATATACCCATCTATATGAAATTAGATATGACATATAAGGTCAGGAATTTTTAGATATAACAGATAAAAAGATATATGATTTTATTTATAATTATATCCCGAAAAAAAATTTCAAAATTTTCTATGTCCCGGACAATAAAAAAAAATTCAAGTCCTAAAAAATTTTGGGAAAATTTTCCAAAGTCCCGGACACAAAATTTTTTTGGCAATTTTTTTGGAGTAAAAAAATCATTGAAAATGTTTTTATGAGAAATTTAATTTTTTTGAAAAGTTTTTGAGTTCCGAAAAAATGTTTTTAAATTTTCTAAGACACAAACATTTTTTGGAAAATTTAAATCCCTTATAAATGATTTTAAAAAATGACAAATTTTTAATAATTTGCTAAGTCCCGAAAAAATTCCGAAGAATGCAATAAAAACTCTTCTAATTGATAATGTATCCAATCTGATAAAATAATTTCTAATTTCACGTTTAAAATTCCAAAAAAATTTACCAGATTTCATCCAATTATATAAAAATTTATCTAATTTTAACAGATAAGATATGACTTAATACAATTGGATAGACCCATTTTTGGGATCAAACTTAATCAAATTTGATATTATTTTATCAAAAATAATAGAATTTGATATAATCGTATAATATTCGATCCGCCAATTTTCGGATCAAAATTAATATTGATTTACTTAAAAGCATATCTGTTCATATAAAATTAAATATTGCCTCATATAACTTTTTTTTACTCGGGTTGTCCCCAATTTCGAGATCTAAGTAGATCTGATCAGTAATTGTATCTGATCAGATCTCGGAAATGGGGACAAATCTCAGATATAATAGATATGATCAGATACAATTGATATAGTCAGATCTTAATAGATCTCATCATATCTAATCGATTTTTACACAGGAATTTTAAGTTTCTATAGCCATTACGTCAAAAAATATCAAAGGTACCGAAAATGCACTTTTTTAGCCTTTTTACCCCACTAAGAAGCGGAAAAACGTATTTTTCACACAATGTTTTTTTTACCGAATTTGCTTACATTACAAATTTTAAGATTCTAGGAAATATAAAAAGTTTCTATAAATATAATTTTAGAAAATAAAAAATTATCAACAATTGTACTTCCGGTACTTTTAATAAAAGGTACTTTTTGTAAAAGGTACTTTTTGCAAAAGGTACTTTTTGTAAAAGGTACTTTTTATAAAAGGTACTTTTTATAAAAGGTACTTTTTATAAAAGGTACTTTTTATAAAAGGTACTTTTTATAAAAGGTACTTTTTATAAAAGGTACTTTTTATAAAAGGTACTTTTTATAAAAGGTACTTTTTATAAAAGGTGCTTTTTATAAAAGGTACTTTTTATAAAAGGTACTTTTTATAAAAGGTACTTTTTATAAAAGGTACTTTTTATAAAAGGTACTTTTTATAAAAGGTACTTTTTATAAAAGGTACTTTTTATAAAAGGTTCTTTTTATAAAAGGTACTTTTTATAAAAGGTACTTTTTATAAAAGGTACTTTTTATAAAAGGTTCTTTTTATAAAAGGTACTTTTTATAAAAGGTACTTTTTATAAAAGGTACTTTTTATAAAAGGTACTTTTTATAAAAGGTACTTTTTATAAAAGGTACTTTTTATAAAAGGTACTTTTTACAAAAGGTTTTTTTTAAAAAAGGTACTTTTTATAAAAGGTACTTTTTAAAAAAGGTACTTTTTAAAAAAGGTACTTTTTATAAAAGGTACTTTTTATAAACCGTACAGAATTTTCAGAAAGTACTTGTTTCAGAATGTTTTATTTCACTAAAGGATCCTACATTCCAAATTTGAAGTTTGAATGACCATTATATCAGTATATAAAAAAAAGTACCAAAAAGTAAACTTTTTTACCCATTTTACCCCCGTAGAATCAACATTGGCAAAAACCCAGATTTAGCGAATCTTTTTTCCGGGAGGTGAACCTACATTGCAAATTTTAAGTTTCTTGTACTATTATTTAAGGAAATATAAAAGGTACCAAAAGAACAGTTTTTTAGCCAGCATTACTGGATCTATATTCCAGGATTTGAACATACAAACCAAATTTCAAGTCTCTATGACCATTATTTCAGGAGATATAAAAAAAAGTACAGTTTTTTATCCTTTTTACCCCCTTAGAATCAACACTGGCAAAAATCCGGCCTTAGTGTATCTATGTTCCGGGAGGTGAATATACAGTCCAAATTTTAAGTTTTTGTTACCATTTTTTAAGGAAATATAAAAGGTACCAAAAGTACAGCTTATTACCCTTTTTACCCCCTTAGAAACAACATTGGCAAAAATCCAGCCTTACTGGATCTATATTCCAGGATGTGAACATACAAACCAAATTTCAAGTCTCTATGACCATTATTTCAGGAGATATAAAAAGTACCAAAAGTACAGATTTTTACCCTTTTTACCCCCTAGAATCAACACTGACAAAAATCCGGCCTTAGTGTATCTATGTTCCGGGAGGTAAATATACAGTCCAAATTTAAAGTCTCTATGACCATTATTTCAGGAGATATAAAAAGTACCAAAAGTACAGTTTTTTACCCTTTTTACCCCCTTAGAATCAACATTGGCAAAAATCCAGCCTTAGTGGATCTATATTTCGGGAGGTGAACCTACAGTCCAAATTTCAAGTCTCTAGCTTCAGCAGTTTGGGCTGGGCGATGATGAATCAGTCAATAAGTCTGACTGACTTATTACTCTTTTATATATATAATTTTTCTATAGAGCAAATTTAATTTATGTCGAAAAAAAGTTGGTGGACAACTTTCTTACCGTATGAACCTTATTTAAATTAAACCAACTTGGTTTATCCATTCAAAAGTGAGCGTAGAAATGGAAAATTGTTCTTTCCAAAACACTTATTGTTAGTTGGACCATTCCATGATTTAAAATTTATATATTGGGAAAAGTGAGCGTAAAAGTAGGTGTGGACAATTTTTCATCTCTTTAAAATCTTTTGCGGCCTATAACCAATTCGGCTAAGCCATTATAGTTCTTTCCATACATAGAAAAAAGTGGGCGTGTGAAAACCTTAGTTGAATAATGGCAAACATTTTTGACAAAAATTAGCCAAAGTGGGCGTTGTCAATTTCTTTTTTCGTAAAAACCAAAGATGGAATATGGTGAAAATGCATTTAAAAAAAATTTAGTCTGAGCGGTCTCAGATTTTAGATAAATTGAAACAGTGGGCGTAAAAGTGGGCATGGCGAATTTTCTTTCAGTAAGAACCTAAATTGGATTACTACGAACATTTGAATAAACAATTACCCAAATCGGTGCAGCCGTTTTCCGATTTTAGATAAATCGCAAAAAGTGGGCGTGGTCACTTTTTCTTTACGTAAAAATCTAAGTTGGACTATGACGAACATTTCAAAAAAAAAAAAATGTCCAAATTGGCCGTTCTCAACTGATGCGGTTACCAACAAACGACAATTGATTTTTATTTATATAGATTATATAAAATCTTTTTTACTCGGGACAAGATTTTTTTTGTTGTATTTAAAATACAAAAACAAGGGAAAATTTATGCGTAGTTTCATAAAATTTTTTATAACTTATGTATTTGTTTATGGATTTTTATGAATTTCACTGTGTTATCTTTGTAAGGGTCAGGCTTCTAAGACAAATAAAAAAACTGATAATTTGCAACGATTTTCATCTAAAAAAAATTTAAAAACGAATTACTTCATCAATAAAAACGCATTTTTATAATATGCTTGTCTTTTGTGCGTAAACAAATGATATGATGGGAAATCAACGTGTGAAGGATTTGTTGCAAATTTAATTAGCTTTAATTTGCTTTTTATCGCGATTAGATCGGGTGCACGTTACTTAAGATATAACTAAAATAGTCAAAATTCCTCCAAAAAAAGTTAAAAAATTGTTTAAAAAATGTCGCCGTGAAAAATACTACGACAATTTAAGTTATTTTCTTGTAAGGAAAAATCTCAGAATAGAAAAAATATTTTGATTGTGAAGATAATATGGAGTAAAACTGCATTTACAGTGATTCATTGCGAGATCCAGTTTCCTTTTAAAAGTACTTCAAAGTTTAAAAGGATTACATTTTGTATTTTTTTTTTTTTTCAATATTTTTTCTTGTCTTGTATCACTAATGTCACTATTTATGACAAATGAAAGATGAGAAATATTTGCTAATTTTTAAAATTTTTTTATTTTTTCGTATCTGGAAAAAGGATGTAAATACGTCCTGTCAAAATTTTGTCAAAACATTTGGTTACAAATTTTAAATAATAATGAAGGATAACGTTTTGAAGGGGCATTACTTACCTCATTTTTTCCTGATATGTTTAAATAATAAAATTTAAAACAGACACACGGGAGCTGAAGAACTTATGAAGTTTTAAAATAGTAAAAGTTTTCTTTTAATAGACTTATCCAGTGATAACTGTTAATATTTTATTTTAATAATTTTGTATTTGTTACGAATTTATATATTAAGACACCAAACAAAATCTACTATCAAATTTTAGAGTGCTAGATTGGTTTCTGAGTTAATTTTATTCATTAGATAGCAATTAGGGAATGTAACATATGTTGATGTTTTACACGCATTTCTATTTGGTTTACATAACTTTTTGTTGTTGTCAAATGCCTACACTACATTATACGTGGCCATAAAAAAGAAATTACAAAAGATTTAATGGTTGTCTTTTTTTTTTGAAAGGTCTTATGGTTCTTGCGTGGCTTCATTTGGGTTTTTTTTTATTAAGAGGAGAGGGCTTAAATTTAATTTAGAATTTCATTGTGTAGAAGGGTTAAAATGTATATGTACCAGGAATTTGACATGAAGTAATTTTTACGCGTATGTAAGAAATTTAACACTTATGTATGTCGCTATAATAATTATTATAATTATTAAGTTGTTTTTACATGAGATACATATGGAATAGAGTTTTTGTTGCCTGATTTACCGGGATAAAATTTTAATGAAATCGGTATTTTTTCCAGAATTCCCGGTTTTTTGAATATTGTAATAATTATTTTTAGGTTTTAGTTTTTTTAAGCAAATAGATTTTTTTTTTAAATTATTTACATTGAAAAATTTTGTTTTGATTACTGTAGAATATATTCAAAGGTCTATTGTAAGAGGAATCTGTTCCAAACGATTTTCCTGGGAAGTAAATCTACAAAAATATATTGAGAAAGACTACTCAAGCTCGAGGTGACGTTTCTTTACTAATTATTACTATGATATTGTCAAAAGCCATAAATTTGTACGATGGTATGTTTGATTTAAAATTTAGAGCTCTATTGAGTATTTAGTATATAAATTCTCATTATGTCTTTTAACATACGAATATAAGTCTTGTCAATTTGTTTGTTTGTGTCGCTTTCAGAAGAAAACTACTGAACCGATTGAAATGAAATTTGGTATGTAGATAGAGAATTTTCTGGAAAGAAAAATGGGCCAAGAGGCATCTCGATTGGATGCCCCGCCTCCTTTTACGACCAATTTTTGTGAATTTCAGATTTTTCAATACATTTGGTTGTTTGGATATTTGGATGTTTGCTACAGATTAGCATGAAATTTGGCATACTAATAGGGTGTTTTTTGCAAGGAAATATAGGCCATCCAATCTTGATTGGAAGGCATGCCTCCTTTTACGCCCACTTTTTGTAAATATAATTTCCTCACAAAGGGGCGTGGCATCCTTTGGTTTTTCTTTCTATCTGATCCACAATCACGGACAAACGGCTGAACCGATTTTGTAATGTACAAATGAAATATTTCACGCAAAATTGAAAGAAAATGTCTTTCAATTCTGTAAGACTTCAAAAAACATATTAAAACATAAATTGAAGATTTTCTAAAAGTGAACGAGTGAAAGAGACTGCGGGAGCCATTGATTCGCTAGTGATCAGCCGGTGGGGGGAGTTCGTGTCCTTCCAACTCAAACCTTCTGTTCATTACTAGTATTTTATTATAGACTCCCTTGATTCTAATAGCAAAAACAAAAACTACGTTACAAGGGCCGGAATAACCATAGATATACAAAAACATGCCCCACTATGGCTATATAAAAGTGTAAGTTAAAATTAAAGAAAATGATGTTGATTACAGTTTACCTTATTTAAGACTGGTTTCCCTTGATGTTAGTAGGGTACCATCGCCTCAAAACCCACCCAAACCAGATCCTAGTGGCGAAAAAATTGTATTTTTCTAGGATCCCACACATTAGCTCACCCTAACGCATCAGACCATGAGAAAACAAAATAGGTTGTTTAGCAATTCATCTTGAATAATTCAATATTTTTATTTAAGACATTTTAAATTTAAACTAGTGTAAATTATGATTAAAATTACGAACTATATAATTCATTATCATTAAATAGGTAAGTTTAAAAAAAAAATTCCTACACTTAAAAAAATTACAACATACCGAATTAATAAAAATTCATGTTTAAAGTTATTACTGAATAACGCAAAATTGATTTTAAAAAGAACACCCTAATTTAATTAACATAAATTAACCATTTAGGTATTAAGAAAAAAACACTTTAAATGGAAAAAGAGACTCCTATTAAAAAAATTAAATATTCAAATCAACGTCACCCTAATATTGATCTAAAAGCAAATGTAAATACTTTTAAGATTTCTTTGTTTTTGTCCGTCTGTTATTAAATTTGTGATTATGATTGGAACAAAAAAATATATAATCGTAAAAAGCAAAAATTCAGTAACTACACCAAATCATCAGAACAAAATATAAATTGGATGATAATGATCATAATACGAAAAAAAATAAACAAACATTGTATTTACGTGATCATAAACTAAACCAAATTACTGGACAGAGTTAATGACCATCAACCAAAATTCCCTTTACTGCAGAGAATAATATTGGTGGAGTAATTTCAATAAATCAAACTCAAATTTTAAAATAAATGATTTTGGTGTTTGAATTGTTACTCTTTACTAGTGTTTTTAATATAGGCAAGAATTTATCAAGGGAATTATTAAGGGATAATTCATTTTTTGACTCACCAAACGTACATCTGCAGAACAAAGAGGCCTCCTCGGTCGTGATGATGATGTTTGCTGCTACGTTGTTAATTAGGAAGATAAGGAAGTAAATAATAGTAGTGTTTCTTGCATATACCTTATTAATTTGTCATTATGATAATTTTTTTGGGTTTACTATTTAGGTTGTATTACTACCGTCTGTTTTATGAATGAATAAAATTATACATTAGGGGTGTTCATAGAAAACTTTTGAAATAGTTAGCAAAGAAAAAATGAAATGATAGAAATTTTTAAAATTTGAAAAATTTGGAATTTAAAATTTCCGTACTCAAAAGTTTGAATTTTAATTTGGTTTTTGAAATTCACATACAATTGTTAATGAAAGCTTTCGATTAGCAACCTTAAAAAAAACGAATTTAATTAATTACTACACTCAAAAAAAAAATACTGTAAAGTTAACAAAAAATTTAGTTAAATTTAACTAAAAAAGCACCTGATTTTGGGCCAACTAAATTTTTAGTTAATTTAACTAAAAATATTTAGTTAACTTTTCGTAGAATGAATTTAGCAAAAAAAACCGTAACTTTAACTAAAAATTTAGCTGAAATTTCGTAACGTTTTTATGTACATATATTAACAAAAAAATTAGTTGAATTCAGCTAAACTTTTTGTTACTTTTCGTAAACTAAAATTTAGAAAATATTTTGTAAAAAATTAAAAGTTTATTTTTTATATTTTTTCATCAGCTTAAGTAGAACTTATGAGATTTGCATAGGAGGCTTCACAAGAAATTCCACTTAACAAATTTGTTACGAAAAATCAGCAAATTAATTAGTAAAAATTCGTAAACTCAGTTTTGAAGTCAACAAAAAAAAATTAATACAACATTTGTTCAAAACTAGTATTTTCGTAAATTGAACTTAACTAAAATAAGTAGTTAAAACGCTGGTTTTAACTAAAAATTTGCTAAAAAGCCAGTAAACTCGAGTTAACAAAAAAAAATTTGTTAACTTTACAGTTTTATTTTTTTGAGTGTACACTTAACACTTAATATTTTTCCTTATAACTATTGTTATTGTTCTTGGAAAGATTTCACGATATGTTGACACACGTTTTAAAGATTCCTTACGGGATAAAAATTGGTAGATGATACGGATTTACCTTTGAAGAGCCATGAACGAATGGAATATCAGTATTTTATTTGAGAATCTCTGTCCGCATCCAGATTATGTTGGGGGACGCAATTTTTGTTTCCAGTACTTTATTTTCTTCACGAAATAGTTTAAAAAAATTTAACTTTTAAATAAAGATTTGAAAATTTAAGATTTTAAAATTTAAATATGATTTTAAATTAATTTTTTAAAGATTTAAAAATGTTGTAAAATTCCAGTTACTATTGACACTAGAGTTTCTGTTTCGGTTAAAACCGTAACCGAAACCGCGGTTATTGAAGCCAAAAACCGAACCCGAAACCGAACCATATATTTTCGGTTATCCGCTTTTTAATAATAGAATAGATTTTTTATGTTTTTTTTTTGGATTTAAAAAAATTAATTAAAAAAAAAAAACAATTTTTTTTTTAAAATTAAATTTTGAGTGTAAAAAAATTATTTGCCCTTTTTTGTTATGAATCTAGCTTAAAGGGCATCTTAATTTTTTTGAGATTCAAAATGGGAAAGTTTTAGCATAACTATGAATGGGCAAGCACTATAGGTAGGCGATATATAACTGTCAATATCCATGAATCCAACGACAACTTTTCTAACTTTGGGTTTAGGCTTATTTTTGGTTTACGCAGTTCGAAAAAAAAAACAACAAACTAGTGGAGACAAATTTTAGAAATTTGAAGTTTCAGATAACTTATTGTAAGATTGTTCGTCTCAATAAAAATACGGTTTATAATGGCAAATTTAAAATCTTTTTAATGTAAATTTTTTGCTTTACTATTGAGATAACTTAAGTGTATATAGCCAGTTGCAGAATTATCCAGTTCTGAATTTAAGAAACCACTGGATCTTTGGAAGATGAACTGAATTCTTCTGTTTAAAAGACATAAGCGGAAGCAAAACCAAAATGTGAATTTAAACTGAATTTGATTCTTATAAAAAACTATTTTAAAATTAAGTTTTTCCACCGGAATAAAATGAAATACTGATAACCGAAAATAACCGAAACCGATCGGTTATTCAATTTTTTGTAACCGTAACCGCGGTTACTAAATTTATCGGTTATTCAGAAACTCTAATTGACACGTTGTGATCTTGATTTTTATTTTAATGTATGAAAGAAGAAATTCTAGTTTTGTTTTATGATACCTCGTTTGACTAGTTGTTTAAAAGCAAAATGTAACTTGAGTGATTTTTGGGGTAATAACAAAAAATAAAACAAATGGAAAAAAAAAAAAAAAAGTAAATGCAAGAACACTTGTGATCTGCTCCGTTGACAACAGACCAGCAAGTGTTCTCTCTGTAGGGTTTTCGATCGTTCCAAGCTACTTGGGATAACCAAGTCTTGCCCAACCAAAAAAAATTATTTGGGAATTTAGGCCGACGTCCTAGGCTAAGAAACGGTGTGGTTATGTAAATTCCCAACTATAGTAGTTGGATGGCACTCGTGGTGGCCTTTTTTCCTTTTAGGAAATAATGATGTTCCAAAATGAATATTAAATTGGATCAAAATGATACGAATTCCAATATTAGATAATTTCTTGATCATATAACTAAACTAGATGTTAGAAGAAATTTTTATTATTTCTTCAATATGATGGTAGCAAGTTAATTTTATATGAAGTTTTAATTTTTTCTTACGAGAACTTTATGTCTTTACAACGTGATTTCTTGACCAAAAAGGAAGTTGATTTTACTTCTTACAAACCACGAAATATTTCTAGAGAAGAACAAATCTTAACTTTTTATAAAAAGAAACACAACTCACATGTAGCACTTATCGATAGGTAACCCTGATACATATTTGCAGAAAAATACCTGCATGCAAATGGTACGTTTTTTCGGGCCAAAACATTTATGTATTCAATTTGCCATAAGTTGTCAAATAGATTTTAGACGGTATTTTCAATTTATTTATATAAAAAAAATATCAGGGAATTTTGCAAATATAATTTGGAAACCTATTTTAACAGTTTAACATTAAGTAAAGATGTATTTTCATGTTTTACGTTCAACAGAATCCTACAAGAGAATATTTCGCCCATCACTAATTTCGTTGCACTTTTTGGTTGCCAATATTGCATGCTTCGATACATTCTTCAGAAAATTATAATATACATGATGCTACCATTAACAACATTTTGTTAGCAACATTATTTGTTTCTAAACATTGTAAAGCAAATCTGAGTCAACATGATCATACAAATACTTAGAAACATTTTTGTTTGTTTCGAACTTTTTATTAACCCATTTAAAACACAGATTGAATTAATGGTATACAATATACTAATAATTAAAGTTGGTAAACATTTTGGTTGAAATCGAACTTTTTAATTTGTTAACCCGTTAAATAAAGTTAAGCATTTTCGTACCAATAAGATTATGTTGAATGTTTACAACGTTAAGCAAAGGTACAATTGCGATTTGCAATTTGATGCAAATAATATTTGTTTGCATAAAAAAATTAAATTGGTATTACATAAATTACATAATAAAACAACAACAAAAAATAAAAATTTGGGGTGGTACAAATCGTTCACCACAATTTACATGAAATTTTCACCACAGATAGTACTAACGAGACGAGAGCTATAGGCCAAAAGAGAGACCAATCGGCCAAGTGGGCGTAAAATGCCACGCCCCTTTGTATTATATTGAACGTTATTTCTGCCTCTTCAGCAAATACGATTAAACGGCTGAACCGATTTTAAAGAAATTTTCACCACATATAGTACTAATCCAAGCGGTAAAAATAGTTCCTAATAGGACGGCGATCAGACAAAGGGGTGGAAATGCCACGCCCATTTGTTTACAATGAAGGTTATTTCTACCTGTTCCTAAATTACGTTTAAACGTCATAACTGGTTTTAATGAAAATTTCACCACACATAGTACTAACCCAGCTGGGCACTATAGGTTATAATAGGAGAGCGCTCTGACGGATGGTAATAGTATGTCATATTAGCGCGTGATTGGGCAAAGGTGTTGTAAAATGCTGGGCCCCCTTGCACTATTTGAAATTTATTTTTGCCAGTTCCGCAATGACGCACACATGGCTGAGCCGATTTTTACTAACTGACTAACCGAGGCGGGACCATATCAGCGTGCGATCGAATAAAGGGCCGTAAATTGCCACACGCCTCTGTAATATATTGAAAGTTATTTCTGCCTATTCGGCAATCACGCTTAAACGTCGAGAACTAACCGAGGTTGGAACAATGGGCCATATCAGCGCGATGTAGTGCTAACCGAGGATGGAACCATACATAGAGCATTACATACTATTATTCATTACATACACTCTAAAAAATGAGTCCAGTTTCCTACTATAAATTGGGTAAATTTCAACAAATTCAAATAATATACTACTATAAACGTGTAAATTTCCAATAATTTTTCCAATTTTTGTCGTTTCTTGATTTTTCTCCTTTATTTTAGACACTAAAGAAAAAATAAATTAATTAATATAAAAGCTTGAACAGTAATTTTGCAATTTCTCGGGAAATTGATCATCTATAATTTTAATGCTTGCAGTTTTGTCAACTTTAATAACATCGTATTCAAACTGCATACCACATTTTTTGTCGTTAATTGAAGTAAATGTTTTTACAGACCAAAAATAGCACAAAGAAATGAATAAATAGTAGTTTAGCGAGTTTTTTAGCGATATCTCGAAGAATTGAGCAGCTAGAATTACAGCCTTATCACCTTTAATCAATAGCAAATCAAACTGCATTTCGTGTTTTTCAACAATGTTAAATAAACTTCTTTTATTAATCTAAACAAGAAGTACCCTCAAAAAGCAGTTTTTCGTTATTTCTCGCGAAAGTGAGCAGCTATAATTTTTTTGTGGCAGTTTTAATTTCTTCCAACATGCTCAAATCAAACTGCATACCACTTTTTTTATTATTTCTTAAGAACCGGTTTTAAAATATAAAAAAATAAATAATAAAAAAAAAAAAATATATATATAATTACGCGATATCTCGCGAAATTTAACACCTACAATTTCGAAGTCAACAGCTGTGTGACCTTTGATCAAGCACAAGTAAAACTGAATACCATGCTTTTACGAAATTTTAAAGAAACCTATCTAAAGATAAAAAACGAAAACAAAAACAGCAAAAAATTAATTTCGCGATTTCTCGAAATTAAGAATATAAGATTTTGTTGTTTACTGTTTTGTGACCTTTAAACAAGTCTAATTAAAACTGTATACTCAATTTTTGAAATTATTTAAAAAACTTCAATGTCAAAATTTTAAAAAAATTCAACAACACTAATTTTGCGTTATCTCCCAAAAGCGAGCAGCTACGATTTCGCTGTCAGCAGTTTTGAGACATTTAATCTTGTAGAAATCGAACTGCGCTTATACTTTTCGTCGACACTAAAGTTCAACCTAAACATCGCTGAGGCTCACCGTGAATATGGGGTACTAGACATGAAGGCTATAAAAAAAATAATTGTTCGATTAATCGACATAAATTAATCGATTTATTCGTTATTCGAAAATCGTTATTTTTAAATTAATCGAACAAGAGTTTGGCTTTCTTTGATAGATTAACCGAATTATTCTTAATCGGTTGAAAGCTCTACTAATCACTCACGCACTTTTTTTACACTCACAATCACGTGATTGAAATGAAAACCACTCATGCTCACGCGTGATTCATGCAAGATTCAATCACGCTCACGCTTGAGTCACGCAATCTCTACTCAGACAATAAATATTTTTTTACATTTTTTTAATATATTTTTTTTTTATTTAAAAATAAATATGGGGCAAAACGCGTCAACGGTCCTCACAAAAAACCGATTAAGGTATAATTTTGAAAAAAATATTAGGATAACAGTAGGTAGTCTAAAGTTTAAATAAAAAAATGTTCATTGAAATATTTTTAGAGTTACAGAGATGAGATGTTTTAATTTTTTTGCAAAGATCAAATTTGGTTGAATTTTTATTGGCACTTTGATGCGATAAAAAATTATTTTTAAAAAACGATTTTGGGACAACAATGGGATCGACCAAAATCACAATTTTTCAAAATTTTTCCCCAAAATCAACAAATCTTGCGCCTCCCATTGGAGTCCCAAGATAAAAATTTCAGGATATGCTTTCTAGAACTTAATCTTTTAAAAAAACAAGGTAAAAAAAAAATTGGGGGATACTATCCCCCGATTTCCCCCACCCCTTGCCACGATCTTTTAATACAAGAGGCACCCCTAATTTTTTTTATTTTTTTTTGTGATAGTAATATTGTAGTGCATATTAAGAGCTTTAAAACAAACCAAAAATGGATTCTGTAGCTACAATACAGTCCATGATATTAAATTTGTAATGTGCAAGAGTGTCGCAATTTGGAGATTTTGGGGGAAATTGTGAAAAATTTTGATTTTGGTCGATCTGATTGTTGTCCCAACATAAACATTTTAGGATATGTCCATTAGGCCTTGCACTTTGGGAATACCAAGTAAAAAAATCGGGGTATACTTTCCCCCCATTTCCTCCACCCTTTTCCACTACCTTTAAATAAGGGGGGCAACCTTCCTTTTTTTGCTAAAATTAAGCTTTAAAACAAACAAAAATGGGCTCTGTAGCTACAATTGCACTTATGATATTAAATTTTATATCCAATTGTTGTCCCAACTTAAAAATTTTAGAATCAAGTAAAAAAAATCGGGGGATATTATCCTCCCCATTTTCTCCTCCCTTTATCACGACCTTAAAATAAGGGAGGTAACGCTTATTTTTTTCGAAAATTTTTTGAATATGTTAGGTCTTGTAAAGCATATTATGATCCTCAAAACAAACCAAAAATGGGCTTTCTAGCTATAATAGAACCAACGATATTAAGTTTTTACGGTGTTAAGTGTCGCGACTGGGAGATTTTGTGGGAAATTTTGATCCTTCGTATTTTCGGCCCCTGTTGACTTAGAGGGCTTTGCATTTGTTAGTTTTTTACGTAGTGTAAGAACTTAACCATTTCATCAATATCGGATGGGGTCAAAAAAATTCATGATTGATTTCACTAATAATGACCCTTTTTAAAAATAAATTTATCGCATCAAAGTGTCAATAAAAATTCAACCAAATATGTTCTTTGCGAAAAAATGAAAACTTCCCATCTCTGTAACTTTAAAAATATTTCAACAATTTTTTTTTTATTTGACCTTTAGATTACCTACTATTATCCTAACATTTTGGCAAAACTATACTTAAATCGGTTTTTTGGTGTGGACGAAAAAAAAATGTTGGTGGATCAAAGACAAACTTACAGAGCTTATTAACCTGACAAATCGTGGAACAAAAAATTTGGTTTTTCGCGTGGGCCAACATGGACAAATTAAGAAATTTTTGCATCCCGTGTAAAAATAAACATATATTACAATATATAACTTGATACAAACATAATAAATCATATATGATTATACATCCGTGAAATGTTTTCTAAATTTTTTTTAATGCAGTCATATGTGGAAATATATAGTTTAATCATGATTCGGATAAAAAGGTGTACGTTTGATATAATTATATGCAATAATATGATGGTCAATACAAAATTTGCTTTTCTGTATAATTTAATATAAAATCATACATATCTCATATACAACTATAATTGTTTCCAATTAACAAAAAATTTTCTAAGTTTTTTAGGCAAAGTATAAGAAACTTTTAAAATGTTCCTAAACATTTCCTTGTTAGGGTTATGTATATCACCTATCTGGTTCGAAGCGTGCCCAAACAATTTTTTTTTGTTTAGAAAATTATATGTTTGGTGAATGTATCGTTGACCTGTGGTAAATGTATCTCACCCAAACCACAAAACAACAAGGTTTCGGATGTTTTTACGCAATTAGATCTAATTGGATTCACTGATATATGGCAATGTCTGGTCAAAACTCGGATGAAATCGAATCATATTTTATACACGTTGATCTTTTTTAATGCAAAAACATCCACCATTATTCGGATTAAATTGCGTATAAATATACATTGTGTTATATATCATTATATATTGCATCATATAAAAATTTTTACTCGGGATGACATCGCTTATTATTTAATTTTTTTTAAAGAAACTCAAAAATTCTAAAATCTTTAAATAAATTTTTTTTAAATGGGCTCTCGATTGGCAATATTTTTTTTTTTGGAAAAAGTTTAGAACTATGTCCGAATTTTCCAAATTTAACTTCAAAATCAATGTAGCAAAAACGTGTCATGTTTTTAAATTTTAAATGCATGTTCATTAATTTCTCTACTAAATGTTATATTTTTAGTTTTTAAGATTTACACTCAAAGAATTATGTAGGTAAATTCCACTGAATATTCACTTAAAACAAATGAAATTTTATTTAAAAACCATTCCACTGTTTTTTCATTTAAAATAAAAACACATTACAGTCAATTTTAAATGTTAATTTAATGACTAACCAAAACATTAAAAAACTAGTGAATATTCAGTTATTTTGTACTGAAAAACAGTAAAACTATAGAAGAAACATTTTACTGCCGAAATTAAATGTAACAGAAAATTCGTTTTTAATACAGTAAATATTTTTTTTTTAACTACAGAAACAGTAAAAAAATTAAATCCTTTATAAAATAAGTGATTTTTCTTTTAAAATGACTTTACTGATTACTTTTTAAAATAACCTACAAACAGTTAATGACATAATTTTCTTAGTGTATGACTTTGAAATTAAAAGTTTCGTAAAATATGGTAAAATTGAGCAATTTGTGCATGACATTGCTTTTTATTTAATTTTCCTGCTGAAACTCAACAATTCTGAAGTTTTCGAAACACATATGAAGGTTTCTATTTCAAACGTACCACGAAAAAAAAAAATGTTGTTGGATCAAAGTCAAACTTTAAGAGCTTATTGCCCTATATGAAAATAACAAATCGTGGAACAAAAGTTTTCGTTTTTCTGAAAAATGGGCGAGATAGGCGTGGTCAAACATGGTAAAATTGAGCAATTTTTGCATGATGTCGCTTTATATTTGATTTTTTCTACAGTAACTCAACGATTCTGAAATTTTCAAAACACATTTATTTTATAGTGTTTTGTGTGGGCTATCGATTGGCGTTATTAGTTTTTGGAAAAAATTCAGAACTATGTCTGAATTTTTCAAATGAAAAATAAACATCGATGTAGCAAAAAACACGCCATTTTTATTTTTTTTTTTAAAAAATTTTAAATTAAAGTTCATTTCATTCTCTACATCACATCAAATTTTCAGAGAGCAGTTATATTTGGTTTTCAAGAAAATTGGCTTTAAAGTTTAAATGTCTTATTTTATTTTCTATATCACTCATACGCCACGATACAGTTATTTTTGCACTTACCAAAAACTTGTATAATTCTGTTTAGAAAACATATTTAGAGCTGATTTGTCTTATTTATAGGAAATCGAATGTTTTTTTGTTGACCAGAGACATACAGTGCCATCGCTTACTCGTTTTCTGTGTAATAAGAATGACAATTTTTTTGAACTTTATAATCTTTGAAATGATGAAGAAGGTTTGTAAAATTTTTGAAGTGCAGACTTTAAAATATTTTTTGGAACTTGCCTACTTCTGATATATTTTAAATTTTTAGTTGTAAGGCAATGTGTGTCAGAGTATTCTTAAAAATTAACAACGACTGTGAATATTGTTGCCTGGATTTATTCCAGTAAATGGCTAAGCGGCCTCCCAGAATTTCAACAATCATAAGGCAAAGATCACTTCTGAAATATTGTCATTTTATTGATATTGAATGCAACCTTGATACGAAGAATCTTGAACAACAGTCGAATTCTTATTATAAATATAACAAATCAATAGAGTCCGGCCGAAACCAGTTTTTCGAGGCCAAACCGAAACCGAACCAAAACCGAAACAAAAAAAAAATTAATGCCTGGCTGAATAAAATTTTTATTTATTTCTTTTTTAAAATAAATATACAGCCCTTAATGTTTTTAAACCATCGGAATTGTTAATGTTTTTAAACCATCGGAATTGTTGTATTTATTAAAAAATATATATATTTTTAAAAACTTACAAAAAAATCATATATAAATAAACTTAAAAAAAATTGTTCATTAAATCTGTAGATTAAGAAAAAAAAAAATTATTTGAACTGTAACAGTAACACGTTAATTGGAAATCCTTGTTACATTTTTAAAACGAACTGAATCAAGTGTAATGATACTCGAAATTGAAAAATTCAGCAACTTTTTTATATATTTTTTAAAATACTAAAATTTTGCCGAATTCCGAATAGAGGCCGAAACCCCATTATTCGGCCGAAGTCGAGACCGAAACCGAATATTCGGTTAGACTCTACAAATCAGCTCTAAATCAATTATCTAAATAGAATTAAACAAGTTTTTGGTAAGTGCAAAAATAAATGTATCGTGGCGTATGAGTGATATGGAAAATAAAATAAGACATTCAAACTTTAAAGCCAATTTTCTCGAAAACCAAAAATAACTGCTCTCTGAAAATTTGATATGATGTAGAGAATGAAAAGAACTTTAATTTAAATGTTTTTTAAGAAAAATTAAAAATGGCGTGTTTTTTGCTACATCGATTTTTATTTTTCATTTGAAAAATTCAGACATAGTTCTGAATTTTTTCCAAAAACTAATAATGGCAATCGATAGCCCACACAAAACACTATAAATTAGATGTGTTTCGAAAATTTCAGAATCGTTAAGTTACTGTAGAAAAAATTAAAAATAAAGCGACATCATGCAAAAATTGCTCAATTTTACCATGTTTGACCACGCCTATCTCGCCCATTTTTCCGAAAAACGAAAACTTTTGTTCCACGATTTGTTACTTTCATATAGGGCAATTAGCTTTCAAAGTTTGACTTTTGACGTTTGAAATAGAAACCTTCATATATTTAATAGAGTTTTGTATCGATTGCGTTATTTGTTATTGGAAAAATTTCAGAACTGGTTCTGAATTTTTCAAATTTCAGATAAAACTGTTTTTTTTTTAAACACGTTAGTTTTATTTTTTTTACAGCTATTTTTAAATAAAAGTTCATTAAATTCTATACAAAATTTGAAATTTTCAGAGAGCAGTTATTTTTTGTTTTCGATAAATTTGACTTCAAAGTTTTAATGCATTTTCTCGAAATAACTTCTCTCTAAAAATCTGAAATTTTGTAAAACTTTCATTTTAGACTATTTTCAAAAAAGTTAAAACCTGAGTAAACATCAAATTTTATCCGAAATTTCAAAAATTTAGAACCAGTTCCGAACTTTTTCCAAAAATTAATAATGCCAATCGATATCCCGTACAAAAATCTACTAAATATATTTTACAGTAGAAAAAATTAAACATAAAGCGATGTCACGGAAAAATTGCTAAATCTCACTATATTTTTTGATACTTTGAAGGTCAAAGTTATATTTCTTGAAAACCAAAAACAACTGCTTTCGGAAAATTTGTAATTTTGTAGAGAATTTAATGAACTTTCATTTAAAATTTTTACATAGAACTTTAGGTTAAATTTGAAAAATTCAGAACCAGTTCTGATTTTTTTTTTTTAAAAACAAATAATGCCAATCGATAGCCCATATAAAACTCTATAAGTTACACTCAAAAAAAACTGTAAAGTTAGCAAAAAAAGCTTGTAAACCTTCAAGAAAATTTGCTGATTTTGAACCCACAATTTTTTTGGTTAAGTTTCGTTTGTTTTAAGCAAAAACGTTTTGCCAATAATTAGTTAAATAAAATTTTTTTTTTGAACTTAGTTCAAACACATCTGAGGACCCCATTGGGTTCGGACCCGATAGGTTCAGACCCCGATAGGCCTAGACCTAGTTGGGTTCCTTAAAAATCGTCATAGTTTTTGATCCAAAATTTGTGTCTGTTTCGCTCTACCTTGCTAAGTTTTTGAGATACGTGATTTTAGGGGACCACCGGGGTTTTGAGAATTACAAAACTCGATAACTTCAAAAATATTACTCGGAGAGCTTTTGATTATTTTGCGGTATTGTTCTACGTGTTGAGAGCTACAAAAATGCTTTTGGACTTTTTGTTGTGTCGGCAATATTTACCGAGATATGAGCATTTTAAAATTTTCAGGAATGCTACCTTTTTTGGATCCAAAGTTAGGACCCATTAGGGTCCACACATGTGAAGAGGACCGGCTCGAGAACCAAAAATGGCCTCCATTTTGCTCCATCTGGCTTAGTTTCCGAGATAGTGCCATTTTAAGTTTTCTGAAAATAAAATAAAAAATAACATTTATTTTTGCTAATATTAGCAAAAAAGCTTGTAAAAATTTGGTCAACTCAATTTTAAATTTAGCAAAAAAAAATTTGATAAAGTTAGCTAACCAGCATTAACAAAAAAAATTAGTTAATCTACTAATGTATTATTTTCAGTGTAAGAGTGTTTCGAAAATTTCAGAACTATTGAAAAAAGTTGCCTAATTTTATCATGTTTGACCACGCCTATATCGCCAAATTTTTCCGAAACACTTAACTTTTGTTCTACGATTTGTTAGTTCCATATAGGACAATAAGCTCTGTAAGTTTGACTTTGATCTAATACCATTTTGTTTTCGTGGTGTGATTGAAAAACTCCTCATGTACATGCAGTCGAATTCAATTATTCGAATGATTAGGTCTATTCGTATTAGCTAGTTTGTGATCGGCCATCGTTTTTTACACAAAAATAACTTATCAAACCAAAAAAAAAATGTTGTTAGCTGAATATATAAAAAGTCAAGTCACACAAACTCACACAAAAAGAAGAGACTCGCTCGCTAAGCACTCACGCAAAAATTTTACTCACTCAATAATCACTCACGCAGATTTTTTTTTTTCAACTCACAAAAGTAACTCACACTCACGCGTGATTCACATGACCGGCACCCATCTCTAGTCATTACAAAGTAGAAGGTATTAAAAAGCATTTCATTTAGTTCTTATGTTAGTTTAGACACAATCGCAACAAAGTAACACACATGTATAATATACATTGTATATAAAATATTTTTTTTTACATTTGGCTTGTGTAATTTTCATTTACAAAACTAAATGTATTATTTTTAAAGTCCAATTTAATACATGTGTTTTTTTTAATCTTTATGTGTATGTAATTAAATTGTTGTACGCTACACCGTCAACTAGGGGTATAATTGAATTGTCATTCCGTGTGTAGCAATTCAAAATGCTAATATTGTTTTTACTATGCTTCATCGGAAAAATCTTATAAAAAAAAACAAGTAGAAAAGTTAAAGTCGACCTTGCCGAATATATTGATGCCCTCCATAATGTAAAAAAAATTGTTTGAAAGAAAAAAATCCGCGAAAAAAATTTTTTCCTAAAACATGTCGAAAGGTTTTTTGACGGCCTATCCAACGGCGTGTCGGTCGTGTCCAAATTCGGCTTCATTAAGTTCACTATTTTCCAAAATGGTTAATCGATGGGGTAGTTTATATGGAGATGAATATACGTACGACCGCCAAAATCATATATACACTCAAAAAAAAAAGTTTGTAAAATTACAAGTAAAAGGTCTTGTAATTCTATTTAACCATTATTTTTGTCTTTTTACAAAAATTGTTGTATAATTAATAAAACGAAAACTACAGTTTGCTTTGTAATTTTACTATTATATGTTGGTAAATTTATTTTACAAATTTTTAAGGTAAATTTATAAAAAAGTGATTTATTTTACAAATTAAAAAAATATTACAAGGTGTTTAGTTTTTTTACACAAGAAAACTGTAATTGTACAACAAAATTTTAATTGATGTTATTTAGTCTTTCTACTAAAAAAATGTTTTATTACAAGCATTTTTTTAAGATCGTTTACAAGGTTTTCAGTTTGAAATGTATGTATTAAAAAGTACAAAATTCCAATGTAATTTTACAAAACTTATTTTATTACTAGAACTAACGTTGTTTTACAAAAAAAAAAAAATTATTCAACAATAGAACACGCAAAAATTTTCTAAGTTCAGAATTTTTTTGCGTTTTGGAGTAAAAAATTTAGTTAAAAATCATTTTTTATAAATAAAAAATTTCTTGAAAAAAATTTTTGTAAATTTTTTAAGTTCCGGACACAAAAATTTTTCAACTAATTGTAAACTTTAGAGAAAAATAAATTTTTACAACATTTTTTGGTAATTTGCGTTAAGTAAAATACCACAATTTTTATTTTACTATATAATTGTTCTAGTTTTTTTTTTTTTTTTTGTATTTTTACCATTTTTTTGGTAATTTTACCATATTTTTTTGGTATTTTTTTTTAAATTTGGCACCTAATAAAATGTCAATAAAAAGCTGCCAATTATGAAAAATTAAGTTTTTCTTATTTTAACAGGTACTTAAACATCCAATCTACAATATTCAAAAAAAAATTTTTTAAAAATACTTGTGAAAATAATTAAAAAAAAAATCAAAAAAATTTTTTTTATTTTTTGACTAATTTTTCCTGAAAATATAAGAAATTTCTTGTGTAGCCTCCTTTGCAATTCTCATGTGTTCTACTTAAGAAAAACGAAATGTCGAAAAAAATAAAAATGTGCAGTGTTATACTTTAAAAAGTTTGTTAAAAGTGTTCAAGTGAAAAAAAATCATTTCAGGTTGTTGAAGTGCTACTCCAGCTGCCGAAGAAGGAAAAATAAGATGCACCAATGGAAAAACCTTTAAATTTACAAAACAAATATGTAAATAAACCAAATTTTTTGTAAATTTACAAAACAAATATGAAAATTTAAAAAACAAAATTGTATACTTACAGGAAAAAGTTGTAATTTTGCAAAAATTCAGTAGAAAATACGAAAACAATATTGTAAATTTACAAATTATTTGGTTAAACTACTGTTTTTACGGCAAAAAAATAAGAAAAAATGGTATGTTTACAATAAAAATTGTAAATTTACCACTTTTTATTGTAAATATGCAAGTTTTTTGCATAAAAAACAGTACTTTAACCAAACAATTTGTAAATTTACAATTTTGTTGTTTGATTTTCTGCTTTATTTTGTAAATATACAACTTTTTTTTTGTAAGTTTACAATTTGTTTTGTAAATTTTATTTTTTTGCAAATTTACAATTTTTATTATAAATATACGTGTTTTTCAATATTTGTTGCGGTAAAAACAGTAGTTTAACCAAATAATTTGTTAATCTACAATTTATTTTTTTCATTTTCTATTTTTTCTTTGTAAAATAACAACCTTTTTTCTGTAAGTTTACAATTTTGTTTTGTAAATGTACCAAATTTTTTGTAAATTTCCAAAAAAAAAATGTTCACCTCGAAGTTAATATTTTACAAAAAAAAATTGTAAATTTACATTTTCTTTTGTTAAATCAATTTACAAATTATCCCCGTAACGTTACGGGGATTCTTGCTAGTACATATTTTACAAAACCTGCCCCGTAAAATCACGGGGATTTTATGTCATTTTACAAACTTTTTTTTTTGAGTGTAATAATCTCTACCAAATTGACCTGTATTTTTTCGTTTGGCGAAATTCCTGTAAGTTCGGCTTTTATACGCATTTTCCTCAAAAGCCCTAATTTTTTCAAAAGGTGGCAAACCTTTTTTAAATTAGAGATTGTTCAGTTAAAAAAAATAGGTATCTCTTCTAATCACCGAAAAAATCCACCAGTAAAACAAGAATCCTTTTGCACAATGTACAACATAATTCATGATTTCGCACAATGAAAGACATTCGTAAAATACACTAAAAATTTCGTACATTGTGAGAAAAATATTTTTAATTTTACGAAAAGTTTTTATGTACATATAAAACGAAAATTTTTTATAAATTCAATGCATTCATGAAATGTATTTAAAATCAATAATTTTGTAAAAAGTAGAAATAAATTTGGATATTTACGAAAATAATTCGTGACATTAAAAGAAACTTTTTTGTAGTTTTACTTAAAAATTTCGCAAAAAGTTTTGTATAAAATGGTAGTACTACACTCAAAAAAAAAACCTTGTCAAATTACTAGAAAAAGTCTCGTAATCCAATTTTACCAATATTTGACAGTTTTTCTTTTTTTTTTAAAAAATATTTTCGATGGAAATTTACATTTTATTTTATTGTAATTTTACAGTTTTTCTTGTGACTTTACAAATTTCCAAGATTTTTTTACAAAAAAATTCTAGTAAATTTACGGGTATTTATTGTAAGTTTTATCTCGCCAAAAAAGTTGTAAATTTACAATTTTATTGGTAAAGATCTTGTAAAATTAAAAAAAGCTCATAATTTTTTCTAGGAATTCTCGTAAAATTGGAGGTAGCAAAAAATCTAGTAAAGTTACAAAACCTCCTTGTTAGTTTTATCGCGTCAAAAAAATTGTAAATTTACAATTTTTTAAGTAAAAAGCTTGTAAAATTACAAAATTATTGGTAAATGGCTTGTAAAATAATAAGAAATCTTGTCAAATAGGTGGTAGCAAAAAAAAAAAACATTTCTTTTAATTTTACAAGTTTTTATATTGAGTGTACAATTTTAAAATTTTTTTCATTGTTTTTTATCGTCGAACTATATTCAATAAATGCCAACTCTAAAAAGCTTACTTTTCAGGAGAGCTAAAAACTAGTTATTTCGCATATTATTGCAAAAATAAACAATGTACCTTCCATATGATGGTTCAAATATTCTAAAAAATTGTTACCTATGCCGAAAATTTCATATTTTGTACTTGTTTGCGTATTTTTCAGTAATGGCATTTATTACTATGTCAAAAAACAAATACTTTTTTAGAGTTGGCATTTTTTGTCGGAAAATAAAAATAATTTTTTTTTGAAAAATTTTTATTATATGTTTTTATACCCTCCACTCTGGTGATAGAGGGTATATATAAGTTTGTCATTCCGTATGTAACACATTGAAATATTGGTTTAGGACCCCATAAAGTATATATATTCATGATCCTTGATCGATTTTAAGTCGATCTAGCGATGTCCGTCTGTCTGTCTGTCCGTCTGTCTGTTGAAATCACGTTTTTGGCAATACTCCGAAACCGATTTAAACGCTTGGGGTACTAAAAGTTGCGTAATTTTCCCAGGAAAAAACTGATGTATTTTTTTTTTTAAATCGGTTAAGTATTTTAAAAGTTATGAGCGAATTACTAAAAAACACATAGTTTTTTTCAACATAACCCTAAATTAACTCATATTTTGTGTGATACATAAGAAAGAAAACGGAAATAAAAAAAAAAAAAAAACTGAGAAAAAGGAAAAAAATCTTTACAAAAAAGCTTTAAAATATGTAAAACAAAATCTTAATTTAATTAAAAAAAAGTTCGTTAAGTAATAATAAAAAAATTAATAGTTATTTTTTTATAGCATGTGTGTGTGTGTGTCCATTTTTTGCTTCGTCATATTAACGGGGTTGCCAGACTTTTTTTTTGGCTTTGTCGCCAAATCGGATGTAAAATATCGCCAAAATTCAATTTTATTCAGATTTCTTAAAAAAAAATATTTTCATTTAAAAAAATAAATTTTGTTAGATAATAAAAGACAGAAATAAACTTTACGGCAAAAATCGCCCAAATCCGGAAAATTTATATATATAAAAGAGTAATATGACTGACTGACATACTCATTCATCATCGCCCAGCCCAAGCCGCTGAAGTTAGAGACTTGAAATTTGGACTGTAGTTTGACCTTCCGGAATAAAGATCCACTAAGGCTGGATTTTTGCCAATGTTGATTCTAAGGGGGCAAAAAGGATAAAAAACTGTACTTTTGGTACTTTTTATATCTCCCGATATAATGGTCATAGAGACTTGAAATTTGGACTGTACGTTACCCTCCCGCAATATAGATCCACTTTGGCTGGAGTTTAGCCAATGGTAAGGGGGTAAAAATGGTAAAAACTGTACTTTTGGTACTTTCTAAATCTTCTGATATAATGATCATAGAGACTTGAAATTTGGACTGTATGTTCACCTCCCGGAATATAGATCCATTAAGGCTGGATTTTTGATAGTGTTAATTCTAAGGGGGTCAAAAGGGTAAAAAACTGTACTTTTGGTGCTTTTTATATCTCCTGAAATAATGGTCATAAAAACTTGAAATTTGGACAGTAGGTTCACATCCTAGAATATAGATCCAGTACGGCTGGATTATTGCCAATGTTGATTCTAAGAGGGGAAAAAGGGGAAAAAATCTGTACTTTTGGCACCTTTTATATTTCCTTAAAAAATTGTCACATAGACTTGAAATTTGGACTGTATGTTCACCTCCCGGAATAAAGATCCCCTAAGGCTGGGTTTTGCCAATGATTTTTCTAATATGGTAAAAAGGGTAAAAATATTTACTTTTGTAACATTTTATATTTCCTTAAATAATGGTACTAGAAAATGGAAATTTGCAATGTCGGTTCACCTTCCGGCAAAAAACATTCACTAAGGCTCGGGTTTTGCCAATGTTGATTCTACTGAGGTAAAATGGGTAAAAAAGTACTTTTGGTACTTTTTTTATTTACTGAAATTTTATTCAAACTTGAAATTTAGAATGTAGTACTTTCCGAAAATTCTGTACCGTTTTCAAAAAGTACCTTTTATAAAAAGTACCTTTTATAAAAAGTACCTTTTATAAAAGGTTCCTTTATAAAAAGTACCTTTTATAAAAAGTACCTTTTATAAAAAGTACCTTTTATAAAAAGTACCTTTTATAAAAAGTACCTTTTATAAAAATTAGCTTTTATAAAAATTACCTTTTATAAAAAGTACCTTTTATAAAAAGTACCTTTTATAAAAAGTACCTTTTATAAAAAGTACCTTTTATAAAAAGTACATTTTATAAAAAGTACCTTTTATAAAAAGTACCTTTTTTAAAAAGTACCTTTTATAAAAAGTACCTTTTATAAAAAGTACCTTTTATAAAAAGTACCTTTTATAAAAAGTACCTTTTATAAAAAGTACCTTTTATAAAAAGTACCTTTTATAAAAAGTGCCTTTTATAAAAAGTACCTTTTATAAAAAGTACCTTTTATAAAAAGTACCTTCTATAAAAAGTACCTTTAATAAAAATTACCTTTTATTAAAGGTACCGAAAGTACACTTTTTGGTACTTTTTTATTTCCTGAGGTTTAAATAAAACAAACTTTTTTGTTTTTTAAATCATCACATTGGTGGAGGGTATTTAAAGATTCGGCACAGCCGAATATAGCTTTTCAACTTGTTTTTTATTTATTTTGTTATCCTTCGTACGGTAGTTGCAAAAACTAAAAAAAATTTAAAATCTTTGCATATTTTTAAAAGTTACAAACTTCGAAAGCCTTAAAATCTCAGGATGGTCATTATTAGGAATGAGATTTCCATGCAAATGCATGTTTTTTGTCGATAGTCTAAAAACGATATCGACCAATTATCTTTCCGAATTAAGAAATTTGCGTAAAAATGGCATCGATTTGTTTTTGCATATTTTTGCATATTTAAGTGAAAAATTGTATTTTTGCATATTTTGGTTTTAAATGCATATTTTGTGCATATTTCCAATTTCTAAGTGCATAGTTTTGCATATTTTGCCATAAATTAGCAAAACACAAATTGGAAATTATTTGTTCAAAAACTATTTTAAATTTTAAAAAATTATTTTGAAAAAAAGAAAAAATATTTTTTTTTTCAATGTTGTTTTTTTATTTTTAGTACCAAAAGGTACATAAAAATAAAATGTATTTATTCGGCCTTTATATATGTATGTATATTCGATTAGAGTTTTATTCTAGTTCGAGGCCCAAAAATATTTCTATTTATGATATTGTCATAATAGAGTATTTTTAATTTATTGCTTTAAAAAAGTTACTATCTCATAGTATGTCTGTACTGATCAGTTTCATCCCCACTAAAGGAATCTTCAGCAGACTTTAGAGAATCATCGTTGGTCAATCAAACATCAAACCAGACATAATATTTGATATATTTCCCAAGTTATATGAGAAGTACTATTATGAAGGTCCGAAATCTGTTTTCCAACAAAAATAACTCTTTTAAAGCAAAAATTGTATATATTAAATCACCGTCGGTAACTATTAATATATGTGTTGCTGTTATTTTACAATAACAACAGTGCCTAACCAAACAATAGTGTTGGTAGGATAAGTCGTACTAAACTTTGTGTTAAATGTTGTTTTTTTATTTTTAGTACCAAAAGGTACATAAAAATAAAATGTATTTATTCGGCCTTTATATATGTATATATATTCGATTAGAGTTTTATTCTAGTTCGAGGCCCAAAAATATTTCTATTTATGATATTGTCATAATAGAGTATTTTTAATTTATTGCTTTAAAAAAGTTACTATCTCATAGTATGTCTGTACTGATCAGTTTCATCCCCACTAAAGGAATCTTCAGCAGACTTTAGAGAATCATCGTTGGTCAATCAAACATCAAACCAGACATAATATTTGATATATTTCCCAAGTTATATGAGAAGTACTATTATGAAGGTCCGAAATCTGTTTTCCAACAAAAATAACTCTTTTAAAGCAAAAATTGTATATATTAAATCACCGTCGGTAACTATTAATATATGTGTTGCTGTTATTTTACAATAACAACAGTGCCTAACCAAACAATAGTGTTGGTAGGATAAGTCGTACTAAACTTTGTGTTAAATGTTGTTTTTTTATTTTTAGTACCAAAAGGTACATAAAAATAAAATGTATTTATTCGGCCTTTATATATGTATATATATTCGATTAGAGTTTTATTCTAGTTCGAGGCCCAAAAATATTTCTATTTATGATATTGTCATAATAGAGTATTTTTAATTTATTGCTTTAAAAAAGTTACTATCTCATAGTATGTCTGTACTGATCAGTTTCATCCCCACTAAAGGAATCTTCAGCAGACTTTAGAGAATCATCGTTGGTCAATCAAACATCAAACCAGACATAATATTTGATATATTTCCCAAGTTATATGAGAAGTACTATTATGAAGGTCCGAAATCTGTTTTCCAACAAAAATAACTCTTTTAAAGCAAAAATTGTATATATTAAATCACCGTCGGTAACTATTAATATATGTGTTGCTGTTATTTTACAATAACAACAGTGCCTAACCAAACAATAGTGTTGGTAGGATAAGTCGTACTAAACTTTGTGTTAAATGTTGTTTTTTTATTTTTAGTACCAAAAGGTACATAAAAATAAAATGTATTTATTCGGCCTTTATATATGTATATATATTCGATTAGAGTTTTATTCTAGTTCGAGGCCCAAAAATATTTCTATTTATGATATTGTCATAATAGAGTATTTTTAATTTATTGCTTTAAAAAAGTTACTATCTCATAGTATGTCTGTACTGATCAGTTTCAGTGATTTAATATATACAATTTTTGCTTTAAAAGAGTTATTTTTGTTGGAAAACAGATTTCGGACCTTCATAATAGTACTTCTCATATAACTTGGGAAATATATCAAATATTATGTCTGGTTTGATGTTTGATTGACCAACGATGATTCTCTAAAGTCTGCTGAAGATTCCTTTAGTGGGGATGAAACTGATCAGTACAGACATACTATGAGATAGTAACTTTTTTAAAGCAATAAATTAAAAATACTCTATTATGACAATATCATAAATAGAAATATTTTTGGGCCTCGAACTAGAATAAAACTCTAATCGAATATATATACATATATAAAGGCCGAATAAATACATTTTATTTTTATGTACCTTTTGGTACTAAAAATAAAAAAACAACATTTAACACAAAGTTTAGTACGACTTATCCTACCAACACTATTGTTTGGTTAGGCACTGTTGTTATTGTAAAATAACAGCAACACATATATTAATAGTTACCGACGGTGATTTAATATATACAATTTTTGCTTTAAAAGAGTTATTTTTGTTGGAAAACAGATTTCGGACCTTCATAATAGTACTTCTCATATAACTTGGGAAATATATCAAATATTATGTCTGGTTTGATGTTTGATTGACCAACGATGATTCTCTAAAGTCTGCTGAAGATTCCTTTAGTGGGGATGAAACTGATCAGTACAGACATACTATGAGATAGTAACTTTTTTAAAGCAATAAATTAAAAATACTCTATTATGACAATATCATAAATATAAATATTTTTGGAATAATAGAATAAAACTCTAATCGAATATATATACATATATAAAGGCCGAATAAATACATTTTATTTTTATGTACCTTTTGGTACTAAAAATAAAAAAACAACATTTAACACAAAGTTTAGTACGACTTATCCTACCAACACTATTGTTTGGTTAGGCACTGTTGTTATTGTAAAATAACAGCAACACATATATTAATAGTTACCGACGGTGATTTAATATATACAATTTTTGCTTTAAAAGAGTTATTTTTGTTGGAAAACAGATTTCGGACCTTCATAATAGTACTTCTCATATAACTTGGGAAATATATCAAATATTATGTCTGGTTTGATGTTTGATTGACCAACGATGATTCTCTAAAGTCTGCTGAAGATTCCTTTAGTGGGGATGAAACTGAACAGTACAGACATACTATGAGATAGTAACTTTTTTAAAGCAATAAATTAGAAATACTCTATTATGACAATATCATAAATAGAAATATTTTTGGGCCTCGAACTAGAATAAAACTCTAATCGAATATATATTTTTTTTCTTTTAATTTTTTTATTGATATTCTTAGTGTCTAAAAAAATCTTGCTTACGTAAAGTTTTAAATGTTACTATAAAAAAACTGCGTTATTTTTGCTTTTTAAGAAGTTTTTCCTATGAAAACAAGATTTTTATTGCACACATTTAATTTTTTAGTGCATATTTTTAGGTTTTTTAGTGCATATTTTGAACTTTTTAGCGCATATTTAAGCCCATATTTTCGATTTTTTGGTGCATGAAAATCTCATCCCTAGTCATTATATATATGTAAGTAGGGCAAGTACTTTCATGAAAATGCATATTTTTACACAGCACTGTAAACATTGCATAAATTAAATATCTTTCCGAATCAATGAATTTGCAATAAAATGGCATTGATTTGTAGTTGAATTAATTCACAAATTGAATTAATGCTTCAAAGGTCTGACTATTTGCCATCGGAAACTCATTTCGGTCAAATTTGAGTGGACAAATTTTGAATATAGGTTCACGATATGTATTAAAGATTTTTTTATTTTTTTTTGTATTTTACGTTTATGCTTTAAATATCCCAGCCAACAAACGTTGGAACGCTCCAAGAGTCCAAAATGATTCAAATGAAAAAACTATTATCTGAAATTGTCTTTCCAAAAACACTTTTTTTTCGGAGATGCAAAAGAGTTTTCTAAAATAACACTCCAAGAAGCTATCTCAAAAGAGCTTAAAATAAATTTACAGTCAAAAAATTATGAAGGTAAATTGAATATTCACTTAAAACAAATAAGATTTTATTTAAAAACCATTCCATTGATTTTCATTTCAAATAATGTTAATTATATGACTTTACAAATTGAATATTACGGAAATTAATTTTTAAGACAATAATTTATATATTTTTTTAACTACAGAAGTAGTAGACAGCAAAAAATCCTTATAAAAATTAATGATTTTTCTTTTTAAGCAACTTACTGATTATTTTTTTAAATATAAACAGTTAAATACAGTTAAAATAACAATTAACCATGTATTTCGAAAATAAGATAACTAAAAGTTGTTTTACAGATTTTTCGAAACAGTTTTTTATTTGAGTCTATTATAGCGCAGGGTATATCGAAATCGGTCTTGCAGATTAGGACTTTTACTTGTTGCTGTTTTTTTTTTGTGGCACACATAATGTCATTCACATTGTCCAAGTTTATGTGTTAAATTTTTTTTTGTGGTATTTTTTTTTTTTTTTTTCTGTTTTTGTATCATTTACAAATCTGTGGAACATTGAACTTTAAATACTTAAATATGTGCTTCACAGAAGTTATGAGAAGCACCATATTAAATTTTTTCAATGATATAGACCGCTACATATTAGACAAAAAGTGTGAGTGTTAAATTCGGCTGTGGCAAATCTTTTATATACTATTTTGATAGGTGAGTGGGGTGGGGGAGTCTGCAGACAACGTTTGGGGACACTGCTTTTTTTTAAACTAAGCTAAAATTTGTAAAACAATATTAAAAATAGATTACTTTTGTATCCCATAAAAAAGATGGCTGAATTTTTTTGTAAAAATGTCGTACTTTAATAATATGTTAACTAAAAAAAATCAAAATCGGTAAAAGTAGACGAAAAAATGCTGTTGCATTTAAAATGCATTTTTAAATGACTTAAAAGTCATAAAGAAGTGGCCACTTCAAATCGGTACGCACTGTAGTAATCGTAACAACGCCCCCTGTTATCAAAATGGAAAAACATTAACATACGTTTTTAACAACAAATCTACCGTTAATCTATAATGAATTGCGAGTCATTAAGTTTAATTTTAAAAAGTGTAGACACAATGGAAAAAGAAGCTATAAATAAAATTGTGCACAAATATCTAGAAAATCCGACTTTGGCGGGTTCAAATGTAGCCAAATCACTTAAAATGGCTACATCTACAGTGTGTAAAGTTTTAAAAAAAGTACAATAATAAATTATCCACTGAAATAAAGATCAAAATTGTGACAAAACAGGAACTCGAGACAAAAAATTAAAGCTGAAAGTGCTAAGGTCTCTCAAAAAAAAAAATCCCAGGCTTATCAAACAATAATCGTGCCAAAAAAAGTCAAACTAGCAGAAGTATTGTAAGTCGAATTCGTAAAAATGTTGGATTAAAGTCCTACCGTGCTAATTAATATCCAAATAGAACAGAAAAGAACCAGTAGCAAAAAAGTGTACAAGATTGCTGTGTGATCAGGATTTTACCAATTTTAAGGGCTGCATTGTTATGGATGATGAAAACACATCAATCCACCAAATTGCTCAAATCTTCGTCCAATCAAGAAATATTGGGCAATTTTTAAACGCAAATTGAAAAAGTGTGCAGGAACAGTAAATAACCATATTTTGATGAGAACAAAGTGAAATAAATTAGCTTGAAGTGGAAAGAAAAGTTTTGCAGAAGTTGATAGGAGGCATTAAAAGAGAAGCCAGAAAATTTATACGAAATAAGGACCCATGAACTTCCAATTATATTTTTTGTAAAGGTTAATAAATTACCTTTAATTTAATGTATAAAATGTGAATATATGTTGTTTCATTTAAAATTTATGGCCGCTTTAATACGTCCCGATTTTAAGTGGCCACTTCTTTATTTTCCGTTTGAATAGTTTTTCAAAACTTTGAAGGGTTTGGGATAGCTCAAAAATTACACCGCTCAACACTCATTTTCCGGTTTTAATTATGGTGATCAATTTTAGTAGACTTTGGTCTCCTAATTCCAAATCTGTCCTCCAAATTTATCCATCATGCCCAGATTTTTAGTTATTCATGGTTGAAAATGCGAAAAATTACAATTTTTGCATTATTTGAAAGCCTGCACACCAGCCATTAAGTGGAATACAAATCTGGTATAAAGCGCAAAATTATAATTTGTCTTTGGTCTCCAACATGGAAAACAATTTTTTTCTAATTATTGCGTTTGGTTGGGTTCCAATTGCGTTTTGAAATGACTCTGTTAAAATTATAATTTTTGTAAAAAAGATAAGGCAGATGAGTTTTTTTTTGATATTTTTCAAAGAAAACTAAAAAAATAAATATTTTACAAATTTAAGTTTTCTGTGTTATTTTTCATACAAACCGGAAGATATATTTAATGGGTTAAAAAGTCTATAAGAAAGAATGAACTTTTGCCTAAATTTTGAGCTCATCACAGTAAAGATTGATCATCTGGGATTTGCTTTAGAGCCTTTTAAAAATGTTACCTTTTCTAATTTTTTTCACAGTGTTTTTTTTTTAATACATGTTTGGCCAATAATAGTGCAACAACTTCAAATTTTTTTGATCATATATTTGAGATCATAGTTTCTTACGCTTTATACCAGACTCTTCTACTCTTACGCTTTATACCAGATTTTTACTCCACCCAGTGGCTGCAGTGCAGGCTTTCAAAAAATGCAAAAATCGCATTTTTTCGCAATTTCAACAGAGAATAATTAAAATTCTATTTTTGCACAGATTTGGAATCAGCTAGTCAAAATCTTTAAAAATTTTGTATCAAACTTCAAACCGGAGGCAAAAACCTTCGATTTGTTAAGCGGTGTTATTCAAATGAGCTGAAATTTTGACTGCCTAAAAATAAGGGCCAGCCTACTACAGATAATTTATGAGCAAATGAAATTTTGTCTGTTATTAGTTTTAAGATTTGAATACTTATCGTTAATTCACATAATTTTTGTAAAGATTCAATAAAATAAATAAATGAGAAAAATCAAGTAGAAAAGTTAAATTCGACATTGCCGAATCTATGAATACCCTCCACAATGCATTTTTTTAAGGATAGTCAATTTTTTAACGTGAAAAAATTAACAATTTTGATTAGAAATATTTTATTTTGAGTAAAAAACTATTTTTTTGTCATTGAAAACAAAAAAAAAATACTAATATATTTTGAGTGTAAAATTTTTTTTCGAGTGTAATGTTTTTTTTTTTACTGTAAAAATATTTCTGAGTGAATGAACGTACGTATGGAATACATGTCAAGCTTCAGTGGTCTCATTATTGTCTTTCTCGTAAATTCGCGAAACACCCTTACCGAAATTTACTCTTTTGCTCATAACTATTGAACCACTGGACCGATTTGACTAGATTGCAACACCAACCTGACCAGGTAAATAACCAACATATATGCCAAATTTCAGTAGACTCTGTTAAGTCTTTCAAAAGTTAGCGTGCCCATCACAATGGGCCATATGGCCTCCGAGTGAATTCGCCAAATCGGCGGACGCCCATCCAACCTAACCTAACCTAGCATGTTTTCTACGGACTGACAGACGGACGGACGGACATCGCTAGATCGACTTAAAATCGATCGAGGATCATAAATATATATACTTTATGGGGTCCTTGACCAATATTTTGATGTGTTACAAATGGAATGACAAACTTATATATACCCTCTTTCACTAGAGTGGAGAGTATAAAAAAGAAAAAGTAAAACTACAGAAAGTATTGAATTGGATGTTTTTTGGAATATTCAGAAGCGAATATCTTAAAACTAGTGTACGATAGATAAATTATGAAAGCACATTTAGAATTAGGAGGTTAAAATCATTTAGTCCATTAATTTGAATTGTGAAAGTTTTTATTTTTGCAAAGGCAATTTTTGCAAAAAGTGCTCGATCGAAGATTTTCATTTTTGTTGTTATATCTTCCAAAAAAAATTATGGTAGTCGGTCTGGTTTAGAGGTTACAGCTGGATTAGACCAGCCTTGCGATGTGATCAGAAATGTTTGAATTGTGTAAACCTTTTATCATGATAAAGAATCGGTATATAAAAGATTTCTCAAATTGAATAACAATTCTAGCATAATTAAATGCTGCACGCTTAATTCCGGATTTACGATATTAATGTAAATTTTTTAAATATCTTAAATGATATTCTCGAACAATTGTGGTAAGAATAACCTCAATGTCTGAAATACAACAAAACAATTTTGTTTTTTAACATCAACAAGTGTCTTGTGTAAAGATTAACATTAGTTGAAAAGTGTATAACAAAAAACAAATTAAATGGTAAATCTTGTCATAAAACAAAAGAATTGTTATGACAGTTGCTACTATTGTGACAAATGTGAACAATTCGTATGTACGTAAATATGTATGTATTGTACCTACGTACAATATTCATACTTACATACAATGTACAAAGTGTTGTCGCATAATAGCGAATGAGCAACAAAAATGTCATGTTCTTTGAATTCATTGTTGTCCTTGTTGTCGCTGTCATTGTCTTCTAAGTAGTATACCACCAGGCAACCAGATGACTAAACACAAAAAAGTGATTCTACATTTAGCTTAAACTAAAGAACATTAAGTTAATACTAAAAAATAAAAAACAAAAAACAAAAAACAAAAAACAAAAAACCTTTTAAAAAAATAAAGCTTAATTGCAAACATTAAGATGGTAAAATTGTTTTGCATTGTTTAGTCAGGAAAAGCATAAATTGAAGAACAAGGATGAAAATTTCACTCGGTAGCTGCTGACCAATATGATGCTTTACATGGTGTACGGACATAGCGCCCAAGTTTTTATCGCCCAAAACCGTAAATGTAATATCGCCCAAGCTGCGACACATAGCCCAAAATCAAAGGTCTAAAAATGTTATTTCACCCAAAACAAAATTGCCAAAAAATCCAAAATATTTTTTTTGGGCGAAATGTCGAAATTACGACTTCTGTGATTTTTTTTATGTAATAAAGGTTGTATGCGTAGCCGGCCTTCGGCCGGGCTCAGGGATTACATACTCCATGCATTAAACCCACCATCACTGCAAACCAAAGCTATTTTGTTTATCAGGCCTTTTTGAGGCATAAGAGATTTGATAGCGTAAAGGCCTGCTATCCTAGAAAACTTTACTTTGCGGAGAGGGTGGGTTTAATGCATGGATTTTGTAATCCCTAAGCCCGGCCGAAACACAGAGGGCCAGCCAGATCGATTTCCGGCCAAAAGTCCTTATATTCAATTCTTAAAAAATTACTATACCAATTTGTTGGACATATATCAAGAAATCTTTTTTAAATTTCAACTCAGTGAAACTGAAATAAATGTTATAAAAAACCGGCAGTTTTTGGAATTAAGAAAAACTGTAAATGCAGTTGTTTAAACAAGACCTTGAACCATCACTGAGCAATGTTTAAGGATTACCCCACTTTATCCGTAAAAGTTACAGAGGGTTAAAGTTGAAAAATCGATAAAAATGGCTTGAAATAATCCATAGTTTTTACATTATTTCGCTTTTTTTTTTAAGTTCTCCTTATATTTCAATCTTTTCCGGCATAACACAAAGTCAGTACATATAAGAGATTATTTTAATGTTGGTTTGATAGATGCTTCATCGCTTGGTAAGAAGTTATAAGACGGGTAAATTTTGAAACCAAAAATTAAGAGTTTTTAAATTTTCGAGGTTTTTTGATCAGGGATTTCGGCCCCCTCTATAAAATGAAAAAAGTTGAACTAGAGTTGGTAGCTGTTGTAATTCTTAACATTTTGGAATTAATCCCGTTAATGTGCCACGAATAGTTAAGGAGTTCCAGCAGATCAAAGTTCGCAAGAAAAAACGTAATTTTTTTAAAATACCAGTTTTTCGCGAGGCACATTCGCGGTTTCATTCGAAATTTGGTGGACTCTTGCGTAAACCGAGTTTTTTGTGAGTTTACATAAAAAAATCACTGGCGGGTTTATAAAAAATAAATTGCAAAAATTTTATGGCATTTTTGAAAATTGTGCGAAATTTGCAAATCTGTTTCCTATTTTTTTTAGTAGCAATTAATGCATCATGTTCATTTTAATACACCAAAAGACGTGCCTTAACGAGTAGAACTGATTTGCTTTTTGACTTTTTACTTTAAGCCATTCTGAGCGGAAAGCGCGATGATTTTATCTAAACCTGTTTTGATCTGGCACATCCAAGGCTTTACACGAAATCGGATGAAATTTTTTTTAAATGAAAGCCCACTTGATGTGTCATCATAAAATCACAGGCGGGTTAAAAAATTTTGATGATTATAGATTTTTTGGACCATATTAAATTTTCTTGTTATAAAAAAGCATCACCGATTTTTTTTTAACTACTGGTACAATGATACGATTTTCCGTGATTTTCTTCAGTAATACCAACGCGTAGTGCCTAAATATGTTATAAAAAATTGTGAAACTTTTCTTTTACCGCGAATTAATCGCGATTTTAGGTACTTAGATATTTTTTTTTTTAAATCGTTTGGTCATTAAAGGGTTAAATTTATATCATATATTTTAGAAGAAATGATATATCCTGGCATGTTTTAATAACGCATGCAACAAATGTGTAGAAAATAAAATCTTTAAAATATTTTTAAGATTTTTAAAACCGCTAAATCTTAAAACCGCCATAACTTTTGACCCCCTTGCGCGATTTAATTGACGCGAACGAATTTCTTATTCTTAAATAGCATCTAATATTTATGCCAACTTTCATCGATGTGCCATCAAAACAAAAATCACATCTTTTTTAACTCAAAATTTAAGTCTAAAACGGAACTCCTCATATAGGAGCTGGTTTCCTGAACTTATCTTTATGATCCAACTACACCATTTCCTTCGACAGGTCTTCAAAGTTGAAAAAAAAAAAAAATTGTAAGTGGAGATACTTTTTTATTTTTTTTACACATTTCTATTGCTAATGATCAACTTTTGATTTGCAGGGTTCACCCTTATATATTAGCCTTTGTGACGAAAATAATATGGAAAAATATAAATCATTTTCCTGACAGCAATTCGCGTTTTTGTGAAAATGACTATGATTTTTTAGTTATTGACTTCGCGCTGAAAAAATCCTCAGCGATCCTCAGTTCTATACAATCAGTCTATATTTTTTCTTATATAGAATAGATCCATATCTTTTGAAAAAAGTTGCCCAAACTTGCTCGAAATGATAAATGGCGAAATTACAGCTATATATGCAGTGGTCCGAGATTTGTTTTTAAAAAAATAATTTACACCAAAATAATTTTTTACGGCTTGATTAGTTTTTTTGTCGTCAGAGAGTGCCTTAAGTGTAGGAAAAAAAATTATCTACATTTCTAGTTTTTTGTAGAATTATGGAAAATATCAGTTACACCATTTCCTATTAAATTCAAAGCTTTTTTATTAAATATCCATTATGAAGAACAAAAAGTGAATAATTTGTCGTCAACATTTTCAAAAGCTGTTCTGAAACGAAGTAAGTCATTTACACTATTTTCATATTTATATCAAATATAAAAAAAAATTTATAAAAATTTTGTGCGTAGATTTAACTTCAGACATTCTTAATAGTAAGTTAATACTCTTAAAAATAATTTTTTGTTATATCAGACAAAGTAAAAAATTCAGTTCGATTTTAAAATAACAGACCCGAAAATTTACTAGGCCACACTTTCAGCTAGCTTCAACAAAGAAAAGGAATATAACTGTTTTTTAATTACTTGTAAAAAATTTTTCTAAGCATATTTAGTCCGCCATTTTGTTTTTCAAAATTCACGTCAGTAATTCTGATTCAGTAACTCCAAGACCGCCTTAAAACAAAATATGGGTTAAATCGGCCAATTATGAAAAAAAATGTGCGCCATATTGGATACGCCATTTTGATTTTTTTAGTTTTTAAGTTAAATTTTGAAATCAGCGTTCCGAAATACTCTAGAAGCACATTTTCAGCCGAATTCAACAAAGATAAAGACTTTTGGCCGGAGATGGATCATTCTTTAAACTTTAAGAAGCATATTTAGTCCGCCATTTTGTTTTTCAAAATTCGGAGTAACAATTCTTATTCAGTAACTCCAAGACCCGCATAAAACAAAATTTGTGTCCAATCGGACAATTTTTAAAAAAATTGTCCGCCATATTGGATCCGCCATTTTGATTTTTTTAGTTTTTAGCTAAATTTTGAAATCAGCGACCTCGAATTCCCCTAGAAGCAAATTTTTAATCGGATGCAACAACGATAAAGACTTTTGGTCGGAATTGGATCATTCTGGCCCTCTGTGCGAAGGCCGGCTACGCATTAAGGGTGGGATAGTGTTGTGTGAGATTTTAAACAGCAGTATTTGGAAACGCTAGAACCCCTCATTTTGTGAGGTTCGTAAAAAAAGTGTATGAGCCAAAAAGTGGGGGAGGTCGGATAGGATCTAGGGGTCGCTCATCGAGATCAAAATTGGGCGTAAATGGAAAAAAATCCACAAAAAGCCCCACAACTCCCCTGGTTTTTCCCCTAGAGGGGTCAAATATGAGAGCGACCCCCACTATTTTTCTCCCCCAAACACTTTTCCCAAACATACCTAAGCCCTATATCCACTTCTTAAGAGGGCTCCCATACAAAGGTTGAATGTTAAAAAATATTTGCTCCTACCTCTCTAGCAGTCCTAGAAGTGACCCTAGAGGAATCAAATGTATAACCGACCCCCAATATTTTTTTATTCCCAACAATTCCTTAGAACATACCTACCCTTTATCTTCAACCCTTAGGGTGGTCCCCATACATTTTTTTTTATTTTTTCTTAATTAGTTATATTAAATCAGCTCCTACCGGTCCAACGGTCCTTCCTAGAGGGGTCATTAGCAAGACCGACTCCCATTTATTTTTAGCCCCCAACATTTCATTTGAATATACTAACTCCCTATCTCCAATTCCTAAGGGGTCTCCCACACAAAATGACATTTTTATAAAATTTGCTCCCACCGCTCTAACTGGCGTAGGGATGTTCCTAGAGAATTTAAATGTATGACTGACCCCCAATATTTTTTCAGCCCCAACATTTTCCCCAAACTAACCTACGCTCTATTTTTAAGCCTTAAGGGGGTCCCCACACATTTTTTTTATTTTTTTATAAAATTTAAATGTATGACTGACCCCCAATATTTTTTAGCCCCAACATTTTCCCCAAACAAACCTACGCCTTATTTCTAAGTCTTAAGGGGGTCCCACACATTTTTTACTTTTTATAATATTTATTTACAAAATAAGCTCTTACCGCTCCCATGGTGCCTCTTAGAAATGGGAAATGCAGACTGACCCCCAATAATTTTTGCCCCCTACTTTTTGTCCCAACATACCTACGCCGTATTTCCACTTTGTTAGGGTAATATTTTCTCCTCTCCATTACTGCACAACACGTTGTTATAGTCCTCTATTAATTTTACGCCTATTTCGGCAGCGTCGATGAAAACATGTAATTGAAGTAATATTTGAAGCGCTTGCTGGTAGTCCTCACAATTTTCCCAAATGTTTGGACCGGAACCAATGAAATTTGATGTTAATCCGAAGCGTGCATAAAATGTTGGTGTCTCAGCTGTGACGTAGTGGCTTAAATCATTCTTTATATTATGAGTTCTGGATTTACTTGTTTCGATTCCATGTTAATTATTTTCACATCTTTGAATCCAACAACGTGTACTGGATGATCACGATCTTTGTTGCCACTTTCGCCGCTATCCCCCGAGTCATAATCTTCCCCGATATCATCGTCTTATTTTCCTTAGCTGCCTTCGTCGGACGATTCGTCCACCAGATAACTCTTCCTCCTTGCAAGAGATATTCGGATCAAATAGTGCAATAGCTTTACCACTGAGATACCAAAGATGTCACAGAATCTCTTCTCCAATCGTTGAGACATCTTATTAATTGAAGCATAATTAGCAATCGCTTTAAAAAAATTCAAATAATTATTTGGAGGTTCTATTTCTTTAGTGACGCTAAACCAAAATTTCACATAAATTGTTTTTGGTCAACCCTATTTAGGCAATATGTGCCTTTTGCCATGCATCGAGCATGACTGATGGGTCCTAATGGTCTAAAATGATTATTAGGAATATTTTCACCAAGGTATAATAAAACAATTTCAAGAAACTCCTTGAAGTCGTCTCTGGGTTGCTTTTCCTTTATTTGAGCCCAACAAACCAACTTGATGCAGTTTAGACTACAGCTGGTATGTTGCCTGCCACTTTCTAATCTTCTATGCCAGGACTGTATGGTTTGTCATTTATATTTTCCCATTACTTTCTAAAACGCTCAAACATTGGCACTCCTGGTCCAGACATTTTGCCAAATTTGGTTTTAAACACTTATTTTAATTGAAGTTCATTAATATGATGTTTGCATGGCAGATATAGGGGGTCAGTCTGCATTTCCTGTCCCTAAGAGGCGCTATGGGAGCGGTGAGAGCTGAATTTATAAATAAAAGTGTTGCTAATTTCTGTACTTTTGTAAATTCTAAATACTCCAACGTTGAGTTCCAGTACCACTACAATTTTGGTTTTCCAAAGGGGAGCACGCTTATAAAGTGGAAATACGCCGTAGATATGTTCGGAAAAAATGTGGAGGGCAAAAACTAATGGGAATAAGTCTGCATTCCCTATCCCTAAGAGGCACCATATTAGCAATAAGATCTGATTTTATAAAAAATATAAAAAAATGTGTGGGGACCTCTTTAAGGCTTAAAAATTGTGAGTAGGTTTGTTTGGGGAAAATGTTGGGGCTGAAAAAATATTGGGGGTCAGTCATACATTTAATTTCTCTAGGGTCACCCATGCGCCAGTTAGAGCGGTAGGAGCAAATTTCTTAAAAATGTCATTTTGTGTGGGAGACCCCTTAGGAGTTAGAGATAGGGATGTGGTATATTCAGAAGAAATGTTGGGGGCAAAAAATAAATTGGGGTCGGCCTTGCTAATGACCCCTCTAGGAGGCACCATTGGACCGGTAGGAGCTGATGTAATAAAACAAATTAAGAAAAAATAAAAAATGTTTGGGGACCACCCTAAGGGTTGAAGAAGAGTGTCGGTATGTTCTAAGAAAATGTTTGGGTTGAAAAAATATTGGGGGTCGGTAATACATTTGATTCCTCTAGAGTCACTTCTGGGACAGCTAAAGAGGTAGGAGCAAATATTTTGAAAAATTGAACCTTTGTATGGCAGCCCCCTTAAGAAGTGGAGATAGGGCTTAGGTACGTTTGGGAAAAGTGTTTGGGGGAGAAAAATAGTGGGGGTCGGTCTCACATTTGACCCCTCTTGGGGCAAGACCAGGCGAGCTGTAGGGCTTTTTGTGGATTTTTTCCATTTACGCCCAACTTTGACCCCGATGAACGACCCCTAGATCCTATCCGACCTGACCCATTTTTTGGCTCATGCATTTTTTTTACGAACCTCACAAAATAAGCGGTTCTAGCGAGTCGAAATCGAAAACTCGTGCACTATCCCACCCCTACTACGCATATAAGCTTTAAAATATTGTGTTAAAAAAAACAATATTTGTGTGGTGTATGATTATTTTTTTGGGTGCTATGACATTTTATAAATCCAACATTTTGATATTTGGGTAATATGACATTTTCGATAATTTTTGAGAAAGATTATTCTAGCTCAAGGTCATATTTCTTTTACTAATCGTTACGATGATATTGTCAAAGTAACAATTTTCAAGAAACTTTTTATAAAGTTGTTTGTTTTAAATTGATTGGTTTGGTCATTTTGCAAGACTTACTCGACACGTGTTTCGGAATTCGTCAAATTCCATTATCAAGAGTATTTAGCAAATTGACAATCGTTTGTGGCAAAACATAAAGACTTATATTCGTATGTAAATAGTCATAACGAGAAATGTACTAAATACACAACATAATACAGCTCTAAATTTCAAACGAAAAGTCAAAAACCAAACCATCACTATTTAATTCAAACATACCTTCATATATACAGCTTGTATTACAGGCTAGTATATACATACAGACAGTAGATTTCTTACGCGAGTAAGATGTTCACTGCTTTTGTTGTATTCCTTCTTATTCATAATATGAACAGAAGTGAGGCGTGCTATCCTTTTGTTTAAATTCTGTTTTAATTTTTAAATTAATAAAAATTATTTATTATTCGACCTTTAAAATTCTATTTTTGAGAAAGATTATTCTAGCTCAAGGTCATATTTCTTTTACTAATCGTTACGATGATATTGTCAAAGTAACAATTTTCAAGAAACTTTTTATAAAATTGTTTGTTTTAAATTGATTGAATAATTTTTATTAATTTAAAAATTAAAACAGAATTTAAACAAAAGGATAGCACGCCTCACTTCTGTTCATATTATGAATAAGAAGGAATATAACAAAAGCAGTGAACATCTTACTCGCGTAAGAAATCTACTGTCTGTATGTAGATACTAGCCTGTAATACAAGCTGTATATATGAAGGTATGTTTGAATTAAATAGTGATGGTTTGGTTTTTGACTTTTCGTTTGAAATTTAGAGCTGTATTATGTTGTGTATTTAGTACATTTCTCGTTATGACTATTTACATACGAATATAAGTCTTTATGTTTTGCCACAAACGATTGTCAATTTGCTAAATACTCTTGATAATGGAATTTGACGAATTCCGAAACACGTGTTGAGTAAGTCTTGCAAAATGACCAAACCAATCAATTTAAAACAAACAACTTTATAAAAAGTTTCTTGAAAATTGTTACTTTGACAATATCATCGTAACGATTAGTAAAAGAAATATGACCTTGAGCTAGAATAATCTTTCTCAAAAATAGAATTTTAAAGGTCGAATAATAAATAATTTTTATTAATTTAAAAATTAAAACAGAATATTCGATAATTTATATTAATTTAAAGAAAATTGTTAAAATACCCTAAAATAATGGCCATATCGTCCAAAAAATTTTGCAACAAGAACTAACACACATTTTTTTTGGTGGAATGACTTTTTTAAATTGGGCGATATGCACTTGGGCGCTATGTCCGTACGCCGTTTTGAAAAACACCGACGAAAACCATATTTAAGATTGATCTAATGACTGACTATAACTACAAATATTGTTTTATAGAAGATATTAAAAACAATAGCTGCCATATTCAGCATTTTTGTTTGGTTGTTGCATACCAAAAAACCTACAACCATTACAGTTTGACGTAGGGTATAAAAATAAAAATTAATATTAAACTTACGAGCAATGAAACAATTATTCTCAACACTCAACAATACCCACAAAAGACACTGCATCTATACAGAGTGCAGAAATTCGAGTTTAATAGTTTTAGCAAAGTTGTAATTTTTTTGTTGTGTTCTTTTCTAGAAAAAGCTGCACTGCTTTGAAAATATAAAAAGTTTTTAACATGATAACTAGATAACAACTCACCTAGTGGTGAATAAAAAATATTCACCAGGTGGTGAATTAAGCGGGAAATTATTATTTTTCATCAATATTTTTTTAATCGATATTTTTATACCCTCCAACCACAGTATGGGGGTATACTCACTTTGTCATTCCGTGTGTAACGCATCGAAATATCGGTCTAGGACCCCATAAAGTATATATATTATTGATCAGTGATCCATTCTAAGACATTCTAGCGATGTCCGTCTGTCCGTCCGTCCGTCCGTCCGTCTGTGGAAGACACGATACAGTCCAAAGTAAAAGCGCTAGACTCCTGAAATTTGGCACGAAGATGTCTCATGGTATTGGGCTGGTTAAGTTCGAACATGGGCAAAATCGGTTCAGGGGGAAAAAAGTTCCCCTCTTAAGAACTAAAAAAAACTCTAAAAAAAGCCATTTTTTAAAGGTTTTTTGTACTTTTGCTTAGCAAACGAAACATTGTTATGTCAAAAGAAGTTCATAGTCTTGCAGTTGGATCCAGGGAGGTTGTGTCCAACCAACTTTACCCCCCCCCCCCAAAAAAAAAAAAAAGACGCCCCTGTTTTTTTTTTACGTGTTGGAGGGTATAAAAGATTCGGCACAGCCGAATTTAACACTCTCACTTGTTTTAATCAATATAATACTAGTAGTTTTAGCTTCGGAATAGTTTCATAAGTGCCAAATTGTTAAACATTGCCAATTTCACTTCTTAGCTAAGCGTAAATAGTGAGTTTGAGCTAAGCGTATATAGTAGGGGTGGGATAGTGCACGAGTTTCCGATTTCGACCCGCTAGAACCGCTTATTTTGTGAGGTTCGTAAAAAAAATGCATGAGCCAAAAAATGGGGCAGGTCGGATAGGATCTAGGGGTCGCTCATCGGGGTCAAAGTTGGGCGTAAAGGGGAAAAAATACACAAAAAGCCCCGCAACTCCTCTGGTTTTGCCCCTAAAGGGGTCAAATGTGAGACCAACCCCCTTTATTTTTTCCTCCCGAACACTTTTGCTGAACATACCTAAGCCTTATCTCCACTTCCAAAGGGGGCTCCCATACAAAGGTTTAATTTTTTAAAAAATTTGCTCCTACCTCTCTAGCAGTCCAAGAAGTGACCCTAGAGGAACCAAATGTATGACCAACCCCCAATATTTTTTCAACCCCAACATTTTCTTAGAACATACCTACCCTCTATCTTCAACCGTTAGGGTGGTTCCCATACATTTTTTTTATTTTTTCTTAATTTGTTTTATTACATCAGCTCCTACCGGTCCAATGGTGCCTCCTAGAGGGGTCATTAGCAAGGCCGACCCCCATTTATTTTCAGCCCCCAACATTTCTTCTGAATATGCCACTACCCTATCTCCAATTCCTAAGGGTTCTCCCACACAAAATAACATTTTTATAAAATTTGCTCCCACCGCTCTAACTGGCACAGGGGTGACTCTAGAGAAGTTAACTGTATGACTGACCCCAAATATTTTTTCAGCCCCAACATTTTCCCCAAACAAACCTATCCTCCATTTTTAAGTCTTAAGGGGGTCCCCACACATTTTTATATTTTTTTATAAAATTAGATCTTATTGCTCCCATGGTGCCTCCTAGGGATAGGGAATGCAGACTTACCCACATTAGTTTTTGCCCCCCACATTTTTGCCGAATAAGGCGTATTTCCACTTTGTAAGGGTTCTCCCCTTAGTAAAACAAAATTCGTAATGGTACTGGAACCTAACGTTGGAGTGTTTAGAATTTACAAAAGTACAATAAGTAGCAACACTTTTTTATAAAATCAGCTCTTACCGCTCCTATAGTTCCTCTTAAGAACGGGAAATGCAGACTGACCCCTATATCTGCCATGCAAACATCATATTTATGACTTCAATTAAGATAAGTGTTTGAAACCAAATACGCAAAACGTCTGGACCAGGAGTGCCAATGTTTGCGCGTTTTAAAGAGCAGTGGGAAAATATAAATAAAAGACAAACCATACAGTCCTGACATAGAAGATTAGAAAGTGGCTGGCAACATACCAGCTCAAAACCAAACTGCATCAAGTTGTTTTGTTGTGCTCAAATTAAGGAAAAGCGACCCAGAGACGACTTCAAGGAGTTTCTTGAAATTGTTTTATTATACCTTGGTGAAAATATTCCTAATAATCATTTTAGCTCACCAGGATCCATCAGTCATACTCGATGGATGGCAAAAGGCATATATTGCCCAAAAATGGTTTAGGTTTGATCAAAAACAATTAACGTTAAATTTTGGTTTAGCGCCTCTAAAGCAATAGCACCTCCAAATAATGATTTGAATTTTTTTTAAGCGATTGCTAATTATGCTTCAATTAATAAGATGTCTCAACGATTGGAGAAGAGATTATCTCACATCTTTGGTATATCAGTGGTGAAGCAGTTGCACTATTTGATTCGAATATCTCTTGTTAAATAAAACGAAAAATGGCAAATGCAAATCGGGGGATAGCTGCGAAAGTGGCAACAAAGATTCGAGGGTGTGAAAATAATTAACATGAAATCGAAACAAGTAAATCCAGAACTTGTAATATAAGAGACACCAACATATTTTGCACGCTTCGGATTAACAACAAATTCCATTGGTTCCGGTCCAAACACTTGGGAAAATTGTGAGGACTACCAGCAAGCGCTGCAAATATTACTTCAATTACATGTTTTCAAAGACGCTACCGAAGGAGGCGTAAAATTAATAGAGGACTATAACAACGTATTGTGCCGTAATGGAGAGGAAAAAATATTACCCTAACAAAGTGGAAATACGACTTAGGTATGTTGGGACAAAAAGTGGGGGGCAAAAATTATTGGGGGTCAGTCTGCATTTCCCGTTCCTAAGAGGCACCATGGGAGCGGTAAGATCTGATTTTATATACAAAAATTATAAAAAATGTGTGGGAACCCCCTTAAGACTTAAAAATAAGGGGTAGGTTTGTTTGGGGAAAATGTTGGGGCTAAAAAAATATTGGGGGCAACTTTTTTTTTATTTTATAAAAAAATAAAAAAAAATGTGTGGGGACCCCCTTAAGGCTTAAAAATAGAGGGTAGGTTTGTTTGGGGAAAATGTTGGGGCTGAAAAAATATTGGGGGTCAGTCATACATTTAAATTCTCTAGGGTCATCCCTGCGCCAGTTAGAGCGGTGGGAGCAAATTTTATAAAAATGTCATTTTGTGTGGAAGACCCCTTAGGAATTGGAGATACGGAGTTAGCATATTCAGAAGAAATGTTGGGGGCTAAAAATAAATGGGGGCCGGTCTTACAAATGACCCCTCTTGGAAGCACCGTTGGACCGGTAGGAGCTGATTTAATAAAAAAAATTAAGAAAAAAAAAAAGAAATGTATGGGGACCACCCTAACGGTTGAAGATAGAGGGTATGTCTGTTCTAAGAAAATGTTGGAGCTAAAAAAATATTGGGGGTCGGTCACACATTTGATTCCTCTGGGGTCACTTCTAGGACAGCTAGAGAGGTAGGAGCAAATATATTTTAAAATTCAACCTTTGTATGGGAGCCCCCTTAAGGAGAGGAGATAGGGCTTAGGTATATTTGGCCAAAGTGTTTGGGGCAAAAAATAATGGGGGCCGGTCTCACATTTGACCCCTCTAGGGGCAAAACCAGGGGAGTTGTGGGGCTTTTTGTGGATTTTTTTCCATGTAGGCCCAACTTTGACCCCGATGAGCGACCCCTAGATCCTATCCGACATCCCCCATTTTTTGGCTCATACACTTTTTTTACGAACCTCACAAAATGAGGGGTTCTAGCGATTCCAAATACTGCTGCTTAAAATCTCACACAACACTATCCCACCCTTAGTATATAGTCATAAGTTCTACAAAAAAGAAACACAATTGTAGATAAGAACGTATAATTATTCATGTATTAATTACTGTTTCCGTGGGTTGCTTTTACAAAAAATAACACTTATATTTTTTCACCCTGTACAGTAGTGGCCAATATTGTGTCTTTTCTTTTGTAAAAATAATAATAAAAATGGTTACGATATCATAAACATCATAGTCAACATTATCATCATCATCTTCAAGAGGAAAAAAGGCTACAACGACAAATATCATCATCAAAAAAAATTTGTGTGAAAGTATTACGTAAATATACTACAATACATTTTGTTTTTGTTCTTTCTACAACATAAAATCTAAGAAACATCACCAATGACAATGGCATAAAATGCCAACGACATCAAGAACATCATCAACAACAACAGAAACTACAGTAGCAATAATAAGTGTACCTTAGAAAGGATTGAAAAAAAGAATTATTTTTTATTTTATAGGACAGACAAATTATTTTTTTTTCTCAGCAGTATCTAATAACACTGTGACACAATTGAAGGGTCATTTCTTAGGGCCTCAACCAAACCAAGACAGTTTGAAATAGAGTTTGCAAAACGATTAAAATCGTAATCGTATAATTCTACGAATATACTCTGCATCAAATTTCACTAGGGGTTACTGAACGCAGAAAGTTCGACTGATATAAGGAAAATGCAGAAAAAAGATAAATTGTTAAGTCTCATTAATTTTTTTAAATTTTTGCCAGAAATTGTATACAATTGTACACCCAAAAAAAAAAACGTGGGTATTCAATACTAAAAATTTAACTAAATTTTAGTCCAAAAGGACCTAGTGCAGGAATTGGTAACCAATACTAAAATTTTTTACTAATATTATTCAAAACCAGTAAAAATTACTAATTTTAGTACTCAAAAGATACTAAAATTAGTAACTAATTAGTAGATTTAGGTACAAAATCACTTACTAAACCTTTTACTGCAGAATTATTTTGAGTGTAACTAATAAATATAGGAAAAAAAATAAAAAGTTAATGATAACACCGCCCTACAAATCTTAGATTTGTCGCTGCGTTTTGGATGAAACCAAAAAATGTTGATAGGGTTTGGTGCCCCGATTACAAAACGGTCATTAAAATTTTTCTATCACGTCACAATTTTGAGAAAATCGCGGTTAAAGTGTCAAAAAATGCTCATTTGGACCATTTTTGAACGCATATAAAATAAGATCTTGACATGCAAATGACTTGGTATCAAGCTTTTGAAAGTGTGTAATTTTCTCTTTCAGACAAGATCAAATCTTCTTGAAATTTAATTTTCTAAAATGGTAAAAAAATCATTAGCCACAAGTGCTTTAAATCTAAAATTTACGTATGAATTTTTGTGGAAATTAGTTAAAAAACACTGTGTAAATAAACTAAATATTGAAAAAATGGAAGGTTTTTTGCTAATAACACTACGTGACAGTTTTTTGACCAAATATATCTGAGACCTAATCTTTATGTTCAATTGTCCGTTGAATCCGAATATGAAGTCAGAATGATCAAAAGTAGAACAGTTTTCGAGATATTCGAAAATAAGCGTTATTTGTGTTTTTAAAAAAGATGATGTCACTTAAATGCAAATATTTTCAAAACTAGTCATCGATTTATGTATTTATTTTTTTTAATGAAAGATAATAAAATTACTAAAATAACCATGTATCGCTTGTTAAGTCAAGAAATGACAGAGTTACAGTGGACAAAAGTTCAAACTTCATGAAAAATTTTATGATTTTATTAAATTTTTCTTTTCAAGTTATTTTTTTTAAACCAAACAATTAAAAATTGTAATGTTTTAAAACATAGAACATTATTTTATTTCAATACAAACATTTTGCGCCCAACAAGACCCAGATTGGTGCAAAAATGACAAAGCTACAAAAGATTTAGTGAACTAACACACTTTTCATTACTGACATTTAGCTTTGTATATTTACTTGTGTTTTTTTGATAAAAATCGAAAAGTGGGATAATTCAATTAATCTACTGTAACTTTATCATTTTTGCACCGATCTGGATCCTATTGGGCACAAAATGTTCGTATTGAAATAAACTAACGTTCTAAGTGATAAATTTTTTTAAAAAAAATATTGTTTGGTTTAAAAAAAATAAGTTGAAAAGAGCAAATAACGGTAATTTTCTCGATTTTCTCGTAAATATCTCGAAAAATGTTCTACTTTTGACCATTCTGACTTCAAATTCGGATTCAGCGTTTGGATTTGCATAAATATTAGGTGTCAGATTCATTTGGCCACGACTTTGTTGAAAATTTGTGACACAGTGTAATTTTTTTACCATTTTAGAAAATTAAATTTTTTGAACATTTTATCTTATCTTAAAGAGAAAATTACAGGCTTTCGAATGAGCTTGATGCTAAGTCATTTGCATATCAGGATCTTATTTTATAAGCTTTTAAAAAGGATCAAAAATGCCCTTTTTCGGCACTTTAACCGCGAATTATTCAAAATCCTGACGTGATAGACAAATTAGGGCTCCGGATTTGGAATCAGCGCAACAGACACTATCCCAATCACTAACCAGAATCCAATACGCATTTTCTTGTTGAGCTGTGTAATTTACAATTAACCTTTTTTATGCATTTTTCGTATACCGGTCGAACTTTCTGCCTTCAGTAACCGCCAGTGAAATTTAATGCTGAAAATAATCGTAGAACGTTTTAACCCTTTAAACGCACGTCTTAGTAGGTTTCTGAGCCATTTCTTAAAAAAATGACGTAAATGACCCATTAAAACGGGAGATAGAGGTTTAGCGTACTCTAGAAAAATGTTCCCCATAAAATTCTATTAAAGACATCCAAACACTATTTTAAGTTCAAAAAAACATTAACATTATTTTTTTCGAGTTTTTTCCAACGCCTTTGAAAAAAACTGAAAAATTCAGTGGGCTATAAACAAAATTTGAAACGTTACAGAGCTAAACCCTTTGGGGTTTTTACTACTACACATAAGTACTTTCCAACTGTCTTGGTTTGGTTGAGGCCCTAAATGTGCTGCTGCACTGCGTAATCGAACGTATCTTTCTTGAAATCTAATCTTTAAAAAAAAAAAAAATAGTGGTTGGTTGTGTATAAAAATCGAAGAGCTCTTTTTTATACCCTCCACTCTAGTGATAGAGGGTATATATAAGTTTGTCATTCCGTTTGTAACACATCGAAATATTGGTCTAGGACCCCATAAAGTATATATATTCATGATCCTCGATCGATTTTAAGTCGATCTAGCGATGTCAGTCCTTCCTTCCGTCTGTCCGTCTGTCTGACTGTCCGTAGAAAACACGCTAACTTTTGAAAAACTTCACAGAGGCTACTGAAGTTTGGCATATATGTTGGTCATTTACCTGGTCAGGTTGGTATTGCAAACCAGATAAATCGGTCAAGTGGTTCAAAAGTTATCAGCAAAAGAGTAAATTTCGTCAAGGGTTTTTCGCGAATTTACGACATAAAAAATACGATAACTTTCGAAAGACAATAATGAGGCTGCTGAAACGTGGCATTTATCTTTGCCGTTCCTCAGGACTGTTTGGTATTGAATTTCAGCTCGGTCCAGTGGTTCAAAAGTTATAAGCAAAACCCCGAACTTCAAATTTTGTTCATCTTAAATGCCTCGTGGTAAATAAGTTTCGAAAGCATTGGTGGTAACTTAACAATGCTTTTCAAACTTGTTTAGTTTTAAAGCAATGCTTTTTTAACTTGTTTAGTTTTAAAAGCATTGGTTACTTAAAAATTACAGTCAAAAAAAATTATACACTCAAAAAAAATTTAGTTTTTTTTTTTACAAAAATGTCAATATTTTGTGTATTCAATATTTTTGAAGTCAATATTTTGTGCATTCACTCAGAAATATTTTTACAGCAAAAAAAAACATTACACTCAAAAAAAGTTTTACACTCAAAAAAAAAAAAAAAAGTCAGTGTTTTTTTTTTTTAATGCCAAAAAAAAAAAGAGTTTTTTACTCAAAATAAAATATTTCTAATCACAATTGTTAATTTTTTTCACGTTAAAAATTTACTATCCTTTAAAAAAGACATTGTGGAGGGTATTCATAGATTCGGCAAAGTCGAATTTAACTTTTCTACTTGTTTTCTCTGCAGTATCTAATAATCGAACGTGTGGTTGGTTGTGTATAAAAATCGAACAGATCTATTCTAGACACAAATTTTCTTTATGAAAACAAAAACGGTGCACAAAAAAAAAACGAATTATATTGACCCACATATTTGTGAATATAATTAATTTTTTCACTGAAAGCTCTCCTATACGGAAATTTGTAATTTCAACAAACGTTTGTAAATTTTGATTGTTGAAAATAGATTTTTTTTTTTTTTTTCAACAAAGAAATTCAACAAACATAATTTGTTGATCTGACAAAAGAAAAAAATCTTAATTTTTATACCCTCCAACTACAGTATGGGGGTATACTCACTTTGTCATTCCGTGTGCAACGCATCAAAATATCGGTCTAGGACGCCATAAAGTGTATATATTTATGATCAGTGATCGATTCTAAGACATTCTAGTGATGTCCGTCCGTCCGTCTGTCCGTCTGTCTGTCGGTCCGTCTCTCCGTCTGTATTTAACACGATGCAGTCCAAAATAAAAGAGCTAGACTTCCGACATTTGGCATGAATATGTCTTATGTTCCTAGGCAGGTTAAGTTCGTAAATGAGCAAAATCGGACCAGGGGGAAAAAAGTTCCCCCTTGAAGAACTAATCCAACCTCTGAAAAATATCACTTTTTAACATGATTTTTTGTGGTTTTGTTTAACAAATGCAAAAATTTTATGCTACAAAAAGTTCAATGTCCTGCATTCGGACCCTGAGAATAAGAAAATGTCGTTTTTTTTGATCGACCCCCCTTCTAGGGGCGTGGAATATATTTTTTTTTAAATTATGATAAAATTGCATTTCTTTAGTGCAAAAAGCATAAGAATGAATTTAACACATATTCGAGAGGAAATTTGCCCCCCCCAATTACCCCTACCGACCGGGCGGGGGCCCTTAAAAAAAATAAAACGCCCCTGTAATTTTTTTTGTTTTTTTTTTGCAAGTTGGAGGGTATTAAAGATTTGGCACAGCCGAATTTAACACTCTTACTTTTTTTTTAATAAAGAAATTCAACAAACACAATTTGTTGATATGACAAATGAATTTTTTTTTTTCAACAAAGAATTTTAACAAACACAAACACTTTTTTTTGACATGATAAAAGAATTATGAAATAAAATTACTTGGCTGAGTTTGTTGAAAACAAAATCGAAGTTTTGTATTATGGTCAACTAGGCGTCTGTTTTTACTTGATGTTTGGTTGATATCATGCTTGGTTGATTTACAATTAATGTTAGTTTATTTAAATTTGACGATATTATTATTGTGTATTAGCATGTCCCGAAATCAGGAAATTTTGTAATTTCTTTAGGGCATACCCCCAGAACGATGCTTATTGAAGATCTGATTATGGGAAAAATAATTAAAAAATTTTTGGAGGTCATCTTCAGGGCGCAACCAGCGCATAAAGTTTGCATCCGTGGTGCATTTGGTCAAAAAAAAAAATTTTTTTTTATTTTTAAAATTGGTGCCAAAAGTTTCGTTAGGTGGAGTACATTCAGGAAAAAATATTTATAACGTTTTCGTGGAGCAATTTTGGTCCAGCGCAACGTTTTGAAACTTCGAAGATGCTTAATTTATTACATATTTTTTTAAGTTTTTGTAAAAAACAGCTTTTTATACAAAGGCTTGAACATAAACTCCGTTTTATACAAAATTTTAAAAGAACTCGTACAAACTCCGGTTTTTACAAAAACTTAAAAAAATATATAAAAAATTACACCTTTTCAAAATTTCAAAACGTTGTGCTGGACCAAAATTGCTCCATGAAAACTTTATAAATATTTTTTCCAGAATGTACTCTACACTCAAAAAAAAAAGTTTGTAAAATGACATAAAATCCCCGTGATTTTACGGGGCAGGTTTTGTAAAATATGTACTAGCAAGAATCCCCGTAATGTTACGGGGATAATTTGTAAATTGATTTAACAAAAGAAAATGTAAATTTACAATTTTTTTTGTAAAATACTAACTTTGAGGTGAACATTTTTTTTGTAAATTTACAAAAAATCTGGTAAATTTACAAAACAAAATTGTAAACTTACAGAAAAAGGTTGTTATTTTACAAAGAAAAAATAGAAAATGAAAAAAATAAATTGTAGATTAACAAATTATTTGGTTAAACTACTGTTTTTACCGCAAAAAAAAATATTTACAAACACGTATATTTACAATAAAAATTGTAAATTTGCAAAAAAGAATTAAAATTTACAAAAAAAAAATTGTAAACTTACAAAAAAAGTTGTAAATTTACAAAATAAAGTAGAAAATCATGAACCAAAATTGTAAATTTACAAATTGTTTGGTTAAACAACTGTTTTTTATGGCAAAAAACTTGTATATTTACAATAAAAAGTGGTAAATTTACAATTTTTATTGTATATATACCATTTTTTCAAATTTTTTTGCCGAAAAAACAGTAGTTTAACCAAATAATTTGTTAATCTACAATTTATTTTTTTCATTTTCTATTTTTTCTTTGTAAAATAACAACCTTTTTCTGTAAGTTTACAATTTTGTAAATTTACAATATTGTAAATTTACAATATTGTTTTTGTATTTTCTACTTCATTTTTGTAAAATTACAACTTTTTTCGTAAGTATACAATTTTGTTTTTTAAATTTTAATATTTGTTTTGTAAATTTACAAAAAATTTGGCTAATTTACATATTTGTTTTGTAAATTTAAAGGTTTTTTTCTATTGGTGCATCTTATTTTTCCAGCTGGAGTAGCACTTCAACAACCTGAAATGATTTTTTTTTCACTTGAACACTTTTAACATACTTTTTAATGTATAACACTGCACTTTTTTATTTTTTTCGACATTTCGTTTTTCTTAAGTAGAACATATGAGAATTGCGAAGGAGGCTACACAAGAAATTTCTTATATTTCCAGGAAAATTTAGTCAAAAAATAACAATTTTTTTTTTTAATTTTCAATTATTTTCACAAGTATTTTTAAAAAATCGGAAAAAAAATTTTTTGGATATTGTAGATTGGATGTTTAAGTACCTGTTAAAATAAGAAAAACTTAATTTTTCATAACTGGCAGCTTTTTATTGACATTTTAGGTGACAAATTAAAAAAAAAAATTACCAAAAAAATATGGTAAAATTACCAAAAAAATGGTAAAAATACAAAAAAAAAGAACTAGAACAATTATATAGCAGAAACACATAAAAACTGTTGTATTTTACTTAACGCAAATTACCAAAAAATGGTGTAAAAATTCAATTTTTTTGCTAAAGGTTACAATTAAATGAAAATTTTTTGTGTCCGGAACTTAAAAAATTTCCAAACTTTCTTTTCATGAAATTTTTTATTTATAAAAAATTATTTTTAACTAAATTTTTTACTCCAAAACACAAAAAAAAATCTGAACTTAGAAAATTTTTGCGTGTCCTATTGTTGAATATTTTTTTTTTTGTAAAACAACTCTAATTCTAGTAATAAAATAAGTTTTGTAAAATAACATTGGAATTTTGTACTTTTGAATACATACATTTCAAACTGAAAACCTTGTAAACGATCTTAAAAAAAGAAAATGTTTGTAATAAAACATTTTTTTGGTAGAAAGACTAAATAACATCAAGTAAAATTTTGTTGTACAATTACAGTTTTCTTGTGTAAAAAAACTAAACACCTTGTAATATTTTTTTAATTTGTAAAATAGTTCATTTTTTTGTAAATTTACCTAAAAAATTTGTACAATAAATTTACCAACGTATAATAGTAAAATTACAAAGCAAACTGTAGTTTTCGTTTTATTAAATATACAACAATTTTTGTAAAAAGACAAAAATATTAGTAAAACAGAATTACAAGACCTTTTACTTGTAATTTTACAAACTTTTTTTTTTGAGTGTACCTAACGAAACTTTTGGCATCAATTTGAAAAATAAAAAAAAATATTTTTTGTTCACCAAATGCACTACGGATGCAAACTTTAAGCGCTGGTTGCGCCCTGAAGATGACCTCTAAAAATTTTTTAATATTTTTTCCCGTAATCAGCTCTTTACTAAGCATCATTCTAGGGGTATGCCCTAAAATTTTTCATTTTCGGGACACGCTATTGTGTATGTAGTCATACCGACTACTTCTACCAAAGAGACATCGAAATTTCTGGTTTAAGATGAAATTTCAGCTTCATGTTTTTTCAAGCATTATTTGGTATTTGCGTCACACGACTTCTTGTTAGAACAAATAGATAGATTCGACTCCTTTCGAGACTAAAACTACAACCTTTTAAATGAAAACTTATTGCAGATAATTTGGAATTCTATCTTTAACATGGCATCTCTAGATGAGCAATAGAGCACCCATATGTGCATAATTGTTTTTTTTATCGCTCCCCGCTCATTTTCGGTTGAGTTGGGAGTAAAAAATAATATCTATCCAGAAATTGAACTTCTAGGTTGCAAACAGGCCAAGCGGTTTGAACTTTTGACCTCAAAAATGGGCTAAAAAACCTTTATAGATTAATTTGGCTGTAACTCTTAAAATAAAAGTTTTTCGCAATTAACTTTCATAACAATTTCTTTGTAGAATCAAAATGCAAAGATTTTTCTCTCATACTGTTTTGACCTAAATATGTCCGATTGCGGTGTTTTAAGCGGTTAAGGTCGAAATTTGGGTCAGAACTTTTTTTAAAAAAATTCTCGTAAATTTTTAAATTGGGGAAAAGTTGAGCTCTTTGCATAATTTACTAGGGTATTGAATGCAGTTTTCCAAAAAAAAATTTTTTGCAAAAATATATCGACCCTTCCATGAAAAATTGCCAAAATCCTACCCTGAGCCACAATTTTTTGACCTCCAACCACGTTATGAGGGTGTACTCACTTTGTCATTGCATGTTTTACGCATCGAAAGATGCGTCTAGGACTTCACATAGTATATATGGGGTATTCCATGCCAAATCGGACGCTTGGAAAATTTTTAATTTTATGGGTTTTCAATTTTTTAGTACCCTTCAAAAACCCATTCCAAGTAAATTTTGACATCTTTTTTGATAATCCGTTCAAAAAATATCGACTTAAAAAAAAAAAACGATTTTTTCTGTCTTCACTTCTTTAAAAATGGTCCACATTCGAAATAATTTGTTGAAATTTTAGTATTTTCTTTAAAGTGTTTTAATAAAGATTGGAAAACAACAAAAAAAAAAAATCAAAAACCGCTGAATATATTAATTACCATAATCCCACGATCTACTTAAGCTTAAAATTTTAAGAAAATATTAAGTTTACCACGAAAAATTAAAAAAAAAACAAATAAAAAAAATCAAATAAAAAATTTTAAGAAAAGATTGAAAAAAACAAATCATTTAAAAATTGCATATTAGAACACTTTAAGAAATTTTTAATAAAAAAACAAAAATTAAAAAAAAAAAAAAAAATGTTGACCATTTTTGAATTTGTTATGATAAAAATACGGAAAACTATACTTTTTTTTGAAAATTCCATATCTTTGAAACGGGTAATTTAAAAAAAATTTAAAACAAACTTGGATGGGGGTTTTAATGGGTTTTAAAAAAATGTAAAAATAATTAAAAAAATGTAAAAAAAAAATTTTCAAAGTGCCCAATTTGGCACTGAATACCCCATATATATTTAGGGAAATCCTAGACAGATGTTTTGGTGCGAAACTCACGGAATTACAAAGTGAGTATTCGCCTATATTGAGGATGAATTGTAAAAAAATGAGATTCAGAGTAGAACTTTGGGATTTTTTCATGGAACAGTCGATATATTTTTGGAAAAATTTTTTTTTTTGGAAAACTACATTCAATACCCTAGTGAATTGTGTAAAGAGCTCAAATTTTCCCCAATTTAAAAATTTACGAGAATTTTTTTAAAAAAAGTTCTGACCCAAATTTCGACTTTAGCCGCTTAAAACACCGCGATCGGACATATTTAGGTCAAAATAGTATGAGAGAAAAATCTTTGCATTTTGATTCTACAAAAAAATTGTTATGAAAGTTAATTGTGAAAAACTTTTATTTTAAGAGTTACAGCCAAATTAATGTATAAAGGTTTTTTAGCCCATTTTTGAGGTCAAAAGTTCAAACCGCTTGGCCTGTTTGCAACCTAGAAGTCCAATTTCTAGATAGATATTATTTTTTAATCCCAACTCAACCGAAAATGAGCGGGGAGCGATAAAAAATACAATTTTGCACATCCCATACATATTGTGGGTGCTCTAATGAGCAACTATCCTCTCTTTAAAAAAAATTCTACAACTGTATAATGAAAGTAGAGTTTGGAAATAATCGGGATATTTCATAATCGCGATTACGACTAAAAAATCGACTATAACCGCGATTGCCGATTAACCATATTTTTTTCATATAAATTGAATTGCAATGGGGAAAAATATATCAAACCAGTTTACCTATTTGCACAACCCTTTCAGAATTGGATGAAATTCAGTATGAACTAGAGATGAGCGCGTAAGTGGCTTTTGATTCACACTACCTTACGCTCACGACATGAATTTTGCAATCACGAACACTCACTATTACAATTCACACTCACGTGCACTCACACAAGCTTCACTCACACTCACAAAAGTCTTATTCATGCAAAAAAAATTTAAACATTTAAATTTCAAAAAATTTAAAATTTACAATTTACAATTTTTTTGCTTATTTCTGAACAAAACTTAAAGTTTAGCCAAATTTTACAATTTTATGATTTTTTTGAGGCAAATGTAATTAAATCACGAAAACTAACCCAAAAAAATAACTCACGCAAAAATCTAACTTCCTTATTTTTTTCTACTCACACTCACTCACAATCACGTAGGTAAAATTGAGTTTCAGTCACACTCACGTGTGATCACGCGTAAATCACATAAATCTCTGATATGAACTTTATATTCCCTACACTTAAAATAATTCCAAAGCTTTTGATCGCTGGTTTCGGAGATACCAGGGCACAAAAAGCAAAAAAAAAACATTAAAATATTTATAAAGCAGCCCTATTTTTGTCAAGTTTTATGATACTACCCAGCAAAATTTTTTGGAATCGTTTCTTTGGCAATGTATTCTGGAATAGATTCCCCAGTAATGTTACTTCATTCCTCTACTGTTTCCACGGAATCAATAAAAAAACTTATAATTTTTGAAAAAAATGTCAAACAGAAAAATAAAATTTATAAAAAAAAAACAATTTATTTGTTATCTTTTTGTGGACAAAATTTTTGATTTTCGCAGCACTAATTGTGCTTTTAAATACATTCTGGCTACATATGGCAGAAATAACGTAAGTACACATCTTAATTTGGTATATGTACGTGGTACTTACAATTTGTTTTGTGGTTTCTTTCAGATTGCAAAAAATACATATTTTAAGATGTAATTTAGGAGAAGCATATTATATCCATTTTCTCAAAACTAGAAGCGTGGGATATATGTATATTCATTGTAAAGGAATGATCAAGGTTGTAGCATGTATGTATCCACAGTTTAAGATAATTTTTGATAGGTATAAAAAGTTTTAAATGTCTCAGAACCTGAGAGACATTTTCTATAGGAAAAATGTCTCAGAATCTGAAATATTTTCTATAGAAAAAATGTCTCAGAATCTGAGACTTTTTCCAAAGGAAAAATGTTTCAGAATTTGAGACTTTTTCTATAGGAAAAATGTCTCAGAATCTGAGACTTTTTCTATAGGAAAAATGTCTCAGAATCTGAGACTTTTTCTATAGGAAAAATGTCTCAGAATCTGAGACTTTTTCTATAGGAAAAATGTCTCAGAATCTGAGACTTTTTCTATAGGAAAAATGTCTCAGAATCTGAGACTTTTTCTATAGAAAAAATGTCTCAGAATCTGAGACTTTTTCTATTGGAAAAATGTCTCAGAATCTGAGACTTTTTCTATAGGAAAAATGTCTCAGAATCTGAGACTTTTTCTATAGGAAAAATGTCTCAGAATCTGAGACTTTTTCTATAGGAAAAATGTCTTAGAATCTGAGACTTTTTCTATAGGAAAAATGTCTCAGAATCTGAGACTTTTTCTATAGGAAAAATGTCTCAGAATCTGAGACTTTTTCTATAGGAAAAATGTCTCAGAATCTGAGACTTTTTCTATAGGAAAAATGTCTCAGAATCTGAGACTTTTTCTATAGGAAAAATGTCTTAGAATCTGAGACTTTTTCTGTAGGAAAAATTTCTCAGAATCAGAGACTTTTTCAATAACAAAAATGTTTCAGAATCTGACATATTTTAATTTTAACTTAAAAATTTTTCAGAATGTGAGACTTTTTCACTAGAAATTTTTTTTTAGAATTTTTGGCTTTTTCTTTACGAAAAATCGGAGACTTTTTCTATGGGATAAAATCCTCAGAATCTGCGACTTTTTCTATAGAAAAAATGTTTCACAATCTGACAAATTTTTACAACAAATATATTTTTCCCATACCAACAATTCTAAGATTCTGAGACATTTTTAATAAAGAAAAAGTGTGGTGCTGAGCCATTTTTTCTGTGGAAAGTGTCGGGTTTAATAAATATATTCTGTTATCTTCTATTATTTTAAATAATTCTATTGGTGTAGTTCTCTCCTTCGTTTTTATTGTTTAAATCCTTACCTTCAAATTCTTAAAAGCTACAAGAGGCTAATAAAAGGTTTATAAAGAAAATTTTGTATGGAAATTTGATTAATAAATCTGTTATTAAATGCTTAAGTTTTTTATGAATTTGGACGTTAATTCATAAGTCTATGTATATATTTTCTCTTAATAAGATTATTGTGGTAAAATTATTGTTAGTTTATATGTACTTGTGTATTAGTTTTAAAATTTTTGTAAAAAAAAAAAATAAAAAATTTAAAAAAAAAAATTCATTTAATTATTCAGAACTGGTTCCATAATTCATTACATGGAACAGATATGTAACCGTTAAAAAATCGCGGAATCCCTTCTTGTACCACTATATGCAACATATTCTAGAATAGATTCCATAGAACAGATAAGTGTTCTAGTTTGGAGGAAAAGGATGTATTGCTTTCGTGACAATCTCAAACAAAAATCATCGATGATGCAATGCATAGTAGAATCGATTGCTGGGTAGTATAGTTGATTCCACAACCGATTCTTTGGAATCGAACATTTTGCTGGGTATTCTAATTAATATCTTATTTTAAAGGTATTTATGTCCAAGTTAAAATGCTGTTTCTTTTTTGTAAATTGTCAGAATTCATATTTTCGAAATCCGTGGTTTAAGATAAATTATCTCAAACATTTTTTTTTTAACTTTAATACAACTCACACTCACGTGCACTCATATGCATGTTGACTCACACTCACAAAACTCTTGTTTATATTAACTAAACAAAATTTTACTTTTTTCTGGACAAAAGTTTAGCCAAATTTTACAATTTTTTGTTTGCTTTTTGAACTCACTCACAATCACGTGAGTAAAATTAAGTTTAAGTCACACTCACCCGTGATCACGAGTGAATCACGCACTAATCGACTGATGTGCCTATCTCTAGTATGAACATTATATTCCGTACAGTTAAAATAAATCCGAATTTTTGAATCGCTGGACCAGGTCATTAAAAGTGGAAAAAACATTAAGATCATTATAAAGCAGCCCCTATACTGCTGTGTTAACAAGGGAAGTATCTCAAACCTGATTTGCATGAAACTTAATAGGTATTTCAAATATACAATTCTAAGGTTGGGGTTTCTCGGATTATCGGCAATATCGGGGATTTAGGGTAGAGCTTCGAAGGATTCCATTCCTCCTTAGCTCGATTTGGCATTCTGAATGAAAATTTAGTGATTGCATTTCCCAATCTCATTTTAGCGAATTGATTGAATTCACTTTAGACTTATTCGATTTATAAATATAAAATCAATGTTGGCAATCGATACCTTTTCAATACCGTTATCCGTTTCTGTTACGATTTTGAGTAACTCTATATGTATAAAAACAACAACTGCAATGAAAACTTTAATGCTCTAAAGTTTCCATATGCCTAAATAAAAACAACAACAATTAATTCATAATAATTCAAAAAGATGCGTGTTTATTCCCGGTGAAAAATGTCAGATGTTATTCATATATTATTCATATATGCGCGTCCATGTGTATTACATATATGAAGCAAATGCGAAAATTGGCGGCATATGTAAATATATGGACACATATGATCACATATGTAACATATATTTTTTTAATTCCGTTTTGCATTTTGGTGTAAAGAATTTCATTAAAATTGTTTTAGAAAAAAAAATGCTTCACTATTTTTGAAGTCTTAAAATCTTTTTGAAATTTCAGAAAAAAACTTTTTCTATGTTTTTTATTTTATTTTATTTTTTTAATTTTCAAAGTTCCAAAATTTTTGGTTTTTAAGTCCCAGACACAAAATTTTTTTGGCAACTTTTTTTCGGTTTTTAATAAAAAAAAATAATTAAAAAATGTTTTAAGAAAAAAAATTTTTGAAAAATTTTCTACGTTTTTTTTTTTAATTTTCGAAGTACCAGGTGTTTGTAGTAAAAGTCATTAAAAACTGTTTTTAGAAAATAAATTTTGAAAAATTTTCTAAGTACTGAGAAAAATTCAAACATCTTGTATCGGGACACATATGGAAGTACATGGCATATATGTGCAAATGTGTACATATCTGAAATTTTTTTTTGAAAATTTTCAAAGTTTTTTTTTGGAAATTTTTTTATGCGTTTTGGAGTAAAAAATTTCATTTCAAAATTTCAGTTCAAATGCTTTTGAAATTTTTTTTTTTAAATTTTATAAGTCCCAGACATATGTACGTGCGGATGTGTGCATATGTGTTTTCATACATCAGCATATATGAAAAAAAATCAAGAAATATTGCTTCATATATTTATGTATTCATATGGAGCATTTATGATCACATATTTTTCATATGTGATCACTAGGGCAAGTACTTTCATGCATCTAAAAAACGAAAATATGTGCCTATAATATGCATCAAAAATCCAAAATATGCACTAAAAACTTCAAAAATATGCATTTAAAAATTATTGATTTTACTAAACAAACAGGTTTGTTAACATATATTAGGCTTTGTCAAAAACTTTTAGGCCTCGAGAATTCTTAAAAATGTTTTTTTTGAGTGGAAACAATTTTTAATTAGTAAAATAATTTTTTACTTGAAATGTTTTTTCTTTGAGTCAATTAATATTTCGGAAGTTAAAAATTTTATAAAAGGAAAAAAAATATGTATGTATATACAATCTATTTCTAGAACAGGTTATTTTAAAATTTTTTTTTTTTTTTTCAAAATAAAAAAATATTTATTTTTTAAATATGTTTTTTTTTCTTTCGGAATTTTCCGATTTACAAGTCAAAAAATTAACTCAAATGCAAAAGACCTTACCCTAACTCTATAGGAGCATTTTAAATAGGAAACATTTCTCAGAATCTAAAAATTATACTTCCATAATCAATTTTCTATAAAAAATGCATCAGAATATGATTTCTATAAATAAATATAGTTTTCTATAAGAAATTTGAATTTTCCTAAGAAAGTGTTAAAAAAATATTGATGAAATTAAAAAAAAAGACAAATTTATATGAAAATATGCAAAAATATGCATCTATACCAAAATATGCAAAAATATGCAACTACAAATCAATGCCATTTTATTGCAAATTCGTTGATTCGGATAGATATTTAATTTATGTTATATTTACAGTGCTGAGTAAAAATATGCATTTTCATGATAGTACTTGCCCTAGTGATCACATATGAAACATGTATGTGCATATATGAACATTTTTCACTGGGTTTATAAAATTACCTATTAACTAGAAGTGACCGGTCGCATTTCTTTTACATTTTAATAACCACTAAAATAATTGGTACAGCAATGAGATGCATATTCTAACTTTTAGTACAAAGAGAATAATAACTGTTATACTCTTTGTATAATTTGTATTAAACCAATAGTGAGTATATGCAGCTCATTAGCATGCCATTAGTAATAACTAAATAACTCTGACCTTTAATTAAATATAAAGGAGAAGAGAAAATAAAGAAAATAATGCGATCAACAACAGTGGTGCTTATAATTATAGCACCAGTCGTAGAAACTTAAATTATAAAAAAAAAATGGAAATAGTTATAATATAAGTAAAAAATTGTAAAAATAACGTAATAATAAAAACAAAAATAATAATAAAATTCAAATAATAAAAATATAAAACTGGTTGGATAAAATTGAAGATTTTCGCCAACAATTTCAAAACCCTTTAAATTGAATATCGGTACCAATACCAATACCGAAACCCAGTTTTGGTATCGGATACCGGTATCCAAAAACCTTTTCCTTCGGTACCGGTACGTACCGGTATTGAAACGGTTTTTCTAAAAAAAACATGTTAAAAAAAAAAAAATATATATTAATACAATTTTTTTAAATTGTGGTTTTGCATTAAAAAGTGATTTTCTACTCAAATTAATTTTGGGCACTATGCATTGTAGAGTAGGCCATATCGATTTTTACTTGTATTTTTGTTTGACCTGAAAGGGGTCCAAAATGTTTCTATTTGGTGTCAAAATGACTCCATAAAATTTTCGTAAAAATCAAAAATGTCCTTTTTAATTTTTCCGAAGTCTGAGACTTCAAGTCTCATAAAAATTAAAAAAAAAATAAAATTTGGGCACCCACATCGCGGATATATTAAAAATTTCCAAAAAATCCATACTTCAACAGCGATGCGGGAGTATAAGGAAATTATTGATTTCCACGAAATTTTTATGGAGTCATTTTGACTCCCAATAGAAACTTTCTGGGCCCATTTTAGCTCAAAAAAAAGAAAAAAAAAATCGATACAACCATTGTTCTCGTATATTATAGTTTTTTTGGGGGATTTTTATTTAATCTGCGATGTGGGTTGGGTGCACAGGGATTTTTTTGCTGATCAGCATTTTTGGGGCAAATTTTTTTTTAATATTTTTTACATAACATACTCATCATCTTCCAATTTTTGAGGAAAATTTGGTTAAACAAAAGTTTTTGTACTTGAAAATCAGCATCTGTGGACCAAAATGGCTGTTTTGAAATTTTTTCAAACTTTGCTCGTCTGTTGCCTACTGAAGATGCTCTTGCAAATTTTTTCTTAATTTTTCCCCCATCAGCTTTTCTGTGGCCATCTTAAGGCAGGTATTGCGAAACGAAATTCGATAGTTTAGATTTGACGGGACGCCCTAGTGGTTAGTATTAAAATTAAAAAAAAAAAATGTTTTTTTTAAGTTTTTATATGTTTTTTATATTTTTCGATAATACCTGTACGTACCGGTACTGACATTTTGGTATCGGTATTACCGTAATCGATTCCACTGAAATACCGTAACCGATACCGATACCGAAAAAAATGAAAAACGATACCAATACCGATATCGATACCGTTATTCGTTTCGATTGCTAACCTTGTATAAAATGCATTCGATTTATTTTTCATTCGACTTTCAAAAAGCGAATGCATTCGATTTTTTTTTCATTCGACTTTTAAAAATCGACTGCATTCTATTGCAAATGTAATCGATTTTCTTTTCATTCAATTTGAAAAGTCGAATGGCTCATTGCAAAAAAAAACTTAAAAAAACTAACTAAGATAGAGAAAAACGGGGCCAGTTTGTTGTTCATAGTATCGCAGACACTCTTCACATGTGTTTAGCCCAATGGGCACTAATTTTGAATGGCATTCCCGAAAATTTTTAAATGCCCATATCTCGCTAAATACTGCCGACACGACAAAAAATCTAAATCATTTTTGTAGCTCTTGACTCGTATAATACGACCGCCTAATACCTGATAGCTCTCCGAGTTACCGTTTTTTAGTTCCGCAGTCTTTAAAATTCTCAAGGCCTAAAAGGGGGCCTTTAAATTTCTGTATCTAGGTAAACATAGATTTCGATATACAAATTTTATCTGGTTTGCACTACTTTGCTTTCAAGATACTGGACTTAAAGGACCCTGTTCGGTCTTGAGAATTAAAAAAATGGGATACCTAGAAAACCATTACTCGGAGGGCTTTCGGGTATTTGGCTTTATTGTTCTACGAGCTGTTGGACTTTTTGTCATGAAGGCAGTTAAATACTACGTGATTTGTGTATTTTTAAAATTTTCGGGAATACCAATATTTTTGGATTTAAAATTAGGATCCATAAGGGTCATCACATGTAAAGACGGTCGTCGATGCTATGGACCAAAATTTGGCTGCTTTTTGCTCTATCCATTTAAAAATAATCGATTGTATTCGCAGTGGAATGATAAAAATCGAATTTTTCTAAATCGAATGAACAAGAAATTGAATCCATTAATTTTTTCCATTCAATCGAATGCATTTAAATGACTGCATTCCATGTTGATTTATAATATCGAATGCATTCACTGACTATGAAAATTTAATGTTTTTTTTTAAGAATTCATTCGGAAAGGATTTCATTCATCAAAGCTCTGATTTAGGGGTTCAAAAAGGGGCAAAAATCGTTTTTTTTTGGATTATTCTGCCATTTATTGTTCGTCTTCGTTAAATATTTTTTTTTTTTTCATGAAAATATATAAATTTTGGGGGGTATTTGTGTGAAGACATAGAATACGAAATAATCTTTATTAAATTTAAGTCGACACGTATTTTTGCGCTACACGATATTCCTTTTTTCTTCTGCATTTTTTCAACTTAATTTCTTATAACAAATATAATTAGAGCCCGATCTCGATCTGTACTTACAGGGGGGAAAAAATACTGACAAAAAGTGTCGCCATTAGGCACGTCTACGAAACAGAAAATGTAAATTCCTTCATTTGTGTTTTCAATTTCAGATCATGTTGGTAACCCTTGCGAAACTATGTAAGAGAAAAAAAAGTTGAAAGAAAAATTGAGGTGAGGTTAGATTGCTAGAAATAGAAGTGAAGTGTTGGAAACTGTCAAAACTTATTCAGTAGAAAGTATAAATATTTACATATATAAAAAAAAAACAATTTCTATTAACAAGACAAACCGACATTTAAAACCCTACTGATGATAACACTAACTGGAGTGTTTGAAACCGGTATGAAAATACAAGAGGTGTCTTTAATTTGTCTTTAATCGAAATGTGCTCAATCTGTACTTACAGAAAAAAAGAAAAAAAATACTGACAAAATATGTTGCCGTCTCCGAAACAGAAAATGCTAATTCCTTCATTTGTGTCTACAATTCCAGATGATGTTGGTAACCCTTGCGAAATAATGTAAGAGACAAACAAGTTGAAAGAAAGTGTGAGGTGAGGTTGAGATTGCTAGAAATAGAATTGTAGTGTTGGAAACTGTCAAAATTTTCTCTGTAGAAACTATAAATGTTCACTTACATAAAAAACAATTTATATTAAAAAGACAAACCGACATTTAAAATCCTACTGATAATAACATTAACTTGACTGTTTTAAACTGATATGGGAATGTCTATAATTTTTAGAAATTAAATTTTTCTTCTGCATTTTTTTCCAACTAAACCCTGATATTTCTTTTAGTTCGGGAGTTGTCGAAATTTTCCCGAAGATCCACATTGATTGGTAAGTGGACAACGAAATTTTTTAGCATCAGGCGCGGATCCAGGAATTTCATTTGGGGGGAGATTTTTTTTACCAAAAAATATATAATAGTTTGTTTTGAAGCGGGGTGGGGGGGGGGGGGAGAGGGGTGTAAATATTCGTTAATATTTTAACAAATTGAAAACAAAAAAAAGAATTTTCTTTAAATGCTGATCCAGCTTTTGGATTTGTATGAATTTTTTTCTTAAATAAGACCTGGGGCTAATTCTCGCCAGGGATCTCGAAACGATCATAAAATTGACAAGTAAAATTTAAAATTTTTGAATTTTGTTGAATATGTAAATATTGATATCAGTAATGAAAATTGGCTTATGACCATCATATCCAGCACAACTGTGAATAAATCCGTTAACTTTTATATGTACAAAAAATCTTATTTTTCAAATTTTTTTTTTGATACTAAAACATTTTTCGCAAAGAAAATGTATGAAATTTTTAAACTTAATTTAATAAAAATAGTCTGAGATTCTGAGATATTCTTTCTATAAAAAAAAATTAAACGCTGATGTACTTTCGTAAAAGAAAATTATCAGATACTAAAAAAGTATCAGTTTCTAAAACATTTTATGAAGAAATTTTGATACACTGTTCCAAAAATAAAATCTAAAATTTTATAGTATTTTAATATAGAAAAATTTTACGGTTTTAATGTCATCTAATGTTTTCCAAGGCAATTTCTTAGAAATTCAAATATTTTTGATATAGAAAATTTATTAATGTTGGACACAATTTCAAAAGAAAGAATTCCATATTCAGAGACACATTTCCTATAGAAAAATTCTCAGAATCTGGCAACAGAAAATTTTCAGATTCTGAGAGATTTTTCATACAAAATAGTTTTTTTTTTTTTTTATAGAAAAACACGTTATTCTAAAAAAGTTATTTGTAGAAAAATTCTTGTCAGATTTTGAAACATTTTTTCTAAGAAAGAATTATCATTTGCTGTGCGTTTTTTTATATAGAAAAGTTATAAGACATTGTCCCTAAAATTTGAGATAGTTTTTCAATCAAATATTCTAACATTCAGAGTCAAATACATAAGTATCAAGATATTTTCTAATGGTAAAGTCTTGAATTCTTAGACAGTTTTCTATAGAAAATATTTGAGATAATCCTTTTTTCTTTCCCTTTTTTTCTTTTTTCTTTTATCCCCTTTTTCCCTTTCTTTTCTTTTTGTTTTAAATCGTTTTGGATCCGCGAATGTTTAACATTGATATGGCCGATAAGCCGAGACACCCCGACCTTCTCTTTTATTTTATTTTAAGTTTCAGGCAAATCAATGCATAAGGGTTAAGATACTTCCCTTGTTAGTCGTGTTGTGCAGGAAATTTAAAATAAATAAATAGATTAAAAACAACGGAAAGTTTCGGTAAAGATCACTTTTAGGTGCCTTTTATTTATTAATTAAAGAATTTTTCAATAGGATTATGTCCCAAGGATAATTATTTTAAATAAGTAAAGTGTCTCTTAATCACAGAAACCTTTGATACAATTTCTTACGTTTCTGTAGATTGTTTTCATAAATTATGAAAATTATGATTGGCTTCTTAAAGATTGTTTCTAAAAAATCCGTAAATGGGTTAAACAAATGTCTTTACTTAAAATTTTTTTTCAGCCTACTCTAACATAAAACAATTTTCTTTCTATAGTACTATAGTATTTTTTTTTTTGGTGTTGTCTTATTTTAGAGGTAAACATCAACCAGCCATAGTTGTAACGTTTACAACACTAAACAATGACAAATAAAATCCTTTTGATGTCTCATTTAAAAAAATGTTCTCCAAGTAAGACACTACCATGCTGTATACGAGTAGCAACAGTTGTAGCTCTAGCAACAATGGTTTTGGTATAGAACAATGATGTTGACGATGTTATTGTGACATTTGACTTTTTGTTTCAAAAGCACTAAATGTAAATATATTATTTGTTTGCTCCCCTTAGTTATTGCGCTTTTTTATATTTGGACACTGTCAAACATTAAAAGGGTTACACAGGACATAAAGTCTTTGAGTGCTTAAAGTTAAACGAAAAATTTTTGACGACACTTTATTGCGTTTTTCATTAAAGTCTATTTCGTGTTTGTAATAAAAGAAAATACGGTCGATAATTTAAAGAAAAAGTGTTATGAAATTAAGTTATAAAATTATTCACAACACTTACACACTGAAAATAAAGTATACTAAATTTAAAGCAAGTTGACCTCAATTTAAGAAAGCTCAGACTTCAAAATAATTACACAGCTCTACAAGAAAATGCGTATTGGATTTTGGTTAGTGATTTGGATAGTGTTTGTTGCGCTGCACAGTGCTTCGTTCCCATGTAACGAAGGGACAAAATTAGAAGGAGTTGTCAGATATTTTTGAGATTTGGTACACTAACATAAAATATATTAGTTAAGAAAAATATGAATTTTTGGAAAAATCGGTGCAAGGACACGCCTACCTCCCATGTGTCCTGAAACTGAAAAATGTAATTTTAGCTTCAATAATGCACAAAAAATTACAAAAAGTGGTCATGCTGATACACATTCCACTAGCAACGTGGGTATAAATTTTCACTTAAATCGGAGCAAGGACTCAAGGTCCTGCCATATATCCTTTTTCTTTGAAACGCTATAACACCTACAAAAATTGTCCGATCGTAAAAAAACTTTGTAAGCAAATTAATATTCCTTAGATATATATTAATGCCAAATTTGGGCATAATCGGATTAGCAGCGTGGAAAATATAAAAACATCCTTTTTTGAAAAATAAGTTATTTTTATTTTTAAAGTCGTCTAAAAAAGGTCAAAGAAATGTATTAAATCAACTTCTGAGCTACATAATGTTTTTACATGTCTGCAGTAAAATTTGATGGCGGTTCTTTTTTTAGAATACATTAACCCCCTATCTCCCATTTTTAGGGGTCATTTTTGTCCTTTTTTAACATATCCTCATAGAACAACACTAAAATTTGGGTTTCAATAGTTAAAATGTTCTACAAAAATGTTAAGCATCAAATTTCACTAGGGGTTGTCAAATATCAAAACATCGTGCGATATAATCAAAATGCTTTAAAAAGTTAAATTGTAAGGTATCATATATTGTTAAATGGGCCATTCCAGAAAATTTAGCTCAAATTTTAGTCATTTTTGGAAATGGTGTCTCAGATTAATTTGAACCTTGACACATAGATAGCCCTCATAAATATGATATATGTACCATATATCGTTTTTTTACATTTGGTGTATTTAACGAATTATGGCGGGTCAAAGATTGACTTTTTAAGCAAAAGTAAGAAAAATACATCACGTTTAAAGAGTTGTAACTTCTTAACCAATGACCCGATTTTCACAAATTTAGGCTCATGTGAAAGCTGGGGTTCTTCTTTTAGAAAATATTTCTAAAATAACACAGTTCTTTTTACAGAAATGATGCAAAAATGCAAAAACATTTTTTCTTTGCGAATATTTAAAAAAACACATCTTCGATTTTTTTTAAAAAAATTCTGGTGAAAAATAACAATGTTTTGTATAACATATTCAAAATTCAGAGTGGGATCTCCATGGGATCTAAAACTATTCTGTTTTAAGTACGAGCTTCTCAAATTTTTCCCTTAGAAAATTTAAATTTCTAATGTTTTAAATGTTTTTCAAAATTTTAATAGTATAATTTTCTTTGAAAATTTAAATTTTTATATTGAAGAAATATAAAATTTTAATTTTCTAAGGTAAAATTTAAGAACTTCGTACTAAAACCAGAATATTTTTTGATCCCATTGGGATCCCACTCTGAATTTTGGATATGTTGTACAAAACAGTATTGTTTATCACCAAACTTTTTTTTAAAAAAATCGAAGATGTGTTTTTTTAAATATTCGCAAAAAAAAAATGTTTTTGAATTTTTGCAACACTTCAGAAAAAAAACCGTATGTTTTTGAAAATATTTCGTAAAAGAAGAAGAATTAAGCTTTCATATGAGCCATTACTTGTGATAATCGGATTACTAGTTAAAAAGTTAGAGCACGTTAAGCGTCATGTATTTTTCTGACTTTTGCTAAAAAAGTCGAACTTTGACCCGCGATGATTTGAAAACTACAGCAAATTTTGAAAATCCAAAAATGCAACATATCTCATACAAACGTGGATATCTATGAGCCAAATACTCAGTGGCGTCCAAAGGCATGTTTCCGAACAGTGGGGCGAAAATTTTTGGAATTGCCCAAATAGCTTTTACCAAAGTAAACTGAAATAGGTCGAAAAAATGTACTAAAAATACTACTGAGATAAAAAATATCTTAAGATGTTTTCAGTGAAATTTAATGGCGGTTCTTTTGTTAGAACACATTAACCCTCAATCTCCCATTTTAAGGGGTCATTTTAGTCCTTTTTTTAAATATTTTTATAAAATTTAATAAAACGAGCGTTTTAAGGTTAAAGCGTAATACTAGATTACTTTTTTAATGTTTCTTGAATATAATTTATAATTAAAGAGTTATTATCAAGCTTCATTCGAATACACTGTGCAACAAATTTGAGGTCACAGAGTGTATCTTAAATTGGACAAAACAAAAAATGAACCTATACCATTTGTTAACCAAAAACGAATTGTTCTGAAAATTTAGCTCGAGTTCTTTTTATGGCCCATTGAAGTCTTTATTTTTTTTTTTTAAATGGGTTTGGAATGATTAAACGCACGTTTAAGTGTTTTTATAAGAATATTTTAAAAAGGGACTGAAATGACCACTTACAATGGGAGATAGAGGGTTAATATGTTAAAAAAAAAAAAAATCAAATTTTACCGAAGACAGTATTAACAGTATTGAGCTCAGAAGTAAATTTGTTATGTTTTGTCGAATTATTTCAATTGTGGTGAATCACAATTTAACAATATATGATAATTAAAATTTTTACTTTTTTAAGCATTTTGCTTGTATCTCACGAATTTTTGGTCTTTTACAACTAACAATGAAATTCTATGCAGAACAAATTTTTAGAACATGTTAACCCTTTAAAAGCAAGTGTAAGTGGTGTTCTACGACGATATTTGGAAAAGGGACTAAAGTGACCCCTAAAAACGGGAGATAGAGGGTTAATATGTTCTAAGAAAATAACTGTCATCAAATTTCGTTGCACATCTATTAACCTCATTTAGCTCAAAATTAAATTTAATAATTTCTTTTTGACTTATTCTGAACTCCGTTGAAAAATAATTTAAAACTTCAGTGGGCCATAAAAAAAACTCGAGCTAAATTTTCAAAATTATGCGGGGGTTTCGATCTACTATTAATATACATTTATTTTGCTTTTTTACCCTTTCAAAAGATAAAATCGTGTTGCACAATGATATTAAACACTCCTAAATGCCTGATATTTGAGTAAAAATCACGAATTTAGGCATTTAAAAAACGCATTTTTTTCTAATTTGTGGTAAAAAATAGGCGCTAATTTTTGAATACGCTGTTAGATAAGAGTTTAAACTTACAAAAAAAAGAAAAAAAATATATCTATTTTTTTATATTTTTTTTTTACACTCCATCAAACTTTAGTTATTTTTGGATTTTCAACAAAAAAAACTTGTTTTTCTGCGCAATAAAAAATATTTTTTTTGTAAATATATACTAAATTTTATATTTTAGCTTTACTACAAATATATCAAAGTACTTTAAAACAAAATTTCGAACCATTTTATTAAAAACTGGATTTTTGAGAATTATTTTTGTGAAACAGCTAAAAAACATTTTCCTGTTAAGTAGTTTTTGCATAAAATTCTCTGAGTTTAGCGCCCTCTCGTGGTGGCAAAAGCAATCAGAAAAAATATTTTTGTTAATATTTATTTGAGATACCTTATTATCTTTCAAAAAATCTGTATTTAAACACAATTTGAGACAAAAATTTTTTTTTTGACTTTTGTCCATGGGTCGAAGCATAGTGCGCTGATTCCAAATCCGGAGCCCAAATTTGTCTGTCACGTCAGGATTTTGAGTAACTCGTTGTTAAACTGCCGAAAAAGGGAATTTTTGACCCATTTTAGAAGCTTATAAAATAATATCTAGGCATGCGAATGACTTGGTATCAAGCTCATTTGAAAGTCTGTAATTTTCTCTAAAAGATAAGATAAAATGTTCCAAAAAATTAATTTTCTAAAATGGTAAAAAAATCATTAGCAAAAAACCTTCCATTTTTTGAATATTTAGTTTATTAACACAGTGTTTTTTAACAAATTTCCATACAAATTCATACGTAAATTTTAGATTTAAAGCACCTGTGGCTAATGATTTTTTTACCATTTTAGAAAATTAAATTCCCAGAAGATTTGATATTGTCTTAAAGAGAAAATTATACACTTTCGAATGAGTTTGATACCAAGTCATTGGCATGTCAGGATCTTATTTTATAGGCGTTCAAAAATGGTCAAAATGAGCCTTTTTTGACACTTTAATCGCGGTTTTCTCAAAATTGTGACGTGATAGAAAAATTTGAGTGACCGTTTTGGAAATGGGACACCAAAACCTACCAACTTTAGGGGGTTCTTAAGTATATTTTAAAAGTAAGTGAAATTGTATTTAATATAAGTGAAATTGTTTTTATACAAAAGCAAAATACTGTTTTAAAATAGTAGTTAAAAATTTCCTTAAACTTAAGGATTTTTATTGGATACTATGTGGGGTCCTTACATAAGTACTTATTTAAGGGGATCATAATCGATTTTTATTCAACATTTAAGTCAGATTCGCTCTACCTTGCTTAGTTTCGAGAGATGGCAATGGGGTCATGTGAAACTTCACAGAGAAAAATAAATTTCCAACTGAATTTTTCAGTTGTATTAACTCAAAATTCGGTTGCTGCTACTAAATTTTGATCTGGCTAACGAATTTTATAGTTGTTTCAATTAAAAGACAGTTGTGATAACAAAAATTTGTTCTAACTACCGATATTTAGTTGTTTCAACCTTAATTCAAATGCATCCACTGATTTTTTGTTGCAACAACTGAATTTCAGTTGGAAATTAGCAAATTTGTTTTCTGTGTGTTGTTTATGATATAACTCAACAACTAAAGAATGTCCCACTTATAATCTGAACCACTTATATGCGTTATAATTTTTGAACGAAAAGACATATTCTTCTAAATTACATATCAACAAAAAGAAAATCTCATTACCTTTTTTTGGTATGGGTTTTAAGTCTGTCAGTTAAATGCTATTTAGTATACATGCCACTATCAAAAAAAAAAACAAACGAAGAAACTTTGCAAACTTTGGGGTGTATCGGCTTATTGGCCATTTAAGTGTTTAAAAATTTCTTTGGCCCCTTATAAACAATTTTGACCTGTGGGAAAATTTCGATAACTCCCAAACTAACAGCACTAGAGCAAAAATAAGTGTTGTCTTCAAATTTAATAAGGATTATTTCGTTTTCATATGGATATCGTAGGTAAATGCATTCACATAAATGCCACACAAAATTTACACATTTTCATAAAAAAAATGCCTGCGAATTTTGTACTCTTGCACAAAACATTAAATCATGATAATGTTTTGCGAAAAATTTGGGTATACTTGCCAAAGCAAAGTTTTTTTAGAAAAAAAATATTTTATTACTTTGCTATTTCATGCAAAACGAAATGAAATATCAGTCGAGGGCCCCTTTAAAAAACCAAAAGAGTTATACATTTCGTACACTCATAAAAATATGTTAGTATTCCTTACAAAAAAGTCTGTTACCATTACTAAAAAAGTTTTCAATTTGTGCCCGATAACTTTTTCAGTTACCATTACAAACTTTGGTTTTCAAAATTTAGTGAACTTAAAATAACTGGTAAAAATTAGTAATACAGAATTTTTCTGTACAATTTTTGTAAAATGAATTTTAAAACCCATTTGTAAATATTATTAACTTTTTTTGTAAAAAAAATGTAAATTGTGTATTTATGATTTTTGGTATTTTTGTACAATATGTAAACTGCGTATTGCGCTTTTTGCCGACAATTACTATTCCAGTGAAACTCGATTTTTGTTAGAATTTTTGATATAAAATATGTAAGAGAATATATTAAACACATTTTTTTTAATAGAAATTATGCATACCACATCACATTAATGCTTTCATTGTGTTGTTTTTTCATCATTGTGTTGTTGACATGTTGAATATATGTATTTATTTGTGTATGATCCCAGTTGGCTCTGTCTTCAAGACATCTTAGACGACGGGTGCACGACCCATGTAAATCGTTAAAGACAGATGGATGACAGTCCACACAAGTCGTGAACGACACTCTCACACAAAAGATCCAAAAATCATACAAGACGAGATGAGCGACACTGTCGCTCAGAGTGTCGTGAATTTTTACGACGACGATATTAGCGACTATGCCCTCATGTTGTCGTGTACGACTTTTTGATCGACTGTGTCCTCCACTTTATCGTTGACGACCATATAGGTGACCTTATCTTCTATATAATCGTTGACGACCGTACAGGTGAAACATTCCCTCATAGGGTCATCGACGACTACTTGAGCGACACTTGCGCCCATAGAGTCGTACACGACCGTATAAGAGACAGTTTTTTCAACAAGAAAAAAGAATACATATTTTTTATTAATTTTTATTTAAATTCATTTATTTAATTTTTAAGAACATTATTTTTATAATTAAATTTAACTTTTTTTATGTTAAAAAAGACGAAGAAGTAATAAGAAAAAATATAATATTATTAAAATAATGTAAAAATACATACATACATAAATATTTTAATACATAATACATACATAAATTAATTAAAAAAAAAAAGCAATTAACAAGTTGAAGATTCCATTTAAAATTTGAAGATGCATGTACAATTTTTTATGTTCTATTTAAAACTTTTTTAACATTTTATTTTAAGATCACAATTCACAAAATGCACCTTTTTCGATTGATTTTTATGACAAACTAACTATTTTACTCATATACATTTTAAATTTTTTATTGCCGTTATTATGGTCCCGTTATTTGGTTTGTTTCTCTCACTGTTGCCAACTATTTTTAACCAAAAACCTCTAAATTTCCCGAAAAAAGCGCTAGAAACCGCCAAAAATTAATTTAGCGGGGAAAATTTAAAATTTTCCCTCTAAATTCAAAAAAAAAAGCGCTGAAAACCGAAAAACTTGGCATTTTTGATTGACAAAAAAGAAAAATTTAAAAAAAACCTCCAAATTATTTTTTCTACGAAAATTTACTTTTCATTAAAAACGCGCAAGAAACGGTCGAAAAAAAATTTAGCGGGAAAATACAAAATTCTCCCGCTAAATTAAAAAAAAAGCGCTAAAATTCGACAAACTTGGCGTTTTCGATTGAAAAAAAAAGAAAAATTGGAAAAAAACTCTAAATTTGTCTCACTAAATCCAAATAAAAAGCGCTAGATTTTCCCGCTAAAGCACCGTTCCCGCTAAAACCAATTTTCCCCCGCTAAATCCAAACAAAAAGCGCTAGATTTAGCGGGAAAACCTCCAACTTGGCAACAGTTGTTTCTCTCAAAACAAGTGAATGTACAAGCAAGCACACGACAAATATTAAATAACGTCGATCAGTATGTCGTAAACAAAGAGCATTAGACTACAATTTAACGAAATTGTCGCCTATATTGTCGTCAACGGAGAGTGCGATTGACGATAATCTTACCATATTGTCGGTCAGATTGTCGTAAACCAAGAGCAATAGATGACAACTAAAAGAAGTTGTCGTTCATATTGTCATCAACATAGTTTGGCTGAAGACAACATAAAGATACTGTCGCTCACATTGTCTTCAATCGGGCTCGACTGACGACAACTTTAAGACGTTATCGCTCATCTTGTCGCTAACGGAAATTTGATACACGACATATATAAGAGATTGTCGTTTTTTTGTCGGCAACCAAGTTTGACTGACGGCAACTTAAAGACATTTTCGGTGATCTTGTCTTCAATAGATTTTTAATATACGACAAATACTACATTTTGTCGCTTAACTTGTCTTCAACGGGATGTTTTACACGACCAGCTTAGTACTTTGTCTAGCACTTAGTCGTCAGCGAATATTTCCGCTACATTGTCGTTGGAGAAAATTTAATCGACACATGTCTTGAATGACAAATTCCTAATTGTCACTTACGAAATCGTAAAAGACAGTGTCGTCTACGACGTTTTGGCCAACCGGGATGTTCTAGAATAAAAAATATAAACATAATTTTTTAAATGGAACACATAAATATACAATTGTTACCTGTTTCAGCATTTCCTATTTTGTTTTACGAGGGTTTTATTTATTATCCTAAAAAAGGAGTTAATTTTAAATAAAAAATACTTCAACATTTGGTTACCTGCTACGTACTTTGTGTTGTAATATTTGTAATTTTTTTTCATTTCATCCCTTGCCCTTGTTGTCACCAATTACTATTCCAATGAAACTCAATTGTTGTTAGAATTTTTGATCCGAAATATGTAAAAGAAAATATTGAAGACATTTTATTAAATAAAAACTATACATAGCACATAACATTAATGCTTTGAAAATTATGTAGTTGAACACATTTTTGCATCATGTTCTAGAATAAAAATATCAATTACATTTTTAAATGGAACACATAAATATACAATTGTTACCTGTTTTCAGCATTTCCTATTAAAACGAGTTAATTTTAAATAAAAAATACTTTAATATTTGTAACAGGTAAACGTATTCTGTGTTGTAATATTTGTTTGTAATTTTTTTTTTTTCATTTCGTCCGTGTCACGACGTTCAATATTTGAGTATTATTTTGTGACTGAAGAAAAGAAAGAAAGAAATAAAGGAAATTACACAATGTCTCTTCACAATACAACAGCAAGCGGCAGACAGAAAAATATCCTCATTTATTTTTTTGTGTGTTGTTTGTATAAAATATTTTTCTGTCTGCTGCTGTATTGTGATTCAAAATTTTTGAAGAGATAATAAAAAAAATCAACCCTTTATGTACATGGGAACAAAAAAAAATATTCATAGGCACTGTTGCCAATTTGGTGTTTTTCCCGCTAAAACTAGCGTTTTTATTTTGCGTCTAGCGGGAAAAAAAGTGATTTAGCGGGCAGCGGGAAATCTAGCGATTTTTACCAGCCACAACTTAACATTAAAAAAAACTTAAAATTTTTCACACTTTTGAATTTTTTGTTTTTATTAAATAGCCGTTTAGATGAGAGTTTTTATCGTCATTTGTATATTTGACCTTTTTCGGTTTTTTACGATTTACGCATATTTAATCAAAATTAACATAGGCATATTTGGTATCAGATTAAAGGCATTTAAAATACCTATCTTCTAGTGCTAACAACATGCCAAAAAAGACTTATTTACAAAAACTTTGGTATTTCCCTCAATATGACGAAAAATGTCCATGTTTGGACACGTTCTTTACAGACTTGGATAGGTTTTCCAAAGACCTTACATTTGATATACATATATGACTAGGTTTCTTTGCATTAGTCGTTATGCGAAACAAAATTACTGTTTCTTCCTCCCTCATTTTCAACCACGAAACCTGAATTTGAACCGCTAAAAAAAAATACCTGTGCCTTTATTTTTCTGCTCTACAAAATAAAACCAATTCCATAAAGACCCGCGGGTAACACTACTGGCCAAACATGCACAGCTTTTGTCATATTGAGTAAAGTAGCAAAATTTAAGGACATTTTTGTTAATTAGTCGAAAAATATAACTTTTTTGGCACGTTGTTAGCACCAAGAGTAGGTCTTTTAAATACCTTTTAATTTGGGCCGCTAAAAAAATACGTATCCAAATTTCATGAAGATTGGAGGGTGAACCAGGGAGACCTCCCTTGTAAGTCTAATTTAACTCTTTCGCTTGTTTTTCCTACACAAATAATTGTTTTTATTATTCGGATTCGGTTTTGGCTGTATAGTAACAATTTTACCGAATATTTGGTATGGCCAAAACAGTTGTATTCGATTCTTTAATTTTTTAACTTGCTATTAGAGATGGACGCGTGAGTGAATTTTGACTCACGCACGCTCATGAAATCAAAATATTGCTCACACACGATCACGCACGAAATTACTTTTACTGCTAAATAAAATTTTTCTCATGCTCACGAAGACTCACGAAATTTAAATTAACAAATTTTTTTTTTACTGTTTGCGATTTCTTTTACAAAAAGTATCATAAAAATTTATTTAAATCACAATTTTGTACACACAAAAAAAAAATTTACCAATAACTTGGGAGGATATGCGTTTTTAAAGTTTTTTTTGCATTAATTATGAAAAATTTTGTAACATTTTACCAAGATTTTTCATAATTTTGGTTAAAGTTTGTAAAATTACACAAGGTTAAATACTCTTATGAATATTTTCTAAACTTTTATCAGAAACAAGCAAAAACTTGGTAAAATGATGCTATTTTTTGCACAATATATGCAAAAAACTTTAAAAACGCATATCCTCCCAAGTACATGGTAAAAATTTTTTTGTGTGTATTAATTACCCATTAAATTAAATTCCATATAATGACGATTTTTTTACTTGTTTTCTGTTTTAAACAGCACAAAACTATCACGAAAAGTCACGAAACAAAAGTTACTCACGCACGCTCACGTACGAAAATATTTTTCTAATCACGCCCACTCACGATCACGTGAGTAAAATCAAATTTCACTCACGATCACGCGTGAATCACGAAAAATTCGTGTCACGCTCTCATCTCTACTTGCTATGTTAAAAAAAAATCGTTTTATAGCATTTGTATAACATTATTAAAAAAACCGTTATATTTTTCAAAAAACCGTTACATTTCAAATTTCATGACATTTAGCTATTAAATAGCTAAATCTATTTTCTGTTTTTGAATCTGGTGTTTTCTGGAGATTTTTTTTTTCTGATTTAGCGGGTTTTTGTCAAAAAAAGTTGGCATCAGTGTTCATAGGAAGCATCACTGTTGCCAATTTAGCTATTTTGTAGCTAGATTTAGCTATTTTTTTTTGCATTTAGCGACAAAAAAAGTCATTTAGCTCTTAGCTACAAATATAGCTACTTTTTTTTGGTCGCAAAATTTCTAAAAAAGTGTTTTTAAAAACCGTTTTATTAGCCATATTTTCAAGTTGACATTTCGTTAACGTGGTATTTAAGTGAGTATGACATCTGCTAGTTTTTCAACTTTTCAAAAAATTTTATCAAGGGTTTTCTATGCTATTTCCTTTAACTTCGAACAAAAATTTAAAATTTATCAAAAATCTCTCCATGATAAAGTTACTTAAAAAGTTTAAAATCAAGCAAGTATCGTATTGGCATAACTCATAGAGAATGAAGTTTAGTACCAACATAAAGAAAAAACAGCTATGGGGTTAAAAATATAATAGTTTTCATCTCTCGAATAACGGATAAAATTTTACACCAGTATTCTGTTAGAAACAGTATTCTGTTAGAAGGCTGATAAATAAATACACGCAGTGGTATTATAAAAGAAAAATTGGTTTTATTAAATTCGAAATCACAAACGGTAATGAAAAATATTTTCAATATTTTTCATTTTGTCAAAACAGTTTATAAAAAGGTTTCTAAGTTTTTTATAAAGCAAAGTATTTAAAAGTAAAGTACAATATTTGTTATGAATTGTACATTTAACATATTCATAACCAAAAAAACGAGTGGCTATAATCAAGCCATTAATTCGCATTCAGAAAATTGTGTATTAAAAAATTTTGTACTGCGAAATAACTCCCAAATGAAATAAATCCCAATTCAATAATTCCTAATGATATAAGTCCTAAGAGAAATGAATAAACTCCCAACTTTAAAAAATAAAATAAGTCCCAAAGAAAAAATGAAATAAGTCCCAATATTTGGGAGTTATTTAAAATCAAAATACTTACTCTCAAAAAAATTAAAGAACTCCGAATGAAATAAGTCCCAAAAAATAATATAAGTTCCCATTACAAGAACTATGTCTTTTATAAGTACTTTTTACGTATACAAAATGAGGCCCTATGTTCCAACTAGGAGTTTTAAAGGACTAAATATATAAAATGAGGTGCCGATTCACAGAAAATAGCCATAACTCAATCATAACTTATTTTTCCCCCAAAGCATGGCCGAAGGCCGGCTTAACAGAAAAACTTGTAACAAAAAAATTAAAATAAATTGCAATATTTTATTTAAAATGAGAAGAGTCCCAACAACTCTCAATGTTAGAAAAGAAATCAAATAACTCTCAAAATAGTTTTTCGGAGCTATTTCATTAGGGAATTGTTTCATAACGAAATAACTCGCAACAAAAATTGTGAAATAAGTCCCCATGTACTAGGACTTATTTTATAATAATACTAGCTGTTTTGCACCCGGCGTTGCCCGGGTTGAAAAAAATATTATATTTTGAATAAGTTTTTATTAGTCAGTTTATTTACTGCTTCATGACTTTTCACTGGTGAATATAAACCTATTCCTGAGGTTTGGTCGATTTTTTTCGACTTCGCTTAGCGTCGGGAACATTGTGCGTACGTGTTCTTCCGTCATGGGAAAAAACCTTCTTGGTTGGGTGGAGTGTGTGATGCGGGCCGTTCAAAACAAGTTATTCGACCATCATAAAAACCTTTTTTAACAAAATAAAAATCAAAAACTTTTTTTTAACAAAAAAAAATCAAAACGTTTTTTTGCACCATGTTTGGAACTTCCCGATTTCAAATCAAAAAAGGAACCCAAAGACATTGCCCAGCAGGTGCAATACTTTTGTGAGTTAATATTGACCATAAAAGGCAACTGTTACGACCCCGACGCAAAGCGAAATAGAAAAAACGAATAATCGCCCCACCCCAAAATTAATGTATTTCTTTAATGGCTTTTAAAAGGAACCTATAGTTCCCTACTCGGTTAGCACTTTATGTGGTGAAAACTTCAATAAAGACATAACTTTCACAATAGTTCAAGTGGGTGTGGCATTTAACGCATCTAGTTGAATTTTGGTCTCATGTGACCTATAGTTCCCCTATTGGTTAGCACGTAAAGAAAATTGCAATTAAATTTGTTCAGCAGGTTTTCCGCGTTTGTGGAACTGGCAGACAATATTAACTCACAAAAGTACAAAGGGGCGTGCCATTATATGCCTTTTTTATCAATCGCTGTTTAATATTGCATATAGCAATATTTGTGTTGAAAATTTCATTGAAACCGGCTTAACTGTTTTCAGGTTCTAATATGGCAGTAGTGTTTAAAGGAATTGGTTAAGCCGTTTTTGCGTGATAGCAAATAAGCTAGAAATAACGTTCTGTATATTACAAATTGATGTGGCATTTTACTTTAATTTGTCTCATCGCATTTTATATGGCATATAGTTACGAAACAGGAAAAAACATTTTTTAATTTAATACAAAATGGTGTGGCATTTTAAGCCCCTTTGCGCGATCGCTGCGGTAAGTACCAACTGTGGTGAAAATTTGCTTAAAATTGGTTTCACCGTTAACGCGTGAGTACGGATCAGGCAAAAATAAATTTTAATGTATTACAAAGGGGCGTGTCAATTCACGCCTTTGTCTGGTGGTGCCTATAGTTTCCGCCTCAATAATTACTAACTGTGGTGAAAATTATAACATCGGGTTCGTAGTTTAAGCGTGATTACGGTATGGCAGAAAAAACTTTCAGTACATTGCAAAAGGCGTGGCAGTTGATACAGACTAAAGTTCTCGCCTCTGTTAGTACTATCTATGGAGAAAGTTTTGTTAAAATCGGTTTAGTCGTTTAATCGTTATTAAGGAATAGGCAGAAACACTTTCAGTATAGTATAAAGGCTCGTGTCAATTTACGCCCCCTTTGTCCAAATGCGCTCTAATTTAATCTTTAGTTCCCGCCTCGGTAAATACTTACTATCTGTGGTAAAAATTTCATTCTAATCGGTTTAGCAGTTATGCTAGATTACGGAACAGACACAAATAGCATTCAATTGAATAAAAAGGGGCGTGCTATTTTATTTATTTTTTTAAATCGGTATGGTTGTTTAAGCATGATTACGGAACATGCAGAAAAAACTTTCAGTATAGTAAAAATCGGCGTGGCTTTTTACGCCCCCTTTCTTTGATCGCCCTCTATTGTGGATCATACTTTTCGTTTCGGTTAATACTATCTGTGGTGAAAATTTCATAAAAATCAAGTTAACTGTTTAAGCGTAATTGCGGAAAAGGCAGAAATAGCTTTCAGTGTAACAAAAAGGGGCGTGGCATTTTACGCCCCTTTTTTCGATCGCCCTTTATTGTGGCTCATAGTTTTCGCCTCGGTTAGTAGTATCTGTGGTAAAAATTTCAGTGAAATCGGTTAAATCACTTTTCAGTGATTGCGGAACAGGCAGACATAGTTTCTGATTGGTACAAAGGGGCGTGTCATTTTACGCCCATTTTTCCGATTGCGGATTTTTCTGACCTATAGTTCCCGCCTCGGTTTGTATTATCTGTGGTGAAAATTTCATAAAAAACGGTTCAGCCGTTTTTCCGTTATTGCAGGACAGGCAGATATAGCTTTAGCATGGTACAAAGGGGCGTGGCATTTTACGCCCCTTTTCCGATCGCGGTTGCTTATGGCCTATAGTTCCCGCCTCGGTTAGTACTATCCGTGGTGAAAATTTCATGAAAATCGGTTCAGCCGGTTTTCCGTTATTGTCTGACAGGTTGATATAGCTTTAGCATGGTACAAAGGGGTGTGGCATTTTACGCCCCTTTGTCCGATCGCGGTCGCTTATGGCCTATAGTTTCTGCCTCGGTTAGTACTATCTGTGGTGAAAACTCCATGAAAATCGGTTCAGCCGTTGTTCCGTTATTGCCGGACAGGCAGATATAGCTTTAGCATTGTACAAAGGGGCGTGGCATTTTACGCCCCTTTTTCCGATCGCGGTCGCTTATGGCCTATTGTTACCGCTTTGGTTAGTACTATCTGTGGTGAAAATTTCATGAAAATCGGTTCAGCCGTTTTTCCGTTATTGTCTGACAGGCAGATATAGCTTTAGCATGGTACAAAGGGGCGTGGCATTTTACGCCCCTTTGTCCGATCGTGTTCGCTTATGGCCTATAGTTCCCGCCTCGGTTAGTACTATCTGTGGTGAAAATTTCATGAAAATCGGTTAAGCCGTTCTGTACTTATTGCGGAACAGACAGACAGACAGACAGAAAGACAGACAGACAGACAAACCAACAATCCCTATTAATATTATAAATCTAATTGTTGGTTTGTCTGTCTGTCTGTCTTTCTGTCTGTCTGTCTGTCTGTTCCGCAATAAGTAAAGAACGGCTTAACCGATTTTCATGAAATTTTCACCACAGGTAGTACTATCCGAGGCGGGAACTATAGGCCATAAGAGACCGCGATCGGACAAAGGGGCGTAAAGTGCCACGCCCCTTTGTACCATGCTGAAGCTATAACTGCCTGTCCGGCAATAACAGAAAAACGGCTTAACCGATTTTCATAAAATTTTCACCCCAGATGGTATTAACCGAGGCGGGAACTATAGGCCATAAGCGACCGCGATCGGACAAAGGGGCGTAAAATGCCACGCCCCATTGTACCATGCTGAAGCTATATCTGCCTGTTCCGCAATAAGTAAAGAACGGCTTAACCCATTTTCATGAAATTTTCATCACAGATAGTACTAACCGAGGCGGGAACTATAGGCCGTAAGCGACAGCGATAGGATAAAGGGGCGTAAAATGCCACGCCCCTTTGTAACAGATAGTATTAACCGAGGCGGGAACTATAGGCCATAAGCGACCGCCATCGGACAAAGGGGCGTAAAATGCCACGCCCCTTTGTACCATGCTGAAGACTGTTCTGCCTGTTCCGCAATAAGTAAAGAACGGCTTAACCCATTTTTATGAAATTTTCACCACAGATAGTACTAACCGAGGCGGGAACTATAGGCACTAAGCGACAGCGATCGGACAAAGGGGCGTAAAATGCCACGCCCCTTTGTACCATGCTGAAGCTATATCTGCCTGTTCCGCAATAAGTAAAGGACGGCTTAACCCATATTCATGAAATTTTCACAACAGATAGTACTAACCGAGGCCGGAACTATAGGCCATAAGCGACCGCGATCGGACAAAGGGGCGTGAAATGCCACGCCCCTTTGTACCATGTTAAAGCTATATCTGCCTGTCCGACAACAACAGAAAAACGGCTGAATCGATTTTCATGAAATTTTCACCAGAGATAGAAAAATCCGCGATCGGAAAAATGGGGGTAAAATGCCACGCCCCTTTGTACTATACAGAAACTATGTCTGCCTGTTCCGCAATCACTGAAAAGCGATTTTACCGATTTCACTGAAATTTTTACCACAGATAGTACTAACCGAGGCGGAAACTATGAGCCACAATAGAGGGCGATGGAAACAAGGGGCGTAAAATGTCACGCCCCTTTTTATTACACTGCAAGTTATTTCTTGCTTTTCCGCAATTACGCTTAAACGGCTGAGCTGTTTTTCATGAAATTTTCACCACAGATAGTATTAACCGAAGCGAAAACTATGAGCCACAATAGAGGGCGATCAAAAAAGAAGGCGTAAATTGGCACGCACCTTTGTATTACATTGAACGTTATTTCTTCCTGTTCCGTAATCACGCATAAACGGCTGAACCGATTTTAGCTGAAATTTTTTCCAATGATAGTACTAACCGAAGAGAAAACTATAGATTATAAATAGAGCGTATTTGCACAAAGAGGCGGAAAATGTCACGCCTCTTTGACACGCCCCTTTGTACTATACTGAACGTTTTTCGGAATGTTCCGTAATCATGCTTAAACGACTATACCGATTTAAATAAAAAATAATATAGCACGCCCCTTTTTATTTTATTAGATTAGGTCTGTTCCTTAATAACGCTTAAACTACTAAGCCGATTGTAACAAAACATTTTCCAAAGACAGTACTAACAGAGGCGGGAACTTTAGTCTGTATCAACTGCGACGTCTTTTGCAATGTACTGAAAGTTTATTCTGCCTATACGTAATCAGGCTTAAACGGCGAACCCGATGTTATTATAATTCTTACCACAGCTATTTAGTACTTATTGATGCGGAAACTATAGACAATTTATTTTTGTCTGATCCGTATTCACGCGTTAACGGTGAAACAAATTTAAAAACAATTTTCACCATATGGTATGGTGGTATTTACCGTGTCGATCGGGCCAAGGGGCTTAAAATGCAGCACCCCTTTGTATTAAATTAAAAAATATTTTTTTCTGTATAATGGCACGCCACTTTGTAGGCAATATTAAACAGCGACTGATAAAAAGGCATATAATGGCACGCCCCTTTGTACTTTAGTGAGAGTTATGTCTGCCTGTTCCGCGAACGTGAAAAAACTGCTGAGCAAATTTAATTGGAATTTTTTTCACGAGCTAACCAATAGGGGAACTATAGGTCACATGAGACCAAAATTTAACTAAATGCGTTAAATGCCACTCCCACTTGAACTTCAGTGAAAGTTATGTCTTTATTGAAGTTTTCACCACATAAAGTGCTAACCGAGGAGGGAACTGTAGGTTCCTTTTAAAAGCCATTAAAGAAATACATTAATAAATATTAAAGAAATACATTAATATTAGGATTGTTCCCATGACGGAGGAACACATACATACCATGTTCCCCACGCTGAGAAAAATCGAAAAAATCGACCAAACCTCAAGTCACGAAGCAGTAATTAAACTGACTAATAAATAACTCATTGATTATATATGTTTTTCAACCCGGGCAACGCCGGGTGCAAAACAGCTAGTCAGATTTATAATATTAATAATAGGGATATTTCCAATTCATATGTAAAAATTTTGGGAGTTATTTCATTTTGGGAATTATTTCACAGTACCGAAAATTTTGGCGATAATTCAGCCATTTTTTGTGATCTGATATCTGCGATATAAAATATGAGTATTTAAACTTTTTGGTTTGCAAAATTTAATAAAAATATTTGAAAATATTCGTTTTAAAACCAAAACTAACTTATTTTATTATTAAATTAAAAACTTTAGCAAATAAAACCTTTTAAAAACCACTAATCCAAAATCTAGCTATAAAATAGCTAGATTTTTCAACTGTTTATACAAATCTAGCTACAAAATAGCTAGATTTTTTAAACTGTTTTTAAATTTAGCTATTTCTAGCTATTTTTTTGTCCAATCTAGCTACATTTTTTTAAAAATAGTTGGCATCAGTGGGAAGCATAAACAAAAAAGTAACGCGAGTTGAGAACAAAGAAAAAATATTTTTTTTCTATTTTGTTGTTTTTGCATATCTTCTTTTTACTGTATTTCGCTTTCTTTTTATTATATGCTTCTTTAACTGGAAAAAGTAAGTGTGATTCAATATAAAAATAATAAACATATGTATTAATATTCATCAAAGCGTTGGTCCACTGTTTTAACATTAAAAAGAAAAGTAATAATATATTTCTTAGTGCTCTTTTTAATTTCCAAAAATTTTAATAAAGTTTCAAATTTTTAATAAACTGTATTATTTTTGTAGAAAAAAAAAAAACGTCATTTACTAACTAAAATTGTAAAATTTACAAAATAATTATCAAAAGTTAGTACGATAATTTTTTAAAAATCAACTGAAAAAATTATTAAAAAATCAGTAAAAAATTCATAGTTTGTAACGCAAGTTTTCAAAAAATAATTACTAAAAAATATTTTTTTAGTAAGAATTAGTAAAAAACCTGTAAAGTTGGGTTACAAACCATTTTACAAACTTTTTTACAGACGTATTTTTTTGAGTGTAAGTGAGTGCAAAAATAAGTGCAAAAAAGTGTTCTTACATTTTGGAGAGTATAAAAGATCCGGTGCCAAAGAATATAACACTCTCACTTGTTTCATGTACATTTGATAAACAAATGGAAAATTTTTATGCGAAAAGCTTAGACTTGGTGAAAAAGTAGTTTTCGTAAAAAAAAATATTTTTTTTTTTCACGAAAAACAAAATTATGTTAAAAAAAAAATTTAATGAACCCAAAATTTTTGGTGAAAAAAAATTTGGATGAATTTTTTTGATGAAAAGACAAATTTTTTGATGTAAAAAAAATGTTAATGAAAAAAAAAGTTTTGATGAAAAAAAAATTTGATGAAAAAAATAAATTAATGAAAAATAAAAATATATGAAAAAAAAAAATTTTTGATGAAAAAAAAAGAAATCTGATGAAAAAAAAAATTTTTTTTTTGTTGAAAAATAATTATGTTACATTTTATTCACCAGCTGGTGAAAAACGGTTTTATTCACCACGAGGTGAATTATTATTAAAGTTACAAACCCATGCTATTAAAATTTTTGGTTTTAAGAAAATGAAAATAGTAATTCTTGTTTTCTTTTTCGTTAATTGTAAGCTTAAATAGTCAAACTGAGGTGGCGTCGTGGAACTTTTTTAAAATTAGACACCAGCCTAAAAACATTATCATGTTAAAAAAAATAAACGAAGCCAAATTTTCCAAGGTTACACTCTTATAAATTTTTGTTGAAATTTACCCACTTTATTGTAGGTAACTGTTCTCCTACAATAAAGTGGGTAAAAATACTCGATGTGTTTAAATTTCAACATTTGCACACAAAGTGTGTACAACTAATAAAAATTTTGTGTATAAACCTACACATGAACTGCTTTCAAAATTCTCTGGCAATACACACAGAATGTGTAATTTTAGCCCAAAAATAGATTTAAAATGTTTGAAATTGCATCTTAAATGTTTTCTTTTACATAAAAGGTGCCTAATTTTTTATAAACAAATAAAACCAAAAATGCATTTTTATTATTATTTTTATAGTTTTGAAATGAAAATGGATATAATAGTGAAATATGTATAATATTCATAAATTATAATTTAAATGCAAATTTTTTTGGGGTTAAAAAATTATTCGTAACTTAAACTAAATATTAATAACAAATGAAAAATAACACGTTACAATATCCACATAAAAAATAAAATTTTTTAAATTAAAGAATGGATTTTTTGAACATCATTGATATTTGTTTGCCTCTCATATTTTTTGAAGATAGAATAAAAAAAAATCCATTGTCTGCCAGATTTCAGCAAGATATAAAATAGGAAATGAAAATAAACAGGAACCATCTTTTCGAACATTAATAATTTCTTCTCTAGAGATGTACGAACATAAATATTTCTTGTGAGTCTTCTGTTTCTAAAAATATATAAAAATATAAATTTAATGGATTTAATCAGTAAATTGCAATTATTTAAGAAATTAAATACTAACGAGCAATCGCAATGAGTGGAGAATTCTCCACTTTCTTATCATAAGTTGTTTTCTCAAACTGCAAGCATAAAAAAATTTCACATTATTTACGAGATATTTCTGATATTTAAATCATACAAAGAAATATTTTCAGAATCTGAGAAGTTTTTTCTATAGAAAAATTCTCAGAATTCAAGATAATATTTCTTTACAAAATATGTCAGAATCTGAGACATTCTCAGAATCTGAGATATTTTTTCTATAGAAAAACTCTTTGTATCTGAGATATTTTTTCTATAAAATCAGTATCTGAGATATTTTTTCTAGGTATCTAAGATATTTTTCTATAGGAAAATTCTCAGTATCTGAGATATTTTTTCTGTAGAAAATTTCTCAGAATCTAAAGAATTTTTTCTATGAAAAATTTTCAGAATCTAAAACATTTTTTCTTTAGAAAACTTTTTAAAATCTGAGATGTTTTTTTTATAGAAAAATTTTTAGAATCTGAGATATTTTTTTATAGAAAAATTCTCAAGATCTGATAACTTTTCTCCAAATCGGAAAAATTAGAAAATTTTCGGAATCTAAAATAATTTTTCTACAGAAAAACTCTCAGAATCTAAGATATTTTGTAATAGAAAATTTTTAGAATCGAAGATATTTGTTTTTTTCTATATTAAAATTCTTACAATCTGAGTTTTTTTTTTTGACAGAAAAATTCTAAGAATCTGAAATATTTATTCCATAGAAAAATTCTCAGAATCTGATTTGTTTTTTTCTATAGAAAAATTCATAGAATCTGAACCTTTTTTGCTACGGAAAATTTCTCAGAATCTTAGATTTTTTTTCTACAGAAAGTTTTAGAATTTGAATATTTCTTTTATAGAATTATTCTCAGAATCTAAAATATTTTTTCCATAGAAAAATTCTCAGAACATAAGAAATTTTTTCTATAGAAAAATTCTCAAAGTCTGAGATATTTTTTTCTATAAAAAAATTCTCAGAATATAATGAATTTTTTCAATAGAAAAATTCTCACAATCTAATGAATTTTTCTATAGAAAAATTTTCAGAATCTAATATATTTTTAATAGACAAAATATAAGAATCTGATATATTTTTTCTATAGACAAAATATGAGAATGTAGCAGCCTGAATTTATATTATTTTTATATATCGTCGCTGCTCCGTCGTGATTCGGTATGTGACATTTTTGGATTTTTTTTTTATTGCATAATATGAAACCTCTATAGGGCATCCGTCTGCCCACTAAACCGTTTAGCGATATCTTGAATGGTTTGGAAGTTAGAAAAAGTAGCTATGTGAAATCCATATGTAAATATTCCAAAAAAAAGTGGTATGTGTAGTTTAAAACCAGTTTTTGCTAAGAAAACTTTTGCAATTATTAACATTTTTGCTTAAAATTTTTAACATAAGGGTTTTAGGCATGCTTACATACTATACTAAAAAATGAAGTATGAGATTACATTTTAAAGGGATGCTGCCATTATAAAAAAAACGATTTTTCGCGATTTTAAAAAAAAAGTTATATGTATCTAAACAGTTTTTTGCAGAAATTAATCACATACATTAGTCTTTTTATACACAGGAAATCAATTCTAAAAACTAATTATGAGGTTGCAAAAAAAAACGCAAAATTAATAAAATATGAGAAAAATCGCGATTTTTACCATTTAATCGCAAACAATTTTATCCAAATTTGTACTTAATGTATCGTTATGAGTCTAATCCGCATTTCCCATACCAAACAAATTTACATTTGTAAAAGCAGAATTTTTTTAAATAAAAAAACTGCAACAAAATGTGCAAAACTTTAACGATGATTTGCATGAAAACTGTTCCATTGATTCAAAAAAGGACTTCACCATTGAAATTAGCATGCCCCAATTATATAGAAATGTTGGTCAGTTCTCATGGCACAAATTTGAGTACCATTTTTTTGAATAAAATTTTTTCGCTAAAAAACAAAATTCATTGAAATAACCCAGGACTTGGAAAGCAGATTTGTACAAAATATGGGATTTAAAAGTGTATTTACTATCACTTTAATGAATATTACAATTTTTTGCACTATTATCAAATTTTATAACTTAAGTTCTTTGAACAAAAACGGTCATGTGTATAAAAATTTCCAAAAATAAAAAAAATTATACCAAAAATGTTCCAACAAAATGTGTTATGTGTAGTTTTTTATGTAATTCGTTAATATCTTCGTTTTAACTTAAAAATTATTCTTTTTTTTGTGGTACACATATATAAAACATCTTTATGTATTTTAAAGCCGCTTGACTTTAATAAAATATGGCAAAATCACAAAATAAAACGGTTTTTTTGCTCTCCTGAAAACTTCATTAAAAACACATACCAAATTACGACGGAGCAGCGACGATATGTATTTTAATAATTATTATTTGCATCAAATTACTATTTGTTTGTTTAACGTAATAATTGTATTTGTCATTTTAAATTTGTTTCAATGTTTTACTTAGTAAGGGACACCCTAACCTTTTTTGAAAGAATAATTGATAACCACAATTTTATATTTTCATTATCACTAAGATCTTGAATTTGGATCTTTATTTGGATAACTCTCACTCTCTTTCGAGTTATCATAGTTTTGTTATTGTTTTTTCGTCTTCTTTATTTACTAGACTATTTTATTGATTCCACTAAAGGTTAGCTAGTTACAATCATTTATAATTTTTGTCATTCTTGATGCAATTTTCATTAAATAAAGACCTTTAAAATTAAAAAGCGCATTCGTCTCGTTAATTTATAAAAAAATAGATAAATAACTGCTAAGAAGCAAGAAGACCATTTATTGGACTATTGCGACTAGCACTTTATGAGGACAAGTACTGGCGTTAAATCAGCCTTACTTGACCCATAAAAATAATTAAAACTAAAAAAATAACACTGTGCTACAGTGAAAAAATACTTCTGATGTGACATAGTATAGGTTGTTGGTCTTGTCGAGTAGATCACAAAAATGCCCATTATACTTGCCAGACACCCTCAAATTTTAGAGTTATGGTCAAAAAACGTTTTTTTGGGACTTTTCTCACTAAACCTTTTGTAATTCAGAAAATTTTCAACCGATTTTAAATTTTTTAACTGTTTTTGATAGAAGAAGGATAGGGCTTTCCATTTGTGTGAATTTGTCTATACATATAAGAAAGATATTTATTGATTTTTTCTAGAAAATTTAGTTTTTTTGTTATTTTTTGAAAATTTTTCGAGTTTATCGATTTTTTTCTGCTATAGTTCATTTAACAACCTTTATATTTATAAAAGTATTTTTAAAGAAAATTTAATTCTGAATACGATAAGCTTTATCCTGAAGAAATCGGATAACAATTGACAGAGTTGTGATAATTTTTCTAAAAAAGAAAATTAAGATTTTGCAGGAAATCGCCGTTCAGATATCCCAGGCAAAAAAATTATTTTATCATAAGAGGTCATGTACAATATTTTTAAAGGTTTTTGGCGCTCTGAATCCAAATCTGGCCTTTAAATTGCTCTATCTCGTCATGTTTTTGAAATATTTAACATAAACTGATATATCAAAAACAAAAAAAGATAGCGCAATTTAAAAGTCAAATTCGAATTCAGGAGGCAAAAAACCTTTAAAATAATGATACGCGACCTCTTAGTATGTTCGTTTATTTTTATACCCTCCACTCTGGTGATAGAGGATATATAAGTTTGTCATTCCGTTTGTAACACATCGAAATATTGGTCTAGGACCCCATAAAGTATATATATACATGATCCTTGATCGATTTTAAGTCGATATAGCGATGTCCGTCCGTCCGTCCGTCTGTCTGTCTGTCCGTTGAAAACACGCTAACTTTTGAAAGACTTCACAGAGGCTGCTGAAGTTTGGCATATATGTGGTCATTTACCGGGTCAGGTTGGTATTGCAATCCAGCGAAATCGGTCCAGTGGTTTATAAGTTATGAGCAAAAGAGTAAATTTCGGCAAGGGTTTTTCGCGAATTTTCAAGATAAAAACAAGCTAACTTTTGCAAGCCAATAATGAGACTACTGAAACTTGGTATATATCTTTGCCGTGCCTCGGGTAAAGTTGGTTTTAAATTTCAGCTCAATCGGTTCAGTGGTTCAAAAGTTATTAGCAACACCCTGAATTTCAGATTGTCTTACCTTAAAATCTCGTCTTAAAAACCCGTTTAACAAGTTTGAAAAGCGCTGGAAAAACGGTGTTCGCACTCATTATTTTTAACTAGTTTAATTATTAAAAATTAAATTAAATTGCGTTTAATTTTGACAGATAAAGTGTTTAAATCGTATGGCGAAAACACATAATTAAAATAAATATACTAATTTACATGAATGCCAATATGGTATAACTTACGAAAGCTTTGTCAAACTTGTTTTATTTTTTTTGCCTGGGTTATCCGAACGGCAATTTCAAGCAAAATCTTAATTTTCTTTTTTAGAAAAATTATCACAACTCTGTCAATTGTTATCCGGCATAAAGCTCATCGTATTCACAATTAAATTCTCTTTAAGAATACGTTTATAAATATAAATGTTGTTGAACGAACTATAGCAGAAAAAAATCGATAAACTCAAAAAGTTTTCAAAAAATAACATAAAAATTAGATATTGTTGAAAAAATCCATACATATCTTTCGTATATGTATAGACCAATTCTCACACATAAAAAGCCCTATCCTTCTTCTATCCAAAACAGTTGAAAAATTGAAAATCGGTTGAAAAATGTTTAAGTTACACGTGGTTTAGTGAAAAAAGTGCAAAAAAAATCGTTTTTTGACAATAACTTTAAAATTTGAGGGTGTCTGGCAAGTCTGATGGGCATTTTTGTGATCTTTTCAACGAGGCCTACAACCTTAACTACCTCATTTCAAAAGTATATTCGATTTTGTGATTTTTGTAGCACAGTGTAATTAATAAAGGCAAAGCCTTTTTCTGTAGATAAATTCTCATAATCTGAGACACTTTTTCTTTACAAAAAATATTATCAGATTCTGATATCCACACATTTTTGTAAAGAATAATTAAAAAAAATTCAAGACATTTGTGGTACTTACCTTTCTGATTTATAATTGCAAATATTTAAGAAAAAATGCAATAGCGGTATTCGCTCTTGGTAGCAAACTACCTTTGCAGCCCTTTTAAAGCTTGCAGATCTTGTATAAATACAAGAGTATGCAAGACCACAACAACAAAATACATGAAATAAAAATATACAAGACTTTCATTTATATGCAAGACAAAAACCCATGGCATATTCTGGCCTTTCAAACCTTTCAAGCTTACAATACTTAACATCTTTTAGTTTTTCCGAAAAACAATAAGAAAAATTAACAAACTTTCCTATTTTGTGTAAAAAAAAATAACAATAGATTTTTTGAACGAATTATAACAAAAAATAACCAAAAATTAGAACAACACAAATGAAAAAAATAATTATTTAATCTTTTTCTTGAACGCAGCACTGATGCCAATTATTATTCAAACAGAAAGTCGCTAAATCCGACTAAAAAAATCGCTAGAAAAGCGATTTTCGATAGAAAATAGCTATTTTGACAACAGCAGAATATAATAACAACAGCTGTTTGAAAACTCACGATAAAAACGAAAAAAGACGCTCACGCTTTGTAGCATAAAATCATACACTCAAAAAATTATGTAGGTAAATTCCAGTGAATATTCACTTAAAACAAATGAAATTTTATTTAAAAAACATTCCACTGTTTTTTCATTTAAAATAAAAACACATTACAGTCAATTTTAAATGTTGATTTAATGACTAACCAAAACATTAAAAAACTAGTGAATATTCAGTTATTTTGTATTGAAAAACAGTAAAACTATAGAAGAAATTTTTTACTGCCGAAATTAAATGTAACAGAAAATTCGTTTTTAATACAGTAAATTATTTTTTTTAAACTACAGAAACAGTAAAAAAATTAAATCCTTTATAAAATAAGTGATTTTTCTTTTAAAATGACTTTACTGATTACTTTTTAAAATAACCTACAAACAGTTAATGACATAATTTTCTTAGTGTAGCATTTAAACTACCCTTGCAAAAATGCTATCAAGAGCGAATACCGCTAATGTATTTTTTTCATAAATATTACGAATTTAAAAAAAGGGGTTTGTTTTTGTGTCTTTGATCAGCCTCTTCGAAATTTTACGTTGCAACGCGTTGGTTAACATTTTCACTATTTTTTCATTTATTTGCTTTTATTTTATGGTTTTTCTAGTTATTTTAGTTTAATTGCGAGCATAACAAAATTTTCTGGTTAAATTTTCCTTTTTATTTCATTTTGACAATTTGTATTTTAAAATTGTTGAACATTACGCATTTTATGTTTAATATCGAAAATTAAACACTTAATGTTTACAATAAACATTAAATGTGTAATTTTAAAAATTTTGTGTTTATAATTTTAAAAATATATTTATAAACTCACAAAATACTATATAATGTGCGTAATATTAAAATTTTTGTGTGTAAACTAAAATTTTAAACACTTGGTGCTCAATTTTAGGCGTTGTATGTTATTTTACATAAAAATTTACCCACTTGATAGTAGTATTTTTACAAGGACTTTTTAGAGTGTATGCCACCGTTGAATAGGCATTAAAAAAAACCCTTTCTCCTCATGGAAACATCGTATATATACAATAGTTTCTTAGAAAGAAATGGGTGAAAACCCCAAAAAACGATTTTTCAATATTTTTTTACCCATTTTTTTAATCCCTAAATCCTTGATATGCCGATAACCTAAGACACTTCAACCTTAGAATTGTCTCTTTTATATAACGAATTCCACCAGAGATTTTGTTAAATCTGGCCGAGTGTCTTCAAATTTGTCTAATTTTTTTTACACATTTGTTCTATGGAGCCAACAAAACGTATCCATTTTCAGTTTTTTAAAATTTAAAAAAATTGTGATTTTTTTTGCAAATTTTATTTTCTTCAAAAATTTAAAAAATCAAAAAATTATGAGACTTTAAAGAGTCATGTCTTCGAAAGTATTTATCCGAATTCTACCATTCAAAAAGTATTCGACTGTAACAATTGTCATTTTTTATACCAATGCGTTTTTTGATGCAAATGCAAATTTTAGATTCATTTTTCAAAACTTTATCCCCGTTCGATTTTTCTGAAACCTGCATAAATCGAAAGAATAAAATTTTTTTACATAAAACCAAGTGTAGATTTTTTTTGGGCCTTCGGTTTTTTCCACCTTTCGTAATTTTTTTAAAAACTACTCAAAAGATTTTTCCATACAAAAAATAAATAAATTTTATGTTTATTCTATAATTTTATCAAAAAAGTATATAACTTTGAAGAGCCATATCATATCTGATTTTTACAATTCAAAAAGCATTTGACTCTAACAATTGTCGTTTTGTATATGAACGCACTCAAAATAAATATTTTTTTTCAAAAAAATTTTTTAATACCTTTTTTAAAAAACTTTTTAATGCTTTTTAAAAACTTTATCCCCCATAATTTTTTTTTTTAAACTGCATAAATCGAAAATGTAGCATTTTTACATAAAATTGAGTACTGATTTGTATCTTCGTTTTTTTTTTTTAATAGCTTCAGTACTAAAAGTATTTAACTGACTAACTTTAAACCAGTACAAAAAAAGGGTAAAGAAATTTCCATTAACTTGATATATAACTTTTATAAATGTGCCTTTTCGTTCAAAAGTTATAATTCGTCCAGACTATAAGTCGGCTTTTCTTTATAACTTTGAGCTTCTGCGGTCATATTTTCCGAGTTAATGACTGCAAAAATAGTGTTTCCAATTATTCGACCCTGCCGGTTAACCGGTTAGGGCATTATTCGAAAACTGACGAAAATTGTTTAATCGGTTATTTGGGTCGATTAATCGGAAAAAGTGGCGATTAATCGATTAATCGTCAAAACAATGAAAAATTAATTTTAAACGATTTTTTAAAAGTAATGTAACAAAAAATAAATGTATTTTAAGTAAAATTTCATTTTCAGTCTGTATACTAGTGCCCCCATTTCCCGGTTCTCGGTATTCCCGGGAATACCGGTATTCCCGGTTCTAGAACCGGTTTCCCGGTTCTAGATATATTCCCGGGAATACCGGCATTCCCGGTTCTGATCCTGGTACCGGTTCTCAAAAACCAAAAATATAGTAGTACTATACTATAAAATATTTAAATTACACTATTTAATCAGTATTTCAGTAATATTTAGTTCTGTATGTAAAATTATTTAAAAATCTTGCAACTATTGTTTCTTAAATTAAAAAAATAAAATGAAAATGGTGTTTTTCACATGCTTTGTATTTTTTTTTTTGGTAAATGAAAAAATTCTAATTGTGCACAATTTTACAAAATATTCATACCGGTAGTCCCGGGAATATCGTCAGAACCGGAACCGGGAATTCCGGTTTTCGCGGGAATACCGGGAATGAATTAAGAACCGGGAAACCGGTACCATTTCCCGGGAATACCGAGAACCGGGAATACCGGTATTCCCGGTACTTCGGTACTGACCGTTGGCACTACTGTATACACAACAAATTAGAATGAGTTTCAATTACTATTTTAATTGATTTTGCACCTAGCACGAAGTAATAGTATTAATTACTAAAATTTGTAAAGTTAAATATCGCCAATTGCATTTATTCTCAATTCACAGAAATTTTCGAAATCCATTAAATAATTTTATCATAATATGATATTATCAACTAAAAAAATTATTAAAAACAAAATCGAAGTTTTTTAACTTTTAATTTAAAATTTTTTTTCTTTAAAATTTTTTTTGCGCAGTTTTTAAAGGGGAAACCCAAAACGCAACTAATTGAAATTTAGATAAATTAAAAATTCCTAAATTTTATTAGGAATTTTCTAAATTTCAATCGGGATTTCTGAGTTTCAATTGGCCATTTCCGCTTTTCAATTGGAATTTCAAAATTTCAATTTACTTAGAATTGTAATTTTTAAATTTTGATTTTCTAAACTATGAATATCAATTCAGATTTGTGAATTTCAGTTGGCTTTTCTAAATTTTAATTGGTATTTCTTAATTTCAATTCAGATTTTTGAATTTTAATTGTGCTTTTCAGAATTTTAATTGGTGTCTTCTAAATATTTATTTTGTTTTATATAATTTGATTCACTTTTCTAAATTTCAATTGAGATTTCAATTGAGATTTCTGAATTTTATTATCTCTTCAAAAACTGAATTATCTTTTCTGACTTTCATTTAGAATTTTTAAATTTCAATTTTGCTTTTCTAAATTTTAATTGAGTGTTCTTAATTTCAGTAGGCTTCTGTAAATTTAAATTTTGTGAAATTGGGAGTTTCTGAATATTAATTAGGATTTCTAAATTTCAATAAGCTTTTCTGAATTTGGATTGAGCTTTCGTAAATTTTAATTGGGCGTTTTGAATTTCGATTTGGATTTCTGAATTTTAATTAGGATTTCTGAATTTGATTTAGCTTTTCTGAATTTCAATTGGGATTTTCTGAATTTCAATTGATGATTTTCAATATGGCGTTTGAAAACTTTAATTAGGATTTCTGAGTTTTAAATTATTAAATTTTGCTTTTCTAAATTGTTAATTGCTAGTTTCTGAATATTTTTTTTCTGTAGTTTTGACTTTTTTCGGAAGTGTTTGTAAATAAGAGGAAGTGTTTCAAACAAATTATAGTAGAATATAGAGATAATATTATTAACCGGTTAATCGAAGCATTTTAACCGATTAATCGGTTCGAATAATTATTTGCGTTTTAAATAATTTGTTTCGACATTAACCGAAATAGAAGCGATTAATCGAGGAATCGGTAAATCGATTAACCGAATTGGAAACACTATGCAAAAATGACTACGTACTTTTTTCGTATTAGTAAACTTTGTGTTATAAAGTTATTAAATTAAACTAAAAAAAAAAAAATTATTGAAAGTTGTTACACAGAAAAAAATATTCGATGGAAAAAAACAATTAAATATTTGCTCAGCTTAAAATTTGACATTCAATTAAATTTTTCTTGAATCAATTAACCATTTGCTCAAATCTGAAAAATTCACAAAAAAAATCACAAAAACAAAAAAACTCATCATAGTAGGCTTTGAGTAACAATGCGATGAACGCTGTTGCGGTTTTTGTTGTAGTTTTTGTTAGTCGCCAAATAGAAAAGTACTTGCACGCACACAAGACGAAGAAAAAAAATAATATAAAGCACAAAAAAACAATTTAAACAAAAGACTGACAAAAAACACTACAACTATAAAATATTGATTAACCATTCACTCAGATCAAGCATTGGATTAATCAAAAATAACGAAAAATTATTGATTAACCGCTCACTCATATCAAGCATTGGTTTAATCAAAAATAACAGAAAAATAACAATTAACAAATTACTCAAATCAAGCATTTGTTTAATCAAGGATCAGTTAATTACTGAAATACAACTTTCGTGCTTGATTCAACATTTTTCTTCATTAGCTGACTTGATCTAAAACTCATTTTTATCTGTGTAAGATAAAAAGTGACACTATAAATCAGCAAAATAATTTTGCACAGTTACTAAAACTAATTTAAGACCTCAGCAAAAACTAGGTAATGAGTTCTCATTTCAAATTAAATTACCTGGTAATCAAAAAATTTCAATTTCAGATTTGGAATCAGGAGAACAAAATCTTTAAGAATCAACTTTATATATCACTGGGAGGTTTTTGTTGTCGAACAGTGTAACTATTTAGCAATAAATCGAAAACAGGATCGGCTAGGATTTTCGTGTTAACGAATTTTAAAGTTGTAAATAAAGTGGAATGAAATGTCATTTCCGGACATTGTCACCTTTCTACAAAACCAAAACTTGTTTAAAGATAAATGTGTGCAAGTAAGTGTTTGGGGTCCGGGAGTTCCCGTTTCAGATATCCCGGGAATTCCCATCAGTAATTTATTTTTTTTAATTTATTTTTTTTTCCCGGGAAATCCGGGAATTTTATAAAATAAACCATTTTACATAAAAAGTTTATTTCAAGGTTGGCAATCGAAACGAATACGGTATCGATATCGGTATTGATATCGTTTTTCTTTATTTCGGTATCGGTATCGATTACGGTATTTGAGTTGAATCAGTTACGGTATTACCGATACCGAAACGTCAATACCGGTACGTACCGGAATTATCGAAAGAAATGCAAAAAATATAAAAAACGAATAAAAACTTAAAAAAATATTTTTTTTTTTTCAATTTTAATACTAAACACGTATTTATTTTAGCATTTTTGCTAAAATGCCCTCTAAAATGCGAAAAAAATTTAATGGAGCGTTTTTCAGGGGGACGTTGCCGGACCACACCTACAAAAGGAGGTGGGCCGAGAAAAAGTATAAAAATATGTAAAAACAAGTACAAAAGTTAAATTAAAAGTAAAATAGGAATTGTAACCTCTTTCGCCATATTCTCCGGATTTAGCCCCCAGAGAGTCCTATTTCCAAACCTAAAGAAATGGCTCGGTGGAAAGAGATTTAGGTTCAACAATGAATTTATTGATCAAACAAATGCCCATTTTATGGACCTCGAAAAGTCCTATTTTTTTGGAAGGGATACAAAAACGTTGGACTACGTGTATTGAGCTAAAAGGAGATTATGTTGAAAAATATTTTTTTTTTGCAAAAAAAAAACTTTTTTGCATTCAAAAATTCAGGTAATTATAGATCTGCCCTCGTATATTGTTCGATCACAGAAAAAATTATTGAGAAAAACAATTTGGGTAATCACATGGTTAAATTAAGAAAAAAAATGCGTAATTTTTTAATTGACGCAATTAAAAAATACATATGAAAGTTTGAAATCTTAATAAAATGTTCCTATGTCTTTAGGACATAAATATTAGGCAGTATCGTTTTTTACTTATAATTTTTGTTTGAGCTGAAAGGGGTCCAATAAGTTTCTATTGGGTGTCAAAATGACTACATAAAATTTTCGTGAAAATCTAAAATTTCCTTACCCTAAAGTAAAAACACCAAAAAATTACATATTTCATCTAAATTCGAGGCAACCAAGTTTTTTGTTGGTGTTATCTATTTGGAAAAATAAGTCTTCCCTCTCTAGACATGATCACATTCAAAAACATTGCAAACAAAATTTTTTTCGCGATTGATGGGAGTTTTAAGTAATAAAAAATCACGAAATCACTACTTCATGAGCGATTTTTACGAGTTAAAAATTTTAAAAAATTATAGTATGGTTAAAAACCTGCTGCTGTTATTCCAAATGCCTCCAAAAATTTTTTGATTTTTATGAGACTTCGGAAAGGCATTTGGAGTACGATTTTGCATTTACAAAAACCAAAAAAATTACAAACTTTAAAATTTTTTTTTTCTAAAAAACATGTTTTTTTAGGATAACCGTTTCAATACCGGTACGTACTGGTACCGAAGGAAAAGGTTTTTGGATACCGGTATCCGATACCAAAACTGAGTTTCGGTATTGGTATTGGTACTGGTATTCAATTTAAAGGGTTTTGAAACTGAAAACGGTATTGAAAAGTTATCGATTGCCAACATTGATTTATTTTAATTTAATTTTTAATATTTTTTTTTACATACAGGTATAATAACATTTGCTATTTTTTTTATTTTTTCTATTTGGAAGAACTGTGCAAATATATATTCATAGGAAAACTGACCAAGTGTAAAAAGTATGACAACATGATGAAAAAAGTTGAAAAAGTCAAAAAATATACGTCGGTTAATGATAATTTTGCTAAGACTGTCAAAAAAATATGAAAATGTTGAACCTAGAATTTACATTTCCAGCACGAATGACAGATATAAAGGGTGAAGAAGAACGACAGAAATCGGTTTGTACTAAAAAAATATAATGTCAAACCAAAAAGAAATTGCAAAAATTGTCATTTTATTTTAAATTTGTTTAAAATATTAGAAAATTGTGTGATTTTTTGAATTTATTTTTTTTTGGAAATTATTATTTTTTGTTAATAAATGTTTAAAAATTATTAATTATTGTTTCTGCTAAAAGTGTATAAAAAACATTAAAAGAAAACACCGAAACTTGTCAAAAAAATGATATGACCGACCAGTTGTCCATTCTTATTCAACCTGATATATCTAAACCGTGATTTCCAGAACAAAATATTAAAAGTACTGCCAACTATATTAGTTTTTGATCGAATAACGCAGTTTTAATTTGTTTGTGATTTTTAGCTATTTTTTGCTATTTTTTGTGGGGGGAGAAAGTTGCAATATTTTTTTTTTTTGTTTTGTTTCATTGTATTTCAGGATTTTCAACTTATATTTTTTGATTTTTTATGTTTAAATTAATTGTTTATCTCTAATAAAACGGTTTTAAAAAAAAAAAGTTGGTCAAATTTTAATGTTTTTTATGATTCCTGGGATTCCCGGGAAATAAATTATTTTTTCCACTTGTTGACCCTTAATAATTTTTAAGGGAAAATAAAAATTTAAATAAATTATAAATTTTTATTATATGGCCTTTATTCATAATACTGAAAGTGTACTTAAAGTAGGTTTATTTGACAAATATTCATGCAATATCAGTCAAATAAACCTACATTAGATTTAATTTACTCATTATGAATAGCCCAGTATAAAATTCGAAAATGGTGGGAGGTATTTGAAAAAATAAAAGAAACGCGTCTTGTTGTTTGGTATGTATATGAGTATATTTATTAATTCTTTTTCTTTTCCAGTTCACTATTTTTTCAGCAGGAGCTGTTATATTTTACATTATAAGCAAATCTTTATAAAAGGGGTTGCCAAAGGTAATTTATATTTATATTTACATTAAGTCAATTTAATTCATTTATGACATGTAATTAATAAATTCAATAATAAAAAAACTTTATAAAAAAAATTAATAACAGTGTTATTAGTAAAAATAAAGCAAAAAAGTAAGTAAAAAAAAAATAAATAATTTAAAAAAGGGATAAAAAAAAATAAATGTAAGTAAAAAAGAACATAATCGTGGAGAAAAGCATCTGGCCAAAAAACTCCACTATTACGCTCCAACACCCCTTTTCACGGAAAATTTAAAAGTCCGTGAATTCGAAAACACTAGTGCAAGTGCATCCAAGATACATTTATAAATAAAATTTTATAGAAAATCACTGACATGCAAAAATAAATAGCTTTTTAGTAAGTTTAAAGAGAATTAAATAAACAAAATATTTATCACATAAATATTTCGTGACAAATCAACCAATGCACTATAAAGTTCATTTTTGATGTGCACAAAAACTGTTTTGCGATGCCTTATAAAGTAAACGATACTACACAGAAAATAATATCCAATGTTTTTTTTTAATTAAAAATTTTATTAATTTTAAATTAACATTCAATTAAATATTTTAATTGATTGAATTATTAGTTTAATTGAATTTTTTTTTTCTTTATTGACAACAATGTTGCTTATTATCTGTAAAGTAAAAAAACACAAATTTTTCTTATTTATATCTCTATTTCAGCTTTTTTATGTACATTTTACGTATATTTCAAACATTTTTATGTGAGTATGCGACACTTTATAGAAATGAAACAAACGCAAAGAATTTCTTAAGCAGCTAGCAAAGCCAAAAAAACAACCCTCTTATTTTATTTCTGTTTTGTGTGCAAAAATTGTTATATTCTCTTTTTCTCTACACATTTAAATATTTGCAAAAGAAAATACAATAACCAGTTTGTGTTGTTGTTATTATATACATTTTAAATTCCCGTTATAAACATTTCAATAGACAGAATTAGAGTGGGTCGAAAATGATAATGTTTGTTTATATATTATTATGTTTAAAGTTTTCTGTTATTGTGCATATTCTATTAGTTTGTTTTGGTGTGTTAAAGCAAATGTTTTAGAAGGAATCAAATAATTCATTAAAAAAGTATTTTTGTTATGTCATCTTACAGCATTTTTCTGCAGTATTTTGTGAATTTAACCATAACTATGTTAATAACTTTACTGTATAGAATTCAACTTAAAAAAAAGAAAAAGTATGTTCTGCAATACAAAACTAATAAAAAAAAAGTTAAATAACTTCTTTTTTAATTTCGGCCCACTTTAAAATATATTTAACAGCACACAGTGGCTTATTTTCGAAACTTTTTGGAAATAATTCTGCCATTCAGTAAGTACTAGACCGATTGCAATGAAATTCCTACCGGTTATAGCTAACATATTTTTGAGCTTACGTTTGAACTCTAGACCCCTACATGTCCACCAGAGGCTTCTAAAGTACACGCAAAAAACACTAACGCATTATTCATGTTTTTGGTAAAAATACAACTCACCAAGTGGTTTTACATAATTTACCTTTATCATACAAAAACCTTAAATGCATGCAAATTTTTATTTTTTTTCTTATCAGATTTTAATATTTAGATTTTAATACTATGCTAGTTAGAGGTGTCCTTAAAATCGAAAATCAATTTTTTATAATTGGTAGGATTCTAAAATATTCTTTAATATCTAAAAATGAGTGAGCAAAAATTTGGGGACAATCCGATAAAAATAACTCGTGCATAAAATGTATTGAAGTTTTGGGACATTCATATTTAATGAAAAAACCCTTTTTTCTAATTTTTGGACAAATGTTGGTAAATGTTATCTTTTGTTAAATTTTTTGTGAAATAATTTGAAAGCGGTATTAAATTACCCTTTCAAAAAGACTAATAAATTTAAAATCGGATAAAAAATAAGCATTTTACGCATACATGCCCCACACCATTGCACTATAGGGAATTTTCTGGCCAAAACCCTAAAAGCTGGGATATTGACTCAAAATTTGAAAAGGTAATTTCTGCGGTAAATTTAAAGGCTCTGTATAAAAAAATTTACATGACCGCACCTGATAATTCGCATGTGTCACATGAACTAAAAATATGGACTAAGATAATCAAAAACCGCAAAAACCAAGCCTAATATCACGTAGATGAGTTTTGAAAAAATAGCGTGTCAGAATTTTATAATTTGTGCTCTCCCGCATCGCCGAAATTTGACCTTTTTTTAACACAACTTTCTACTTTAACCTGCTGGAAAACAAGTGCACTCCTTTTTTGTCCCTACCAAAGCAAATATAGATTCTTTAATATATAAGTGGCTCACAACATGAATAATACCCGCCTTTAATATAGGCGTGGCAGAAAATAGCAAAAAATCAGGTTGCTTTTAAAGTCGTAATTTTGATTTCTTTTATCAAATCTTTATACATTTGTATTTGTTTTTTTTTTTGACATTTCCAATAGTAAGATCTGTATAATTTAAAAATTTTATTGTAATAAGATCAAAAACAAATATATTATTTCATATTTAATTTTTTTTTAAATTTCGCCCTATTAATTTAATAGGACGAAAATTTAATTTTGTATTGAAGCTCCTTTATTAAGTGGAAAGTATGTTCTAAAAAACCTTTTTTGGGGGAGGGGCAAATAATGGAGTTCGGTGAGTGCAAAAATCTTTATAAATCAATTTGGCAACATTCATCGCCAAGGTAAAGTGCCCCCCAATAGAGTAACTTTTTAACAAAACGAGATATTTTATTATTTTTGGTTTTAAAAAATCAGGAAACTAACTAGTTTAAAAAAATTAGAGGTTATGTGACTACGCTATTCCTGAAAAACTGGACCAGGATCGGAAAAAATTAAAATGTCACCCATTTAAATGACAACATCACAGAAAGTATAAGGGGCATACATTAAGGTCACAGACTATATACAGCAGAGCTTCTCACTAACTTTTGCTTTGCGACCCCTTTTCAATATTTCAAATTTTTCGCGACCCCCCATATAAAAAATAAAAAATATATGTATTAACGTGAAGTTTGTCCTCAGTTTGTTCAAAGCCCAGAAGTAATGGAAAAATTTGGAAACCAAATTCAGAAGCGGCATTGAAAGATTAATCAAACCCGAGTGGTCAGATCCCAGACGCACACCAAAAATTTCAAGTAAAAAACTTCTAAAAAATAAAAAAAACACAATTTTAGCGAAATTTGACCTCAAATTTCTCAAAAATTTGGAAACCAGGTGCCGAACTACTGCATTTTATATCAAAACTTACTATCTTCATTGATTTTTTATTTCCGAAAATAAAAGAAAAACACCAGGTAAACCTGATCAGAAATCAAGAAATGTTGACTAAGAAAGCATTTATAGTCCAATTTGGAGTACCTAGTTCTAGTACATAGTACATAGTTCTTTTTTCAAAATTATGTACCAATGTTTGGAATTGATCGAAATTTTATTCGATCACGAATCTAGTTCCGTTATTGGGATCCAGATTTGGAATCAGCATTAAAAAGTATATGGAAAAATGTGGTCAAATCCAAGACGCAACCAAAAATTCCACAAACAAAGCTCTTTAAAATGCACAAGAATACGTTTTTGTGAGCTTTGCTTTTTATTTTCTCAAAAACCTAACGTACTGGAAAAATTTGGAACCCATATTCGGAAACAGCATCGAACGAAGCCAAACTTTTACAAGGTTATGCCACAGTTGGATAGGCATTAAAAAACCTTTCTTTTCATATGTAAACATCATATAGTTTCTTGGAAAGAAATGGCTGAAAAATCCAAAAAAACAATTTTTTCGCAATTTTTTGACCCATGTTTTGAATCCCTAAATCGGCGATATGGCCGAGACACCCCAACCTTAGAATTGTCTCTTTTATATATATTTTACGTTTCATGCAAATCGGTTCATAAGGGTTGAGATACTTCCCTTGTAAGCATGTTGTTTTAAGACATTTACTAGCACATTATAGAAATCCGAATTTTATAAAAATCTGATAAAAAACAAAAAAATGGCAAGAATTTAAGGTTTTTGTATCCTAAAGGTGCCCAAATTTAGGGGCCCGTGATGATTCCTCTATTGGACATTTGGAGTCAATTGATCAAATCCCGCTTGAGCTTAAAATGACGTAAGCTGTAAAAAATTGCGTAATTATTTTCAAACATTTTCGAAAATAAACCAATGTGCACTGGTGTGTAAGAAAAAAAAAAAATACTCAAATAAAATAAAAACGCACTGACACATGCTGGTAGGACAAACTGCGTTGACTCGTCATTCTTAAAAAACTGCTTAATGAGAAAGGTGCTGATTTTCTTTCTAGTGTTAAGAAAAAATTGTAAGTATGTACACATAAATTATTAAAATTATACTACATATTTTATTAAATTATTTTGTTTATTCAATTGACAGATGCAAATTGGAACATCAACTAAATATCGATTGAGAATCTAAATTATAAACATATACTTCAAAGGAAAATAAACCGAAAAAAGAAAAACAAGCGTCATAATTAGGGCTTCCAATCGGGATTAGTTTTTCTGAATCCCGGGATTCGGGATTGAAGAACAATTTTCGGGATCCCGATTTCGGGATCCCGGGATTTTCGGGATATTTTGAATCCCGGGATTCACGGGATTTTTTGGAAATTTTCGGGATTTTCAAAAATTTTTAGTATTTTTTGTCACTTTGAAAAATTCACGCGTTCGTAAAGATTAGCAAAGTTGATATTGTGAACTTAAAAAAAAGTTTGGTATTCCTCCTGTTAAGAATACCCGTATTCGGTTATCTTTTTATCTTTTGTCGTGGCTCATCGCTATCAACTTTTAGTGAGCGTGAGTTGAAAAAAAAAAATAAATGAATTTTCGAATTTTTGCATAAGTGATTAATTTTTTGCTAAAGCTTGCGTGATTTAATTTTTTTTTTTTTTTTCATTTCTTGCAAAAAAAAATATTTTTTAGCAATTTTATTTTTTTGGTAAAAAATGTGTTAGCGAGAGTGCGAGAGTAGAGTTTTCATGACTCACGCGAGAGCGAAGTCATAAGTGAGTGGTTCCATTATTGTTTGCGTGAGCGTGACTGAGCGTAAGTCAAAACCCACTCACGCCTTTAAAAAATGTTTAAGTAAAACATAAAACTAAAAAAGTTTACAACTTAAGGAGTTAAGATGTGTCAAAAGCCATTTACGGTTCTATGCTCCTTTTAAGAGTAAAAGTAATGTATATAAAAGCCATAGTTTTAAGAATTTCTTTACATTTCGCAAACTTTTACCTTTTTCTATAACAAAAACATGGTACCTGACGAACGTTTTTTCGGTTTTTTTTATTTTGTTTCACAAAATTCATATTTTATACAAACTATTTAAAAAAATCTAAAAATATTAAAAAAAAAATCGGGATCCCGAAAATCCCGGGATTGAAAATCAGAAATCCCGAATCTCGGGATTTGCCTAATCCCGAAAATCCCGGGATTTCCGGGATCGGGATATCCCGATTGGAAGCCCTAGTCATAATAGTAAGTAGAATAATGAAATTAGTTTTTATTTTTGTGTAGTTCTAAAATTTAGTGTAAATTAAAAAGAGTGTAATTTTTTAAAGTTCTGTGTCATTTTATAAAAAAATATTGATTGTGATAATTGTTTTAAAAATTATAAAAATGCAATAAACAATTGTGGCTAAAAAAAACTACTATCATTCTCGGCTCGGCCATTTTAAGAAAATTTAATAAAAAACCAAATAAAAAAAATATTTTTTTTTCTTATTTTTTTATTTTGCTTCTTAGAATTGACTGTTTTGAGGGACACGAAATTTTTAATGTCAGTGCAATCCGATGTAATTTATGGCGTTGGCGAACTACTATTCTTCTCGGCTCGTCCATATTCCAACAAGTGTGTGAAAAATTGTGCATTTGGCAGAATACATAAGTGTATATAAATTAGTAAGTGTGTGTATTAAACAAGAAAATACTTTATATTTATGTATTAAAGAAAAAAAAAAACTTATAATTCAATAAAAAAATTTAAATTTTATTATTTATTAAAAATAAAACAATTTTTTTTTTTCTTAAGGGATATATTTTTATAAAACTTTTTAATTCATTCAATTAAAAGTTTAATTGATTTTTGGATTAATTTCAATAAAAAAATTTTATTTAATCAATACAAATTTTTATTGATTTTTATTTAATTTTCAATTATCTCTTTAATTCATTCAATTACAGTTTTAATTGATTTTCAGTTTCATATTCAATAAAATCTTTAATTGATTTAATTAAAAATTTAATTGAATTTTCAAATTATTTTCAATAAAATATTTTTGAAAAAAATATTAAAACTTTAATTGAAAATAATTTCAATTATTTTCTTAAATTTTTTTTTTAATTAATATGCGCATTTTCGTGATACGTCCGACTTCAATTATTTTTTTAATTGAATCAACGAATTTCGTAATTGAAATTCATTTTAATTTTTTTCTGTGTAAAGTAGGCTAACACGTATATTTTTGTTCATCAAACTCTTTTATCGGCGTCCGAAAAAAAAATGAATCCAAAAAAAAATCAAATTTTTTATTTTTAGATGAACAAAACTTATTACAATATTAACGTACTTAAAATCCTGTATTAAAATCTCTTAAAATGAATTTAAATTAGCACTAAAGCAAACAAATATATTTTGAGCAATAAAAAAATTTAAAATGCAGATGTACATATTTTTTAAAATTATTTATTTAATTGATTTTTTTGTTTTTTGAATCAAAGTGTTTTCGGAATAGTACATTTTTTGCATATATTTGCATACTCTCATATCACTTTAAGGTATTGAGGAACTCTTTATGAATAAGACGTATTTATTCGCTAAAGGGGGTTTAACATTGTTGTAATTTGTGTGTAGAAATGTATTATTCAAACCAAAATACATTTAAAATTGTATAATTACAAAGTATTATCCGTTTTGGAAATCGGAAAAAATGGATTTGTCTTAATTGTCCTCTTAAAGACTTATACACTCAAAAAAAAAAAGTTTGTAAAATGACATAAAATCCCCGTGATTTTACGGGGCAGGTTTTGTAAAATATGTACTAGCAAGAATCCCCGTAATGTTACGGGGATAATTTGTAAATTGATTTAACAAAAGAAAGTGTAAATTTACAATTTTTTTTGTAAAATATTAACTTCGAGGTGAACATTTTTTTGTAAATTTACAAAAAATTTGGTAAATTTACAAAACAAAATTGTAAACTTACAGAAAAAGGTTGTTATTTTACAAAGAAAAAATGGAAAATGAAAAAAATAAATTGTAGATTAACAAATTTTTTGGTTAAACTACTGTTTTTACCGCAAAAAATATTGAAAAACACGTATATTTACAATAAAAATTGTAAATTTGCAAAAAAAAATTAAAATTTACAAAAAAAATTGTAAACTTACAAAAAAGTTGTAAATTTACAAAATAAAGTAGAAAATCAAAAACCAAAATTGTAAATTTACAAATTGTTTGGTAAAACTACTGTTTTTTGTGGCAAAAAATAAAAAGTGGTAAATTTACAATTTTTATTGTATATATACCATTTTTTCTAATTTTTTTGTCGTAAAAACAGTAGTTTAACAAAAAAAATTGTAAATTTACAATATTGTTTTTGTATTTTCTACTTAATTTTTGTAAAATTACAACTTTTTTCGTAAGTATACAATTTTTTTTTTTTTAATTTTCATATTTGTTTTGTAAATTTACAAAAAATTTGTTTTTTTTTACATATTTGTTTTGTAAATTTAAAGGTTTTTTTCCATTGGTGCATCTTATTTTTCCTTCTTCGGCAGCAGGAGTAACACTCCAATAACCTGAAATGTTTTTCTTTTTCACTTGAACACTTTTCACTTGAACTTTTCACTCCACTTTTTTATTTTTTTCGGCATTTCGTTTTTCTTAAGTAGAACATAAGAGAATTGCGAAGGAGGCTACACAAGAAATTTCTTATATTTTTAGGAAAAAATAGTAAAAAAATAACAATTTTTTTTTAGAATTTTTAATTATTTTCAAAAGTATTTTTAAAAAATCGGAAAAAAAATGTGTGGATATTGTAAATTGGATGTTTAAGTACCTGTTAAAATAACAAAACTTAATTTAAAAAAAAAAAATTAACAAAAAAATATGGTAAAATTACCAAAAAAAAAAAAAAATGGTAAAAATACAAAAAAAAAACTAGAACAATTATATAGTAGAAACACATAAAAATTGTGGTATTTTACTTAACGCAAATTACCAAAAAATGGTGTAAAAATTTAATTTATTTGCTAAAGCTTACAATTAGTTGAAAAATGTTTGTTTAATGTTTAAATGTTTAAAAAATTTCCAAAATTTTTTTTCATGAAAGTTTTTATTTATAAAAAATTATTTTTAAATAAATTTTTTACTCCAAAACGCAAAAAAAAATCTAAACTTAGAATATTTTTGCGTGTCCTATTGTTGAATAATATTTTTTTTTTGTAAAATTACATTGGAATTTTGTACTTTTCAATACATACATTTCAAAGTGATAACCTTGTAAACGATCTTAAAAAAAATGTTTGTAATAAAACATTTTTTTGGTAGAAAGACTAAATAACGTCAAGTAAAATTTTGTTGTACAATTACAGTTTTCTTGTGTAAAAAAACTAAACACCTTGTAATATTTTTTTAATTTGTAAAATAATTCACTTTTTTGTAAATTTAATTAAAAAATTTGTAAAATAAATTTACCAACATATAATAGTAAAATTACAAAGCAAACTGTACTTTTCGTTTTATTAAATATACCACAATTTTTGTAAAAAGACAAAAATATTAGTAAAATAGAATTACAAGACCTTTTACTTGTAATTTTACAAACTTTTTTTTTTTGGGTGTACTAGGGTGTCTGACAATATGAATTTTCGTAATGTACTTAGCGAGACCTACACCGGGTTATTCAAATAGTGCATTTTAATTTGTTTTAGTAAACTTCGTTACAGTTTAAAGATAAGATTTGTTGGATAGGAACGCAACATTTGGAGAGGTCACCCGCAGACTATACGGCCAATTGCGATTCCTTTGATTGGTTTTGCTATTTCACTTACTTACAGACTTATTTTTCCATATTCCACTGACCATCGCACTGGTATATTAAACTCCACTTAAACTTTCATGTTCTAGTTTTTGTTTTCATGTTCATTATATGTATTCCTTAATAGTAATAGCACAGTGCAACAGTGAAAAAAAAAACTTTACTCAATAAAAAAAAACAATATTTTTGTAATATATTTAAGAAAAAAATCCAGAAAAAAAAATATTTTTTTTTCCCATAAAATGCTAGAAAATTTTGTCAAACGGAATATTTACCACATTATTGCCAAATATAAATAAGCGGTAGAACCAAGTCTAATTAAGCTGTTGGGAAACCACCGCTTTTCAAAATTATTGTAGGCCCATAAAAAGGAATTGGTCACCGAACTTGGCAATACGAGTATAGGATCTTACTGCCTTTTGGTAGTAGAATTGATCCTATATAGGCCCTGCACAGCAAATTTCCAGCGAAAAAAAAACATGTGTTCCATGAATGTGTAAGTAATAAATTTGCGTTTTTGGTTTTTCAATTTTTCAAAAACTTGGCGTAGATAAAAATTGGAAAAATTGTCAAATTTGTGTCGAATTCCCTTGATTAAATATTTTTCAAGTTATAACGGAATGCACATTTTTTAAAATAGTCAATTTATCAAAGTCAATAATTGGGTCAACACCGCGTATGAGTAACGAGAATTCGTTGGTTTCGCAAATATTCATTACTCATACGCGGTGTTGGCAATATAAAATACAGGAGAATTACAGAAATTTTATGAAATTCAAAATTCATATGCGATTTTTTTGAAAAATAAGAAAAATGTTCCCCTGATTTTTATACCTTCCAACCACAGTATGGGGGTTATACTAACTTTGTCATTTCGTGTGTAACGCATCGAAATATCGGTCTAGGACCCCAAAAAGTATATATATTATTGATCAGTGATCGATTCTAAGACATTCCATCGATGTTAAAAATAATCCAAAATAATTGAGCCAGACTTCCGACGTTTGGCACGAATATGTCTTATGGTCATAGGCCGGATAAGTTCGGAAATAAGCAAAATTGGACCAGGGGGAAAAAAGTTCCCCCTTGGAGAACTAAACCAACCTCTGAAAAACGGCATTTTTTGTAGTGTTTTTTTGTATTTTTGTTAAGCAAATTGAACATTTTGATGTCAGAGAAAGCTCAAAACCCTGCCTGTGGACCCATCGGAAAAAAAAAATTGAAAAAAAAATTGTCGCGCCCCCTTTTGTGGGCGTGGATATAAAAAATATGTTTTAATAATGACTTATTGGATAAAATAATTGCAAGGATCATAATAAATACATTTTATAACATCTTTCGCAAGGGGAAGGTGTCCCCCAACGTATCCCACTAAACCCCCCAAAAAAATTTTTTTTTACATGTTGAAGGGTATAATACATTCACAGCCGAATATAACACTCCCACTTGTTTTTGTGTGGCTAGACAAATATCTAAACTTAAAAAAAAAAAATAAAAAAAAAATGTGGCCGGATTTTTGTTAAACAGACTTTTTAGAAAACTAAAAATTTAGAATAAGGTTCTGAAAACTTCAGCAACGTTTCCAGGAAATAGAATAGGGGGGACTAACCCAAAAAAAATTTAACTCGAACTTAACACTCTGACTTGTTTTTTTAGTAAATTTGTTCTTAGACAATTTGACCATTTTTCCAATATTTAACCACGCCTCCTTTCCCCAGTTTTTTAAAAAAAGTAAAAACCAAGAAGTAAATATTCTTATTTCTATATAAGGCTGTCCATTAGGAGTATACGTTTTTTACATTTTTTGCAAATATCAAAATTGGCATAGCACAGTCTTATAGGCCATGAAAAACTATGAAGAAATATGTTTTCACTTTTTCGCGGAAGTTAAAAAAGTACACGCACCAAACGCGATGAAGTTTTAAATTAATATTTTTGTACATTTTTTTTAATCGCAAAATGTTGGTATTTTAACTATGATTCCGCTTTAGTCGAGTCCGAAACTAAAACTATGGCAGGCGGGGAAGGTACCTAGTGGGTACTTCCCACCTCCCCAACAACATTGTTACATTCATTTTAATACCAAATTACCAAACTGAGCTTTATCCAATATGTGCCTTTATTTGTGGAAAATGGTTTGACATATGGTTCTCAGACCACCGATGGGAAAGGAAGATGACTTTAAATCTCTGGAGCAGTCCCTAACTAGATATAAAAACGCTCAGAAATGCTTCTTAAGACATTGGGAAAAAGAATATTCAATAATTCCAAGTAATATTTGCGCGGAACGTGCCATTAAGGTGGTCCAGGATATTTATCCTTTATGTAAATCAGCACAAATTTTAAATCTAAAGTTTATTTCCTTCAATAAAGAGACATTAGTATTTTTTTAATATTTTTACTTGATACTTGTTGTTAAATAAGAAATACGTAAATATTGTAATAATAAAAAAAATCTTGAGGACTTTTAGAAAATGCATTTGGTGCGTGTGGTTTTTTTTGCAAAATGATCGTAGAAAGCGATTTTGTTTAATAAAATAATATTGTCCATCACGTGGGGCTATGCCAAAAATTTGGTTATAGCCCTACTGTCCATAGTCAAGTTTTTGTATTTTTCAAAAAGTCTTTATTATTAGTTGCACAGTGTTGTAAGCAGTAAAATTATAATGAATTCATTTTCTTTTGTTTAACTTAAGTTAATGTATACTTTTTTATTTTATTTACATATTTTTCCTTTAGATATAACAAAAACTATTCAAAAGTAGGTATTATTATGTGTAAATGGGTATGTAAACAATATACTATAGTAGTACGAGTATTTAGTATTTTAATACAAAAACAGACGTACTTAAAAACCTTAATGGCATTTCAATTTGGATGTGATGACATTACTATGATGTGTTTTATTTTATTTTAATGAATAAATTTGATGGTCTCGTCTTTTGGTTTATATATTTTTTTTTGTTGGTCTAAAACAAAAGTTTACACATATATATCGTCTGTCAAAAAGTCGTTGGAACTATAATGAAGCGCGATTTAGAAACTCTTATAAAAACGAAAATGAAACATTAAAATTAACTGTAGTGAAAGACTAATAATAAAAAGATATGAGAATTTTTTCATATATACATATGAGGCATTCCACAATAAATATCCAGCAAAAAAAAACATGTGTACCGTAAACTTCTGAATAGGTTGAATGGATAGCCCTATATGGAACTTAAAAAATGCGTTTTGGTTTTTCAATTTTTGAAAAACTGGGCTTAGGAGGCGTGGTCAAATATTGGAAAAATGGTAAAATTTGTGGCGAGTTGCCTTGATTAAATATTTATCACATTAAAACGGAATGCACCACAATCTCAAAAATTAACATTCTTATATATAGTTTTGTGTGGGCTATCGATTTAATTTTTTTTTTTTTTTTAATTTTCAGAACCCCTTCTGAAATTTTCCATTTTTTAAAAAAGTCAATTTATTAAAAATCCGGCCACTTCTTTTTTTTAATTTTTTTTTTTTTAAGTTTAGATGTTTGTCCATCCACACAAAAAAATTCAGAAACACGTTCTTCGTTTTTTCGAGATAATCGCTTTTGAATTTTAAATTTCATAACAATTTTGTAATTTGCTTGTATTTTGATGTTTTAACGTTGCGAATGAGTAATATTAATTGCATAAATATTTCTCATACACTCTGTTGAAACAAGAAAATACAAGCAAATAACAAAATTGTTATGAAATTTAAAATTCAAATGCGCTTTTTTCGAAAAAAAACGAAGAAACCCAGCAAAAACTAGGTAATGTGTTGTGAATTACATTACTTATAACAACTACTCATTACCCACTGCATTACTTTAGTCCAAAAAGCAACTAGTGGCTTATATTGTAATATGTATATTGTAATATGTACTTTAGAGTGTCCCTTATTTTGGAAATGTTGGAAATCTTGAGACGGTACCCGCTCATTTTTTTCCTTTTGACTTAAAAATAACTCAGGAAAAATTTTACGCCCCTAGGACCACGCCTTCCCTACGCGACGGGGCCTTAAAGAGCGGGGCCTAAAAAATCATTTTTCCATACAAACCAAAAAAAATTTTTTTTTATTTTTAATTTTTTTGTTATTAATTATTATATTACTTGGTTTGCCTATTCACGACAAAAAATTTGATTTTGGAGGGATAAGTCTTTCAGCGCTAAAAAATTTTTCGCAAAAAAAAAAATTTGGGCGGCCGGGGTCCTACAGTAAAAAATTTTTAAAAAATATTTTTTTTTAGTTTTGACCAGCAACGGTTTTAGTTGCTATGTTGCTTTAAATGATATATATTCCAAAAAAAAAATTATTCATATCTGTGACATCTTTATCTTTTTCGAAAAAAAAAATTTTGAGCCGTAGGAATCCTACGGTAAAAAATTTTTAAAAAATATTTTTTTTTAGTTTTGAAAAGCTATGGTTTTAGTTTTTATGTTGTTTTTAATGATATATATTCCAAAAAAAATATTATTCATATTTGTGACATTTTTATCGTGTATCGAAAAAAATCATCAATGCATTTTTTACCCTTTTTTAGAACACGATTAAGATGTCACAGATACAAAAAATATTTTTTTATGAATATATATCATTTAAAGCAACATAGCAGCTAAAACCGTTGCTGGTCAAAACTAAAAAAAAAATATTTTTTAAAAATTTTTTACTGTAGGACCCCGGCGGCTCAAAATTTTTTAGCGCTGAAAGACTTATCCCACCAAAATCAAATTTTTTGTTGTGAATAAGCAAACCAAGTAATATAATAAATAATAACAAAAAAATTAAAAATCAAAAAAAAAATTTTTTGGTTTGTATGGAAAAATGATTTTTTAGGCCCCGCTCTTTAAGGGCCCGTCGCGTAGGGAAGGCGTGGTCCTAGGGGCGTAAAATTTTTCCTGAGTTATTTTTAAGTCAAAAGGAAAAAAATGAGCGGGTACCGTCTCAAGATTTCCAACATTTCCAAAATAAGGGACACTCTAATGTACTTATTTGCAATAATATAAATAATAAGTTATTGAGAATGTTAAAAATAAATACTTATTTGCAGGTTCACTTCGGAAATTAAGTCCAATCAGAAAAAAACAATATTTGTTTTACCTTTTTAGCTTAAAGTTTCGCGAAAACGAATAATCTAATGATAAATAGTTATTTCAAACTCTGTTTGCAACTATTTATTTTATTCTTTATAAGTAACTACTTATTTTACTCGTTATAGGTAAGTAGTTATTTATCTCCCTACTCGTAAGCTTGTAGGCACTAATTATTTTTGTCTCACGGCCTTTATAGAATAAGTAGTGTTTCATGCAATGAATAAGTACATACCAATAATTATTACTAATTACTATACTCATTACTAGTAATGCAAAAATTTGCTGGAAAGTGTTTCTGAATTTTTTTGTGTGGATGGACAAACATCTAAACTTTAAAAAAAAAATTGCCGGATTTTTGATAAAATGACTTTTTTTTAAATGGAAAATTTCAGAACGAGTTCTGAAAATTTTCCAAAAAAAAAAAAAAATTTAGTCGATAGCCCATACAGAACTATATAAGAATGTAAATTTTTGAGATTGCGGTGCATTCCGTTTTAATGTGATAAATATTTAATCATGGAAACTCGGCGCAAATTTGACCATTTTTCCAATATTTGAATAGTTCATGCGAATAAAGACGAATAGACCATTTGTAGAATTTTACAGGGGACAATAAAAACGCTGGAAACGGTTAAAAAATAATATTTTTGTCAACTTTTTGGTATTAGCTTAAAGATTTAGGTCACATCTACCTATATACAAAATTTTAGTAAGGTATTCGAAAGAGAACTTGCCAAAAATTGGACTTCAATTTTTTGCTTAAATGGAAAAAGGGCGAATATCAAAAAAAATGTATTGAAATTTGAATAAAAATGTGTTATTTTGCAGCAGATTTTGACTACATTTTCATGAGACTTGCAATACTTGACGAACTATGGTTGGTATTTGTTTGTAACACTTTAAGGACTTCAAGGATACACTTTTTAAGGATTGCCAGGACATGCAAAAAAAAATTTTTTTGTTAATTTTTTTTTTTTAATATTCCTGCCATTTGATGCAGTAGTAATTCTTTATGACACTAAATACATTTTTAGGAATTATAATATTAACCCTTGACTGCATATTACGACGTAACATAAAAGGACATGAAAAAATTTTTGTTTTTTATTCCTGACATTGGATGCAGTATTAACACTAAAAGTTTGTATATGCTAAGATTGTTTTTTTTGTGTACAATTTCAAATTTTAGCTTATATCAATTTTAAACTCGCAGCTAAATACTTTTTATATAATATTTTGTTAAGGATGGATATTCGCCCTTTTTGCTTTCCACACTTTAAAGTCTTATAACTCAAGAACGGTAAAATTGTTTGCCAATATAATAAGTGTGGTTTGTTCCTCGTAATGTTCTTTTAACACATTGTTACCGAAAGTAAAATTTTTGTATGTTTTTGTGTTGTATTTAATCAAAATTGTGCGTTAGTTTACTCACAATTTAAACAAAAATATAAAAATATACGAATTATTGCACTTTCAAAGTAATTTTTTTAGCCTTAAAAGTCAAAATTTCCCCAAAATTTCTGCATAGGATTGTAGGGCTCTGCTAATAAAATGCATTTATGCAAAAAAACGTGTTTGCGAAAAAGTGGTCTATTCGTCCTTATTCGCATGAACTATTCATTTGACCACGCCTCCTAAGCCCAGTTTTTAAAAATTTGAAAAACCAAAAACGCAATTTTCTTAGTTCCATATAGGGCTATCCAAAAAACCTATTCAGAAGTTTACGGGACACATGCTTTTCTGTAGCGGGACATTTGGTGTGGAATGCCTCATATAAGAGGGTCATTTCATACGCGTATCGCAAAAACAAAATCTACACCAAATTCTAAGAAAATTCCCCAAAGAAACTATAGGTCTAAAATCAAAACCTAGCTTCCGCCGAGAGATATATTGGGATCTTAGAAATTTCAAATAACACTGTGCAACAAATTTTGGGTCATCGCTTTGAGCCTCAATGCCTTCAACGCCATATGAAAGTAGACTATCAAATGGACAAAGTCACCAAAGGGTTTTGCAAAGTCAGTTCGGATTTCTATTTTATAGCCCACTGAAGTTTTTATTTTTTTATCAAAGGCGTTTGGAAAACTTCAAAAATACTATAATAAAAACTCATCTGAGCTTCAAAATATGATTTGATGTCGTCAGTGAAATTGTATGGCGGTTCTTTTCTTAGAACATTTTAACCCTATAACTGCCATTTTAAGGGGTCATTTTAGTCCTTTTTCAAAAGCTAAACACAGAAGTCTAATAAAAAGTCCATTTAGAGGGTTAAAATGTTCTACAAATATTTTCCTCATAAAATTTCACTAGGGGTTGTCAAATGTTCAATGTTTGTGCCACATGCGCAAAATGCTTAAAAAGGGTTAAGTATTAATAATCAATGTTTGTTATTTTTTTTGCCAAAGCAGTGTTAAAATATATCGACAAAAAACAGTGCAAATATACTTCTGAGCTAAAAATGATGTTCTGTTGTGTTTTATAAAATTTTATGATGATTATTTTCTTTGACTAAATTAACCCTCTAGCTCCCGTTTTACGAGGTCATTTTTGTCCTTTTTTAAAGAAATACAAAAAAGTCTATAAAAAAAGACTGTTAGGGGGTTAAAATGTTCTACAAATATGTTCTGCATCAAATTTTACTAGGGGTCGTCAAAGCCAAAAAAGACATTTGGACTACATAAAATGCTAAAAACGTATGTGCAAAAGTTGTATGTGCAAATTTTTCAACTTTACTTTTTTTTAGAATTTTACATAGTCCAAATGTTTTTTTTGGCTTTGACGACCCCTAGTAAAATTTGATGCAGAAAATATTTGTAGAACATTTTAACCCTCTAACAGTCTTTTTTTATTGACTTTTTTGTATTTCTTTTAAAAAAGGACAAAAATGACCCCGTAAAACGGGAGCTAGAGGGTTAATTTGGTCAAAGAAAATAATCATCATAAAATTCTATAAAACACATCAGAATATCATTTTTAGCTCAGAAGTATAGTTGCACTGTTTTTTGTCAATATATTTTAACACTGCTTTGGCAAAAAAAGTATCAAACATTGATTATTTATACTTAACCCTTTTTAAGCATTTTGCGCATGTCGCACAAACTTTGAACATTAGACAACCCCTAGTAAAATTTTATGAGGAAAATATTTGTAGAACATTTTAACCCTCTAACTGGACGTTTTATTAGACTTCTGTGTTTGGTTTTTGAAAAAGGACTAAAATGATCCCTTAAAATGACAGTTAGAGGGTTAAAATGTTCTAAGAAAATAACCGACATAAAATTTCACTGAAGACATCAAATCATATTTTGAAGCTCAGATGTGTTCTTATTATAGTATTTTTGACGTTTTCCAAACGCCTTTGATAAAAATATAAAAACTTCAGTGGGCTATAAAAAAGAAATCCGAACTGACTTTGCAAAACCCTCTGGTGATTTTGTTCACTTGATGGTCTACTTTCATATGGCGTTGAAGCCATTGAGGCTCATTTTTCTTGTTGCACAGTGTAATCGGTTATGAGACCGCTTTCAGAATGGCATTCCACTAAATTTTTTTTAAATGAAGGTCAAACATGTCATTTTGAAGACGGTCCCATTACCTTTTAATTGAGACCTGAATAAGATCTGTAGCTTAAGTACTTTTTGATATAACAGTATTTTTGTTAGAAAACTGTTGTCAAAATTTATTGATTTTCCCCCTATTTCCAAGATTCCATTATGACTGCCGGCGGGAACTAGGTTTTGATTTTAGACCTATATTTTCTTAGGAAAATGTTCTTAGAATTGGGTGTAGATTTTGTTTGTGCCCATCACCTTTTTTCTCAACTGAACAAATTGACCCACCCTAATACCCAATATATGCTTGTGGTTATCATGCTATGATAAGATTGCAATGTTTCAACGACAGAATCAAAATATTTTAGAGGGAATCATATTAAAGGATTACACAGGGCAACACTTTTTTTTGCCCGGGTTCTGATAGCTAATTTTGGGTATTAGGGGTACGCTGATTTCAAATCTGGCTACCGTTTTTTTGGGTCAGCTCTAGTTTTCGAGATATAGCCTAAGGAAACTTTGAAAATAGGCTGTTTTTGGCATATTTTTGAGTCTGTATTTACCAACACTTGTCTTACATCCAAAAAGTGAATGACGATTTTAGGTATGTTGGATATGCTGATTCCAAAAATGCTCTTACTTTTGTTGAGTCATCTTTAGTTTTTTAGATATCGCTAAAATAAAATTTTTAAATTTATGACCTCTTTAATTTTTTCTGAATATTTATGCCCCTTTTTAATAACTCGACAACTAAAGCTGTCAGATAAAACCTAATACCAGTTTTGGAATCCTAGCATTTAATATAGTTAAGTTCGTGCTTAAAACTAAGGGACTAAATTTTTTTTTGGAAATTATAGCCAAGCAAAATTGGTAAAAAACGCACTTTTTCGACTCTTTAACAGCGATTTGCTCGCGAACGCGAGCCGATGGAAACAATTGGATAACAGATTCGGAATCAGCACACTAAAATCCATATAAATCAGTTGTCAAAGGTTAGGCAAATGAAAAAGTTAAAATTTTGTCAACCTGTGTTATCAATCACAACCGAACTCACTTCCATCATGGGTGCCACTGTCATACTTATATCTAATCTTCGTGAATTTATTGCGTTAATGATAGTAAAAAAAAGAACTGTCTTTCTTATTTTCAAGGTGCAGGATCGCCAAATTCAAAAGAAATTCAATATATTTCATATATTTATACTAACACTAACAAAGTGTGCATTTTATGATACATATAACCAAAAAAGCTCATATGCCTAAATATTAGATTTTTGCCTTTGTCGAATTGGTACAGTCCACCTACTAGTTTATATACCATAAATGTAAAATGTAATAAACACAAAAAGTCTTGAAACATAGAAACATGGTATGTACACACATTTATTAGAATATACATTTACATAGAATTCACAGATACCAAAGACATACTCACATTAGTCAAGAAAAAAGACTTACCACGAAAAAGTAATGACATTGCTGTTATGTTTCTGTTTTAAAAAATATTTTTGATAACCTCGAGTCTTTAAATACCCTTCACGATCTTAAATATAGAAGTGATTCCAAAAAACAAATGTCCCGCTACAGAAAAACATGTGTGCCGTGAATTTCTGTATAGGTTATATAAATAACCCTATATGGAACTAAGAAAACTGCGTTTTTGGTTTTTCAATTTTTCAAAAACTGATTTTAGGAGGCGTGGTCAATTATTGGAAAAATGGAAAAATTTGTGTCGAGTTGCCTTGTTTAAATATTTATCAAATTAAAACGGAATGCACCACAATCTCAAAAATTTACATTTTTTGTATAGTCTTGTAAGGGCAATCGATTAAGAATTTTTTGTTGTAAAATTTTTTGAACCCTTTCTGAAACTCTCCATTTCTTAAAAAAAGTCAATTTATCAAAAATCCGGCCACTTTTTTTTTTAATTTTTTTTTTTTTTTTAAGTTTAGATGTTTGTCTATCCACACAAAAAAATGCAGACATGTGTTTTTCGTTTTTTTTTTTGAGAAAATCGCATTTGAATACTAAATTTCATAACAATTTTGTAATTTGCTTGTATTTACTTGTTTCTCGGGTGATAAAAATATTTTTCCGTAAATTTTGTACTTTTTTTAACAACTGTATAAATCAATCAATATTTTAGTTTCCTTGAAAAATAAACGATAAAACGTTTACAACAACTTTAACTTAAAACTTTTTGAATAACCGTAAATAGTTGTTGAGTTGAGTTGAGTTGAGTTGAGGGTGGGTTGTACAAGCCTAAAAATGGGTAAATCTTTAGGCAAGTCCATGGCGCTCAGACTTAAAATAGTCCATTGTACCGTACCCAGAAAAGAAAGATTAAGTAAGGGTGATAAAAGGTTGAGAAGAAAAAGGAAGAAAAGTGCTTGCTCAGACTTTCTCAGTTGCTTTCACAAACTTGAGAAAATCAGACAAGGGAAGTCCATGGACCGTGTCCATAGACAGAATATCAGAACCCAATATCCGCAGTCTAGCCCTTGAGAACGCTGGACAACAACATACATAATGTTCAGTTGTGTCATCATCCTCAAGACAAGCCACGCATAATGGGTCTGATAAGACACCTAATCTCGTCATATGACGAGCACAGGCATTGTGTCCCGTAATTAAGCCAGTAAGTCTGCGACAGTCTATTCTACTGAGACTGAGTAGATAGTTAGCCACTTTCTTGTCTGGCTTAATTACAAAACGTTTGGTATTCTTGCATGCCAACTCATTTGACCATCTTTCCATGAAAGTTGCTTTCATATGAGAGTTGATCCAACGCATCAGCCATGTCAAGCCAATACCAATTTGAGGTTCCGGATTGTAAGGAATTGTATCAGAGCCAAGATTTGCCAAAGAGTCAGCAATCTCGTTTCCCCGTATTCCCCTATGACCCGGAACCCACAGAAGACTGACGCTATTCCCACATGAGACCTCATTGAGTCTGCGTCTACATTCCTGGACAATTTTGGATGAAGTGACTGGAGATTCAAGTGCAATGAGTGCAGCCTGGCTGTCACTGCAAATACTGATTCTCCTATTACTCCATCTGTTCCCAATTATCCAGGTCGCTACGTCCAAAATAGCAAATATTTCAGTCTGAAATACTGTAGCCATTTTTCCCATAGCAATATAGCATTTGGTCGCATCGTCCAAATACCAGCCAGACCCAGAGCCATTTAAGGTACTGGATCCATCCGTGTAGAAAGTATCCGTGTAATTTTCCAGTAGGTCTGCTGGGTTTCCCCAGTCTTCCCTACTCGGAAATATTACAGTAAACTTCCTACCAAACTCGATGCAAGAGGTTATATTGTCCAAAGGCATAGAAAACATCGGACAAAGTTCCGATAGCCTATTGAACAGACGACCATGTCCCGCATTGTACTCCCCATGCCATGTTCCGCTTTTGCGGAGCCGGCACAAAGATTTCATGGCTTCTCCTTGAATATGTAAGTCCAAGGGAAGCATATCTAACATAGCGTCCAGAGCTGCGCCTGGGGTGGTGCTCATGGCACCAGTAATTCCCAAGGCAGCCGCTCTTTGCAGTCCGTTTAGCTTGGATCGAATAGTTTTCACCATCGTTCTCGGCCACCAGACTACCGCCGCATACGTCACAATAGGTCTAATTACAGCTATGTACATCCAATGTACATTAGCGGGTCTTAGACCCCATGTCTTCCCAAAAGCACGCCGACACTGCCAGAAAATCCGAAGTGCCCGTGAAACTTTTTGTTCAACATGTTTTGTCCACATTAGTTTACTATCTAGGGTAACCCCTAAATACTTAACTTCTGTGGACAGTTGAAGAGTTATGCCCTTCAACGTAGGAAGCCGAAGACCCTTATGTTTGGTTCTTCGCGTGAACAACACGAGTGTTGTCTTATTTGGATTGACAGACAATCCATGTCGATTGCACCAGTTGTCCATCAAGTCAATAACGGTCTGCATTTTCTTGCATACCAAGTTAAGTGACTTTCCGGATACTAATGCGCACACATCGTCAGCGTATGCCTGTATGTGTACACCTAGAGCTTGTATTTCAACCAAGAGTGAGTTTACCACAAAACACCACAGCAAAGGAGAGAGAACACCCCCTTGGGGGCAACCTCTACTTACCTCAACCGTTACTTTTGTGCCCCACTCATCTTCAGCCGTCAACAATCTCCGAGAGAGCATAAAATGAATCCACTTGACTAGAACTGGATCCACGCCATGCAATTCAGCCGAAGTTTTCATAGAGTCGAAAGTAGCATTATCAAAAGCGCCCTCAATATCAACAAAAACACCCAGAGTATAGTCTTGTTTGTCAATGCCCTTCTCAATATTGACCACAAGATCGTGAAGTGCCGACTCACAAGATCTACCACTCTGATACGCGTGTTGCTGACTATTTAGGGGGCATTCGATTAATGCTACTGACCTAATGAATTTCTCAACCATTCGCTCAAGACTTTTCAGTAGAAAGGATGATAAACTGATTGGTCTAAAACTTTTTGCCAAGGTGTAGTCCTCCTTCCCAGGTTTGGGAATAAAAACAACCTTGACATCGCACCAAGATGATGGAACATACCCATAAGCCAGGCTGGCTCTGAAGATATTTTTAAGTACCTTCACTAGGGTATCTCCACCACTCTTCAACATCATAGGATATATACCATCTGGTCCAGGGGATTTATAGTTATCAAAGGAAGATAAGGCGTACCTGATCGATTCCTCAGAAACTACCCTAGATGCTATATACCAGTCCCTACATGTAGTATTACCAACAGGACTCTCAATAATATCTGTATTTATCGTTGTCACTTTGCATCCTGGAAAGTGAGTAGATAACAGAATATCATTGACCTCCTGTTGGTTGTTTGTGTAGGTACCATCTGGCCTTCTGAGGGAATCAAGCTTCGCTGAACTATCTTTTTGAAAGATTTTACAGAGTCTTGCCGTATCCCTCGTACCATTTACCTCCTCACAGAAAGTCCTATAAGACTCAAGTTTGGCTTCCCTCACTTTTTTCTTATATTCCTTTTGCATGAGGTGGTAATTGTTCCAGTCAGCATCCTTTCGAGATTTTAAGGCTCTATTCAGAAGCTTTCTTGAACTTTTCCTCAGCTTACCAAGTTCCACGTTCCACCAAGGGACTGAGTTACCTGGTCTGCTTTTCCTTAACGGACAAACAGTCTCATAGCAGTCAGTCAAAGTTTTACCCAATTTCTCAGACTCCACTTCAACCGACCCTATACAACTAGGTATTGGGATGGGACGTAATCTTTGATGAAGTAGTTCCTCAAATCTTTTCCAATCCGCTTTTCGAGGGTTTCGGCCCTGTGGGATTGTAGGTTTATCAATCCCAAGCCTAAACTCGATGTAGCGGTGGTCCGACAAGGATACCACATCAAGAACACGCCAATCCCTTATCATTGTACTCGCCTTACTGTTAGATAAGGTAAGATCAATGACCTGTTGCCTTCGTTGAGTGACAAACGTTGGAGAATTCCCAACATTTTGAATCACCAGATTTGAAGACAAGATGAAGTCCAACAATTTGTTACCTCTAGAGTTGCACTTTGTGCTACCCCAGATGATGTGCTGAGAATTGGCATCGCATCCAATAATCAACCCCAAGTTGTTGGCCTCCGCGTATCGTATGACTCTAATTAACTCCTCAGAAGGCGGGGGATAAATAGAATCATAGGGCAGATAGGCAGATACAACAATAGTCTCTACCACTTTACCCTCTATACGAAATCGCACACTAATTGCAACGACGTCTTGGCAACAAAATTGCCTCAACACCGAGCTCTCGATTGTCCTAGGGACAACCATACAGGCCCGTGGCCGCAGTGATCTTGTGTCATACAAGATTGATCCCCATCTAATCATACTTAAACCACAAACTCGTCCTTTGACTGCCCATGGTTCTTGTATTAAGATTATTTGTGGATCTGTATGCAACTTAGCATAACTACTGCTAAGTTGCATACAGAAAATATTTAAATAGTTACTAAAAAATTGTTTTGGGTGTAGCAGATTCCTCGCAATGGCTGCTGTGCCACGGGTGCACAGTGGTCGGAGCTGAATGGAGACGGCGGCCAAAAATACTTCTAGTATAGGTATCATCGTGAAACTTCGGTCACGGATTTTTAAATATGTCAGAACTATTTAATGATAAAATGGGAGTGGTTGAGGACTCATAATCACCCCCAAGCCCCTACCGAACCCAAGCTCCCACATTCATCCCATGTAAGAAAAAGGAAACTTTGTTTTTTATTCACATTTAATTCATAACTTTTTTACAAGAGGGGTTTTTTTTTATAAGAAAAATATTGACTTATTAAATATGAAATAATATGTAATAAAAAATTATGAAAATGTTAAGGGGGGTTGTTACTAAAAAACAGCCAAAAAATTAACAATTTTTAAACAGCTATAAAAAAATAAATACGCAATAATTTTTAATTCTGTTTTTTTTTATATTTAAAAAAGTTGTTATAACTTAAATTTTGATCAAATAGAATTGCCTGGGTTGCCACCCAATTGTGGGATGCTTTTTTAAAGGATAAAATTGGCTGAACTTGTACAGCAAAAACTACTGATTGATTTTGATGAAATTTTTTTGATTTGTAGATTATTAAATCCTCTAGTACCTATCGTGCCCATATTTTATTATTCTGATACAATATTTTTTCAATTAAAAAATTTTCCATTTTTTCAGTTAACATTAGCATCACTTCAACAAAAAGCAAAAACATGAATTTTTCTAGTCACTATAGGTACTAGAAAAATTGATGTTTTGTAAAACCTGCTTCAGGTCTAATCGATATAACACTTCTAACATTTCTTGCATAATTAATGAATTCTTTTTAAATGTATCAAATCGCGGATCATCAACTACGGAGACATCAATTTCTGCTATTCGTCGTCGCTTTGTCCTGCTCAAACACCCTCCGAAACTTAATCTAGGACGTCCTCGATCTTGATTCTAGTCAAGTGTGTGATTTTAATGAAATCTACTTCTTTTTGGCAAGTCAATCAGAATATCTATTTCGAAATCTTGTTTTTATATGATAGCATTTTTGCCTAAATTCTAAATTGTTTTTGAAATTATACTTTAAGCGTGTTTCTAATTGACTTTCTTCATTTTTAGTATAACGATATCCTCTAATTTTCGAGCTTTTTCAGCATTTGCACCTCTTTCTAAGCACCAAATATCAAAAATATGTGAGCGCGAAAGTGCCTATTGCAAACATTCTTTAAACTTAAAAAACTCTTTAAGACCTGTTTAGACGATACGTTTTTCGGTAAGATTTGTCTCTTCGGAGTGTGTTAAATTTTGATCCGCTTGTCAAATCATATTCTGAATAATTTAAAAAGATGAGGAGAACCATCCGTATGTCACATTATAAAATTTTTTTTATTTTGGCTGTGTTAAAGCTGTCAAAACAAGTGTTTTGTGCAGACATTTTTGACAGGTCGTTTTACAAGTCTGCTGGTCTAAACTACCCTTAATAAGGATAAAATTAAGTAAAAATAAATTAAAAGTCCGTGAAAAAGAAAATAATCAATGTCAATTTTTTGCATGCATAACAATACCAGAGCAACGCGAACATAAATTAACAAAACACCACACAAAAATTCAAAGTTTGACATCCAAAACAACGAGGCCGTTTTGATCTGGGGGAGATAACTGAAAGTCGTGCAAAAGAATGCAGCTAATATTACCAATTTTAGAATCATGAAATATTACCTAATAAACAAAAAAAAATCCGATAGGAGATTTCAGGGGGGAACACAACTTAAATTCTATTAAAAATTTCAATATATTAACGAACAAACACTAACAATTACACTGGAGAGACATTTAATTTATAAAAACTTCAGAACAAGCTAAACATTGTAATTATTTTAAAATTTAGTTAATACCTTCTAATTCAATATTCAATTTGATTTATTTCAACTAAATTTTTTTTATGTACACTGCAAAAACCAATTGTTAACTCGCCATCTCTTTTGAAGCTGTTTTTAGAGAGTACATTTGAAACAAAACAAAAACAGCTCAAAATTTTAAAACCTTGTTTTTATTAGAAATAGAGATGACTCATTTGGTGACAAACTTTTGACTTTGATTTTTTTATTTTTGGCCAATGGGATCGACCAGTGTGGGGTGGTCGGAAACAGTTTTAACCTAAAAGTGCGAATACACTAAAAAAAATCACTCTGTTAAACTACAGAGATACTCTTTTAAGCCAGCAGAAAATACCATAGATTTCCAATCATCAATATTTTTTGTTATTTTACGAAGAAAACTCTGTAAAATGATTTCTATAAAAAAAGGGGGGGTGAAATAAAGCCATAGGCAATAAGGCCATATGGCCTTATTTCCCAAAGAGTTGAGAAATAAGGCCATATGGCGTTATTACCAACCACTGTTGGAAATAAAGCCATATATGGCTTTGTTACTCATTTGAATATTTTTAAAAATGTTCATCATTATTTTGCGGAGAGTGTGGAAATATATTTCCACGTAAATCCTGCTACCCAAAAAAAAATACAAGTTCTTATCGCCCAAAACTGTAAATGTCATATCGCCCAAGCTGCGACATATAGCCCAAAATGATAGGTCTAAAAATGTTATTTCTCGCAAAACAAAATTGTCAAAAAATCCAAAATATTTTTTTTGGGCGAAATGTCGAAATTACGACTTCTATGATTTGTGTTTTTGTAATAAAGGTTTTCTGCGTAGCCGGCCTTCGGCCGGGCTTAGGGATTACATACTCCATGCATTAAACCCACCCTCTCTGCAAACCAAAGCTATTTTGGTTATCAGGCCTTTTTGAGGCATAACAAATTTAATAGCGCAAAGGCCTGCTACCCTAGAAAACTTTACTTTGCGGAGAGGGTGGGTTTAATGCATGGATTTTGTAATCCCTAAGCCCGGCCGAAGGCCGGCTACACAGAAAAACTTTTTTTGTTAAACAATCTTTAAATAAAAACCCTGACAATAAAAAATTGGTGCCTCTAGACCCCTCTAAGTTCCGAGGTTCCTGGCATATGTGGTTTTTTAATTAAAAGATAGTCAAAAAAAAAAAATCTGCGTAGCCGGCCTTCGGCCGGTCTTAGGGATTACAAACTCCATAAATTAATTTAGCGGCTTCGCTAAATAATTTTTTTTTTGGGTAGCAGGATTTACAGGGAAATATATTTCCACATTTTCAGCTGATATGGCTTTATTTCCACTTTGGTTGCAAAATCAGTATGACTTTATTGCTCAATCGTGTTGGTAATAACGCCATATGGCCTTATTTCCCATTGAATTGAGAAATAAGGCCATATGGCCTTATTTCCCAAAGAGTTGAGAAATAAGGCCATATGGCGTTATTACCAACCACTGTTGGAAATAAAGCCATATATGGCTTTATTACTCATTTAAATATTTTTTAAAAATGTTCATCATTATTTTGCGGAGAGTGTGGAAATATATGGGGGGGGGGGGTGAAATAAAGCCATAGGCAATAAGGCCATATGGCCTTATTTCTCAATTCAATGAGAAATAAGGCCATATGGCTTTATTACCAACACGATTGAGCAATAAAGTCATATTGATTTTGCAACCAAAGTGGAAATAAAGCCATATCAGTTCAAAATGTGGAAATATATTTTCCCGTAAATCCAGCTACTCAAAAAAAAAATTATTTAGCGAAGCCGCTAAATTAATTTATGGAGTTTGTAATCCCTAAGCCCGGCCGAAGGCCGGCTACGCAGAATTTTTTTTTTGACTATCTTTTAATTAAAAAACCACACATGCCAGGAACATTTTTAAATATAATTGGAGATTCTAAAATATGATTGGACATTTTTGGTAATATAATTTGTATTTTCTGAAACTAAAGTGGAAATGGTGTACTCAATTTTTTTTCATTCAAAATGTGAGGTGTTATGATTGAAGCACTCTTTGCAGCGCTGATTAATGCGCAATAATGATGCAGTGAAATCATGTGTCTTTGTCCAAAACTCATGGTTTTTTAATTAAATATATTTCAAAGGAAAGCATGTTTGAAATTTTATTTAAAATTTATAATTTTAAGTTTTATATAAAAAATCTTAACAAAAAATTTAAATTTTTCTCCTTACTTTTACTATAAAAAGATGCTGTGTCGCCAAAATCTCGATTTATTTTTGCTGGGTATGCAGAAAGTTTTAGATTTTGGTTTTTATATTCACTTTAAAAACATTTTGTTGGGAGGTAAACATTTTATAAAGCCAATTTAATGACCAATTACTGTTTTTTAGTGGATAGTCTTTAAAAATATAAATTTACACTTATATACTTACTACATACATTTTTATATTACTTAAGTGATGTGGCTTTGCCTTTGGCGCCATTGAAGTTTTTAAACAGACTTTAATAGAAATGAATGTTCTTTTGTCACGCAATCTAAACAACAATGACTTAAGACCAACGGCTATTTTAAAACAAAAATATCAACAAAATTGCAAAAAAAAAATAAACATATTCTATGTATGTATAAGTCAAAAAAATATTTTAAACTTACATGAATTGTAAGAATACGTTTCAATAGAAAACAAATGATAGAAAATATTACTCAAAATATTACTCTGGGCTTAACTGACACCTTAGATGTAGCCCAGTAAAATAAGGGTTTATCTGCAGAATTTTTGATAAGTTCTCTAAAAATTGCCGAGACTTTAATTTTGAAAATCCAAATAATAAAATGCCAAGAAATCACCCATGCCCTTGTAACAACACATTTTCCGCTCGGTTCTGGGGCAAAGTTCATCGGTGCCCAGAGTTCGCCCAGAGAGAATCAAACACATATGTACGAAACGAATTGAAATATCGGTCGAGTACCCCATTAAGTTAATATATTATTCTACGACACTCTAGCTAGTATATTTTTATTTTTTTTTTATATATTTGTTAAATGCTATCACAACAAGATAAATCTTATAAGTTAAAGTGATAGCTTAATAATTTGCAAAATATTATATGTTTTAGAGCTTATTTTAGTATAATGATACATTAGATATAATATTTTTAATTGATACAATTATAATTTATTGAACGAAAAATGACAATTTTCAAGGTAACTTTAAATTTACTAATTCCTTCACTAGTTCCTTTTTAAAACGAAACCTGTTGCTTTCTGTTTGAACGTTATTGTCTAATTTATTCCAAAGACGTGTAGTATAGATGATAAATTGTCCTTCCGCAATAAGGCTTCTAAATTTTGGTTGAATCATATTCTTCCCACGCTGAGATCTAGCAAAAGTAATTTTTGTGTAAAGATATTCAGGCTGCTTTGTGTATACGATTTTATGCATCAATACAAGGCATTTAAATCGTAGTAGATTTTCAAAAGTCATATTAAAAATCTGATACGAAAATGCCGATATACTGTCACTTCGTTTTTTGGTAAATACGTATCGAGCTATATTGTTATAGACAACAGTAATTTTTTTTAATATCAGTACTGTCACAGTTTGCAAATATTTCACACCCATACAGCAGAGTTGGTATGAGATATGTTTTCGCCAAGAGCATTCTTATATTAAGAGGCGTCGAGGATTGAACAGCCCATAAATTTCTCAACATTCCATATATCTTTCCTGCAACGATATTTATATGATTAGTCCAGGATAGCTGTGAATTAAAATGTATTCCCAAGTTTGAAGACGATTTAACACAGTCGATTTTTGCATTGTTTATTTTCAAGTAAACATCAGTATCTATGGTAATCTCATTTTTCGCAATAAAAATATACTTCGATTTGGCAGGATTAAGACGAAGACCATTTTTGACTGCCCATTTATATATATTATTTAAATCATCATTAATTAACTCCGTGCAGGTTTCAATATTCTGTATTTTTGTGCTGATGTATACCTGTACGTCGTCTGCATACATTTGGACGCTACAGTGTTTTGGAACTCCAGGGATATCATTTATTTACATGCAGAAAAGTATGGGGCCAAGTATGGAGCCTTGCGGAACTCCCTGTCAACGTTGAGGGCTGATGAAGTTATACCATTTAGGTAGACAATTTGTTGGCGGTTTGAAAGATATGAGAACATGAGTTTATAGGCTGATTTAGAGAAGTTAAAAAATTTGATTAGCTTAGAAAGAAGGATAGAATGATTGACCGTATCAAAAGCTTTACTGTGGTCTAATAGCACTAAATAGGAAATCATGTTTACATCAAGTTTGGACCTGAGATCCTCTACGACGTCGATTAAAACTGTGACACAACTTCTTCCTTGCCTAAATCCTGATTGCTTTTCTGATAGTAGACCTAGCATATTTAAATAATCATTTATTTGTTTATACATCAATTTTTCCAAAACTTTTGATAAAAATGGCAGTATTGCAATTGGTCGAAATTCTGTGTTGTTTTTCGGGATTGGGATAACTTTAGCTTGTTTCCACATATCTGGGAATATCGACTTAGCAAGGCTCGTGTTAAACATGTAAGTAAAAAATGGTAAAAGTTTTGGGATAATAATTTTAATAAACTTCGGACTGACCTTATCCATGCCGACAGCATTTGACTTAATTGATAGTATACTTTCCAGGACTTCTGATTGTTCAACACATCGAAAAGAAAACCATTTTCTACAGGCACAGATGGGATATTTTCATATTCATTTACAGTCGGTGTATCTACTTGGATCTCAACAAATTGAGTGTTTAGATTGTCAACATCAACATCACTATTAACATCACAAATATTTTTCTTACCAATACCTATTGACCGTATTTCCTTCCATTTTTGTTTACTTTCCATAGCAGATGAAAATTTTTGATCGTAGTATGACGATTTTACAGTATTGATTGTGTTAACAACTTTATTTCTTAAAGATTTATATAAAATATGTAATTGCGTGGTTTTAAATCTTTTCCATCTGTTATAACTGGCGTCACGACGTTCGATTAAGCTTTTAATACTAGAATTAAACCACGGTGGCTGCTTGGCCTTGGCAATTTTAGTCTTTTCTGGCACAACATTAGTATAAATATCAATGAGGTTGTTATGAATGAAAGTTACCTGATCATTTACATTTTCATAATCGTAAATCAAACTCCAGTTAACATCATTGAGCTTTTGGTTCAACATTTCATAATTAATATTTCGAAAATCATGAAAAGTAAATTGATCGTCTGGTGTTTCAATCGGGTTGTCATACACAATCAATAGAAGGTCATGCCTCAAAAAAACTGGTGCAGAAATCTGATCATACAGCAATATTTTCTTTTTCTGGTTCACAAAAAATACATCTAGTAAACTGTTAGAGCCACTAGGGAAGTGAGTTGGAATAGTTGTATTAATAGGTTGTTAGCCCAGGATTTGCATAGACTCTATGAGCTCACTATCATCAAGAAGATTACAGTTAAAATGGGGGGCATTCCATGTCAAATCGGACACTTTGAATATTTTTTTTTTAACTTTTCCCAATTTGTTTACAGTTTTTAGTACTCTTTAAAAACTCCTTTGTGGTAAATTTTCAGATTTTTTTAATGACCCGTTCAAAAGATATCGAATTTTAAAAATTGGTAGTTTGTTCCTATTCTCAAACTTATTTTACTCATAACTACTTCAAAAATGGTCCAAATAGGAAAATTTTTTGTTTTTATACCCTCCACTTAGTGATAGAGGGTATATATAAGTTTGTCATTCTGTTTGTAACTCATCGAAATATCGGTCTGGGACCCCATAAAGTATATATATTCATGATGCCCGATCGATTTTAAGACATTCTAGCGATGTCCGTCTGTCCGTCTGTCCGTCTGTCCGTCTGTCCGTCTGTCCGTCTGTCCGTCTGTCCGTCTGTCCGTCTGTCTGTCTGTTGAAAATGCTGTAGCGGACAAAATATTACACAGAGATGACTGAAACTTAACTTATTTGTTGGAAGTTCTCCCGAGAAGTTTGGTATTGCATTTGAGCCAAATCGGCCCAGCCGATCAAAAGTTATGAGTGAAAGTTTAACGACACCTCTAAAATTTTGAAAATACAAAATGCGTTTACACAGCTTCTACTTGACAGATTAAAATAAAATTTGGTACAGAATAATATTATACCATGTACAATGTCTGTGTAAAATTTTAGAAGAATTGGACAAAGGGGAGTGGCACCTCCCACATTAGCTTAGCATGCAAAATGCTATAACTCGGCTTCTGTTTAACAGATTCGAATGAAATTTGGTATAGAATGATATTTTAGCATGTCTGATCTCTATGTAAAATTTGGGCGGAATAGAAAAAAGGGGTGTAACACCCCCCATACAAACCTAGCATGTAAAATACTATAACTCAAATTCTGATTAACGTATGTAAACAAATTTTAACATGGAGTGTAAATATGGTTTTTGTGGCCTATATAGAAAATATGAGCAAATTTGGAGCAAAATTGGCACATTTAGAAGATGATTTATCTTGGCCTTTAATAAACATATTTAAATACATTTGAAAAATGTTGTTAATATTTTATGTTTTAAGAGTTATAACTCCAGTTTACTTAAATGCTTTTTTTTTTATTTATCTGTTTTGGTTCTCGTTCTTTTAACATACCCGCTAAATTGTAAAACTTTTAATCAGTCTGTGGTATGATGGCTAGAGTGTTAGCTTTTCATACATGGACTCCCGGGTTCGAGTCATGTTAGGACTCAAATATATATTTTTTTTTTTTTGTTTGTTAATATTGTTTATAAATATTGTTTATTATTACAATTTTATTTAAATCACCTAAATCTATACCCTTCATTATATTTATCGAGTCATTGATTTTTCTCAGTTTTTGCAAATATATAAATGTGCTGTAATTAATTATTAATTAAATGCCGTTTTGTTTTTCTTTAAAAGCGAAATTGAATTTTGGTGGAAAAAATATGGTATATTCAAAAAAACTTCTTTTATACACAGCAGTAGTGGGTTTGTTGTAATTTGCTCGGTTTTTTTTTATCTCTTTAAACATAGTCGTTAAATTGCTAAGACATTCAGAAGCAGTCTGTGGTATGATGGCTGCACTGTTGGCTTATCATTCATATGGTCGCAGGTTTGAGTCATGGTCGGGATGAAGTTTTTTTTTTTTTTTTATTTTTTAGCTTCAATATTGTTTATAAAATTACAATTTATTAAAATCCCCTTAATAATTTATATTCGGCCTAACAATCTTTTGTATTCTTTGTCATTGGGTAAATGAAATAATTTTTGGAAAAAAAAATTTATTTTCTACATTTTTTTTTTTATACCATCCACTCTTTATTTGTGTTTTGATTGTTTTTTTTTATAATTTCTTGGATAAGTTCAATATCAAACACATTCAATATATTTATATTTTGCGTCCAATTCTTACAAACGGACAGACGATTACATTGACGATTTCTGGCAACACTAATTTATCTGTTTTGGTTCTCGTTCTTTTAACATACCCGCAAAATTGTAAAACTTTTAATCAGTCTGTGGTATGATGGCTAGAGTGTTGGCTTTTCATACATGGAGTCCCGGATTCGAATCATGTTAGGACTCAAGATTTTTTTTTTTTTTTTTAATATTGTTTATTATTATAATTTTATTTAAATCACCTAAATCTATACCCTTCATTATATTTATCGAGTCATTGATTTTTCTCAGTTTTTGCAAATATATAAATGTGCTGTAATTTATTATTAATTAAATGTCGTTTTGTTTTTCTTTAAAAGCGAAATTGAATTTTGGTGGAAAAAATATGGTATATTCAACAAAACTTCTTTTATACACAACAGTAGAGGGTTTGTTGTAATTTGCCCGGTTTTGTTTATCTCTTTTAAGATAGTCGTTAAACTGCTAATGAAATAATTTTTTAAAAAAATTTGTATTTTCTACATTTTTTTTATACCATCCACTCTTTATTTGTGTTTTGATTGTTTTTTTTTGATAATTTCTTGGATAAGATCAATATCAAACACATTCAATATATTTAGATTTTGCGTCCAATTCTTACAAACGGACAGACGATTTTTGCCTATTGACGATTTCTGGCAACACTGTTAGTAACGGTTAATTTTGTTAGCTTATAGTATAGTATGATCCCTATAAAAAACTAGGAATATATTTTTAAACCTACCACTGGGTATACTTACCACTGGGTATACCTACCACTACCTACCACTGGGTAAGTTATTTTAAGCATTGCTGTGTTATAATCAAACAAAATTGCGAATTTGACATGCATTTTTAATGCTGCCGGTGGTCTAATGGTAATGTCGTCGGATATTAATTTGGGGGCACCAGGGTCGTCTCCCGGTTTGGCCGAGAGTATAATTTTTTTTTTTTTTTTCATTTGTGGCTTTTTTTAATTTTACCATTAAAAAGTTTTTATTTTGAGTTACTTGATTTTTTTAATTTAAAAATTTGAAATAAAATAAGTTAATTAATTTTTTTTTTAATAAATTTTATTCATTAAGAATAAATTTTATAAATATTATTTTTACAAATCAAATCGATTTCAGTATTTTTATGTATGCCAATTGTGGGAAAACGTCAAAAATATTGTGCATAATATTGCGTCGTCTGTAGGTACCTTAATAAGCTAATTTTATCAATATTTCATCGAAAATGTGTAATATTTTACAAAACTATTCCAAACGATGCTAAATTAAATTGAGAAATTAATGGAAGTTAACATTTCGTTTCGTTTTTTTTTTTTTTTTTTTGTTTTGATGAATGTTAACAAATTGGAGCGGAAAGCGTTTTTCCGCAATTGTCCTCATAAAAATGGAATTGAATTAAAAACTTAAAAATTTCCTTGTCTTTCCCCTCCTTTTTACCCCCTAAATATGAATTTGGGCCGCTAAAAAAATATGTGTCCCTTTATTTTTTCTGATCTACAAAATAAAACCAATTCCATAAAGATCCGCGGGTGACAATAGGGAGACGTTTTAATTAATAGTTAAAAACAACAACGTAGACGTCTAAACAACAACAAATGTAGTTGTTTTAACTGTCTTTTGTAGTGGAATCTACCGTTATAATTTTTTGAGTGTAGCAATTTTGATATACATATTCATATAAATTTAAAAAAAACACGCTATTTTAACAGAAACGGTGTTTAGAGATTTTCCAGCCCTGGTAATGGGCAAAAAAAATATTTTCTAAACACCATAGACACAGACTATATACAGACTAGACAGTAGAGTTGTAAAACAAAAATGGGTAAAAACTTAGCGATTTTAGAAGATACAGATCGGTTTTTAGCTGGTTTAAAGCATGGCAACACTTTCTACTAGTTAGAAGTGAGTAAAACAATAAAAGCCGTTCTACCTTTTTTTTTCGTATGGCGTGTTAGAGAATAATCACAATTGGAGCGGGAAGCGGAAAAACGCAATTGTCCTCATAAAAATAGAATTGAATCTAGTTTGGCGGAAAAACGCGGCGGAATTTTGTTGTCATATAAAACGTATGTGAACAGTTGCGGAAAAACGCTTCCCGCTCCAATTGTGATTATTCTCTTATATTGGTTTTCTCTCTCTAACCTAATTAGTAGAATATTTTTAAAAAAATAACCATATGGTTAAAGACTACTTTTTTGACACTTGTTATAATTGTCGAGTCTGTATTAATCTGTGCCATTGATATTAAATTTTTAAAGAACGTGCATTAGAAAATCGTATTAATTTATAAATACTGGGATACAGATGGAGGGTATTTAAAATTCGGCACGGCCGAATTTAACTTTTTTACTTGTTTTACATAAATTTAAAAATAAATCCAAAAAAATTCTTAAAAGAGCTCTAGTATGCGATTTTTAAGTTTTAAAATTTAAATCTCATTTTTGAAAATGTATGTACTCATTGATTTTTTTAAATTTTTTTGAGTAAAACTTCTATCGATTCTACAAATTGTTTGCCCAGTAGGGTAGTGGTAAAACGATTATTACGATTTTTTAAAATTTTTTCTACTGCTCCAATGGTGCGTCATAGAGGGGTAATTTCCATGACTGACCTTAATTCATTTATACGTCTAATCATTTCTTGGGAACAAACTAATATCCTATCTCCAAATTTCTAAGGGGGCTTCCACACAAAATGTAATTTTTTTAAATTTCCTACAACCGCTCTAACCGCTCTAACTGCCCTAAGAGTGCCCGTAGAGCAATCAAATGTATGACTGACCCACAATATTTTTTTAGTCCAAACAGTTCCTCTGAACACACCTACCGTATTTCGTTAACTATGAAGGCGGTCCCCATATTTTTTTTTTATTTTTTGTAAATTTGTTTTATTTAATCAGCTTCAACCGGTTCAATGGTGCGTCCGAGAGGGGTCATTAGTAAGACCGACCCCAATTAATTTTACCCTCCAACATACTTACGCCCTATCTCCAATTTGATCCTACAGTTGGAGCAAATTTTATAAAAATCCCCAACTTAGGGAGTGGAGATAGGGTGATGGTATGTTTTACAAAAATTAGGGAGGGTAAAAACAAATGGGGGTCGGTTTCACTAATAACCCCTCTCGGACGCACCATTGGACCGGTAGAAACTGATTAAATAAAACAAATTCACAAAAAATAAAAAAAATTGCATGGGGACCGCCTTAATAGTTAAAGATAGAAGGTAGGTGTGTTCAGATGAAATGTTTGGACTAAAAAAATGGCGTACGGACATAGCGCCCAAGTGCATATCGCCCAATTTAAAAAAGTCATTCCACCCAAAAAAATGTGTGTTAGTTGTTGTTGCAAAATTTTTTGGACGGTATGGCCATTATGTTTGGGTATTTTAACAATTTTCTTTAAATTTATATAAATTATCAAAAATGTCATATTACCCAAATATCAAAATGTTATATTTATAAAATGTCATAGCACCCAAAAAAATAATCATAAAACTCACCAAAACAATATTTTAAAGTTTTTATGCGTAGCCGGCCTTCGGCCGGGCTTAGGGATTACAAAAACCATGCATTAAACCCACCCTCTCCGCAAAGTAAAGTTTTCTAGGGTAGCAGTCCTTTACGCTACCAAATTTGTTATGCCTCAAAAAGGCCTGATAACCGAAATAGCTTTGGTTTGCAGAGATGGTGGGTTTAATGCATGGAGTATGTAATCCCTAAGCCCGGCCGAAGGCCGGCTACGCAGAAACCCTTTATTACAATTAAACAAATCAAAGAAGTAGTAATTTTGACATTTCGTCCAAAAAAAATATTTTGGATTTTTTGACAATTTTGTTTTGGGAGAAATAACATTTTTAGATCATTTTGGGCTATATGTCGCAGTGTGGGCGATATGTCATTTACGGTTTTGGGCGATAAGACCTTGGGCGCTATGTCCGTACGCCTACACTCAAAAAAAAGTTTGTAAATTTACAAGTAAAAGGTCTTGTAATTCTATTTTACTAATATTTTTGTCTTTTTACAAAAATTGTTGTATATTTAATAAAACGAAAACTACAGTTTGCTTTGTAATTTTACTATTATATGTTGGTAAATTTATTTTACAAATTTTTTAGGTAAATTTACAAAAAAGTGAATTATTTTACAAATTAAAAAAATATTACAAGGTGTTTAGTTTTTTTACACAAGAAAACTGTAATTGTACAACATAATTTTACTTGATGTTATTTAGTCTTTTTACCAAAAAAATGTTTTATTACAAACATTTTTTTAAGATCGTTTACAAGGTTTTCAGTTTGAAATGTATGTATTGAAAAGTACAAAATTCCAACATAATTTTACATTTTATTTTGTTGTTTTACAAAAAAAAAAAAATAATTATTCAACAATAGGACACGCAAAAATTTTCAAAGTTCAGATTTAAAGTAAGTAAAATACCACGTTAAGTAAAATACCACAATTTTTATGTGTTTCTACTATATAATTGTTCTAGTTTTTTTTTGTATTTTTACCATTTTTTTTTGATGATTTTACCATATTTTTTGGTAATTTTTTTTTAAATTTGGTACCTAAAATGTCAATAGAAAGCTGTCAATTATGAAAAATCAAATTTTTCTTATTTTAACTGGTACTTAAACATCCAATGTACAAAAAATTTTTTTCCGATTTTTTAAAAATACTTGTGAAAATAATTAAAAATTCAAATTTTTATTTTTTGACTAATTTTTCCTGAAAATATAAGAAATTTCTTGTGTAGCCTCCTTCGCAATTCTCATATGTTCTACTTAAGAAAAACGAAATGTCGAAAAAAAATAAAAAAGTGCAGTGTTATACATTAAAAAGTTTGTTAAAAGTGCTCAAGTGAAAAAAAATCTTTTCAGGTTGTTGAAGTGCTACTCCAGCTGCCGAAGAAGGAAAAATAAGATGCACCAATGGAAAAAACTTTTAAATTTACAAAACCAATATGTAAATAAACCAATTTTTTGCAAATTTACAAAACAAATATGAAAATTTAAAAAACAAAATTGTATACTTACGAAAAAAGTTGTAATTTTACAAAAATGAAATAGAAAATACAAAAACAATATTGTAAATTTACAAATTTTATGGTTAAACTACGGTTTTTACGGAAAAAAAATAAGGAAAAATGGTACATATACAATAAAAATTGTAAATTTACCACTTTTTATTGTAAATATACAAGTTTTTTGCATAAAAAACAGTAGTTTAACCAAATAATTTGTTAATCTACAATTTATTTTTTTCATTTTCTATTTTTCCTTGTAAAATAACAATCTTTTTCTGTAAGTTTACAATTTTGTTTTGTAAATTTACCAAATATTTTGCAAATTTACAAAAAAGAATTTCACCTCGAAGATGATATTTTTCAAAAAAAATTGTAAATTTACATTTTCTTTTGTTAAATCAATTTACAAATTATCCCCGTAACTTTACGGGGATTCTTGCTAGTACATATTTTACAAAACCTGCCCCGTAAAATCACAGGGATTTTATGTCATTTTACAAACTTTTTTTTTTGAGTGTAAAAAAATATTGTGGGCACTCTTAGAGCAGTTAGAGCGGTTAGAACAAATTAAATTAAAATGTCATTATGTGTGGGAGCCCCCTTAGAAATAAGTGAATGGGTATTAGTTTGTTCCTAAGAAATATTAAAAAGTAAAAATTAATGGGCGTGGGTCTTGGAAATGACCCCTCTATGACGCACCATTGGAGCAGTAGAAATGATTTTAAGATAGAAAAATTACAATAAAGTTTTTTCAAAAAATTAAAAAAAAAAAATAGTTATTATTGTTATCCCACGACCCTACTATGAAAAAAAATTGTAGAATCGATAGTAGTTTTACACAAAAAAATTTAAAAAAAAATCAAAGAGTACATGAGGCATTCCACGCCAAATGTCCCGCTACAGAAAAACATGTGTCCCGTAAATTTCTGAATAGGTTGTTTGGATAGCCCTATATGGAACTAAGAAAATTGCGTTTTTGGTTTTTCTAATTTTCAAAAAAACTGGGCTTAGAAGGCGTGGTCAAATATTGGAAAAATGGTCAAATTTGTGGCGAGTTGCTTTACTAAATATTTATCACATTAAAACGGAATGCACCACAATCTCAAAATTTACATTCTTATATCGTTTTGTATGGGCTATCGATTAAATTTTTTTTTTTTTAAAATAGTTATTATTGTTATCCCACGACCCTACTATGAAAAAAAATTGTAGAATCGATAGTAGTTTTACACAAAAAAATTAAAAAAAAAATCAAAGAGTACATGAGGCATTCCACGCCAAATGTCCCGCTACAGAAAAACATGTGTCCCGTAAATTTCTGAATAGGTTGTTTGGATAGCCCTATATGGAACTAAGAAAATTGCATTTTTGGTTTTTCTAATTTTCAAAAAAACTGGGCTTAGAAGGCGTGGTCAAATATTGGAAAAATGGTCAAATTTGTGGCGAGTTGCTTTACTAAATATTTATCACATTAAAACGGAATGCACCACAATCTCAAAATTTACATTCTTATATCGTTTTGTATGGGCTATCGATTAAATTTTTTTTTTTTTACACCCGTTCTGAAATTTTCCATTTTTTAAAAAAGTAAATTTATTAAAAATCAGGTCTTTTTTTTTTTTTTTTTTTTTAAGTTTAGATGTTTGTCCATCCACACAAAAAAAATCAGAACAGCATTTTTCGTTTTTTTCGAGAAAATCGCATTTGAATTTTAAATTTCATAACAATTTTGTAATTTGTTTGTATTTTCTTGTTTTAATGTTGCGAATGAGTAATATTAATTGCATAAATATTATTCATACGCTCTTTTGAAACAAGAAAATACAAGCAAATTACTAAATTGTTATGAAATTTAAAAGGCGACACGAAATAACTCCCACATGAAATAACTCCCACGAAATAACTCCAAATGAAATAAATCCCACCAAAAATTAAATATATCCCAATGGAGAAAAAAATGAAATAAGTCCCAACCACAATGAAATAACTTCCACCTACAAAATGAAATAAGTGCCAATGAAATAACTCCCATTAATAATGAAAGAACTCCCAATAACAATATTTAGAAATCTCAACAAAAATTAAACAAACAATAAGGGAAAATAAATCAGTTAAGTCGAGAACGAGGATCCTGATGTTACTTTCGGTACAATACAAACAAGTTATAATAACTGCCAAATGCGAAACTTGACGGCTGATTTGTTTGTTTCTCAGAGTTTTTCGAAAACATGCAAAAATACATCGAGTGTTCTATTTGACTTGCTTCGGTTACATTCAATCATCGCGGCGATGTTTTGCAACAATTTTTCGCTTGCGGTAATTTTTGCGACAAATTTGTATGTTACCGAAAATTTAAAAGATTTAATTACAACCTGTCGCAATAAGCGCCGTATGCGACAAATTTGGTACCAAAAATCGCCGCGATTTTTGGTACCAAATTTTCGCATGCGGCGCTTATTGCGACAAATTTGTATGTTGCCGAAAATTTAAAAGATTTAATCAGATCTTATTGTAAAAAGCGCCACAGGCGAAAATTTGGTACCAAAAATCGCCGCGATTTTTGGTATCAAATTTTCGCATGCGGCGCTTATTGCGACAGGTCTTATTGCGACAGGATCTGATTAAATCTTTTAAATTTTCTTTATTGCGACAAATTTCTATATTACCGAAAATTTAAAAGATTTAATCAGAACTTGTTGTAAAAAGCGCCGCAGGCGAAAATTTGGTACCAAAAATCGCGGCGATTTTTGGTACCAAATTTTCGCCTGCGGCGCTTTTTACATCAAATTATAATTAAATCTTTTAAATTTTCATCTGCAGTGCTTTTTTTAACAATCTAGTATATTATCGAAAAACTTTCTATGTTATCGAAAACACAACACGTTGGATAACTTTCGCGTTCTTCGTTTTTTTATAACAATTTTGTATTCTAACGAAAACATTTTCGGCTGCAGTGCGCTCTTCCACAAAAATCCTTGCCAGTTTTGGTAGCAAAGTTTCTAAAACAAACAAATTTGTTAAAAAAGCACTTCGTCCTAAAATTTGGTACCAAAATCACAAAAAATTTTAATTTATTAATAATAATATTCTATAAGTCAAAATGTTCCAGATACTTTCACCAACAATGAAACAATGGTGGGAGTTATTTCATCGCTATTGTAGTGGGAGTTCTTTCATATGAAAGAACTCCCACCGAAAAAATTATGAAATAACTCCCAACAAAAATGATAAAAGTCCCACTAAATTGGGAGTTATTTGATATGAAATAACTCCCAACTTTGTATGTAGTTTTTTTTTGGGACTTATTTCATTTTTTAGGTGGGAGTTTTTTCATGTGGGAGTTATTTCGTGTCGCCAATTTAAAATTCAAATGCGATTTTCTCGAAAAAAACGAAAACGTGTGTCCGATTTTTTTGTGTGGATGGACAAGCATCTTAACTTAAAAAAAAAAATTAAGAAAAAAGTGGCGGGAATTTTAATAAATTGACTTTTTTAAAAAATGGAAAATTTCAGAACGAGTTCTGAAAATTTTCCAAAAAAAAAAACTAAAATTTAACCGATACCCCATACAAAACTATAAAAACTGTAAATTTTTAAGATTGTGGTGCATTCCGTTTTAATGTGATAACTATTTAATCACGGCAACTCGCCACAAATTTGACAATTTTTCCAATATTTAACCACGCCTCCTTAGTGTTTTTGTATTTTTTAAAATTTTATCATTGAAGTTTTTTAAATATTTTCAAAAACTAAGTGTACAGTTTTAATTGTACTTATTTAAAGGTCCCAAAAAAGTAAACATCAAAATCCTGTCTATTTTCGAGAAATAGCGAAAACAGCTTTTTGGGGGGCATTTCTTGTTTTGATTAATAAAAGAAGTTTCTTTAACATTGTTGAAAAACACGAAACGCAGTTTGACTTGCTATTAATCAATGGTGATAAGGCTGTTAACATTTAAATTCTAGCTACTCAATTCTTCGAGATATAGCTAAAAAACTCGCTAAATAATTATTTATTCATTATTTTATGTTAGTTTTGGTCTGTTAAAACATTTACGTCAATTAACGACAAAAATGTGGAATGCAGTTTGAATTCGAGGTTATTTAAGGTGACAAAACTGTAAGCATAAATATTATAGATGATCAATTTCCTGAGAAATTGCAAAATTACTCTTCAAGCTTTTATATTCATTAATTTATTTTTTCTTTAGTGACAAAAATAAAGGAAAAAAAATCAAGAAATTACAAATATATTGTATGCAGTTTGAATTTTACGTGGTTGAAGGTGGTAAAACTGCTCAAATCAATATCTTGACTGCTAATTTGCGAAAAATAAAATTTTTTCCAATTTTTTTTTTTTTTAATTTTGCGATTTCTCGCGAAATTGAGAAGATATGATTCCGATGTTAACTGTCTTGTGACCTGTAAATAAACACAATTAAAACTGCATACTCAGTTTTTGAAGATATTAAAAATTTTAAAATTTTAGAAAATACAAAAACACTAATTTCGCGATATCTCGCGAATGCGAGCAGCTACGATTTCGGTGTTAACAGTTTTCTGACATTTAAATAAGTAGAAATCGAACTGCGTTTACACTTTTCGTCGACACTAAAGTGCAACCTAAACATCGCTGAGGCTCACCGTGTGGACTGCCTCACATATATTTCAACAAATGAGATTTAAATGTTAAAACTTAAAAATCGCACTTTTAAGAATTGTTTTTTATTTTTTTTTTAAAGTACGGAAAAAAACAAAAATTTTAAAAAATTCGATATCTTGTAAACTGGTCATAGAAAAAATCTGAAAATTTACCACAAAAGAGTTTTCGAAGAGTACTAAAAACTGTAAACAAATTGGGAAAATGAAAAAAAAATTTTTAAAGTGTCTGATTTGGATGTTATGCCCCACATACATCCGTCCATCTGCAAGATGCAGTCTAAACCAAAAAAGACGTAAATTTGGTAAATTTACAGAGTATAAAAGATTCGACACAGAAGAATTCAATACAATCACAACATTTGTTAAACAAATGGAACATTTTTATGTTAGAAGTTTAGGTTTGGTAAAAAAGCAGTTTTGGCGAAAAAAAAAATTAAAAATTAAAATTCTGATTAAAAAATAAAAATTGTTTTATTCGACCTTTAAAATATTATATTTAGAGTAGGTTTATTCTAGCGCGAGGTCATTATTTCCTTTACTAATTAAAACTATGATATTCTCATAGAATAATTTTCTAGAAAATTCTTGTTCTGTTTTAAACAGAGACCAAATATAACAGTTATATGTGTCTTTTTGTTTTAAAAAAATCATGAAACGAATGTTGTCCAAACTTACAAGGGAAGTATCTCAACCCTTATGAACCGATTTGCCTGAAACTTGAAATATATATAAAAGAGACGATTTTAAGGTTGGGGTGTCTCGGCTTATCGGCCATATCAGTGTTTTAAAATTTCGTTGTCCCCTTATGAAACAATGTGGACCTCCGGGAAAATTTCGATAACTCCCGAAGTAACAGGAATATCCTCTAGAAAAAAAATACGTGTCGACTTAAATTTAATAAAGATTATTTCTTATTCATATGGACATCGTAGGTCTATGTCTTCATATAAATACCCCCCAAAATTTACACATTTTCATGAAAAAAGTATTTAACGAAGCCAAAATTTTACAAGATTTTTCCACCATTGAGTAGGCAATAAAAAAAACCTTTCTTCTCATATGTAAACATCATATAGTTTCTTAGAAAGAAATGGCTGAAAAATCCAAAAAAAGATTTTTTCGCCATTTTTTGACCCATGTTTTGAACCCCTAAATCCCCGATATGGCCGATAAGCCGAGACACCCCAACCTTAGAACTGGTTCTTTTATATATATTTTACGTTTCATGCAAACCGGTTCATATGGGTTGAGATACTTCCCTTGTTAGTATTTTATATATGAAAAGACTTCTAGAAATGTCCCGTGTTAAAATTTGCAATAACATTTATTTTTTTGATTTTTTCAATAACAGTAAAAAATAACAGTTATTAAAAACTTTTTGTTCAAACAATCTAAAATAACTTTTATTTTATATTTATTTGAGTAAAACACTGTTATACAGTTATTTTTAAAAAAATCAATCAAAGTTTATATCTTTAAATCAATGATTGAAGTATTAGATATCAATAGGATTCTTCTGCATGTGTTTATTGTTGTTTTATTTTAATAACTCGAGTTTTTTAAGGCTCAAAGAGTTTTTAATAACAGTTATAAAAAATAAAAGTTTTTTATTTCTGTTATTTTGAACAGATATTTATATAAATCATTTTAAACTGTTATTTTTAATTTTTATTTGAAAAAATATTTTTGAACAGTTAAATTTGATTTTTTTTAAATAAATCTCATAGCTGTTTATGGTCTCTGGTTTTAAACTTATTTATGTTCGTCATTTTTTTCAAGACTTAATCGACACGTGTTTCTGGATTTGTCAGATCCCATTGTCAAGATTATTAAGCTTTTTTACTTATAGTATATAGGGTTTTTATTTATGCTAAATAATCTTGACAATGGAATCTGACAAATATCATAACACGTGTCGATTAAGTCTTGCAAGCATTACCATTATAAATAAATTTAAAACAGAAAAATAACTTTCTTAAAAATTATTCAATGATAATATCATAGTTTTAATTAGTAAAGGAAATAATGACCTCGAGCTAGAATAAACTTACTCACAATATAATGTTTTAAAGGTCGAATAAAATAATTTTTATTTTTTTATAAAAATTAATCAGGATTTAAGTTAAAAATTTAATCAAACTTTTAAAATATTAATTAAATAGTTAATTGAAATAAAATTTAATGAAAATGAACATTTTAATTGAAATTAAATATTCTTAAATACGGGTTTCTATGCTTAAAAAATGCAGTTTAAAAAAGTGCTTAATATGCTTACATTTTTGTCATTTAAAAATTTTTTTTTTGATTTTTTTACCATTTTCTCTTCTTCAAAAATAACGCCAACAAAACATAGCATTTTAAACCTTTAACACTTATCAATAAATTTCAGCAAATATTGTTTTAATTTCTTGTTTGAAATTCCAATACGTATAACGAATTCGTTCTTGATTTTTATCATTATCAATCATCACACGTTTCATATAATCCTTAGAAAAACATAAATGTATTTCATTCATTTCGTTACACCATATTTTGGCTTTCATCCAAATTCGTCCTCATTCAGTTGAAAATTATGAAGATTGCCTAGGATTTTTTTTTTCATTTTTTATTTTTTTGGCATTCAAACGCGAATTAGGGCCAAGTGTTTTCTTAAATATTATTCGACATTGTTTTCTTTCATAGCTTATTTTTCATTTGTTCAAACTTGATACAAAAAAAAGTAAATAAAGAGAATTTAAAGATGAATGGGTTTTTATTAAGTTTTAAAGTGGTAAATTCACTTGTTTATTTAAATATCGATTAATTTCTTAAGTTGTTGTTAAATTTATAAATATTTGTTCGTACTTCGATACAACAGAAAACAAAATGCAAATAAAATATAAGGCGATTTGTGCAAAAAATTATTTAACAATAAAATATTTCTTAAATTTAAAAAAAGCGAATTTGGTCCAAAGATGCTTATTAATTTAAAGTTCTTAACTGTACGGCAAATGCAAACTTTACAAAAATTTTAATTTTTTCTAAAGTTACTAAATTTAAGAATGACAAAAAAAACTAGATTTCACAATTATTCGGCTTTTAACTTTGTTCGAATTAATCAAATAAATAATTTTTTTTGACCGACCAAACGATTAAGTCCAAAATATATTTGATTAATCGACTGACTAACGAATGAAAAAGTTTCTAATTTTAAATTAATATTTTTAGTAACAAAAAGAAAAGAAAATTATAGTCGGCCTAGACCAATGGTTCCCAACCTTTTTTGCGCCGTGCCCCACTTTTAAGTTAATAAAACTACAATGTCCCCCCTACACTTAAGAAAAATTTGTAAATTTTTCAAATATGTTTTAAAATTCTGAATTTACTAGTGGTTAAGCTAACTTTTTGTTAAAATCATCATTTAAACAAAGTTTTTAGAAAAAATTTTCAACAATCAACTTAATAATTTAACTAAAATTATGTTTTTTTTTAGTTTATTTAATAAAAAAAATCTTAAAAATTTGCTCGTTGCCCCCCTGAAGCATTCAAATTCCCAATCAAAGGTTGGGAACCATTGGCCTAGACCATCCATATAATCCATTTTCTTAAGTTTTTTGGCTTCCTAAACACGAATTTGTCATCAGAAAGTTGTATCAAATCGTCTTCTCGAGATATTGGCATTTTCATTTTTAGTGAACCAATCCCTCAAAAGCGACAATTTTTTTAATATTGGAAAAGTGAATGTTAAAGTTATCCCTAATTTTTTTTTTGAATTCCCAATAAAATTTCTTAACTAAGTAGGGATGTGATTTCCATGCAAATGCATCGTTTTTGTCGATAGTCTACAAACGATATCGACCAATTAACTTTCTGAATAAAGAAATTTGCGTTAAAATGGCATCGATTTGTTTTTTAATATATTTGCATATTTTGGTCAAAATGCATATTTTTGCATATTTTGGTTTTAAATGCATATTTTGTGCATTTTTCCATCTTTTAATGCATATTTTTGCATATTTTGGCATAAATTAGCAAAAACACAAATTCAAATTCATTTGTTTCAAAAACTGTTTAAAATTTAAAAAATTTATTTCGAAAATAAGATTTTTTTTTTTATTATTTTAAATTTTTTTATAGATTGTTTTAGCATCTAAAAAATCTTGCTTACATAAAGTTTAAACCCGGGGTTATTTTTCATTTTTTTAAAAGTTTTTCGCATGAAAATAAGATTTTTATTACACAAATTTTATTTTTTAGTGCATATTTTTAGATTTTTAGTACATATTTTGAATTTTTTAGCGCTTATTCTGATTAATTTTTATTAAAAAACAAAAATTGTTTTATTCGACCTTTAAAATATTATATTTTAAGGATGTTTATTCTGGCTCGAGGTCAATATTTTCTTTACTAATTAAAACCATGATAAGTATTCTCATAGCATAATTTTCAAGAAAATTATTTTTTGTTTTAATTTTATTTATGCTGGTTTTGAACGCATATTTTAAGTTTTGCAAGAAATTTTCTCTCCAATAATGAGAAACTGTGGTTTAAATAGAAAATCCACTAAGTATATCCAGAAATATTTTCCAAAGAAGACAAAATTAAAATCTGAAACTAAAAAAATGATTCAGAAACAAAAAACATTTTTTTAGAAAATATGTCCCAGAATCTGAGACATTTTCTATAGAAAAAAAATTTCTCAGAGACTTAAACTTTTTCTATAGAAAAATATCGCAGAGACCAAAAATATTTAAATAAAAAATGTCTGAGTCTCAAACTTTTTTATAGAAAAATCTACAACAGTTTTTAAAGAAACTATGTCTCAGGATTTAAGACTTATTCCTAAAAAAAGGTCTGAAACATTTTCTGTAGAAAATAGCTTTCTATATCTATAGAAAACAAATCTGTCGAAAAAATATATGAGAACATGTGGCTTTATCTACAATAAAAAATATTTCATAATTCCACTCTAGTGATAGAGGGTACACTCAAAAAAATAACTTAGTCAAAATATTAGTAAAAGGTGTTGTAATTTACTTTATCCAAACTTTAGCAAAAAAAATTGTAAAAATTTAACTTTTACAGTTTTTTTTGGCAATTTACTATTGGTAAAATACAACAATTTTTTGGTACTTTTACTATATTTTCTTGCTAGTTTTTTTTTTTTATTTTACTATAATTTTAGCAAAAATATTAGTATTTTCCTTAAAGAAATGGTAATACTTTTTATTTATTTTTTTCTTAGTTTGTAGAAAAAAAAAATTGTTTAAAGTGTTCTAGTGTGAAAAAAAAAAAATCATTGCAGATTCTGCTGCTGTTAAAAGTCCAGCTGCCAAGAAGAAGGCAAAAGATGATGCTGCTAACACCATAGACGGTATTTATACACAGCCTTTTTTTGCTTGCAATAAAGTCTTACAACTTTTTTTGCAGGCAAACGGGGGTGAGAAGCATAGAAGAAGGAAAACAGAATTCATGATTTTTTTTCTACCCCGTTTTCTTTTCACCCCCGTTTGCCCACAAAAAAAAAAGCAAAACTTTATTGCAAGCAAAGGCTGTGTATAAATACCGTCATAGCAAAGTAGCCATCCATCAACTGAATGTGCGCTAAAAAATAGGCTACACAATTTTAAGTATTTTTTACCATATTTTTTGCTAATTTTATAAGAAAATTTTTTAAAATTTGCCACCTAAATTGTTAATAAAAAGTTGATAATTTTGAAAAATTTTTTTTTTTAAATTTTAACACATACTTAGATATCTAATCTTCAATATCCAAATTTTTTTTTTTTTATTTTTTTTTTTTAAATATATGTGAAAAAAATTAAAAATTCGAAAAAAATTGTTAATTTTTTACAAATTTTACGTGAAAATGTAAGAAATTTCTTGTGTAGACTACTACGCAATTCTCATTTGTTCTACTTAAGCTAAAAAAATGACGCAAAAAAAATAAAAAATGTGAAGTGTTGTTCTTTAAATTTTTTGTTTAAAGTGTTTAAGTGAAAAAAAAATCATTTTGGATTTTGATGTTGTTGGAAGTCCAGTTACTGCAACTACAGCTGCTGAGAAGAAGGCAAAAGAAAATACCATCAAGCCGAAGAAACCATCCAACAACTGAAGTAATAGTTGATGCTGCTATTACTACATTTTTAGTATTTTTAGTATATTCACCAAATTTTAAATCAACTACTAATCAGAGAAAAAAAAAATACTAAATAAAACAGTTTTTTTTACCAAATTACAATTTTTTTTATCTATTTCAATTTTACCATTTTTTTTTGGTAATTTTACCATATTTTTTGATAATTTTACAAGGTTGATTTTTTACAAAAATAAAATGGTATTCTTGTAATTTTACCATTTTTTTCCTAATTTTTTGATTAGCAAAATGGTTTTGCTAATATTACCAAAATTTTTGCAACGTCCAAAACTACAGTTTTTTTTTGCTAATTTTAACCATTTTTTTTGCTAGTTTTACAATATTTTTTTTTGAGTGTATATGAGGCATTCCACACCAAATGTCCAGCGAAAAAAAAACACGTGTACCGTAAACTTCTGAATAGGTTGTATGGATAGCCCTATATGGAACATAAAAAACTGCGTTTTTGGTTTTTTAATTTTTAAAAAACTGGGCTTACGAGGCGTGGTCAAATATTTGAAAAATGGTCAAATTTGTGTTGCCTTGGTTAAATATTTATCACATTAAAACGGAATGCACCACAATCTTAAAAATTTCCATTTTTATATAGTTTTGTATGGGCTATTGACTACTTTTTTTTTTGGAAAATTTTCAGAACCTGTTCTGAAATTTTCCGTTTTTTCTCTCTTCTTTATTTGCCAATTCGTTTTCCGAATGTAAGCGACCATTTCAATTAAATTTTACATTATTTTAAGTGATACATATCATAAGTTTTTGACTATCTCTGAAAAAGTTTCTCGATTTCTCGCCTTACTAAACAGGTTGCCTGCATCACGGATACCAGTCCACGCTTGTATGTTACTAAGCCAAGTTATTTCTTTTCTTCCTCTACTAGGCCGTCCTTCAACATTTATTCGCGTGATAATTTGCAACAATTTGTATTTTGGGTTCCTCATAATATGGCCCAGATATGCTGTTTTTCGCTTCTTTATGGTGACTATTAGCTCTCTACTTCGGTGCATTTTACTGAGTACTTCTCGGTTCGATACAAAGTGGGTCCATGGAATTCTAAGAATTCTTCGATAGATCCATATTTCAAAGGCTTCAAGCTTCTTTACGTCTACTGCTTTTATGGTCCATACCTCCATTGCATATAGAAGAACAGACCATATATAGGTCTTAACGAATCGTATTTTAGTTTCAAGATTAATATCATGGCTGATCAAAACTTTTTTATATTTAAAAAATGCATCTCTTGCCATTTCAATACGGCATCTGATTTCCTTTGAACTATCCCACTGGTCATTGATTGTGACCCCGAGATATTTAAAACTATGTACTCTGTCAACGTGGGAGTTTTTTATCTTCAACGAAGTTGTGTTGTGGGCATTTCGTTTTTTTTTTTAAGTTTAGATGTTTTTTTTTAAGTTTAGATGTTTGTCCATCCACACAAAAAAATGCAGACACTCGTTTTTCGTTTTTTTTTTTTTGAGAAAATCGCATTTGAATTTTAAATTTCATAACAATTTAGTAATTTGCTTGTATTTTCTTGTTTCATCAGAGCGTATGAGTAATATTTATGCAATTGATAACACTCATTCGCACCGTTATAACAAGAAAATACAAGTAAATTACAAAATTGTTATGAAATTTAAAATTCAAATGCGATTTTCTCGAAAAAAACGACGAACGTGTTTCTGATTTTTTTTGGGTGTATAGACAAACATCTAAACTTAAAAAAAAAGTAAAAAAAAGTGACCGGATTTTTTATAAATTGACTTTTTTAAAAAATGGAAAATTTCAGAACGGGTTCTTACAATTTTTCAAAAAAAAAAAAATTTAGTCGATAGCCCATACAAAACTATATAATAATGTAAATTTTTGAGATTGTGGTGCATTCCGTTTTAATGTGTTAAATATTCAATCAAGGCAACTCGCCACAAATTTGACCAATTTTCCAATATTTGACCACGCCTTCTAAGCCCAGTTTTTGAAAATTAGAAAAACCAAAAACGCAATTTTCTTAGTTCTATATAGGGCTATCCAAACAACCTATTCAGAAATTTACGGGACACAAGTTTTATGAAGATTCCCAAAATATTTGGGCTCTAGCGATAATCTCCCGTGAGCTAAACCGCGTCAAAAAAGGGTCCAAAAATGGTATTTTTCATGAATAAAAAATTCAGTAAATTTTTTTTGTCCAATGAATGACCAAATATAATAGATATTTAGAAATTCTTTGATTCTGCTTTAAAACATTTTAAAAATCTAACCACAGACTCGAGATAACGAGATGTTTATGTCAGTTTTTTGATGCTTTTCGATTCGATTTTACTGAAAACTTAAATAACTTTGGTATTTTTAGTCCGATTTTCACTTCCAATACATCGCACATAGGGGCAAAATGTAATGTTTTGTGGCATCAACTAAACCGCTGAATTTTTATAGACGTTATGCACACCATTTCAAAGAGCATTGTTTAAGGATTAAATTTATGTAAAAACATGCAAGACTTTCTTTGCAAAATTGCGAAAAATTTCACAAAAACGAAAAATAATAATAATTTGTTAGAGGTAAAAAATTTTTGTATGCTTGTATTTTTATATATGTTTATGGATACCGTTAAAACAATTACTGTATTGAAAAATCATACATATGAAGCATTCCACACCAAATGTTCTGATAAAAATGTTATGCCGTATGAAGTTAAAATCGGACGTAAAAATGAAAATAAATAAAAAATTAATGGTTTTTAAATAAAACGGCTTTGTAGATATAGTATAATAAGTGTTAAACATTTCACTTTCCTAATATTATACAATAATGTGGTATAAAACGTATGATTAATATACATATTAATTTCCGTAAAAAATCGCGATCGCGGCATCTAAATATTTTTTAAGAAAATTAAAACTTGTATGCACCAAAAGAAACAAATTTAAGGGATAAGACCTACAAAAAACAAAAAAAAATTTTTTTTTTGTGGTCACTCTAGTGTTCAAATTAGAGATGGGCGCGTGAGTGATTTTTGAATCACACTCACTCACTCTCACGACACGAATTTTTGAATCACGCACACTCACTTACGAGCATATTATTTCTATTCACACTCACTTACAATCACGTGAGTAAATTTAATACAACTCACACTTACGTGCACTCACGCAAGCTTCACTCACACTCACGTTTTCTCACACTCAAGAAACTCTTATTTATACAAAAAAAAAATTCAAAAACAAAAATTTTAAAAATCTTTCAAAATTTTCACAAAATTTAAAGTTCAGTAAAATTTTAAAAATTTTTTCGGATTTTTCGGATTTTTTTGGTACGGAAGGAAATATGAAGAGAAAATAAATCACGCAAACTCACGCAAAAAAATTGACTCAAGCACACTCACTCACGCAATTTTTTCTCCACTCACACTCACTCACAAACACGTGAGTAAAATTTAATTCAGTCACACTCACGCGTGAATCACGCTCTAATCTGCTCATGTGCCCATCTCTAGTTCAAATTATAACTTTAATATATTAAAAAAAAATAACAAAAAAATTACCAAAAAAAAAAAGGTAATATTTTTAAAATGCAACTGCACATCGCGGGCTCATTTCGAGCAAGTTTTAATAAGTGATTCTTGTAAAGAATTATACCACTTACCACTGTATAAAAGTAACTAAGGATAATGTAGGATAATTTTCCACTTTTTGACCTTCAAAGTTAGGTTTTGAACGATTTCATAAAAAAATGTCTTAGAACGGCGATAACTAGTTTAATATTTAATGCAATTTAATCAGCATGAATGCAAATTTTTTGTGCTAAAGCTACCTTTCCATTCATGTGTATAGTGTCAACATTTTTTACTGGCATACCTTTTATTTTGAGTTTTCAACTAAAGACTATTTTAAATAATTTTTTTGTTTTTTTTTAACTTTTACTAACTTTAACACGATGGTAAGAAAAGAAGAATGGATAAATCAAAAAAGTAAAAATGCAGTCAAGCGCAGAAAAGTATAGGCTTTCGACATAAACAAAAAAAAAATAACAAAATCGCTTTTTCAAAAATTCAATTGTTGCCAAGAAGCCCCATATAGCTGCCCCTATGTGCATCGTTAGAAAGGTGTTGACCAATACATCGTTAGAAAGGTGTAATCCACATCGTGGATTATGAAAAAATTTCCAAAAAAAAGCCATACTTCAACCGCGATGCGGGATCAGAAGAAACTTATTGATTTTCACGAAATTTTTATGGAGTCATTTTGTCTCCCAATAGAAACTTTCTGAACCCCTTTCGTATCGTATAGTTTTTTTAGGATTTTTATTTAATCTGCGATGTGGGTGCCCAAGGACTTTTTTGATATTTATAGGACTTCGGGGAGGTATTTGGAATTCCTCCTGCTAGGTTTTCCACCAAAGTATAATTTTTTTAAGTGGCTAAACTCGTAGAAATTTTTTATTTAAAAGTGCCATATTTCGTGAAAGATTTTTTTTTGCAACGTCCCCCGCCGACCCCCTAAAAACGCTCTTTTAATTTTTTTTACATCTTATTGGGCATTTTAGCAAAAATGTTAAAAATAAATACGTAAACACGTGTTTAGTAGGGAGTCCCGTCAAATTTAAATTTTCGAATTTCATGTCGAAATATGTACATTAGGGGTATAACCAAAATAAAAACCTATCATGCCGGTATGGGCAATGTTATACTGACAACAAAAAACGTTATACGGTATGCTTTTGGTCAAAAAACCTTCGGCACCGATTGCATTTTCTAAAACCCCACAAATTTTATTTTTTTTATGTTTAGAGGTGGGAATCCTTCCCTTCAACGGTTTTTTGGGTTTTTGTCCTTTTAAAACATAAATGAAACAAAAATAAAATAATAGCATGGTTTTCAACATTAGAAATATGGGTTGCCTGAATAATTGAAAAAAAATATTAACGAAAACTTCATCGCGATCGGTGCCGAATCTTTTTTAACATTCGCGGAAAAAAGAGCACATATTTCTTATTGATTTTTCATATACTTTCTCCCTATGATAGGTCCTTTTTGATATTTGCAAAAAAATGCAAATGGTTATATCCCAAATGTACATGCCACACAATGGCCAGGTTGAAGCTGATTGTGGGAAAATTTATAAAAAAATTTCAGAAGGTCATCTTCAGTCGGCAACCAGCGGTCAAAGTGGAAAAAAATAACGTATTTCAACCAAAAATCATGTCCCAATTTTTTGACCAAATTCGGCTCAAAAATTCAGAAATTTTGAGTATAATTTGCGGAAACCTTAAAAAAATGTTTAAAAAATCTTAAACCGCGATTTTAGTTCACAGGTGCTGATCTTTAAACACAAAAATTAGTTTTTTCTCCAAATTGGAATCAAAAGTTGGAAAGTATTAACCCAGCAAAATTTTTTGGAATCGTTTCTTTGTCAATGTATTGTAGAATAGATTCCCCAGTAATGTTAATCAATTCCTCTACTGTTTCCACGGAATCGATAAAAAAACTTATAATTTTTGAAAAAAATGTCAAACAGAAAAATAAAATTTAAAAAAAAAATAATTTATTTGTTAACTTTTTGTTGACAAATTTTTGATTTTCGCAGCACTTATTGTGCTTTTTTAATACATCTGGATACATATGACGGATATAACGTAAGTACACATCTTAATTTAGTATATGTACGTGGAACTTATAATTTGTTTTATTGTTGCTTTCAGATTATAAATAAACATATTTTAAGCTGTAAATTAGGATCACTGATGAATGCTGTCGACTGCATTCATGGAAATATTAAGACGCATTTTCCATCCATTTTCTCCAAACTAGAAGCGTGGGATAACATATTCATTGTTTAAGTATGATCAGGGTTGTAACATGTATGTATCAACAGTTTTACATTATTTTTTATAGGTGCAAAAAAATCGCGGACTTTTGATTTTTTCTTAAGAAAAATGTCGCGAATTTTTGAATTTTATAGCAAAAATGTGTCAAAATCTAAGCCTTTTTCATCAGACTTTTTTTCTATAGGAAAAGTATCTCAGAATCTAAGACTTTTTTTATACGAAAAATGTCTCAGAATATGAGACCTTTTCTATTGGAAACTGTTTCAGAATATGAGACTTTCTATAAGAAAAATGTCTCAGAATCTGAGACTTTTTCTATAGGAAAAATGTCTCAGAATCTGAGACTTTTTCTATAGGAAAAATGACTCAGAATCTGAAACTTTTTCTATAGGAAAAATGTCTCAGAATCTGAGACTTTTTCTATAGGAAAAATGTCTCAGAATCTGAGACTTTTTCTATAGGAAAAATGTCTCAGAATCTGAGACTTTTTCTATAGGAAAAATGTCTCAGAATCTGAGACTTTTTCTATAGGAAAAATGTCTCAGAATCTGAGACTTTTTCTATAGGAAAAATGTCTCAGAATCTGAGACTTTTTCTATAGGAAAAATGTCTCAGAATCTGAGACTTTTTCTATAGGAAAAATGTCTCAGAATCTGAGACTTTTTCTATAGGAAAAATGTCTCAGAATCTGAGACTTTTTCTATAGGAAAAATGTCTCAGAATCTGAGACTTTTTCTATAGGAAAAATGTCTCAGAATCTGAGACTTTTTCTATAGGAAAAATGTCTCAGAATCTGAGACTTTTTCTATAGGAAAAATGTCTCAGAATCTGAGACTTTTTCTATAGGAAAAATGTCTCAGAATCTGAGACTTTTTCTATAGGAAAAATGTCTCAGAATCTGAGACTTTTTCTATAGGAAAAATGTCTCAGAATCTGAGACTTTTTCTATAGGAAAAATGTCTCAGAATCTGAGAATTTTTCTATAGGAAAAATGTCTCAGAATCTGAGACTTTTTCTATAGGAAAAATGTCTCAGAATCTGAGACTTTTTCTATAGGAAAAATGTCTCAGAATCTGAGACTTTTTCTATAGGAAAAATTTCTCAGAATCTGAGACTTTTTCTATAGAAAAAATGTCTCAGAATCTGAGACTTTTTCTATAGAAAAAATGTCTCAGAATCTGAGACTTTTTCCATAGGAAAAATGTCTCAGAATCTGAGACTTTTTCTGTAGGACAAATGTCTCAGAATCTGAGACTTTTTCTGTAGGACAAATGTCTCAGAATCTGAGACTTTTTCTATAGAAAAAATGTCTCAGAGTCCGAGACTTTCTATATGAAAAATTTCTCAGAATCTAAGACTTTTTCTATAGGAAAAATTTCTCAGAATCTGAGGCTTTTTCTATAGGAAAAATGTCTCAAAATCTGAGACAGAAGAAGTAATTTTTAGAAAAAGTCTCAGATTCTGAGACATTTTTCCTATAGAAAATGTTCAGAGTCTGAGACATTTTTTCAATAGAAAAAGTCTCAGATCCAGAGTCATTTTTCTCTATAGAAAAGTCTCTGAAACATTTTCCTTTTAGAAAAAGTCTCTGAGACATTTTTCTTATAGAAAAAGTCTCTGAGACATTTTTCCTATAGAAAAAGCCTGAGATTTTGTGATATAAAAAGAAAATGAATGGTGCTGAGACATTTTTCTATGGAAAAGTCTGATTCATAAATGTATTCTATTATCTTTTATTATATTAATAAGTTCTATTGGTGTAGTTCTCTCCTTCTTTTTTATCGTTGTTTAAATCCGTAATACATAGGTCCATAGATTTTCTCTTAAAAAGATTATTGTGATAAAGTTAATGTTAGTTTATACGTACTTGTGTATTTAGTTTTAAAATTTTTGTAAAGAAAAAAATAAATAAAAAATTAAAAAAAAAAAAATTGCATTTAATTATTCTGAACTAGTTCCATAATGCATTACATGGAACAGATATGTAACCGTTAAAAAATCGCGGAATCACTTCTTGTACCACTATATACAACATATTCTAGAATAGATTCCCTAGAACAGATAAGTGTTCTAGTTTGGAGGAAAAGGATGTATTGCTTTCGTGACAATCTCAAACAAAAATCATCGATGATGCAATACATAGTAGAATCGATTGCAGAGTAGTATAGTTGATTCCACAATCGATTCTTTAGAATCGAACATTTTGCTGGGAAGTGTGTTATCTAAAAAATATTAAAAAAATATAAAGTTTACAATTTCTAAAAATGTTCCCTTTTCCGTTTTATATTCTGACCCACTTTCCTATTGACTTTGATTTTGTATAAATCAAAAGATTGGTTTTCCTCTTAAATAATGATTTTCCAAATACATTAATGCTACAGCAATCTGCATAAATCTGCAATATAAGAGTCGTACAGCATGTTTCTCCTACGATTGCAATTGCTAATATGTTAATTTAATTAAATTTTAAATTCCATTTGAAGAAGAAAGTGCATTTAAGTTGTAAAATAAATACAAAACAGTCCATATCAATGATCAGCAAACATGGTAAATGTATTGATAATTTTCTATCCTACATTCTATAACTATTCCAATAAAGCAAAGATATAAAAACGATAATAAACGCACAATTATCCATTTGATTTAGAAAGTAGAAAATTTAATTAAAAAATCAAGAGTGACACACTTGAGCGTTCATCAGAAGCACACTTGACTTAACTTGGAATTGCAGTGAAAAGTTGTATTTTTGCGTCTGATCCAAAATGTTTGAGACTATGGTGTTGTTTTTAAGTGATATTTTCAATCACATAACCAATCCGGTTGCCACAACCATAAACCAACCATACGGTTGTCATAATCTTAATACGGTTATTTCAACCGCAGTACGGTTCTGATAATCGAAATGTTGTTATAACAGCCAAATGATCGGCTGGGCTGTAGGCAAAATCGCCCAAAGAAAAATCGCCCAAAAAATTTTATGAAAAATCGCCCAAAAAATATGAAAAATGACCCAATAAGAAAAATACGAAACTTCGCCCAAAACTAACAAAAAAAAAGCACAAGAAAGAAATAAAAAATGACCCAAAATAAAAAAAAAAAATTTTTTCTAAAACACTTTTTTCCCGAAATACATACACTCAAAAAATTATGTAAGTAAAGTCAACTGCAAATGTCAGTTAAAATAACTACTTTGTAAGTTGTTTTTGGGGTCAACTATTTTTTCAGTTAAATCAACTAACAATGTTAGTTATTTTAACTGACAAACAACAACTGACTTATGTAGTAAAAACTACTTACATTTTTAGTCAAAACAACTAATATGTAGTAAAAATAAAATAATCAATATATATTTTCTTTTCAAAATTTTTCAAAAAAAAACATATTTTTCCAAGTTGTTTTTTTTTTTAAATTGTGAAAAATAAAAAAAAAAGGAAATTTGTTTTTATTTTATAAAAAAAAAAAAAAATTAACTACTTTAAATAACTGTTACTACATTACAGTACTTTTTTGTTATTCAAAAAAAAAAACGTCATAAAATAACTAACAGAAATAGTTGTTTGAGATTTTTCATTCAAAAACAACTGACTTTGGTTGAAAACAACTAACTACTGTAAAATATACAAACAACTAACATGTAGTAACTTACATAATTTTCTTAGTGTACTACCCAGAAAAGCTTTGTTTTGCGGAGAGAAATGATTGCTTATGCAAGTAAAAGTTTTAAGTATGTAACATAAATTTTGAGAAATGTAAGTATGGAAACTAACGCTGATAAAAGATAAAACCGCCGTCGGCGAAAAATTTTACCAAAAAATTTTTCGCCTGCGGTTCTTTCATTATGTGCTATTTTTAACTGCGCTGCGGTAGATTAATATATTACTTGATAATCTGCATTTAAGAGCAGAGGTTTTGGGTTCGATTCCCACCAGACCCTTTGTATGCTAACAACAACGGAAAGGTTTTGCTTCAGCTTACAATTAGTCTTGGTCAGCTTATAACAAGTATATAATTTATGAAAATAAATGAAAATACAATACGCGTTCGCTGTTTCTAATGTGGTGACATAAAAAAAGGAATCGCCCAATTTTATTTTTCTGATCCAAATGGGCAGAAATATTACATTGTGTGTAGTCTCGACTAGAGATGGGGACATGAGCAAATAAGTGCGTCATTCGCCTGATCACACGTGAGTTTGACAAAAACTCAATTTTACTCACGTGATCGTGAGTGAGTGTGAGTCAGTGGGAAAAAATTTCGATTTTTGTTGAATGTTTTGCTGTATAATTAGGTGTCCTTTCAAAAGCTAAATTTTTCTAGAAGAAGTAACGCTCTATTAATATGTCATTTCATGCAAATGGCATTAAAATATCTGTCGAGAACCCCATTATGATTATGAGGCATTCCACACCAAATGACCATAGAAAAAAAACTGGTGTACCTTACATTTCTGAATAGGTTCAATGGATAGCCCTTTATGGAACTAGGAAATTTGCGTTTTTGGTTTTTTTAATTTTTCAAAAACTGGGCTTAGGAGGCGTGGTCAAAAATTGAATTAATGGACAGATTTGTGCCGAGTTGCCTTGTTTAAATATTTATCAAATTAAAACGGAATGCGACACAATCTGAAAAATTACATTATTGTATAGTTTTGTATGGGCTATCGGCTAATTTTTTTTTTTTGGAAAATTTTTAAAACCTATTCTGAAACGTACCATTTTTTAAAAAAGTTAATTTATCAAAACTCCGGCAACTTTTTTTTAATTTTTTTTTTTTTTTGAAAGTTTAGATGTTTGTCTAGCCACTGAAAAAAATAAGATGTGTTTTTCGTTTTTTTTTTGAGAAAATCGCATTTGAATATCGAATTTCATAACAATTTATTAATTTCCTTGTAATTTTTTGTTTCACCATAGCGTATGAGTAACATTTATGCAAAGATGTAATACACATTCGCCATGTCAAAACAAAAAAATACAAGCAAACTACAAAATTGTTATGAAATTTAATACTCAAATGCGATTTTCTCAACAAAAAAAACGAAAAACACATGTCTGATTTTTTTGTGTGGATAGACAAACATCTAAACTTTTAAAAAATTAAAAAAAAGTGGTCGGATTTTTGATAAATTGACTTTTTTAAAAAATGGAAAATTTCAGAACAGATTCTGGAAATTTTCCAAAAAAAAAAAAATGTTGTCGATAGCTCATGCAAAACTATTCAAGAATGAAAATTTTTGAGATTGTGGTGCATTCCGTTTGATTTTGATAAATATTCCCTGCAAAAAAAGTCATTACCACTTCTCAGTGGAGTGCTTTAAAACTATAACAAATGTAATGAAATACAACAAAAATAACAAAAAACACAAGACAAAAACACACAAACATTCTTTTCTACTCCAGAATTCATAGTTATTCAGTTCTTAACTCATTACCTTCCGCGACACTCCCATACAAATGTAAGAAGATATTCAGTAGATAAGAAGTTCTCCGGGAAGTAGTTGGAAGTTGTTTGAAAACTCGGAGTACTTCTTATCTACTGAATATCTACTTACATTTGTATGGGAGTGTCGCGGAAGGTAATGAGTTAAGAGCTGAATATCAACTTTTTATGGAGTAGAAAAGAATGCCTTTGCGTTTTTCCTTGTGTTTTTTGTTTTTTTTGTTGTATTTCATTACATTTGTTATAGTTTTAAAGCACTCCAAATAGAAGTACTCCGCACATTTTTTGCTGGGTTTATACAAGGCAACTCGACACATATTTGACCATTTTGCTAATATTTGACCACTCCTCCTAAGCCCAGTTTTTGAAAAATTGAAAAATCAAAAACTCAATTTTCTTGGTTCCATATAGGGCTATACATATAACCTATTTAGAAATTCACAGGATACATGTTTTTCTGTAGCGGGACATTTGGTGTGGAATGCCTTTTATGTATTATTGATCCGTAAAGGTTTCTAAGACATTCTAGTGATATCTGTATATCTGTTTGTCTGTGCTTGTCGATAAAAAAGTTTTTGATGAAAAAAAGTTTTTAATGAAAAAAGATTATTAAAAAAAAAAAATAATATTTGATGAACAAAAAAAAAAAGAAAAAAAAAATATTGATGAAAAAAAAATATTGATAAAAAAAATTATTGATGAAAAAAAAAAAAAAATAAAAACAAGTGAGAGTGTTAAGTTCGGCTGGGCCGAATCTTTTATACCCTCCAACACGTTAAAAAATACAGTGGCGTCTCTTTTTTTATGATGGGGCGGGGTTTCGGTGGTGGGAGACAACCTTTCTGGATCTAACTACAGGAGTTTGAACTTCTTTTGACATAAAAATGTTTTGTTTGCTAAGCAAAAGTACAAAAAACCTATAAAAAAATGAAATTTTTCCAGAGGTTGGTTTAGTTCTTAAAAGGCGAACTTTTTTCCCCCTGATCCGATTTTGCCGATGTTCGAACTTAACTAGCCCAATACCATAAGACATATTCGTGCCAAATTTCAGAAGTCAGGATCTTTTACTTTGGACTGTATCGTGTCTTCCACAGACGGACGGACGGAGAGACGTCCATCGCTAGAATGTCTTAGAATGGATCACTGATCAATAGTATACTATATATACTTTATGGGATCCTAGACCGATATTTCGATGCGTTACACACGGAATGACAAAGTGAGTATACCCCCATACTGTGGAGGGTATAAAAAAATACTAATGGAAAAAAATATTGATAACAAAAAATATTGAATATATTGATGAAAAAAAAAATATTGATGAAAAAAAAAAAATATTTCTAAAAAAAAACATTGATGACAAAAAAAAAATTTTTTTGAAAAAAAAAATTAAGAAAAAAATAATATTGATAAAAAAAATATTGATTATAAAAAAAAATTATGAAAAAACATATTGATGAAAAAACAAGTAAAAAAGTTAAATTCGGCCTTGCCGAATGTAGTGATACCCTCCACAATTTCAAAAAGATTATTGCAAAAAACTTTATTTAAAAGGAAATTACTTTTGAAAAATTTTTTTTTTTGAAAAAAAAATTTCCGCGAAAAAAAAAATTTGGTAAAAAAAAATCCGCGATTTTTTTTTCTTTTTTTGTCAAAAAATATGTTCGTACTTGTTTAGATACCATTTGGTGTTCAATTATGTTCACATATGCCAACCAGAAGACGAATTAAAGCATTTTGTATTTTTAGGTTATATTGAATGTACTGAAATTTTTGAGGTGTGCTTACATTTTCGTTCATAACTTTTGAACCGCTGAACCGATATCGCTCAAATGCAATACCAAACTTCTCGGGAGAACTTCCAATAACTATGTTGAGTTTTAGTCATCTCTGTGCAATATTTTGTCCGCGACAGCATTTTCCACAGACAGACAGACAGACAGACAGACAGACAGACAGACAGACAGACAGACAGACAGACAGACAGACAGACAGACAGACAGACAGACAGACAGACAGACAGACAGACAGACAGACAGACAGACAGACAGACAGACAGACAGACAGACAGACAGACAGACAGACAGACAGACAGACAGACAGACAGACAGACAGACAGACAGACAGACAGACAGACAGACAGACAGACAGACAGACAGACAGACAGACAGACAGACAGACAGACAGACAGACAGACAGACAGACAGACAGACAGACAGACAGACAGACAGACAGACAGACAGACAGACAGACAGACAGACAGACAGACAGACAGACAGACAGACAGACAGACAGACAGACAGACAGACAGACAGACAGACAGACAGACAGACAGACAGACAGACAGACAGACAGACAGACAGACAGACAGACAGACAGACAGACAGACAGACAGACAGACAGACAGACAGACAGACAGACAGACAGACAGACAGACAGACAGACAGACAGACAGACAGACAGACAGACAGACAGACAGACAGACAGACAGACAGACAGACAGACAGACAGACAGACAGACAGACAGACAGACAGACAGACAGACAGACAGACAGACAGACAGACAGACAGACAGACAGACAGACAGACAGACAGACAGACAGACAGACAGACAGACAGACAGACAGACAGACAGACAGACAGACAGACAGACAGACAGACAGACAGACAGACAGACAGACAGACAGACAGACAGACAGACAGACAGACAGACAGACAGACAGACAGACAGACAGACAGACAGACAGACAGACAGACAGACAGACAGACAGACAGACAGACAGACAGACAGACAGACAGACAGACAGACAGACAGACAGACAGACAGACAGACAGACAGACAGACAGACAGACAGACAGACAGACAGACAGACAGACAGACAGACAGACAGACAGACAGACAGACAGACAGACAGACAGACAGACAGACAGACAGACAGACAGACAGACAGACAGACAGACAGACAGACAGACAGACAGACAGACAGACAGACAGACAGACAGACAGACAGACAGACAGACAGACAGACAGACAGACAGACAGACAGACAGACAGACAGACAGACAGACAGACAGACAGACAGACAGACAGACAGACAGACAGACAGACAGACAGACAGACAGACAGACAGACAGACAGACAGACAGACAGACAGACAGACAGACAGACAGACAGACAGACAGACAGACAGACAGACAGACAGACAGACAGACAGACAGACAGACAGACAGACAGACAGACAGACAGACAGACAGACAGACAGACAGACAGACAGACAGACAGACAGACAGACAGACAGACAGACAGACAGACAGACAGACAGACAGACAGACAGACAGACAGACAGACAGACAGACAGACAGACAGACAGACAGACAGACAGACAGACAGACAGACAGACAGACAGACAGACAGACAGACAGACAGACAGACAGACAGACAGACAGACAGACAGACAGACAGACAGACAGACAGACAGACAGACAGACAGACAGACAGACAGACAGACAGACAGACAGACAGACAGACAGACAGACAGACAGACAGACAGACAGACAGACAGACAGACAGACAGACAGACAGACAGACAGACAGACAGACAGACAGACAGACAGACAGACAGACAGACAGACAGACAGACAGACAGACAGACAGACAGACAGACAGACAGACAGACAGACAGACAGACAGACAGACAGACAGACAGACAGACAGACAGACAGACAGACAGACAGACAGACAGACAGACAGACAGACAGACAGACAGACAGACAGACAGACAGACAGACAGACAGACAGACAGACAGACAGACAGACAGACAGACAGACAGACAGACAGACAGACAGACAGACAGACAGACAGACAGACAGACAGACAGACAGACAGACAGACAGACAGACAGACAGACAGACAGACAGACAGACAGACAGACAGACAGACAGACAGACAGACAGACAGACAGACAGACAGACAGACAGACAGACAGACAGACAGACAGACAGACAGACAGACAGACAGACAGACAGACAGACAGACAGACAGACAGACAGACAGACAGACAGACAGACAGACAGACAGACAGACAGACAGACAGACAGACAGACAGACAGACAGACAGACAGACAGACAGACAGACAGACAGACAGACAGACAGACAGACAGACAGACAGACAGACAGACAGACAGACAGACAGACAGACAGACAGACAGACAGACAGACAGACAGACAGACAGACAGACAGACAGACAGACAGACAGACAGACAGACAGACAGACAGACAGACAGACAGACAGACAGACAGACAGACAGACAGACAGACAGACAGACAGACAGACAGACAGACAGACAGACAGACAGACAGACAGACAGACAGACAGACAGACAGACAGACAGACAGACAGACAGACAGACAGACAGACAGACAGACAGACAGACAGACAGACAGACAGACAGACAGACAGACAGACAGACAGACAGACAGACAGACAGACAGACAGACAGACAGACAGACAGACAGACAGACAGACAGACAGACAGACAGACAGACAGACAGACAGACAGACAGACAGACAGACAGACAGACAGACAGACAGACAGACAGACAGACAGACAGACAGACAGACAGACAGACAGACAGACAGACAGACAGACAGACAGACAGACAGACAGACAGACAGACAGACAGACAGACAGACAGACAGACAGACAGACAGACAGACAGACAGACAGACAGACAGACAGACAGACAGACAGACAGACAGACAGACAGACAGACAGACAGACAGACAGACAGACAGACAGACAGACAGACAGACAGACAGACAGACAGACAGACAGACAGACAGACAGACAGACAGACAGACAGACAGACAGACAGACAGACAGACAGACAGACAGACAGACAGACAGACAGACAGACAGACAGACAGACAGACAGACAGACAGACAGACAGACAGACAGACAGACAGACAGACAGACAGACAGACAGACAGACAGACAGACAGACAGACAGACAGACAGACAGACAGACAGACAGACAGACAGACAGACAGACAGACAGACAGACAGACAGACAGACAGACAGACAGACAGACAGACAGACAGACAGACAGACAGACAGACAGACAGACAGACAGACAGACAGACAGACAGACAGACAGACAGACAGACAGACAGACAGACAGACAGACAGACAGACAGACAGACAGACAGACAGACAGACAGACAGACAGACAGACAGACAGACAGACAGACAGACAGACAGACAGACAGACAGACAGACAGACAGACAGACAGACAGACAGACAGACAGACAGACAGACAGACAGACAGACAGACAGACAGACAGACAGACAGACAGACAGACAGACAGACAGACAGACAGACAGACAGACAGACAGACAGACAGACAGACAGACAGACAGACAGACAGACAGACAGACAGACAGACAGACAGACAGACAGACAGACAGACAGACAGACAGACAGACAGACAGACAGACAGACAGACAGACAGACAGACAGACAGACAGACAGACAGACAGACAGACAGACAGACAGACAGACAGACAGACAGACAGACAGACAGACAGACAGACAGACAGACAGACAGACAGACAGACAGACAGACAGACAGACAGACAGACAGACAGACAGACAGACAGACAGACAGACAGACAGACAGACAGACAGACAGACAGACAGACAGACAGACAGACAGACAGACAGACAGACAGACAGACAGACAGACAGACAGACAGACAGACAGACAGACAGACAGACAGACAGACAGACAGACAGACAGACAGACAGACAGACAGACAGACAGACAGACAGACAGACAGACAGACAGACAGACAGACAGACAGACAGACAGACAGACAGACAGACAGACAGACAGACAGACAGACAGACAGACAGACAGACAGACAGACAGACAGACAGACAGACAGACAGACAGACAGACAGACAGACAGACAGACAGACAGACAGACAGACAGACAGACAGACAGACAGACAGACAGACAGACAGACAGACAGACAGACAGACAGACAGACAGACAGACAGACAGACAGACAGACAGACAGACAGACAGACAGACAGACAGACAGACAGACAGACAGACAGACAGACAGACAGACAGACAGACAGACAGACAGACAGACAGACAGACAGACAGACAGACAGACAGACAGACAGACAGACAGACAGACAGACAGACAGACAGACAGACAGACAGACAGACAGACAGACAGACAGACAGACAGACAGACAGACAGACAGACAGACAGACAGACAGACAGACAGACAGACAGACAGACAGACAGACAGACAGACAGACAGACAGACAGACAGACAGACAGACAGACAGACAGACAGACAGACAGACAGACAGACAGACAGACAGACAGACAGACAGACAGACAGACAGACAGACAGACAGACAGACAGACAGACAGACAGACAGACAGACAGACAGACAGACAGACAGACAGACAGACAGACAGACAGACAGACAGACAGACAGACAGACAGACAGACAGACAGACAGACAGACAGACAGACAGACAGACAGACAGACAGACAGACAGACAGACAGACAGACAGACAGACAGACAGACAGACAGACAGACAGACAGACAGACAGACAGACAGACAGACAGACAGACAGACAGACAGACAGACAGACAGACAGACAGACAGACAGACAGACAGACAGACAGACAGACAGACAGACAGACAGACAGACAGACAGACAGACAGACAGACAGACAGACAGACAGACAGACAGACAGACAGACAGACAGACAGACAGACAGACAGACAGACAGACAGACAGACAGACAGACAGACAGACAGACAGACAGACAGACAGACAGACAGACAGACAGACAGACAGACAGACAGACAGACAGACAGACAGACAGACAGACAGACAGACAGACAGACAGACAGACAGACAGACAGACAGACAGACAGACAGACAGACAGACAGACAGACAGACAGACAGACAGACAGACAGACAGACAGACAGACAGACAGACAGACAGACAGACAGACAGACAGACAGACAGACAGACAGACAGACAGACAGACAGACAGACAGACAGACAGACAGACAGACAGACAGACAGACAGACAGACAGACAGACAGACAGACAGACAGACAGACAGACAGACAGACAGACAGACAGACAGACAGACAGACAGACAGACAGACAGACAGACAGACAGACAGACAGACAGACAGACAGACAGACAGACAGACAGACAGACAGACAGACAGACAGACAGACAGACAGACAGACAGACAGACAGACAGACAGACAGACAGACAGACAGACAGACAGACAGACAGACAGACAGACAGACAGACAGACAGACAGACAGACAGACAGACAGACAGACAGACAGACAGACAGACAGACAGACAGACAGACAGACAGACAGACAGACAGACAGACAGACAGACAGACAGACAGACAGACAGACAGACAGACAGACAGACAGACAGACAGACAGACAGACAGACAGACAGACAGACAGACAGACAGACAGACAGACAGACAGACAGACAGACAGACAGACAGACAGACAGACAGACAGACAGACAGACAGACAGACAGACAGACAGACAGACAGACAGACAGACAGACAGACAGACAGACAGACAGACAGACAGACAGACAGACAGACAGACAGACAGACAGACAGACAGACAGACAGACAGACAGACAGACAGACAGACAGACAGACAGACAGACAGACAGACAGACAGACAGACAGACAGACAGACAGACAGACAGACAGACAGACAGACAGACAGACAGACAGACAGACAGACAGACAGACAGACAGACAGACAGACAGACAGACAGACAGACAGACAGACAGACAGACAGACAGACAGACAGACAGACAGACAGACAGACAGACAGACAGACAGACAGACAGACAGACAGACAGACAGACAGACAGACAGACAGACAGACAGACAGACAGACAGACAGACAGACAGACAGACAGACAGACAGACAGACAGACAGACAGACAGACAGACAGACAGACAGACAGACAGACAGACAGACAGACAGACAGACAGACAGACAGACAGACAGACAGACAGACAGACAGACAGACAGACAGACAGACAGACAGACAGACAGACAGACAGACAGACAGACAGACAGACAGACAGACAGACAGACAGACAGACAGACAGACAGACAGACAGACAGACAGACAGACAGACAGACAGACAGACAGACAGACAGACAGACAGACAGACAGACAGACAGACAGACAGACAGACAGACAGACAGACAGACAGACAGACAGACAGACAGACAGACAGACAGACAGACAGACAGACAGACAGACAGACAGACAGACAGACAGACAGACAGACAGACAGACAGACAGACAGACAGACAGACAGACAGACAGACAGACAGACAGACAGACAGACAGACAGACAGACAGACAGACAGACAGACAGACAGACAGACAGACAGACAGACAGACAGACAGACAGACAGACAGACAGACAGACAGACAGACAGACAGACAGACAGACAGACAGACAGACAGACAGACAGACAGACAGACAGACAGACAGACAGACAGACAGACAGACAGACAGACAGACAGACAGACAGACAGACAGACAGACAGACAGACAGACAGACAGACAGACAGACAGACAGACAGACAGACAGACAGACAGACAGACAGACAGACAGACAGACAGACAGACAGACAGACAGACAGACAGACAGACAGACAGACAGACAGACAGACAGACAGACAGACAGACAGACAGACAGACAGACAGACAGACAGACAGACAGACAGACAGACAGACAGACAGACAGACAGACAGACAGACAGACAGACAGACAGACAGACAGACAGACAGACAGACAGACAGACAGACAGACAGACAGACAGACAGACAGACAGACAGACAGACAGACAGACAGACAGACAGACAGACAGACAGACAGACAGACAGACAGACAGACAGACAGACAGACAGACAGACAGACAGACAGACAGACAGACAGACAGACAGACAGACAGACAGACAGACAGACAGACAGACAGACAGACAGACAGACAGACAGACAGACAGACAGACAGACAGACAGACAGACAGACAGACAGACAGACAGACAGACAGACAGACAGACAGACAGACAGACAGACAGACAGACAGACAGACAGACAGACAGACAGACAGACAGACAGACAGACAGACAGACAGACAGACAGACAGACAGACAGACAGACAGACAGACAGACAGACAGACAGACAGACAGACAGACAGACAGACAGACAGACAGACAGACAGACAGACAGACAGACAGACAGACAGACAGACAGACAGACAGACAGACAGACAGACAGACAGACAGACAGACAGACAGACAGACAGACAGACAGACAGACAGACAGACAGACAGACAGACAGACAGACAGACAGACAGACAGACAGACAGACAGACAGACAGACAGACAGACAGACAGACAGACAGACAGACAGACAGACAGACAGACAGACAGACAGACAGACAGACAGACAGACAGACAGACAGACAGACAGACAGACAGACAGACAGACAGACAGACAGACAGACAGACAGACAGACAGACAGACAGACAGACAGACAGACAGACAGACAGACAGACAGACAGACAGACAGACAGACAGACAGACAGACAGACAGACAGACAGACAGACAGACAGACAGACAGACAGACAGACAGACAGACAGACAGACAGACAGACAGACAGACAGACAGACAGACAGACAGACAGACAGACAGACAGACAGACAGACAGACAGACAGACAGACAGACAGACAGACAGACAGACAGACAGACAGACAGACAGACAGACAGACAGACAGACAGACAGACAGACAGACAGACAGACAGACAGACAGACAGACAGACAGACAGACAGACAGACAGACAGACAGACAGACAGACAGACAGACAGACAGACAGACAGACAGACAGACAGACAGACAGACAGACAGACAGACAGACAGACAGACAGACAGACAGACAGACAGACAGACAGACAGACAGACAGACAGACAGACAGACAGACAGACAGACAGACAGACAGACAGACAGACAGACAGACAGACAGACAGACAGACAGACAGACAGACAGACAGACAGACAGACAGACAGACAGACAGACAGACAGACAGACAGACAGACAGACAGACAGACAGACAGACAGACAGACAGACAGACAGACAGACAGACAGACAGACAGACAGACAGACAGACAGACAGACAGACAGACAGACAGACAGACAGACAGACAGACAGACAGACAGACAGACAGACAGACAGACAGACAGACAGACAGACAGACAGACAGACAGACAGACAGACAGACAGACAGACAGACAGACAGACAGACAGACAGACAGACAGACAGACAGACAGACAGACAGACAGACAGACAGACAGACAGACAGACAGACAGACAGACAGACAGACAGACAGACAGACAGACAGACAGACAGACAGACAGACAGACAGACAGACAGACAGACAGACAGACAGACAGACAGACAGACAGACAGACAGACAGACAGACAGACAGACAGACAGACAGACAGACAGACAGACAGACAGACAGACAGACAGACAGACAGACAGACAGACAGACAGACAGACAGACAGACAGACAGACAGACAGACAGACAGACAGACAGACAGACAGACAGACAGACAGACAGACAGACAGACAGACAGACAGACAGACAGACAGACAGACAGACAGACAGACAGACAGACAGACAGACAGACAGACAGACAGACAGACAGACAGACAGACAGACAGACAGACAGACAGACAGACAGACAGACAGACAGACAGACAGACAGACAGACAGACAGACAGACAGACAGACAGACAGACAGACAGACAGACAGACAGACAGACAGACAGACAGACAGACAGACAGACAGACAGACAGACAGACAGACAGACAGACAGACAGACAGACAGACAGACAGACAGACAGACAGACAGACAGACAGACAGACAGACAGACAGACAGACAGACAGACAGACAGACAGACAGACAGACAGACAGACAGACAGACAGACAGACAGACAGACAGACGGACAGACGGACAGACGGACATCGCTAGAATGTCTTAAAATCGATCGGGCATCATGAATATATATACTTTATGGGGTCCCAGATCGATATTTCGATGAGTTACAAACGGAATGACAAATTTATATATACCCTCTATCACTAAGTGGAGGGTATAAAAAAAAATGATGAAAAAATATATTAATGACAAAAAAACTTATTGATGAAAAAAAAATATTGATAAATTGTGTCGATAACACGGAAGAACAAAATTTAAGAAATTTGATGCTTATAGAATGCCGTACATGATTTCTAGTAGATTTTGGTATGCTGATTCCGAATCTGTGCTCCAAATGTCAAAGTTAGCTTTAGTTTTTGAGATATTCGCAAATTAAGTTTTTTGATAAATTTAGGTCATTTATTTTTTTTTTTTGCAAATAAGCATTAAGTTGGAGACCGTTACTATTTATGTTAAATTGTGTTTAATCTACAGACTATACTCTATCATTGAGGCTTAATTTCAAAATGGTAAGTTCCACGATACTCATTTGACGTGCATTGGAATGTAAAAATTGTTTTTTTTTTTTTTAGAAATCGCAAAAATTTGCACTTCTAATAAGGGATTGTTTAAACTTTGGACGTGGACCTTTAGTTAACATCTTATATTAGTTATTTCAGGAGAAATATTGGTTACTTTCCTCTTTTTTTTAATGCAAACGGAAGTTGAAAAATGTGGACAAAAATTTAAATTTTGTGAAATGGGTTGCCATCAAAATACACAAAGGAAAACAAAAATGTTTATGTCTTGCTACCCAAATTTTCTAAGAGTTTTAAGGACGTAGATTACGAATAAGGACACCAAATTTATAAATTAGCCTTAGTTTTTGAGATAATTGCATTTCTTTTTTTAATCTGAATTTTTTTATATTTTGTTACGAATTCTTCTTAAGAACTGCTAATGTTCCTATTTTGGGAATTAAAAACTATTTTAACATACACTGAATTTTTTTTTTTACTGTTTTAAAAGCATGTTGACCTTAATTTAAGATTATTCGGGTATGCAACAAGGTCTTCAAATAAAATAAAAAAATAAAAAAAAAAAAACATTTGTTAAAAAATTTTTGCTGCAAAAATTACGCACTACCTATTCAGTATCACTTATTTATACAACAGACCAATGAGTTTTCTACCAGGGCTGTCAGACTTGGGGATTTATCCCCAAAGTTGGGGATTTCATGCGAGCAAAAAGGACAAGAAATCTCATTTGGGGATTTTTGTGGGGATTTCGAAAATTATTTTGGGGATATTCAAAATTTTATCCATTTAATATCACCAGCAATTTTTGATGTAATCAACGATTTTTAAACAAAGTTTCAGTGATAAGCACTCTTTGGTACGATTTAACGTATTGTATTATGTAATATGTGCATTTTTCAGCTGTAAAATGTGTATTAACATTGGCGAAAGCTGTTTATTTACTCGTTTGGGGATTTTTGGGGATTTTTTAATTGCTAAATCTTCAAAATAAAATTATAAAATTACCATTTATAATTATTTTTGTAAAAAATTAAGAAAATATAATTTTTTGCGATTTAAAAACCTATTTTTCACAGTTTGGGGATTTTTGGGGATATTTTGTGATATTTTGGGGACAACGAAGAAAAGTACCTGGCAACGCTGTTTTCTACAAAAGACCGTTAAGATTAAAAAAATCATACGACTGGTTCCTAAGATATAGAGTTGTCATTTATTCGACTTTCAACTTTGTTCGAATAATTCAAATAATTGTTTTTCCTCGTTCGATCAAACGATTAAAGATCAAAATTTATTCGATTAATCGAAGAGAATAACAAATAAAAAAATTATTATATTTAAATATCAAAATTTTTATTAACGAAAAAATGCATAAAAAACTTAAAAATAAAATAGTTAAAAATTAAAAAAACTTAAAAATTGAATAACAGAGATTGATTAATGGATGTCGATTTTAATACTTGTTGAGAAATAATTCAAATACAAATTATTATTTGAAGTATTCAGACAAAATATATCATAAATGATTTTAATTTTTGTCAAATAAGACAATTTAAGTTGTTCTTAAGAAATAATATTTTAAAAATAAAAGTTGACTCAATTTTTTTGCTTTCAAACGATTTTTGTTTTTATTAAATTAGATTTTGAAAACACTCTTTCGCTAATTGTTGAAGAGCATACAAAAGTTTATCTAATTTTTCTGTTATTTTTTTCAGATTTTCCCAAATATACCATATCGTCTGATATATCGCTGAAGTCCTTTTAATTTTCTGAATTTTTAATACTTTGAATTGAATTATTTAACTCGCATAATAGATTATTATTTTCATTACTAATAACTTCCTCTATTTCAATACTTTTATCTGGAGTATAATTTATTTACGTATTCTATTGTTTCGCTTTTGTAGAATATTTTAAGAAACTTTCATTGCTCGAAAAATTTCCAGAATTTAGAAAAATTATTAACGTATTTAACACTTTTATACGTCTCTCATTAATTCTTATTTTAATACGTTTTAGTAAGTCTGATGCAAAAGAATTATTAATTTTTTCTAAATTATATAATAAAAACTTGATAATTCCCTCTAATTCTATAATGGCTGTGCTATCCAGGGCTATGGCTACAATATATTTTAACTTTCCTACATTTTGTATAAAATCTTTAAAAATTTATGAGAATAAATCAAATTCTAAGCATTTATTTAATTTTTTAATTAAAAAAAAATTGTTCGATTAATCGACAATAATTAATCGATTTATTCGTTATTCGAAAATCGTCATTTTTAAATTATTCGAACAAGAGGTGGGTTTTGTTTGATCGATTAATCGAATTATTCTTAATCGACTGACAACTCTACTAAGATATTAACAAAAATGCAAAAAAAGTGAAATTTTCCAAAAAATTCCCAATATTTTTTTTTTGCATTGCACAAATTTCGTTACATGCTAATTACACTGTGCAACAAATTTTGGGTCATCGCATTGAGCCTCAATGCCTTCAACGCCATATAAAAGTAGACCATCAGGTGGACAAAATCACCAAAGGGTTTTGCAAAGTCAGTTCGGATTTCTTTTTTATAGCCCACTGAAGTTTTCATTTTTTTAACCAAAGGCGTTTGGAAAACGCCAAAATACTATAATAAGAACACATCTGAGCTTCAAAACATGATTTGATGTCTGCAGTGAAATTTTATGGCTGTTCTTTTCTTAGAAGATTTTAACCCTCTAACTGCCATTTTAAGGGGTCATTTTAATCCTTTTTCAAAAACTAAACACTGAAGTCTAATAAAACGTACATTTAGAGGGTTAAAATGTTCTACAAATATTTTCCTCATAACATTTCACTAGGGGTTGTCAAATGGTCAAAGTTTGTGCGACATGCGCAAAGTGCTTAAAAAGGGTCAAGTATAAATAATCAATGTTTGTTATTTTTTTTACCAAAGCAGTGTTAAAAAATATCGACAAAAAAACAGTGCAAATATACTTTTGAGCTAAAACTGATGTTCTGATGTGTTTTATAAAATTTTATGATGATTCTTTTCTTTGACCAAATTAACCCTCTAGCTCCCGTTTTAAAGGGTCATTTTTGTCCTTTTTTAAAATAAATACAAAAAAGTCTATAAAAAAAGGCAGTTAGAGGGTTAAAATTTTTTACAAATATTTTCTGCATCAAATTTTACTAGGGCACGTCTAAGACAGAATGTCCAGCATATAGAAAATGCTTAAAAATTTTAAAGTATTAAATTTTTTTTTTTGGCCGAAATAAAAAAAACATGTAGAAAAGTGAAATTCGACTTTGTTGAATGTATTAATAGTACAGTCAAACTCGGTTATAACGAACTCGGTTATAACGAATTCTCGGTTATACGCACTAATTCTAAAGTCCCGACGTTTTAGCATCAATTTTCACTCAAAATACTTCTTTTATAACGAACTCGGTTATAACGAATCCTCGGTTAAAACGAACTGCTTATTATGGTCCCACGAACATAATTTCTTGTATATTTACCTTTTTATAACGAACTCCCATAAATATTTTTTAATGTGTGGCAATCATGTTTATCAAACTAACAAAAGGTTGGAATTTTTTGATTTGTATTATAATTTTGATAAAATTTATTTATATTTTTAATGATTTCTTCTCAATAAGTAGTTTATTTACGAAAAAAAAACATAAAATTAAACAAAATTGGTTCTATTTTTTGGATATAAAACTAGGTTGATAAAAAATATACCCCGCTTATAGCGAACTTCGCTTATAACGAACTATTTTTACTGGTCCCTCGGAGTTCGTTATAACCGGGTTCGACTGTATTAATATTTTTTACAAAATACATATATTTTTTTACAAAAAAAAAAAAAAAATTCGTCGAATTTTTTTTTTACATTGTGGAGGGTATTAAATTAATACCCTCCACAATGTAAAAAAGTTTATTTGCTAAAAAACAAAACAAACATTAAAAAATTGACAAAAAAAAATTTTGGTAAAAAAAAAAAAATTCGACGAATTTTTTTTTTTTTTTTTTGTAAAAAAATATGTTTGTACTTGTTTAAATACCATTCGGTGATCAATTCTGTTCACATGTGTCAACCAGCAGCCAAATGAAAGCATTTTGGGTTTTTTTAGGCTGATTCAATTACTTTAGTATTTGAAATTCCTCCGAGCACGAAAATGCTTGGACCAATTACTAAATTAATAGCTGAGTATTTGAATTGTTTTCAAATACTCGTTTTTCCGTATTTGATTACTTTTTATACCCTCCACTTAGTGATAGAGGGTATATATAAGTTTTTCATTCCGTTTGTAACTCATCGAAATATCGGTCTATGACCCCATAAAGTATATATATCGATTCTAAGACATTCTAGCTATGTCCGTCTGTCTGTCTGTGGAAAATGCTCTCACGGACAAAATATTGCACAGAGATGACTGAAACTTAACATAGTTATTGGAAGTTCTCCCGAGAAGTTTGGTGTTGTATTTGAGCGATATCAGTTCAGCGGTTCAAAAGTTATGAACGAAAATGTAAGCACACCTCAAAAATTTCAGAACATTCAACATAACCTAAAAATACAAAATGCTTTAATTCGCCTTCTGGTTGACATATGTGAACATAATTGAACACCAAATGGTATTTAAACAAGTACGAACATATTTTTTGACAAAAAAAAAAATCGCGGATTTTTTTTTACCAAAATTTTTTTTTTTTTTCAAAAGTAATTTTAAATAAAGTCTTTTGTAATAATCTTTTTGAAATTGTGGAGGGTATCACTACATTCGGCAAGGCCGAATTTTACTTTTTTACTTGTTAATTCTAGTTTCATATTTTTTTATTTAAAAAAAATTTACACAAAAATGCTGTGAGATTTGAACCAAGGAAATGTTTTAGGTTTTATTAAAAAAAAAAAAAACAAGCATCTGCGGGGAATCGAACCAGCGCTACGCATTGTAAGCACAACACTATACCACCAGGCTAAAGCCGTACTTGCATGTTTTCGAACTTTATTGTTATTTAAAAACGAATAAGCAAAAGAAAAACAAATAAAAGAAACACTTCACATCCTCTCACGATATTATCATATATTTATTGTATAGATGTTAGTGTCACACATATAGAAAAAAAATAGTGGGTATTTATTTTGTTGTTGTTTTTCTTTGAAAAATAAAATAAAATCTAAATTTGAGCATTAAAGTAATTGAAACCATTTCTTTTTTTTGATAACTATGGGTAATTGAATTTTTATAGCTGAAAATTTTTTCTGTGTATACTTTGGCCGTGATCACCATATCAGATATCTTGGGAAGAAGTCGCGTGATGCCGTTCTAGAGGAAATTTGTTGGTGGAGCAAAAATATATTTGAGTCAAAAAAGGGCCCGATTTGACAAAAAAGTCAAACAAGTTTTGGATAAAAAAAAAATCAAATTATTTTGTTTTTTATTTTTTTATATTTTTTTTTCGCAAGATTGAAGAAATCTAAACTGTTTGGGACACATTTTGCTAAAAACAATTGGTAAGAAGTTATATGAATGAGAATAAACACCTCTTTGGCCAAAATGTCAAATTTCGACCCCCTCTAAATCAGAGAGTCCTCAATAGGATAGTAGATCAGGATCAAAAGTTGTGTCAGTTGACACGAAAACCCCCCTATATATTATTGATCAGTGATCGATTTTAAGACATTCTAGCGATGCCTGTCCGTCTGTGGAAATGCTGATCACGGCCAAAACATTAAACAGATATAACTAAGACTTAGCATATTTACTTGCTCTTGCCCTAAGTAGTTTGGTATTGGTATTTGTGCGAAATCGGTTCAGCGGTTCAAAAGTTGTGAACGAAAATATAAGAATACCTCGAAAATTGTGGTACATTCAACATAACCTAAAAACACAAAATGCTTTAATTCGGCTGCTGGTTGACACATGTGAACAGAATTGATAACCGAATGGTATTTAAACAAGTACAAACATATTTAAAAAAAAAAAACGTTTTCGTCGAAATTTTTTTTATCAAAAAACTTTTTTTGCGGATTTTTTTTTTTTTTTTTTTTTGTTTTTTTTTTGCAAAAAAACTTTTTTACATCGTGGAGGGTATTAATACATCCGCCAAAGTCGAATTTAACTTTGTTACTTTTTTTTTATATTTCGGCCCACAAAAAAATATAAAAAAAATTCGAATAATTTAAAATTTTTAAGCGTTATCTATATGCTGGGCGAACTTTCTGTCATAGACGTGCCCAAGTAAAATTTTTATGCAGAAAATATTTGTAAAAGATTTTAACCCTCTAACTGCCTTTTTTATAGACTTTTTTTGTATTTCTTTTAAAAAAGGACAAAAATGACCCTTTAAAACGGGAGCTAGAGGGTTATTTTGGTCAAAGAAAAGAATCATCATAAAATTTTATAAAACACATCGGAACATCATTTTTAGCTCAAAAGTATATTTGCACTGTTTTTTGTCGATATTTTTTAACACTGCTTTGGTAAAAAAATAACAAACATTGATTATTTATACTTGACCCTTTTTAAGCACTTTGCGCATATCGCACAAACTTTGAACATTTGACAACCCCTAGTGAAATTTTATGGGGAAAATATTTGTAGAACATTTTAACCCACTAAATGGACGTTTTATTAGACTTCTGTGTTTAGTTTTTGAAAAAGGACTAAAACGATCCCTTAAATTGGCAGTTAGAGGGTTAAAATGTTCTAAGAAAAGAACAGCCATAAAATTTCACTGAAGACATCAAATCATGTTTTGAAGCTCAGATGTGTTCTTATTATAGTATTTTGGCGTTTTTCAAACGCCTTTGGTTAAAAAAATGAAAACTTAAGTGGGCTATAAAAAAGAAATCCGAACTGACTTTGCAAAACCCATTGGGGATTTTGTCCATTTGATGGTCTACTTTCATATGGCATTGAAGCCATTGAGGCTCATTTTTTTTGTTGTACAGTGTTATAATACATAACATTTTAAAAGAGTTCGCAAGTTATTAAAAAAAAATGTTGAAAAAAAATGGATTTTTCCATAAAAATAAATTTGCAAATATCTCAAAAACTAAAGCTAACTTTCAAATTTGGTGTGCAGATTCGTAATCTACGTCCCAAAAACTATTAGAAAAGTTGGGTCACAAGTCTGAGCATTTTTTGTGTTCCTCCGTGTAATATATCTAGCAAATAAAAAAGTCCTATACTACAGGAATCAAAGGCATTTTTTTTTTGTTTTCTAATTCCCAATGGGTATAGAGTCGAATAAGAATTAATATTTTAGTTTGATCATTAACGATTTGTCATTAAAATCCTTTTGCTGCTTGTATTATAGGTTTTTTATATTTTCTAAATAATCTTGACAAAGGAATCTGACAAACTACGAAACACGTGTCGATTGAGTCTTGCAAAAATGACCAAGATACATAAATATTAGGGCGGGTCGATTTGTATGGATCGAAAAAAACTGAAAAATCGTATAGCAAAAACAAAATCTACAAAAAATTCTAAGAAACTTTTCCAAAGAAACCATTGGTCTAAAATCAAACCCTATACCGCGCCTAACGACATAAAAATCCGTCCGTCCGTCTTCTTTCTGTCTGTGTGAAACACACTAACTTTCAAATGTTAACGGAAGAATGAAAAATATATACGGCAAGCTACTGAAGCGTGGCGTATATATTTGTTATACTTCAGGTCAGATTAATACTAAATTTCAGCGAAATCTGTCCAGTGGTTCATAAGTTATTAGCAAAATGGGGAATTTCAGATGGGTTTTAACCCGAACTCCCGTGTTAAAAAAAACGCTAAACACGCTTTGAAAAGGAATGGTAAGTCAAAAAATATATCTTAGAAACTATTTTTGTCACTCAAAAAAACTAAAAAAAATATTACACTCAAAAAAAATTTCACTCAAAAAAAATTACACTCGAATTTTTTTTTTTTTTACAAAAATTAAAAAAAAAAATTACTCAAAACAAATCAAATACTGATGTAAAAAAACTATTCAGTTATAAAAATTTTTTATCGAACATTGCTTTTATCCTCTCCGATATGCAACTCTCCAATTTCATCCCACAAAAGTATCTATGTGTTTTTTTTTTTTTTGACGAAATATTATGACTCTCAATAACAAACTTTTATTTACTAAGGAAAACTTTTATTCACTAAGGAAAACCCACAGCCCCTGCACTTACTTTCAGAGTATCACGCTACATGTTAATATACTGGAGCCCAATATAAAATAAATAATGGAGTAAAATTATCATGGATTAACGATTTCTTATAATTTTTCGTCCGTTCATTACAAATCAATCTAATTATTTATTTCACCATTTCTCCCAAAAAATGTTCAAATTATATCCAGCGGCAATTAGTAAAACATTGCCGCTGGATATGTTCTTGCAGCATATCGGTATATAAAACTATGTTTTCTTTACATCTGAGGTGTAGGGTATGTTCAGCAACTTTGTAGAAAATATTATGGCAAAAATTTTTGTGAAACTCCCTCTCATAACGGTATTTTTTTGGCTCTATTCTAACAAATCGCAAAAAACACCCCGAAACAAGGGGAGGGTGGGGATGAAATGTTCTACAAAAATGTTGACAATAAAATTTTACTGCATACCTCGGAGCACACCAAAGCCCAAAAATTAACACAAACACCAAAAAAGAGTCAAGTTCTATGTTTTGCTTATGAAAAAAAGGACGGACGGACAAATCTTCATGTCGTTAGGCGCGGTATAGGGTTTGATTTTAGAAACATGGTTTCTTTGGGAAATGTTCTTAGAATTTCTTGTAGATTATGTTTTTGCTATACGATTTTTGACAAAAAAAAATCGACCCGCCCTAATAAATATACAACCGGAAAAAAATGTTTTTGAAATTAATTCTATAAGACTATCATAGTTTCAATTAGTAAAGAAAATAATTACCTCGAGCTTGAATAAACCTACTAAAATTTTTTTTTATATTTTAATTTTTTACTTTTATTTTTGTAAATAAGAGTTTTTTGGGTGTGAGTCAACGTGAGTGAAGCTTGCGTGAGTGCACTTGAGTATGAGTGAAGCTTGTGTGAGTGCAGTTTGCTCGCAAACTCAGCCCGTGAGTGAGTGAGTTTGCTTGATTGGGAAATTCCTGTCGTGAGAGTTAGTGAGTGTGAGTCAAAAGTCACTCACGCGCCCATCTCTAGTTTTGACTAATAAAAAAACTCACAATTTTGGTAGGCTGAAGGAATGTCTCATAATATTCATAAAAGTACTCTATAAAAGCAAAATTGTCATCTCCGCAGGGATATATGTTTGTCCCAGAAGATTTGTGCCGGATTTCGTTCATTTGAACTATAGTTATTTTGTCTATTTTTGTTTTAGCTGACAGAGCAAACAACAAAATTACATATCAGGCAACAATTTACTCTAATGTACATAGTAGTTTCCTTTCTCACTTTAGTTCGGCTTATCACCTAAGCTTATTCATTCACTGGCACATATACACAATCAGAGACATACATATACAATCACATATAGATTGAAACACTCTGGCATTTTAATGTTAGTATTAGTCACCTTCTTTAAAACCGCAAGCGTATTTCATCAATCACTCTGTTTGACTGCAAAATTTTCGAAATAGTTGATGAGGCAATGGAATGCCGCAAAATTACTTTTTTATACTTCTGATACATGTCAAAACTTTGCAGTGAATGAGTAAGTGTGTGTGTGTGTGTTTGCTTTAGGTTTGGTTTTCTACAAGTCAGTCACTTTGGCAGATTGTTTGTTGATATCAGTATAAATTGTCTTAAGAATGATGGTGAGTGCGTGTATGTGTGAGTGAATGAGTGGGTGGTTTTCTGGCTGGCTGTTTTGTTGGTTTAGTTTGAAACAAAAACTTTCACGATTAATTTCGTATAAAGTTCACGCAATGTGAATAACAATCGACTAATGAAATTGATGGTAAACTTTCAACTTGTCTTACCTTTTGATACGTTATACAATATAAAATGACAAAACATCATTGAAAATCTGGCAACATGTTATTCTTTTTAATGATAACTCGCATACATAAGGGTGACATTTTTCTTTCAGTTAGAGCAGCTTTATAAATTAGACTACGAAAGCGTTCTGTATAACACCCGGTCTAGATTAGCAACCACCACTTCTATCATAATTCTGTAATCACTTGAATTAAAACTTAACTTAAAATACCAAAAAAAATTGTGAAAACAGAAAAAAATCATATATTTCCTTGTAATCCGTTTTTTAAACTTCAAGGACCATGCTAAACGCCTTACCCATTTCCGATCGTCCCAGCAAAACTTAGATTACCAAATAAGGTATAAAATAAGGTATAGGATCTCTTATTTTATACATTGCAGCATTGATGATTTTAACAGGCGATGAGACTCAAAGTAATGCTTCCACATTATCACAAAGAATACCAGTAAGGTATAAAATAAGTCATAAATTTATAACGAAGAATACGAGTAAGGTGTAAAATATATGATATTTTATAGGTTACGAGGAATGAAATAAAAAGTTGGCAACCCTGTCGTGTGAAGTTTAAGTTTTTTTAATGCTCCCGCTATAAATTTATTTTAATTATTTTAAATTGTATTTTAAACTATTATTAAATAGTAAAATTTATAAGTGTGCTAAAATAAATTACAAGTTATAAAGTTACATCGAGTATGCCACCAAAAATTCGTCGCAGAGTGGGAAAAACCAAAATAATCTGTGGCCAGTGCAAACTAGAGGTAGAAGAAGAAGATGAATTTATTCAATGTGATAAATGCGCCAAAACTTATCATGCTATATGTACAACATTAAACAAACGTCAATATAAGCATCTTTGTGAAAATTTAATTGAGGAGTACGTTTGCCATATGTGTGACGAAAGTGGTGGGAGTATTAAACAAGAGCTAAATGAAATAAAAACAAAACTTCAAAAACTCGATCAGCTGGATGTATTGCAAGAGAGCATTCAGTTTATATCAAATCAGTTTGATGATATAGTAAGAGCTGCAGCTGAAAACAAAAAACAGTTGGAAGCAGTGAAACAAGAAAATAAAAAGTTAAAAACAGAAATTGAAATTTTAAAAAGTTCTGTGAAAATTTTAAATGATAATCGCGTCCGAAACGATTGCATTATTAATAATGTTGATGTGGAGCGTGGTTTCAATGCTGAGGAAACTGTAATAAAGATGATGAAGAATGTTGGAGTAAATCTGCATGCCAATGAAATTGAAGATGCTTATTATTTAAAAAAGGAAAGCGCAGATGATAGTAAAAAGCAGACTTTGGTTGTGAAATTTTCCAACAAAAAAGCAAAAAAAGCTGTAATGATGACTAAACCAAAACTTAAAGAAAATGAAGAAACTAAGTCGGTTTTCATAAACGATTTTTTAAGTAAAGAAACTGTTGATTTACTTAAATATGCAAAAACTCTAAAAACAGTGGGGTACCGAAATGTCTATCCGTTGCATGGCAAAGTTTTTACAAAAAAGAGTGAATTGTCAAAACCAAAATTAATTAAAACGGCTGGAGAGGTGGATAGCTTATTATTGGAGGCAACTCAAAATAGAAAAACGAGGTGTAATAGCAATGCTGCTGTATGCAACTCGAGTGATAGTGAGGAGGAAGTTCGTGATTCGTTTATGTCGCCAACCTAGTGTTTTTTTCTGCTTTAAAAATTTTTATAATTTTAAATATAAATATTAACAATTTAAAATCGTAAATACTTAGTTGAATTCAAAGTTATAAAATGAAGACTCTTTTAATTAACAAAGTATTATTTTTTGTTTTAAACTAATCTTTTTTATTTTAAACTAATGTTATATAAATATTTTTTTTTATACATACATGCATAATTTTTTTAATATGTAACTTTTTTTTTTTAATATTTTTAATTATTTTGTTTTTTAATGTCAAATTTTTTTGCCAGCTTGCCTCAATAATGCCCTTTGTGGCGCTGAGGCCCAACTAAATTGTAATAAATATGAAGTGAATAAATATCCAAAAAAAAAAAAAAAAAATAATATAGCATACCAGAAGATAATATATAAGGTGTTACGAGTAGTGAAAAAGTAATTTTGTATTAAATTTACTCACGTGATTGTAAGTGAGTGTAAGTAGATAAAATATGCTCGTGAGTGTGTGTCGTTAGAAATTTCCTGTCGTGAGCCCATCTCTAGTTTAAACTTATGCATTTTTTTTTAAATAATTATTTTTTATGTTATTGTAATGCATTATGCATCCAATTATAAATAATGCATTATTTCAAACTTTCAAATAATACATAATGTAACCAAATATAAGTCATCCATGATTTAATGTTTAGAAATAACAAATCTGAAATACATTTTTTCCAATAATCATGCATTACGTAGCAAATTATTAGTAATGCATTATTTTTCACTTGAAAATCATACGTTGTGGAACAAATGTTTGGTAAGACATCATAAAATAATGCTACAAATAAGTTATATGCATTACCTGGTCATGTGTTATATAATCACTACCCATACTAAAGTTTTGCTGGGGTCCTAAGTTTTTGTGAGACGTATTTTTACCTCAAAATGAATATATCTAGGGTAAGTTAGGGTCAATATCTATCAATTTATTTTTTTTGGAGCACCATATAAAATAAATCACAGTCAAAAAATTAAAGGTGCAATTTTAAAAATTAAAAAAAAAAAATAGAAAGAATTTTGATCACATTCGAATTATGGCTTAAAAGTTGCGTTAGAGTAGAATTTTTATAGTTTTTTACAAAAAAATCGAAGGTTTCGGACTTTTTAAAAAAGTCGATTTTAATTTTTAAACGTCAAAAAATAAGTGATAATTACCTCAAATAATTTTTTCATATTTTTTTTCTAAAACTACATTTAAATAGCAACAAAACAAATTTGGCTTGGAATGCCCCGTATACAATCGGATCCATGTTTAAACTTGAGACCAATTTCCAGGAAATATTGGTGTAGGGCATTAAATGGTTTTCTCACTTGTTTTATTATTGAAAAAGTGTATGTTATAGATATTCATATTTTTTTTTTTTGAACTCCCAAAAATTAAAATTTTAAATTTACCAAACTTTTGCAAAAATCCAGACTCGATCGATACGATCAGGGTGCAATCTGGACATTAAAAAGAATCTCAAAATGTTCTTTTTTCGGTTTTATCATTAGTGTCCGAATTTTGTAAATAGCTTCCTGTTTCGAACATCCTTATATAATGTCCTGATGGTATTCTTGATCGTATCGAGTCCGTATTTCTCTCAGAAGATAGGTAATTTCTTTGGAAACTATAATAAACAAAAATAAGGGGGCCCCTGTAGGCTAGTTGGTAGCGTGCTAGCCTATGAAACAGGGGGTCGTGGGTTCGATTCCCACCAAAACCCTTGGTCGATTTCGCTACAACGAGACGACGGTCATTGTTACCAGTTCTCGGTTAGGTTAAAATTATTTAAAATGAGTTGTAAATAAAAATTGGAAGAATAAATAAAAACTGATCATTGGATCAAATTATTATTAAAAAATTAACTCATTATACCCTGTAGCCAGGGGTGCCAGATAATTTTGATGAAAAATCGGCATATTTTCAAAAAAAAATCGGCATTATCGGCACTTCAATTTAAAAAATCGGCAAAAAATCGGCAAATGAAAAATAACCATTTTAAATACAATAAAACATATTTTTATTGACAAAAAATAGCAAAATAGAACAATTTAGCATTAAAGGCAAACGATAGTTAATACGCTTATTAAAACTCATCAATTCTGCACTAATATAACGTTATATTTTCAGCAAAAACTAAAAATTCAGAATAATTTTTATTAAAAAGTAAAAATTAGGGATGTGCGATTAATCGATTAATTAATCACTTCGATTAATCGAAATCCTGATTAATCAATTAATCGATTAATCATACTTTCTGATTAATCAGAACTATGATTAATCAAATAATTTAAATTCTGATTAATCAAAATTCCTGATTAATTGATTAATCAGGAAGTTGAATATTCAAAATTTGAATAATTGAATATTTTGTTTTGCTTTTATTTTGTTTTGTTTTTATATTTCAAATTCTATGACTATTGAAAATTTTTCAGAAAATTTACTATATTTTAGTCGAATAGACTTTTAGGCGTTCTTTTCAGCTCACAATGCGGATATTATCACGGTCTCTTCACATTCAAAAAAACCCTAATCTAAAAAAATGGATGTGCCTCCCAATCATTTTAAATTAAAAAAAATATTAATTTTGTTGTATTGCACATGATCTCCGGGTCATGCACAATTCAACGCCAATTGGCGTCGATGTGCTGACACAGAGGACCATTTTTATTGAGCACGTGTAGAAAATTAACTTTGTTGTATTGGTAATGGTCTCCAACTCATGTACAATAAAACCAATAAGCGTCGAAGTGCTGGCAGAGAGAAGCTTTTCTAGAGGGATGGAACATGGATGCGTGTTATTGGGCGTCTTACATATGTACATACCAGAACCGCTATGTTTTTTCAAAATGTTTTGAAGAGGCTTACAAATCAGCCTTTTTTGACCTTTAAAAAATATTGCACATTATCTATTTCCATTAATTTGAATTATAAAAACAGCTCAAAAGTACCAAATATATCTGTTATTCAAATCTCTTCAAAAAATGTTGAAATACACATAGCGGTTCTGGTTGGCACACCGACGATATGTATATTCATTTCTAGATTTGAGCATGGTTAGAGGCATATTATTAATAGATGGAGATTCTATCTTCCATGATAGATCTAAATATGAACTTTCGTCATAAATTTTGGAAAATTTTGTTGAATATATTGTTGGATTTTGGCATATTAAATTTCGTTCTGTTTATTAATTTATAAATTTTCTTTTTATTTTTAAATATTTTTTGTTTTGTTTGTCTTTGATATTGTTTTGCCAACATTTTTAAAAATTGAATAAAATTATTCGTTTTCGATTAATCAAAATTCAAATTAGTTGATTAATCATAGTTCTGATTAATCAGAAAGTATAATTAATCGATTAATTGATTAATCAGAATTTCGATTAATCGAAGTGATTAATTAATCGATTAATCGCACATCCCTAGTAAAAATTGTTTTATTCGACCTTTAAAATATTATATTTTGAGTAGGTATTATATTTTGAGTAGCTCGAGGTCATTATTTCCTTTACTAATTAAATCCATGATATTCTCTAAAATAATTTTCAAGAATATTATTTTTCTGTTTAAATTTATTTATGTTGGTGATAATTGCAACACATAGGCTGCAATACTCAATGCTCCATTATAAAATAACTCTCCCTTAAATTTAACTTTTTCATACAAATTTTGACAAAAGGCTCCGTTAAATCGGCAGTTAGCAGCTGACTTGTCATTGAGTAATCCGCCCTTAATCGACGTGTGTTTTGGAATTTGTCAGATTTCATTGTCAAGAACTAACAAATAATTTCAGCAAAAAAAAATTTTAAAAATATTTTTTTTTTTCACTTTTTTCAGAGCTTCCCGATTTTAGGTAAAATAAAACCAAATACATTTCCTAACAGGTTCAATATCTATTTGTGTTGATATTGACCCTGAAAAGCAACTGTTCTGACCCCTGTGATAAGTAAAATAAAAAAAACACCGCTCCACTCTAACGAACATGCTTTGTTTTCTACAGACAGACGGACGGACATTGTTAGATTGAATTAAAATCGATGGAGGGCTATGAGTATGTTCACTTGTGGGGTCCTAAAACGATATTTCCTAGCGTTACAAATGGAATGACAAACCTATATACATAAATCCTCTTATCAACTAAGGGGTGGGTAAAACAAGTGACAGTGTTTTTAGAGCTGACCAAAAAATCGGCATTTTTGGAGCAAAAATCGGCAAATCGGCACTTTGATATTTTTGAGGCAAAAAATCGGCAAAATGCCGATAAATCGGCAAATATGGCAGCCCTGCCTGTAGCACAGAGTGGTGTAGGGTATAAAAATAACAAAAAATAAATAAACAAAAATATGAATAACATTAATACACACTTTTGCAATATTACAAAAATTGTCGGTTTTGATGGCTTGGTCCACAAAAATTAGAAATTCCTAGATCTCGAGAAGGCGATTTGATACATCTTTTCTGATGATAGATTTGTGTTAAGGAGGCCATCATAGTTAAGAATATGTACCCTAAAAGAGTATGCATTGACATAAATTTTCATCTAAAATAAACATGCGAAATAATTGTCGCCTTATTACATACATGTGTTAGTAAATACTTAAATACATGTGTAGGTAAGTACTTTTATTGGATTTTAAGTTCTATGTATTTATGTTTGTATGTGACTTTATCACAAAACAATTACTGGTATCTTCTCAATGTTGTATGTTGTTTAATAGCGATAACATTGATGCCTTTAAAATTACTAATGCAATCTCACACAAATTTGACCAAACATACCACATTGTTCGGGAGAGCACCCATGAAATACATAGGATGTGCAAAAGTGTTTTTATCGCTACGCGCTCTTTTTTGGTTGGGTTGGGAGTAAAAAATTAAATCTGCCCGGAAATTGGTTTTATAGGTTGCAAACAAACCACGGTGACCTGGATAGGATTTAAATGAAATGTTTGTGTTACTCCAATTATTAAGTGGATTATATTTTTGGACGATAAAAGAAAGAGAATGAGCCAAAAAAGAAAAAAAAGTACTAGGCGCTTTTTTTTGGAGGGCAAAAAAAAAGGAATTAAAAAAAAAACAAAAAAGAATCTATTCTTTTAAATGCTTTAAAATTTGTTTAAAAGGAGGTTAATTCATCACATATTTACTTATCAGTGAGATTTAAATATATGTGTAACATGTTTTTTCAGATATGAGAATTAAAAGAATAATTTCACTATTAAGAATAATTTCACTATTGAAACTAAAAGAATTTGTCCTTAAAAATTATTTAAAAATGTAGGTTTATAAAAGTTAAATAAAAGTTGCCACACTTTAGACATTAGTGAGTTATATTATTTTAAAAGAATTTATAATTTTTTTTTAAAAATGTTTTTTTAAAACTAAGAAAAATTAAAAAAGGCTAGCAAAAATCATTTCAAAATGTGTTTGCAGTGCCTAAGGAAGAGTAAAATAATGTAAATAGTTTGAAAAAAAAATGCAGAAAGTGGTTGGGATAATTTGTTTATTGTCAATCTTATGGATGGACCTTTTAGAATATTGTTTATTCCCCTAAAATCCTTTGAAAAATTTTGTTTGTATTGTTGGGATAACTTCCCCCCATCAAAATCTAGAAATAGGATCAGTCTTAAATGTGAAGTAACTCCTTGAGTTAAAAGTTTCATTAAATTAAAGATGATATTTTATTTAGTCTCAATAAATAGTGAAATTATTCTTTTTTAAGTCTCATATCTGAAAAAATTTGAAAAAAATCTGAAAAAATTTGAAACACTGATAAGTAAATATGTGATGAATTTACATCTGCATAAAAAATGTGTAATACATTTGAAAGAATAAATTCTATTTTTTTTTTTGTAATTCTTTTTTTTGCCTACTTCTACTTTTTATTCACCAGCTGGTGAAAAACGGTTTTATTCACCACGAGGTGAATTATTATCCAAGTTACAAACCCAAGTTGTTAAAATTTTTTGGTTTTAAGAAAATGAGAATAGTAATTCTTGTTTTCTTTTTCGTTAATTGTTAGCTTATATAGTCAAACTGAGGTGGCGTCCTGCCACTTTTTTAAAATTAGACACAAGGCTAAAAACATTATCATGTTAAAAATTCTATAAAACTGATACTGTTTCTATACGAAAAATGTCTCAGAATCTGCAACTTTTTTAACACCAAAAATGGATCAAAATCTGAGATTTTTCTATACGAAAATTTCAGATAGAAAAATTGTCCGAATCTTTGGCCTTCTTCATATAGAACAAGTCTCAGATTCTGAGACATTTTTTCGCGTAGAAAATGATAGAGATTCTGAAAAATTTTTTATTTAGAAAAAGTTTCAGATTCTGAAAAATTTCGAGACATTATTTGTACAGAAAAGTTTTAGATTCTGAGACACTTTTTCATAAAGAAAAAGTTTTAGATACTAAAACATTTTTCGATAAGAAAAAGTTTAACAAGACCAAAAATGAGCGGGGAGCAAAAGAATTAACAATTATGCACATACGGGTGCTCTTTTGTTCAAGTTGTCTTAACAAAAGCATCACGTCTACCTACATGTAATCTTTAACAATTGTACCTTGTTGTATTAAGTATATATCCGTCAGTTTGACTAACTGCCATTCATTGATTCTTTCATTCATTCAGTCATATATAAAACTATAAAGCAAATGGTGATTTTCAACTTAAATATTGTTGTTTGTAACATGCGTGTATGTGCTTTTCAAAGTTCTAAAAAGTAATTACTGGTACACTCTTGCTAGTTTTCTTAATACACTATGGAAAGAAAGTGTAAGGGGAATTGTAAGTAAATAAATAGCGCAGGATCTTAAATGAGAATCTGAGACATTTTCTATAAGAAAACATGTCTCAGATTTACAAAAAATCCCACAAAATATCTCAGAATCTGCAATTATTTCAAAAAAAGTTCTCATATTCCTAGAAAATTTTTAGATTTGGAAACTTTTTATTAGGAAAAAATGTCTCAGAATCTTAGACTTTTTAATTTGCTTCGTCTTAGAATCTGTGTTGTAAAGAAAGAATTAATTTTTACTGTATTATAATTGTACCGAGTGTGTGTTTGGTATGTTGATATTAACTTTTAATGAAATAAGTAGACAAACAAAATCAATTTTATCAAAAAGTTTATTGCTTCTTTATTGATAACATTAATCTCATCACATACGCGCTTGTAATTACTAACAGAATATATATTTATTTTTTTTTAATTATAAGACTTATTTCTGCTCACTACATTATTGCAAGTATGTGTGAATATAAGTTTATATATTTATAGATGTGAGTTTTGCAAAAAGTTGCAAAGTCACTGTCTAACAGTACACGTCGACAAAATAAAATCTTAACTGCTCACCAAGTGGAAATAATCTCGACAAAAGAAGTAATTTTGGAAAGGCCACACCAACTATTTAACAAATAAAGTTATGTCGTGTCAACATAAAATAAATTGCAGAGTATGCAAAAATAACAATAACAAATTTTAGGTTTTGTCAAAAAAGGGCCTTGAAGGCATGTTCAAATGTTGAAAATTTCACAATTTTTTGTATAATCTTTATTTATTGCTGCAAATTTAATGAAGCATACTGATGTCGTTTTAATAAAAGTCGTTTTAAGATTTTTGTATGAGCCATCGATTAAAAAAATATAAAAATTTCAGAACAAGTTTTAAGTTTTTCAGATTTTAATTTTACATGTCAAATTAAAAAAAAAAAATGTTAAAGTGCATTTTTATCTGTTCCGAAATTTTCTGAGATGTGTTTTCCTTTGTTGTCGAGAAAAAAAAATTTTAAATATTGCACTATGCTAATTTTATACAATAATGGGATATGTAACGTATGCGTATGAGTAATAAAAACACTTAATGGGTTTAAACAAATAATGTCTTAATGTGAGAAATTTTTAAAAAGCTATAAAAAAAAAACAAATACGCAATATATATTTTGTTTTTTTTTTGTATTTGAAAGATTAATTATTGTAATATTTTTAAAATTTTATAACACAAAATTTGGTCAACTAGAATTGCCAGTGTTGCTAATCAATTTAAAAATATTTTTTTTAAATGTTGTTGCAGTTGTGCAGATAAATGCGTTGGACCGATTTTGATGATATTTTTTTTTGATTTATATATTATTAACTTTTCCAGTACTTATCGTGGACATTTTTTTAAATTTTGACCTTACATTTTCTTAAATTTTTAGAAAAATAAATTTTTCTTTCACACTTTTCAAAATTCAAACCATATATAACATGATTAAAAAATGATAATAATTGAAAATAACGACTATAAACTGCCCTACGGGGCAATAACCAGTATCATCGGAAAGTGGCAACACCTAACATTTGTGTCTACAAAAATATGGACCATGTTCTGGCAAGGGTACAAAATAAGTACAAGACAAGTATCTCAACCCTTATGAACCGATTTGCATGAAATTTAAAAAATATATATAAGAGACAATTCTAAGGTTGGGGTTCTCGGCTTATCGGCCATATAAGTGTTTAAAAACTGAAATATGTTAAAGAATGGGTAAAAAATGGGCAAAAAAAAGTTTTTTGGATTTTTAAGCCACTTCGTTTTAAGAAACTATATGATTTTTACATATGGGAAGAAATAGTTTTTTAATGCCTATCCAACGATGGCAAAACCTTGTAAAAATTCGGCTTCGTTAAATATTTTTTTTTTATAAAACTGTGTAAATTTTAGGGGGTATTTATATGAAGGCATAGACCTACGATATCCATATGAATACGAAATAATCTTTATTAAATTTAAGTCGACACGTATTTTTGCTCTAGACGATATTCCTGTTAGTTCGGGAGTTATTGAAATTTTCCCGAAGGTCCACATTGTTTCATAAGGGGACAACGAAATTTTTAAACACTGATATGGCCGATAAGCCGAGACACCCCAACCTTAAAATCGTCTCTTTAATATATATTTTAAGTTTCAGGCAAATCGGTTCATAAGGGTTGAGATTAGAGATGGGCGCGTGAGTTATTTTTTATCTCACACTCACTCACGCTCACGACAGGAATTTTTGAATCACGCACACTCACTCACGAACATATTTTTTCTACTCACACTCTCTCACATTCACGTGAGTAAATTTAATACAACTCACACTCACGTGCACTAACGCAAGCTTCAGTCACACTCACGAAACTCTTATTTATATAAAAAAATTTCAAAAACTAAAATTTCAAAAATCTTTTAAAATTTTCAGCAAAATTTTACATTTTTTTTTTTTGGTTTTTTTGGGAAGAAAAGACAAATTTTACAACTTCTTTGTTGTTTTTTTTTTGTATAAAAGAAGATATGAAGAGAAAATAAATCCCGCAAACTCACGCAAAAAAATCGACTCACGCACACTCACTCACGCAAATATCTTACTCACAATCACGTGAGTAAAATTGAATTAGTCACACTCACGCGTGAATCACGTGAATCACGCTATAATCTGCTCATGTGCCCATCTCTAGTTGAAATACTTCCCTTGTTAGATCAGAATTGATAAAGGAGAGGAGGTAGAATAATGGTTACTAAAAATAAAATAGGATTCGTTCACTCATATTACAATTACAATCTCTTCTGTAGAAAAAACAACAGCAACAACCAAACAAGAATTGAAAAACCATGACTAAGTTGATAATTGCTTAACAGCCAACTTTGCGTATCGGTCTAGAGTGATCGTATCGGGGTCATTATTAGTGAAATCAATCATGAATATTCTTGACCCCCTCCGATATTGATGAAATTTGGTTAAGTTCTTACACTACGTAAAAAACTAATAAATGCAAATTTTCAGCCCTCTTAGTCAACAGGGGCCGAAAATACGGAGGGTCAAAATTTCCCCCAAAATCTCCCAGTCGCGACACTTTACACCGTAAAAACTTAATATCGTTGGTTCTATTATAGCTAGATAGCCCATTTTTGGTTTGTTTTGAAGCTCATAATATGCTCTATAAGACCTACCATAACCGAAAAATTTTCGAAAAAAATTAAGGGTTACCTCCCTTATTTTAAGGTCGTGATAAAGGGAGAAGAAAATGGGGATGATGGTATCCCCCGATTTTTTTTTTTACTTGACAATCGTATAGAGAAAGTCCCAAAGAATATATTCTAAAATTTTTAAGTTGGGACAACAATGGGATCACTCAAAATCAAAATTTTTCACAATTTCCCCTAAAATCTCCAAATCGCAAAACTCGTGAACCTTAAAAATTTAATATCATATGTGCTACAAAGTCCATTTTTGTTTGTTTTAAAGCTTATAGTACGCTCTACAATACCTACCTTAACCAAAAAATTTTAGAAAAAAAGGAAGGGTGCTCCCCTTATTTAAAGGTCGTGGCAAAGGGTGGAGGAAATGGGGGGAAAGTATCCCCCGATTTTTTTTTTTACTTGGTATTCTCAAAGTGCAAGTTCTAATGAACATATCCTTAAATTTTTATGTTGGGACAACAATCAGATCGACCAAAATCAAAATTTTTCACAATTTCCCCCAAAATCTGCAAATCGCGACACTCTTGCCCATTACAAATTTAATATCGTGGACTGTATTGTAGCTACAGAGTCCATTTTTGGTTTGTTTTAAAGCTCTTAATATGCCCTACAATATTACTATTACAAAAAAAAAATAAAAAAAATTAGGGGTGCCTCTTGTATTAAAAGATCGTGGCAAGGGGTGGGGGAAATCAGGGGTAGTACCCCCCAATTTTTTTTTACCTTTTTTTTTTTTTTTAAGAGTAAGTTCTAGAGAGCATAACCTGAATTTTTTATCTTGGGACTATAATGGGAGGCGCAAGAATGTCGCGATTTGAAGATTTTGGGGGAAAATTTTGAAAAATTTTGATTTTGGTCGATCCCATTGTTGTCCCAACATAAAAATTGTAGACTATGTTCATTAGGACTTGCACTTTGAGAATCCCAAGTAAAAAAAAAATCGGGGGATACTTTCCCCCTATTTCCTCCACCCTTTGCCACGACCTTCAAATAAGGGGGGCACCAATTCCTTTTTTTGGAAAATTTTTTGGTTTTGGTATGTCTTGTAGAGCGTATTATAAGCTTTAAAACAAAAAAAATTGGCTCTGCAGCTACATAAGCACTTATGATATTAAATTTTTAAGATTAAAGAGTGTTGCGATTTGGAGATTTTGGGGAAAATTGTGAAAAATTTTGATTTTGAGCGATCCCATTGTTGTCCCAACTTAAAAATTTTAAGATATATTCTTTAGGACTTTCTCTATAAGATTATCAAGTAAAAAAAAAATCGGGGGATACCATCATAACCATTTTCTCCTCCCTTTATCACGACCTTAAAATAAGGGTGGTAACCCTTATTTTTTTTCGAAAATTTTTTGGTTATGGTAGGTCTTATAGAGCATATTATGAGCTTTAAAACAAACCAAAAATGGGCTTTCTAGCTATAATAGAACCAACGATATTAAGTTTTTACGGTGCAAAGTGTCGCGACTGGAAGATTTTGGGGGAAATTTTGACCCTCCGTATTTTCGCCCACTGTTTTCTTAGAGGGCTGAAAATAAGTGTGCATTAGTTTATCACTTAGTGTTACAACTAAACCAAATTTCATCAAAATCGGAGGGGGTCACGAAAATTTTTAGGTATTTTTGATTGATTTCACTAATTTTTTATTTGATTTCGAAGAGGCAGTTAATAGCAAAAAACATTACAGATCATGGGTTCAATCCTTGGCGGCTGTGATCTGTTAATAATTTTCACATATAGAATATAATTGACTATTAACTGAATAAATTTGACATTAAAAGTTTTTCTGAAGATTATAATAACTGGATTATATGAAACTAGTAAAAAACGAACCAGTAGCGCAATTCACTAACTTTTTAACGACAAAAATCGGTAGTTATATTGTCAAAAATCGTTAATTATCGATAATTGTCTTTAAAAGCGATTCTATAACATTTTTCTACCGAATTTTGTCGTTATTGAAAATCGGTAACTTATCAACAAAAAAATTTTTGAATTAAAGATAACGAAATTTTTCGGTTCTCAATACAAATTCAAAATAAACAAATTTGAAATTAACTATTTTTGTCGTTAATTCTTGTCGTTAATTGAAAAATTTATAGAATCACATATTCGTTAAAACAACCGACAATTCTCGTTAAAAAAGTTACTGAATCGCACTACAGGACTTCTTAAATTTTTAGAAAAAAAATTTTTTCTTTTACACCTTTCTCAATTCAAACCATATATAAAATGATTAAAAAATTATAATTTATAATTATAGTTAGAGCCTGAGCTCAACTGTCTTTACAGAAAAACAACAAATTTTAGGTTTTGTTAAAAAAATGTATTACTAACACTCAAAAAATTATGTTAGTAAAATCAACTGAAAATGTCAGTTAAAATAACTACTTTGTAAGTTATTTTGGGGTCAACTATTTTTTCAGTTAAATCAACTAACAATGTTAGTTATTTTAACTGACAAAAAACAACTGACTTATGTAGTAAAAATTACTAACATTTGTAGTCAAAACAACTAATATGTAGTAAAATTAAATAAACAAAAAATTTTTCAGATAAAAAATTGAAGACAAAATTTTTTTTTTTTTTTAAAAAAAAAGTTGTGAAAAATAAAAAAAAAAATATTTTTTTTTTTTTTTTGAAAAAACTTTGAAAATTTTTCGGAAATAATAAAATAAAATTAACTACTTTTAATAACTGTTACTATATTACAGTACTTTTTTGTTAGTTATTCAAAAAAACGACTGTAAATAACTAACAGAAATAGTTCTTTGATATTTTTCATACAAAAATAACTGACTTTTTAGTTGAAAACAACTAACTACTGTAAAATATACAAACAACTAACATGTAGTAACTTACATAATTTTCTGAGTGAAAGCTTTTTTTGCTTTAGTATCTTTATTTATTTCTGCAAATTTAATGAAGCTAACTGATGTCGTTTTAATAAAAGTCGTTTATAGATTTTTGTATGAGCCATCGATTAAAAAAATATAAAAATTTCAGAACAAGTTTTGAGTTTTTCAGATATAAATTTTAATTTTATGTGTGAAAAAACTTGCCAAAATTATATTTTTTTTAGTTAAAAAAAAGTTAAAGTGCGTTTTTATCTGAAAGAAGAAATTTTCTGAGAAAAAAATTATTAAGATTGCAATATGCTTATATTATACAATAATGGGGTATATAACGTATGCGTATGAGTAATAAAAACACTAACGGGGCACTGTTGCCGAAGTCACTGATCTAGCGGAGCTTAAGGGGGGGTTTAAAGAAAAAGACAAAACATACGCAACATTTTTTAATTTAAACTTTTAATTCTGTTTTTTTTTTTTTATTTGAAAGATAAATTATTGTAATATTTTTAAAAAATTATAGCACAAAATTTGAAGAACTGAAATTGCCACAAAATCGGCTGGAGTTGTACAGCTAAAAGTATTGGACCGATTTTGAAATGTTTTTGTTCTGTAGATTATTAAATACTCTAGTACTTATCGTGGCCATTTTTAAAAATTTTGACCTAATTATGTTTTTAAACAATGAAGAAAGTAAATTTTTTAATTTTGATGTTTATATAAGCATAGTTTCCAAAAAAGTCAATATTTTTCAAGAAATGGCAACGGTAGGTACTAGAGAATTTACTAGTCAACAAAAAAAAAAAAAATCATCAAAATCGGTTCAGCAGTTTTTGCTGTACAACTGCAGCCGACTTATGGTGTTTTCTTTTCTGGAAAAAAATGTGCCTTTTTTTTGCATTTCGCCCCAAAAATTATGTTTTTGTGTTCTTTTCTAAAAAATGTCAACCCTTATAAGGAATATCGTGTTCTTTTCTAAAAATGTCTGCCCTATAAAGTGCAAAAAAGTTGCACTTTTTACCCCCTAAAAAATCACGGGGTTGAAATTGCCTTATACAACAGCTGACTTTTTATGTGTTGTTTTCTCAAAACTGCTGTTAAAAAATACAGGGCAGAGTATTTCTGGATGTTGTGTTCTATTCCAGTCAAATAAAATGCAAGTTTATGAAGGTGTGAGTTAAACATTTTAAAAATGTATACCCCAAAAAGGCAAACATTTTTTTTCAGAAAAGAAATCACCATTAGTCTTTTAATAAAATAATTCTACAAATGAGGGGCAATACTGGCAATTCTTGTTGACCAAATTGTGTGTTACAAAACTTTAAAAATATTACAATAATTCATCTTTGAAATAAAAAATATAACTAGAAAATATTGGGTATTTATATATTTATAGCTGTTTTTGGTTTGTAAACCCCCCTTAATATATGTATAATCCGCACAAAGCAAAAACTTTCGAAGACCACGAATGAAATTTGACACAAAAAAATATTCGTAGAACATTTTTACCCTTCAAATGTACGTTTTAGCAAACTTCTATGATAGTTTTGGAAAAAAAGGCTAAAATAACCTCATAAAATGAACAATATTGGGTTAATATATGTTCTGAAAAAAACATTACCCATTTTTAAAATGATATTGTTTTTAGGCTGGTGTCTAATTTTAAAAATTACCCGACTAAAAAAAAAGTAATATAGCGTCATATATTATTTGATCCCAAAAATGTAGCATCCAAAAATATATGATTATATCTTATTAGATCTAATTTAATATAATTAAATATAATTAGATCCCAAAATTGGAACGGTAAGTACCCGAGTAAAAATTTTCTGGTCTAATCATATATAATTTGATACAATCTTATATGAGTTAATATGCTTCCGTATAAATTTATATAAAATTGTATCTATCACTTTGATACGGTTGATCCACTTTATATGGTTAGATATTGCTCCATATATGATTAGATTCGTATTTTGGTTTTGCTCATCAAATTATATAAAAAATGATATTATAAGATCAATTTGATCCAATTAGATTTGACCAAATTCAGGATCAAATTGTATCAATTTTTATATTTTTTGATATAAAGTAATACAATTAGATATTATTTGATACAACCATTTTACGGATCAAATTAGATCTATTCAGTAAAATTAGCATAATATTTTTACTAGGGTATTATCTAATTTGATATAATAAAAAAATAAGATCTAATAAGATATAATAATATATAATTATATCTCATTAGATCTAATATGATCTTCAATATCAAATTAGATGAAATTTACCGTTCCATTTTTTGGATCTAATTATATCTAATTATATAAAATTAGATCTAATAAGATATTATAATAAATTTTTGGATCCTCCATTTTTGGGATCAAATGGTTGATTAATTTATATGTAATTATATTAAAAAATATATGATTATAACAAAAGTTTTTTAATCGGGGATGCAGAACGGCACCTTAGAATGACTATATAAACGAACGACTAACAAAAAAGAAAATAAGACTTACTCTTTTCATTTTCTTAAAACCAAAAAGGTTTCAACTGCGATTTGTAACTTGGGTAATAACTCATCTTCTGGTGAACAAAACGTAACATAATTATTTTTCAACAAAATTTTTATTTTTTCATCAATTTTTTTTACATCATTTTTTTTCATCAGATTTTTTTTTTATCAATTTTTTTATTAATTTTTTTTTTTTCATTAAAAAATTTTTCTTTTAATTTTTTCTTATTTTTTTAATTTACCAAAACTACTTTTTTACGTAGAGCATTGTACTTTGTTCGATTTCATGGGAAAAAATCTGTCAAACTCAATAAAAAAAATGGAAACGCGAGGAATTATTAAAAAAGTTTCTACGCATTTTTATTATACAAGACAATTTTAATTTCCGCGAAAAATTGACATTTCAGTTTTGTTATGATAGTTTCATTCTTAGAATTGTCAAAAGTTGTTGACTTACACATTTTTATTTCGATTTGAGTCGTTTAAAGTTTAAGTGAAATTTTCGAAGTGAGAAACAGAACACTATATCTAAACTTCTGACATAAAAATGTGCCATTTGTTTAACAAATGTACAAAAACACAAGTGAAAGTGTTAAATTCTTCTGTACCGAATCATTAATACTCTTCAAAATGTAAAAAAAACCTCTTTTGCACTTACGTAATGCACTCATTTGCCAAATTTATTGCACTTTTGGCTTAGACTGACTGCAGATTGCTTTCCACAGACAGATGGACCGATAGGGTCCTCGACCGATATTTCAATTCGTTTTGCATAGAATGGCAAATAACATTATTTTTTCTAAAAAAAAAATTGCTTTGGCAAGTACACCCAAATCTTCAGCAAAACATTATTATGATTTAATGTATTGGGCTAGAGTACAAAAATCGCAGACTTTTTTCACTTACAAGGGAAATATCTCAACCCATATGAACCGATTTGCTTGAAACTTAAAACATATATAAAAGAGACGATTTTAAGGTTGGGGTGTCTCGGCTTTTCGGCCATATCAGTGTTTCAAAATTTCGTTGTCCCCTTATGAAACAATGTGGACCTCCGGGAAAATTTCGATAATTACCGAACTAACAGGAATATCTTCTAGAGAAAAAATACGTGTCGACTTAAATTTAATAAAGTTTATTTCGTATTCATATGGACATCGTAGGTCTATGTATTCATATAAATACCCCCCAAAATTTACACATTTTCATAAAAAAAGTATTTAACGAAGCCAAACTTTTACAAGGTTATGCCACCATTGGATAGGCATTAAAAAAACCTTTCTTCTCATATGTAAACATCATGTAGTTTCTAAGAAAGAAATGGCTGAAAAATCCAAAAAACGATTTTTTCGCCATTTTTTGACCCATGTTTTGAACCCCTAAATCCCCGATATGGCCGATAAGCCGAGACACCCCAACCTTAGAATTCTCTCTTTTATCTATATTTTACGTTTCATGCAAATCGGTTCATAAGGGTTGAGATACTTCCCTTGTGAGTTCACACGACTTTGAAAAAGTACTGTAAGTACGTGAATAAAATCCTTTGGGTCTCAAGCCAAATACATATTCATGTTGAACATTGTAACCGTAAGGGATTAAAATTAATCTGTCGCAATAGTGTTTCTAATATGTTAGTACCATACTGTATGGCTTCCATATGTATTATTTATTCTACAAGTAATTAAGACACAGTTTCTCAGTTTATAATCAGTTTAAGTAGCACATTATCGCCAACATTGTCCAGAATGTACAAAAAAAATAAGTGTGTGCTTAAACAAAAGTCAAAGTAAATGTAATGAAAAATTAAACAATAATCTGTTGTAAAATTGTAATTCTTTAATTTGCGCACATTTAGGTCAATAGTCAGTAAGTGATTATTTGTTTTTTTATTGTTTGCTGTACATTAATTAGGCCGAATCGATTTTTACATCTATTTTTTTTTTAAGCTGAAAGGGGTTCCAAAAACTTTAATTGGGAGTCAAAATGAAACATAAAAAAAGATTTTTTTTCTATTTAAAAGTCCCATAATTAAAAAAATATTTTTTCTAATATTTATGAATGTGAACTTCTGTAGAACAATGCAAGATAGTATTCATTTATAAAAGGTTGAATAAAAATTGGGTTAATAAATAAACTTGCAACCTTTAACTGAAATCAATGAAAATGTTCATTAATATGGCGAAAATTCTAAAACACTATGAAGATTCGTCAAATGCTCATGTGGCAGTTTCTAAAATAGCTGTCTACAATAGCTCGTTACACAATTTGCTAGTGAGTTTACACATGACCTCCACTAAAATTGTATTTAAGTAATGTGATTTTTGTAAACGAGGTAGAAAAAATACTCTTACAAGGTAATTATTCCAAACCTTAAGAACCGATTTGCCTAAAACCTAAAATATATAATATATTCAAAACCCTGTATCTTCTATTTTCATAAAAATGACTTTTTGATGGCAAAATATTCAGTAAAACGGCCCTCATATATTGTGTTTTTGGCATTTTTGGCATTTTTGGTTTTCTCTATCTCTTACACAATTTATTTTTCTGAATGCAAAACCGTCTATCATTTCAAATAATTAATTTATAAATATTTTTTTGGAGTAATTTCATCATGCAATACATGTTTTCATACTAATTTTTGCATGCTGAACATGAATTTGTCAACAAAATTCCCGAACCACGATTTTATTACACTGACGCTTGTTTTGCCGAAAATTCTTGTTTGACTTTTTTAAAAAATATGGCTCAAATTTGGATGTCTTGTGTAGATTTTGAAAAAAAAATTAATCTTAAAAATCCCGATGCTGATCAGCATATGTGGACCAAAATCGCGTTTTTATTTTTTTTACTATTTTTTTACTATTTTTTTTACATACTCAACAGTTTGTCAACTTTTGCGATGAATTTGAAAAAAAAAATATTTTTTTTTTTGTCTTAAAAACCAGCACCTGTGGACCAAAACCGCGATTTCGGAATTTGTAATAAGCCGTTATCATTAATAAATCACGTTAAAAATTTACTGATGTCGTAAATGAAATTATAATTATTTTTTTTCTAAATTCAAAACCCTCTATCTGATCATTTTCATATTTTTGAGAAACAAAACACTCTATCTATCAAAAAATCCCCAATAGTTAAACATTTCTAAAACGAATTATAAGTGAGAGTCAGTAGTTGATTTAAAAAAATATTGTAGAATATCGAATTTTACTTACTCTAACAATACGCGAAATAAACAGTTTTTGGCTCTCCTGAAAAGTTGTGTGTTTTTAGATAGAAAGTTTTGAATATTGACCCTCGATATAAGAGAGTCGACTTAAGGGTTGTGGTGTCTCGGCTTATCGGCCAAAATTAAAAATTTCGTCATCCTTATAAAACAATGTGGACCTTCTGGTAAATTTCCATAACTTTCCTCATATAGTTAGGTTGATCATTAGACGTATTCTTAAAATCAATATTCGTTTTTGCCACTTGGATGAGTACAATTTTATTTATTTGCATCTAAAAATAAAAAAAAAATAAATTTGTGGCATTCGGAAAAGGGAAACACGTGCCGAAAATGGGTTAAAATTTGGAATAAGTGATTTAAGGAATTTTTTTTTTCGATTTTACAAACAATTAGTATTTTGTTTTTCAAATGTTTACAAGTTTTATTATTTTTTACAGAAATTTGTCTTTCTAATGAGCCAAAATACACTGAAAACGTAGGAAAGCTGGGTAAGTTATACCTTCTTCTCCAGACCATTATTCCATAATTTTTTATATAAGAAAAAAAAAAAACTTTTTTTTCTGTTTTTCAATTGTTGGGCAATTAAGGCCAGTTGAACAATTAATGAAAAGAACAATTTTTAATCATCCAAAAAAAATTACGGTCTAATTGTTTTAGTGACCTTTGGCGGTTTAGAAAGATACTTGCATTAAAAAAATTATTTATTTTTGACTTTTTTGAAAAAGCAATTTTAAAATAAATTTTTTTGTCACAACCAAAAAAAAAAAAGAAAGTAATGTTTCCCTTATAAAATTTTTACCCGATTTTCGACACGTGTTCCCTTGAATCGATTGTCACCAAATTTTGAATTTTAAGATACCAATTAATAAAACTGGGCCCATCCATGTTAGAAAAATATATTTTTAAATGTTCCTTGTATTAGAGAACATGTCTAGTGACCTTTTTTTCCTGAACTCAAATCAGCACGACAATTTTTTTATGTTTTTTTTAAGAAAACTGTCTAAAAATATTTCTCATAAAAAACCGACGAATTTTTCAACACTTAAAGTTAAAGTTGATTAACTTAAGAAAATTTATTTATTTATTTTAGTTTAATTTAGAGTTCACGCACAACAATGTCGGAGCGGTTGACGTTTTCGGTCACGAGAGAGTATAGGCGCAAAACAAAGACGGCAGCGGAAAATTCTGTCATATGTTGATTTTTGCACTATTTTTTAAATTTTTCGTCACTTTTTTATATAAATTAATTGTATTTTTAATTATCAATATGATTTTTTCATATTGATTCGTTTTTTCCTGTTTTTTTTTTCAATTTTAATAAATTTTGTTTTTAGAGATCATATTCTTTTGTTTACTTTATCGAAAATAATCGAAATATTTGTAAAAAAGTGGCAACATTTTCATATCAAAAATTTAGGGAGAGAGAGAAACCGACACAAAAATAAAATTAATTTTATTCTAGCGGTTTTCGGTCGAGCGTTTTTTCATGCCAAATGTGTATGAAAAAAACGTCACCGACATTGTTGTGCGGGGACTCTTAACTCAATTTTTAGGAAAATTCCTGAACTATTTTCAAAGAAATTTTTTCCTTAATTTTATTCATGTCTTTTTTTTCGGTGTGGCATCCAACGAGCGTATTTAGGATGCAGGAAAGGTAAGAGAAAAAAATTTAACTTTTTTTTTACTTTTAATAAAAAAAAATTTTACCACATGATTTCACTGCATCTTAAGAACGCTTTTTCAGAACAACTAACTAGCGCTCCAAACTATGATATCGCCTTAAGGGATCACATATTAGTTCGGGTGGTTTGGATGCGCTCCTTGACTGGGGATTCCTTTCCAAAAGCTGCTGCCAGTTAAGCCAAATTTCTGCTGGGTATGTGGGTAGTGGTTGTAAAAGACCACCTTTTCAAATTACCTTTCAAAATAAATAGAGGCTCTGTATACCACTAATGTAGTTTTTTACAGAAGTATTTTTGGATACATTGCCAGGGTTGGAAGCTAGACTCTGAATACCCCTAATAAATAATAATATATTTAATCGTCTTAGCTCGTGCTTTTTACTCATATTTACTCAGGCAATGATTTCTTTTTTTTTTTTTTTTTTGTAAAATGCATTTTTCAATATGTTGTTTGTTTAAAAAAAAACACATAATAATATGTCAATCGTTCATTCTATAAACCCAGGATATTGCTTCTATGGCAATACCGGAAAAAAAGTTGTCTACTTTTGTCTCAATGGCAGCACCTGCTAGTGAGACTTTACTAGCACACTAAATTTTAAAAACTCTGTAACTAACTTTTGCGTGCAAAATTTTCAAATTTTATTTTATATGTAAGATACTGGATTGTTGTTACGAGTGTATGGAAAATTACATAGTTTTCTGAGCAGTAATTCCTGAGTTATTTGAGCCCTTACTAAAATTTAGTAATAGCTCAAGAATATTCTTGAGATATTATTAAGACATGCGCCCCCTAAAAGGTAGTAGAAGAAATAAATTTGTCTTATCTCTATATTATAAAGTCTCTGTATAAACCTTATTGAAAATTCCGAAAGAGAAAACAACATAAAACGCCTTAAAATATGCCCTTAATGAAATGTTGAATATCGTTGGCAGGCCTGCAATAAAGCCTACGTACAAGAGTTTCTTCTTATATTTTAAATATGCCATTGTGATGTTTCCTTAAACGACAGTTTTTGTATGGCAAAAAATATTTTCTTCCCATTTTCAACGTCTCAACAGTGGGAAAAATTACCATTCTAGTGTTCAAAAAATAGTTTTTCGTTAAATATTTGCCTGATCAATTAAACTTCAATAGAGAAAACATAGTGGAGGAGGTAGGCTTTCAGAAAATTATAATTTTAGACACCCAGTTTCACAACAGGGTTACCAAAATTATGAGAGCTATCTAACTTAAAATTATACTATAGAACCGAATCAAGCTCTTATGTTTTTTTTTTTTGCATTTGGACCAAACAGGTTTCATAACAAATTACACAGTGATACAAAATCGAACTTTCGGAATCGGAATGGGATGAAACCAAAAGCAAATGAAAGCTGACGTTTTCCATAACAAAACCCTCAAGGCCTTTTTTTTAGGTAAGAGCTAGATTTTATTTTACACGCATTTAAAGTTGGTGATTTTAAAGCATTTAAAGTTTTTGTGTACTAAACATGTCCTACTTTAAAGGCCCCTGGTGGTGCTCTTATTGGACATGTAGGGTCCAGTTTCCAAACTTAAGCTCAAAATTACTTCAGCTATGACTGTTATGAATTTTTCTGCAATCGCTCCAGTACCTATTTACTGAATAGCCAAATTATTAAAATAAATTACTGTACACCGTTGCGTATGATTGTTATTTAAAGGCAATTATTAATATAAACTACTGGACACCGTTGCGTATGATTGTTATTTAAAGGCAATTACAATATTAATCATTCGCCACTAATACAATTTTCAAGCATTTTTTATTATAATTATAATAAAAGTACAATAATTTCAAATGCGTGTAAAAAAAAATCTAGCTCTGAACTAGAAAAAAGCCTTGAGGGGTTTGTTATGGAATATGTCAACTTTCATTTGCTTTTGGTTTCATCCCATTCCGATTTTGGGTGTTGCACTGTGTTATTATTTTTAGTGCGATTTGACAACAGTTCAGATTATATGTGTTAGGGTGGAGCAAATACAGATTTTTCGAATTTCGAAAACGTCGGTGTCGGGAAAGTTGCCTTTTGGAGTCGGTATTAATTCATAAAAATTAATACAATGGGTTTGAGTTCCTTTTTTGACTTGCAAATCGGAAATTCTCTAACAAAGTAAAAAAAAAATTCTAACTTGTTTTTTTTTTCTTAAAATATTATTTTATGTTTGGACATTACTGAAAAAGTGTTTTTTGGTAAAAAAAAATAGTTTGGTTTGTAAACATTTAAAATAAAAAAAAAATCTTTAAAAATAATTTTTTACTAATTTCAAATTGCGGTAAAAAGACCAACAACATAATACAATAATTAAAATTATACATCTTTTAAATACTGTGTTAATATTACGTTGTATTTTCAGTTAACAACTCATTAAAAATATTTTTTTTTGCAAAACAAGAAACAAAAAACAAATAAAAAATTTCACTTTGTGTAGCACTTTCCGATTTTCAAGTCAAAAAAACAGTCATTCCCCAATATTTTTTGGTTTAATATCGACCACAAAAGGTAACTGTCCCGACTCCGAAGTATTCGAAAAATGCTATATTTGCTCCACCCTAATAAGTATGTTTTGTCAAAAAAGAAATAAAAAAATATTCATGAATGGAGTCGGTAGGTGGCGCTGGGTTGGAGTTATTTCAAATATTCAGATATATAATGCGAATTTATTCAAGCTCAGACTGTAATATTTTCGATGTCGATCCATTTTTCAAACTTTTGTCGACCTGTATTCAAAATATGCTAAATCAAAATTGGTTACAATGAGTTTCAAATAGCTCCCCTATTCAATACCAACCTGTGATAAAAATTTCAGAGCAAAAAAATGATTTGCTCTCGTTTAACATCAGTTTTTATCATTCTGCTATCTCAAAGTAAAAAAAAATTAATGTGTAATAAATATGTAAAAAAATAATGTGTAATAAATATAACTTAAATCTTGTTGCATTTGGCATGGTAAAGATTTTGATATCCAACGGCAAGTTTTCGAGATATACTCGTTTTAAATATCGGCCATTCCATAAGAGACCGCCCAAAAATGTCGATTTTTTGACCGAGGGTCTTTAGATTTTCCTAATATTTTTCAGAGAAATACTCTATGGGCCCATATAAAGATTTCACTTTTGAGTTCGCCAAAATTCAAAAAACTCGCGATTTTATTCAATTTTTTAATTTTTGAAAAACCAAAAAATCAATCAAAAGTGTCTCACAATCAATTGAAAAAGCCATATCTTTGTTAATTCTTAATGGATCTGAATGCTCAAAAGAGTGTTTGGACAAGACTATTGTCTACTTTAAGAAAAAAAATACAAAAAAATATTTTTGGTAAAATAAACTGCATTTTTCCGCATTTGCATTTTTCAAATGCATTTTTCGCTGCTTTGAGTATCAATTAAAAAAAAATATTTTTGGTAAAATAAACTGCATTTTTTCGCAGTTGCATTTTTCAAATGCATTTTTCGCTGATTTGAGTATCATCCGATTTATTTTTTATTAGCATTTTTCGAAAATTTAGAATTTTTAATTTAAATTGGCATCCTCAAACCTCTGGGATGCGCCCTTTTACTATGTTATTTTTTTTTTAAGAAACTTCTTCCAAAATTTTTCTTTATTAAAGAGAAAAATTTCAAATATTCATTTTTAAACTTTTTTTATTAGGTTGCAATCGTATATATAACTTTAATGAGATATATATTCTGTTATAGTGATTATATCTGAATGATTTAAAAAACATTTTATTTTTATGATTATTTTATTTCATAAAAAGAACTTAAATATTAATTAACCCAGCAAACATTGAATGCTTATATAGGTAGCTCGAACTATGACTGTCGTCGAATTTCGTTGATTGCCAGGTAGATTACGGTTCCCTTTGTTCTAAAAAAAACATATTCAAAAAAGTTTTAGCCAAATTAAACAATTTTTATCCGTGTCGCAAGGAGGTTAAAAATCTAGTCAAAAAATTTTGAACGTTTCATTATCTCAGAAAAGCCCGTGTTTTATCTTTTAATAAAATTTTAATATTTGGATTTATTTGGTTTTTATTTTTTATTTATTTCATTATTTTCAAACAAAAATTTTTAAAAATAATTTGAGTTAGTAGAATTTGATAAGAAAAATTTATATTAATTAAAAAATTAAAAGCCGAAAATAAAAAATGCTAAATTTGTTTTATTTTCTAAAAGATGAGATTTAACATTCGTAACAAGCTGTGCCTGAATACATAAATATATTTTTGAAAATGTTGTCCCTACTGTTCCAAAAATAGAACAGCGGATCAAAATTACATAATATTTGAAATTTTTTCTCTTTAATGAAGAAAAATGTTTAAAAAAAATTACGTAGAAAAGGGCGCGTCCGAGAGGTTTGAGAATGCCAATTTAAAAAAAAGTCTTATTTTCTAAAAATGCTAAAAAGAATCGGATGGTACTCAAATCGGCGAAAAATGCAACTGCGGAAAAATTCAGTTTATTTTGCCAAACATATTTTTTTTGTACTTTTTTTTTTCTTAAAGTAGATTGCAATGAATAACAAAATGCATAATTATTAAATTAAATAATTATTTTACATCTTTTTATGAAATAAAATAATTATAACATTAAAATGTTTTTTAAATCATTCAGATATAATCAGTACAATAGAATATACTTATGTCTCATTAAAGTTGTATATGGGCAATTCCATCATGTCGAACGTGACCGTTGAACACATTTAAGTTGAAATAAAAGTCAAAATAAAAAGAATTTTTTTGTTGACAAAAGGGGAAACTTATAGCTCTTAGCTAGCTCTATAATTGTTGCTCAGGTTGATTTTGGAAATTGTTTCAAGTTTTCGAGATAATCGCAATGAACACAACCATTCGCACGGGACAAAAAACAGAAGTGGTTTTCGCGACTATCAATTAAAACTCTGTTTTTAGCGAAACCTGAGGCAATATCACAATGCGACTAATTTTAGAATGTTGGATAATGATGTCTCTTAAAAGTTGTAAAATTTTACCTCAAAATTATTTCTACTTTTTTTTTAATTTAACTTTGATCACTGTCGCACGGGACATTTTTTTCCATCATCATATTTATGTTGTTTTAGTTGTTCTTTTTTTAACAAATTATAAATAAATAAGCTTAAAAAAGATACTTTTAATCATTCATTTAATTTCAATACGTCCTTCTGCCAACGATTTCCACTTTTGTCTATCATTCCGCATTATTTCCTTGTTTTTTTAATTTATTGTCTTGTAATTTTATTTCATCTTCCTTTAACTTTTCTCTCCACCGTTTGCATCACTCTTTATTTTTTTTGCCGTTTATACTCATCTATAGGGATGTGATTTCCATGCAAATGCATATTTTTTGTCGATCGTCTAAAAGCGATATCGACCAATTATCTTTCCGAATCAAGAAATTTGCGTTAAAATGGCATAGATTTGTTTTTGCATATTTTTGCATATTTTGGTGAAAATGCATATTTTTGCATATTTTGGTTTTAAATGCATATTTTGTGTATATATCCAACTTTCAAGTGCATATTTTTGCATATTTTGGCATAAATGAGCAAAAACACAAATTGAAATTGATTTGTTTCATAATCGATTTAAATTTTAAAAATTTATTTTGAAAATAAGAAAAATATTTTTTTTTTTAAACTTTTTTATAGATTGTTTAATTTTTAAAACAATTATGGTACATAAAGTTTTAAACGTTACTATTTAAGGTTGGCTTTATTTTTTTCTTTTTATAAAGTTTTTCGTATGAAAACAAGATTTTTATTGCCTACATTTTATTTTTTAGTGCATATTTTAAGGTTTTTAGTGCATATTTTGAATTTTTTAGCGCATATTTTCGATTTTTTAGTGCATGAAAATCTCATCACTACTCATCTATATTTAAATAATTTAAAGGTATGTATTTATATAAGTAAATTGTTTATGCAAGAAAAAATATTTTTTTAAAAATTTTAAAATCCACACTTACCATGTCGCACGTGACCAACTTTATATAAGAACCAAGATCACAGATTTTATTATTTTTTAAATTTTTTTTTTTTATTTTAATTGTAATAAAAATCTGTGTTTGCTCTCAATATTTGATGAATTTTCGTCATGTCTACTTGACGCACTAATAACTAATGTTGTTTTTCTATGTCGCACGGGACATTGAAATATGTGATAAAGCATAGCAAAAACTTACGGTTATTTTTTAAATGCATAGTTTGTTATGCATTTTTTTTAGCTCTTTGTATCTCCAGAAAGATTTTTTAAAAGCAAAAGTCAACATTTACTGCTTCTTTTTAAGAAATTTTATCAAAACAAAAGGTGCAATAGAAATGTCCCAATGAGAAAAAACTGGCTTACTCGTCTTTATATTCGAATATCTCGAAATGGGTTATGCATAAATGTAAAATGTGTTCACGTTAATAAAATTTGATTGTTTCTTATGAAAATATGTTAAAACAAATTGGTTTCAAGAACTTTTGGTTTTTTGGTCTTGGTAGACCTTTCGGTGGAAATGCCCATATACTATAGCTAACTAATAAAAAAGTTTAAAACTTAATATTTGAAATTTCTTCTCTTTAATAAAGAAAAATTTTGGAAGAAGTTTTTTAAAAAAAAAAATTTAACATAGTAAAAGGGCGCGTCCCAGAGATTTGAAGATGCCAATTTAAAGAAAAAGTTCTAAGTCTTCTAAAAATGCTAACAAAAAATAAATCGGGTGATACACAAATCAGCGAAATATACAATTGAAAAAATGCAACTTCGGAAAAATGCATCTTGTTTTGCGAAAAATATTTTTTTATATTTTTTTTCTTCAAGTGGATGGTAGTCTTATCCAATTACGTTTTTCAGCAATCAGATCCATTAAGAATTACTAAAGATATGGATTTTTAAAGTGAGACACTTTTGACAAAATTTTTGGTTTTTCAAAAATTAAAAAATCGAATAAAATCGAGAGTTTTTTGAATTTTGGCGAACTCAAAAGTGAAATCATTATATGAGCCCATAGAGTAATTCTGTGCAAAATATTAGGAAAATCTAAAGACCGTCGGTCAGATTTTGGGTGATCTCTCATGGAATGGCCGATATATTAAAATATAGTATGTATATATAGGGCATTCCAGGCCAAATCACTCACTTTTAGGCCCGACCCCTATCGATTTATTTTATTTTTGGATATGTATTAGTCCTTATTAAATGCAACTCGGACACCAATTTTCAGCCTTTTATAAGAAGTTGGTGTTGAGTAATCAAATGGAGTTTTCAAAATGGCGATTTTTTAAAAAAAAATTAAAAAATTGAAATTATAAATTAATTTTGACCAGTTTAAAGTTTAAAGTTTAAAGTTTAAATTTATTGAGACTTTTTTTTCCAAATATAAAATGATACAACAACAATATACAAGATATCTTAAGACTATAGTGTATTATCTTAATAACAGTGTTTGTGAAGTTACAGCCATGCTTTCCTTGAAAAGTGTAAAAATTGTGTAATAAAAATGTTAGATTCTACGTCCTTGCTCCCGGGACTGATATAGCATGAGAGTGTATGTATCTCTTATAATATTCTTACAGCTATCTTACATACTAAAATTAACAAATACAAACACAAAAATAATAAAAATAAAACAAAACAATATCGGGAATGAAGTAATTTCAACCCCTATGAGTACCAGGCGTACTTTTTTTATAAAAATTTGGACATAAAGAAACAGATAAATCATAGTTTATAGGTTCTTCATTCAAGTAACCAATAGGAGACAAATAGTAAACATTTGTCCAATTAAAGTTTCTTTGACAGTTGTAAATATTTTCAACATACTTGTTTTCATGGCCTGATGTCCTAGCAATAAATCTCCTTAAAACGTCCAAAACATAATATCCTATGGGCTTTACATTTGATTCGTTATAAACAAACAAATTCGAATAACGTTTAGAGTAGGATTCAAAATATTTCCCAATACAGCCTCGTAGAACTTTTCTTTCTAAAATTTCCATTTCCTTGATAATTATAGGTGATATGTGACCAGTAAAAAATAGATATCTTAAAAAAGTTTTGACCAGTAAAAAATAGATATCTTAAAAAAGTTGGACAACGTTTTGTTGGTATTTAAATATAGTTTTAGAAAAAAAAAATATTAAAAAATTATTCGAAGTAATTTTCACTTATTTTCAAACGTTTAAAAATTTAAATCGACTTCTTGAAAAAGTCCGAAACCTTTGATTTTTTTTTTTTAAATCTAAAAGTTCTACTCAAAATTACGCAACTTTTAAGCTATAAGTCGAGATGTGATCGCAATTCGTTCTATTTTTTTTTTTAATTTTGAGAATTGCACCTTTTATTTTTTGACTCTGATTTAGTTTATATGGTGCTCAGTGTTGCCATATATCAAGATTTCCCTTTTTTTGCAAGTTTTTTGAGGTGCTAAAAAGATTTCAAGATTTTTTCTAAAAAAACAAGTTTTTTGAAAAATGATGAAGTTTTTTCAAGTTTTTCTTAATTAGTTAATAAATACAAAAAGCATCATTGTTTTTTTTTTTTTTGTAAATCAGTGTTTTTTTGTAAACACCCGAAATATTGGTCCTAGACCAACCTTTTAGTATACCGACCGATTCAAAATCACTATTTGAGTTGACTTAGCGTGTCCGTCCTTCAGTCTATGTATACGGTTACAAATAAATATGGCTTTGTTCTATGAAAATATGAGATATTCGGTTAAAATTTTGTTTTAAGCTTGGTAACTTTATTAAATCCATTTAAAATCAGACAATTCTTTGACTTGGTCGCCATATGAAAATTCCACCTGATATTCACTTAAATCTGTAAGTTGGTAACATAGAATAATTTTTCACTTAAATTGTGTATCTGCTGCACTAATAAAATATCTTACCACATATAGATCCAATCCGTCATATATTGTCGAGTAAGCAAATATCAAAAACCGGCTTAACATTTGCTTACTGAGTAAAATTTTCTAAGCCTTCATAAATTATGACTCTTTTTGGAGTCCTGAAAGATTCATATTTGACTCTTAATTATGAATTGTAAAAAATTAAAAATTTTTTTTTTGTTGAACATTCATAAAAGAGTCTAAAGACTCAGAAAAGAATATGAAGAATTTATATTTTTCAGAATTGTTTATGAGTCATATAAGAGCGCTAAGGGGCCCCTGTAGTTTAGTTGGTAGCGTGCTAGCCTATGAAACAGAAGGTCTTGGGTTCGATTCCCACTAAACCCTTGGTCGATTTCGATTCAACGAGTAGACGGTCTTTGTAACCAGTTCTCGGTTAGGTTTTAATAATTATTAAAAATGATTTGTAATTAAATTGGGAAAACTAAATAAAAACTGATCATTGGATCAAAATTATTATTATTATATTTTAAGAGTGCTCAGAAAAAGGGACAATTTTGAAAGAAAAAAACACTCATATTATTATGTTTTCTGAGCGCCTAAGGACTTTTTATGAGTCTTTTCGAGCTCCAAATCAACGCTTGGTTGTTTTTTTAACACTTGATATACAAATGGAATTGAAAATACATAAATTTGAATTTATTTTTAATTATTTTAATACTTTTGTAAAAAAAGATTTTTTTCACAAGAAAAAGATTTTTTTTCAGAAATAAAAAGATTTTTCAAAAAAATATATGGCAACACTGATGGTGCTCCAAAAAAATTCAATTGGTAGATACTGACCCTAACTTACCCCAGATATATTCATTTGGAGGTAAAAATACGTCTCACAAAAATTAAGAACGATCGGACATGGGTAATGCGTTCCGCATGGGTCTTAAAGTTTAGAAAACGGATTACAAGGAAAAATATGATTTTTTTTTGTTTTCGCCATTTTTTGGTATTTTGAGTTAAGTTAGAATTAAAATGGTTACAGAATTTTGATTTGAAGTAAAATGCCTCTCTAATAAGGTACTAAAATCGGTTGAAACTCAGCCAAGTTATTACAACTTCCCCAGGCATCTAACGTGTGGCAGACCACTTGATTAAGCAATACAATCCGATTTTTTTAATGTATTGAAATTTTCTACTGTAATAACATTTTTTTATTCTTCAAGTTGAAATGTATTTAGATGACAAGTATCTTTCATATTGTGTTTTTCTAACATGTTTTAAATTAATGCCAAAAATGCCTGCATTTTCAACACCCTCTTGAAATCTCTATTTAAAAAAAAAATTGTTTTTTTTTTGTTTTAAAATTTGGAAAAACCAAAAAAATATTACACTGAAACGTGAATAATGAAAAAAATGTTATTACAGTAGATAATTTCAATAAATTTTAAAAATGGGACTCGTATTCTTTAATCAAGTGGTAACACACGATAGATGCCTGGGGAAGTTGTAATAACTTGGCTGATTTTGCACCGCTTATAGTTTTTAGTATCTTATTTGAAAGGCATTTTACTCTACATCTTAAATCTGTAACCACTTGAATATAAACTTAACTTAAAATCAGTGTTGGCTACCGTTACCCTTTCAATACCGTTACCGATTAAATACCCTTAAATATTGACTACCGTTACCATTACCAATACCGAAACAAAAAATTTGAAATACCCTTACCGATAAAATACCGCTACCTTTATTCGGATTTTTACCGGTATTATATCGGTTTTGTTTCGGTTTTATTAATATAACTTATTTTTTTTGTGGATTAAAAACATAGTAAAATATTTTTAATATACGTAAAATAAAAAAAAAAAATTTGTTAATTGCCAATCCAACCAATGATCACATTCGCAATTAACTAAATTCGAATATCGGTCTTGCACCTCATAAATATTATAAATTATTGATCAACGATCGATTGTAAGCGATGTTCGTCTGTCCGTCTGTACACCCAGAAAAGTTTTACAGTAACTATTTACGGTTATTCAAAAAGTTTTTAGTTAAAGTTGTTTTAAACGTTTTATCGTTTGTTTTTCAAGAAAACTAAAATATTGAATTATTTATACAGTTGTTAAAAAAATGAACTACAAAATTTACGGCAAAATATGTTATCAGTTAAATTATTTCTGACTGATTATACCGTGTAATTTTACAAAAGTATGGTTTTTGTAGTTCGTTATCAAAAAAAAAAAATATTTTTACTCTACAAAATAAAAAATTAAAAACAGTTAAAATAACTGAAATATCATTTGTTTTTACGGAATGTCTAGTCATTTATTAAAAAAAGTATGTTGTGTTAAATGAAATATAAGTAGTCCGTTTTTTTAATACATATACGATACATTTTAAAATAAACGAGCTACCCTGCTGGAACAAATACGTCTTATTGTCATAGGCTGGTTAAGTTCCGAAATGGGCAAAATCGGACCAGATGAAAAAAAGTTCCCCCTGAAAAACTTACACAACCCCAGAAAATATATTTTATTTACTTTTTTTTGCCGTGTGAAGTTCATTGACCGAGATAAGAAAATGTGAATTCTTCGGTTCTCCCCTTTTGGAGGCTTGTCTATAGGAAATGAAATTAAATATTGATAAAATTGTATTATTTAAACAGGACAATTTTGATGTTCACGCTGTTTTTTCAAATTCTGCAGTCTTGACGGCAGATTCTACCTAGATTATCCAGACAGAAATTTAGCAAACCGTGCCAGCTATAAACAGCATATTTTTTAAATGGCAGATTTCTCATATTGCTCAAAATGCTGATTTTTTTGCTTATTGAACAATGAGTTCATATTTGTTGTTCTACGAACATGAGTTCATATTTGTTGAACAACAATATTGCGTAAATGTTTTAATTAAATTCTGAGTTAATTCATTGTATTTAATACAAGTAAAAATATAATTATGTGTAGAAAATGTACTAAATCTAACAGTTTTTTAATTTTTTAAATATTTTTTTTATTTTTTACTTGTTTTTTACAAATTTAAGACTTGGTAACATTTTATTTATAATACCGGTACGTACCGGTATTGATGTTTCGGTAACGGTTCACCGTTACCGAAATGATCGGAAATACCGTTACCTTTATCGTTACCGATATAAATAATATGTAATACCAATACCGTTACCGATACCGTTATTCGTTTCGGTTGCCAACCCTGCTTAAAATACAAAAAAAAAATGGCGAAAACACAACAAAATTCATATTTTTCCTTGTTATCCGTTTTTTAAGCTTCAAGGACCATTACCCATGTCCGATCGTCCTTAATGTTTGTGAGACGTATTTTTACCACCAAATGATAATATTTAGGTTAAGTTAGGGTCAGTATCTACCAATTTAATTTTTTTGAAGCGCCATACAAAATAAATCAGAGCCAAAAAATACAAGGTGCAATTTTAAAAATTTGAAAAAATATAGAAAGAATTGTGATCACATCTCGAATTATAGCTTAAAAGTTGCGTAATTTAGAGTATAATTTTTATAGTTTTTTACAAAAAAATCGAAGGTTTCGTACTTTTTTAAACAGTCGATTTTAATTTTTAAACGTCAAAAAATAAGTGATAATTACTTCAAATAATTTTTTCATATTTTTTTTCTAATATTAATACATTTAAATATCAACAAACGTTGTCAAACTTTTTTAAAGATACCCAGTCAGAAAAATACAATCGCAAAAGCGCTGTGAAAGCGTTGTAAACGGTTCTACAAGCGTTCCATTTACCATCTTGAAAGCGCTTTCAGATGATCCGAATGATAACATCGATCTACGCTAGGTTTAAAGCGTTTTAAAAGCGTTTTAAAAAAGTGCTTTCAGAACGTTTTGTTAAAAGTCATGAAAGCGCTTTAAAAACCAAAAGGAAAGCACTTATAAAGAGCTTAAATACAAAAATTAAAGATATTTTCCAGCGATTGAAATATGAAAAAACAGTACTTTAAAGGACTTCATATAAAGCATTTTTTTTTTTTATTCGTTAATTGTAGATATTTTTTTTATAAAAGTATTGTAGAAAAAAAAGCTCCATTGGTATATCCTCTCTTTAAAAACAAAAAGTATTCTCTTGGCAAAGTAATGGAATCCACTAAACAAAAGTTGTGTTTTCTTTTATTAATATTCATGGTTTCAAAATTACTGCATCCAATGATAACACTGTACAACACAAAAAAAAATTACAAGGTCAGACCAAAAAATTTTGATAGAAGAGACAAAAAAAAAAATACACGTGTATCGGCGTTTTGAAAGTTTACATCTGGGTTTCATTTTAGGGGGAGGTGAAGTTTCCCCCAAATGCAGATGTTGTATTGTCGATCGTCATTGAATATCGAGTGAAGCTTACGTTTAAAGTATATGGTGTGTTAAGCAAATTTATGTAAAATGTTACGGAGAACATTTTTGTGGAATATGTTAACCCTCTAACTCCTCAAGATAAGGGTCTTTTTTGTCCTTCTTTTCAAAAAGAGCAAAAAACACCATTAAAACAGGGATTTAAGGGGTTTGAATGTTCCGCAAAAATATCCGCCGTGAAATTTTACTATAAATCCCTGAATACACCAAAACGGAAAACTTAACAAGAAAGTCAGAAATAAAACACAACAAAAGAGAGCTTAGGGTTAATTTCGCATTTATTAAGAAAATCGAGTTAAGCTTACATTTAAAGTGTATGGTATGTAAAGCAATTTTATGTAAAATGTTACGGAGAACATTTTTGTAGAATATGTTAACCCTCTAGCTCCTCAAGGTAAGGGTCTTTCTTGTCCTTCTTTTGAAAAAGAGCAAAAACACCATTAAAACAGCTATTTAAGGGGTTAAAATGGTCCGCAAAAATATTTGCCGTGAAAGGGACTTCTAGTAAAATTTATAAATATTTTACATAAATTTGCTGAACACACCATATACTTTAAACGTAAGCTTTACCCGATTTTCTTAATAAATGCGAAATTAACCCTAAGCTCTCTTTTGTTGTGTCTTATATCTGACTTTCTTGTTGAGTTTTCTGTTTTGGTGTGTTCAGGCACTTATAGTAAAATTTCACGGCGGATATTTTTGCGGAACATTAAAACCATTTAAATCCCTGTTTTAATGGTGTTTTTTGCTCTTTTTAAAAAGAAGGACAAAAAAGACCCTTATCTTGAGGAGTTAGAGGGTTAACATATTCTACAAAAATGTTCTCCGTAACATTTTACATAAATTTACTGAACACACCATATACTTTAAACGTAAGCTTTACTTGATTTTCTTAATAAATGCGAAATTAACCCTAAGATCTCTTTTGTTGTGTCTTATTTCTGACCTTCTGGTTGAGTTTTCCGTTTTGGTGTATTCAAAGACTTATAGTAAAATTTTACGGCGAATATTTTTTCGGAACATTCAAACCCCTTAAATCCCTTTTTTAATGCTGTTTTTTGCTCTTTTTAAAAAGAAGGACAAAAAAGACCCTTATCTTGAGGAGTTAGAGGGTTAACATATTCTACAAAAATGTTCTCCGTAACATTTTACATAAATTTACTGAACACACCATATACTTTAAACGTAAGCTTTACTTGATTTTCTTAATAAATGCGAAATTAACCCTAAGATCTCTTTTGTTGTGTCTTATTTCTGACCTTCTGGTTGAGTTTTCCGTTTTGGTGTATTCAAGGACTTATAGTAAAATTTTACGGCGAATATTTTTTCGGAACATTCAAACCCCTTAAATCCCTTTTTAAATGCTTTTTTTTGCTCTTTTTGAAAAGAAGGACAAAAAAGACCCTTATCGTGAGGAGCTAGAGGGTTAATATATTCCACAAAAATGTTCTCCGTAACATTTTATATAAATTTGCTGAACACACCATATACTTTTAACGTAAGCTTCACTCGATATTCAATGACGATTGACAATACAACATCTGCATTTGGGGGAAACTTTACCTCCCCCTGAAATGAAACCCAGATGTAAACTTTCAAAACGCCGATACACGTGTATTTTTTTTTTATCTCTTCTATCAAAATTTTTTGGTCTGACCTTGTAATTTTGGAAAAAATTTGATTTTGTTGTGCAGTGTAATATATATTTAAAAGGCAACACCTTTAATGAAATAAACGATTATTTTGTCTATCCAATTCCATCAAAAGAAATAGGACTTTATAACGTTAAAAATTTACGTGAAGATGTTATTGAAGTCAGTGTGCATATTGCAGAAGTTAATGCATTATTTGTAAATTTTTAGAGTCCGTCCGAAACCAGTTTTCGAGGCCGAACCGAAACCGAACCGAATACTCGGCCGAAAAAGTAATATTCGGCCGAAACCGAACCGAAACCGAAACTTTAAAAAAATTACCACCAGAATAAAATTATTAAAAAGTTGTTAAAGATTAATATACAGCATAAAATGCTTTTAAACCATAGGAATTATTGTATTTTTGAAAAAAAAAAAATAAGTTTTTTAAAAAAATAATTGTATATTTCATTTGCAGATTAGGAGAAAATAATTTTTGAACTGAAACAGTTTTACATTTATTGCATAAACTTGTAACATTTTCTTCAATTGAACTGAAACAAGTGTAATGAAATACGCAATCAAAAAATTCACCGACTTTTTTACATATTTTTTTAAATACCAAAAAGTTTCGGTTTCGGCTAATATTCGGCCAAAATTTTGCCGAATACCGAATAGAGGCCGAAACCCCATTATTCGGCCGATACCGAGACCGAATATTCGGTCGGACTCTATAAATTTTATAACGAAACTATTGCTATAACTCTTTTGCATACATGATAATAATAAAACTTAAAATAGATTTACAAATTAAAAAATGTTTTATGTTTTCAAAATTTTGCGTTTTCAATGTGGTAGTAGGGAAAAATTATTTAATTTGATTTAACAAAATGTTTTTATAACAATTTGTTTAAAATTGAGTATAATCTAAAAAAATACTATACTTGTATGTACTACGAAAAAAATTTAAAAACGTTTGCAAAAACTGCTTTAAAACCATTTAATTTTGAAACGAACATGTATTTTGTTAATAAAGTGCTTTCAAAACGCTTTTCGAAAACGCTCTCAAGGCGTTCGAATAAAGCGTTTTGAGAATGCTTGTTTTTTGTTACAGTGCTTTCAGAACGCTTTTCGAAAACGCTCGCAAAGCGTTCGAAAATAACGTTTTGAGAACGTTCTTTTTTTGTTACAGTGCTTTCAGAACGCTTTTTTTTTATAACCGTCGTCAATTTCTGCTTGGGTATCTATATTCTTTAATACATACATACATACATCCGTGGCGCTACAGCTAAAATACAGCCTTGGCCTTCCTCACGATCTGCCTCCATTCATCTCTGTTCTTCGCAACTTCCATCCAGTTTTGAACACCTAACATATGCAAGTCAGCATTTACTCCATCAATCCAGCGAGATTTCGGATGCCCAACCGGCCTTCTTCCTGAAGGCCTGCTAAAACAAAGTTTTTTAACATTTGACTCTTGGTCGAGTCTAATGATATGACCAGCCCAACGCAATCGCTGTGACTTGATATGGGATATGATGGTTTCATTATCCAGCAGCTCGGTTATTTCATCATTATATTTAATTCTATAACCTTCGTCCGTTCTTACGGGGCCTGCTATTCTTCGTATGAATTTACGTTCTGTTCTTTCTAACCAAGCTATATCTGATGCTTTTAGTGTCCATGCCTCACATCCGTATGTTATAATTGGCCTTATTACAGTTTTGTAAAGACGTATTTTTATGTCATTATTGAGGATACGTGATTTAAGGTATGGAGATAATGCGTAAAATGCTCTATTTGCCGATTTAATTCTCTCGCCTATATCGAGTGTACAATCGTTATCAGGAATGACATATGAACCCGGGTATTTAAAATTGTTTATAACTTCAAAATTATACTGGTCAATTGTAATATTCTGCCCAAAACTCCGACTCCAATGTTCGTTACCTGCAAGCATAATTTTTGTTTTTTCTTGGTTTATGCGTAAACCACCTTTTTTGGCTTCCCTTTCAAGATTCATAAATGCGTCTTTCATGGATACCACCGATCTTCCAATAAGGTCTTTGTCATCTGCAAATGCTAGCAACTGTGTATTTGATCTCCATATCGTTTCATGGGATCTGAGATTGGAGTTTCTTACAATTTGTTCTACAGCGAATATAAATAGTTCTGTGGATAAACCGTCACCCTGGCGTACACCACTTGTTGTTTCAAATGGATATGAAATTTCATTCTGTATTTTAACAACATTTTGGCTTCCTGATGTTGTTAGTTTTACCAACCTTATTAACTTACATGGAACACCAAGATTTTTCATACTATTCCATATAAAGTTTCTATCTAGAGAGTCAAAGGCCTGTTTATAGTCTATAAACATGTGGCTTAGGGTGTCCCAAAAAAAAAAAGTTGTCCGGGCTCAAGCATAATTTGAAAGCTTATAGGGTAAAGTATTTCTGAGATTTTTTTCAGATTTTTCGGAAAAGGTTATAAGGTCGCGCAAATCGATTTTTTGCTGAAAATAGGCTTTGCCGACCGTTTTATTAACTTTCTTTATAAAATCGTCAATAGCCACGAATTTCTTCACTACAGAGGTAATATTTTTAAAGAAAAATGTCCAAACTTTAATTTTGTGTGCATAAACTATAAGTTTTGGCAACTCTTTTGCTCATTTGGGTACCCTACATTAGATTTTTTCGTAAATTTTTCATAAATTTTGAAAATAACGCTTTGTAACTTTTAAAATTTCTATGAAAGTCAAAAAAAGTAATAATGCAGTTTGAAAGATAAATTAATTCTCTATAATTAAGCAACAATAATTTTTGAATTCGCTCTTACCGTTCCAAAGTAATACCATTTTAAAGCTTTCAACCCATTGTATAAAACTAATAATAAAATAAAATATTGAATTTAACCCTTCTGCATCCCTTGGATATGTGCTTAAATATGATCCTTTGGGTCAATATGATCTAATATTGAAATGTAAATAAAATTTCATATTTTATATACGAAATTTATTTGTTATGTTGTTTCTTTTTTATTTGGTATAATAAAAAATAATGACAACTAATATAAATAAGCCTTCCTGAGCAGTTAATTAAAAAAAATAAAAACCAAAAGTGGGTCAAATTGACCCAAGGAGTGTAGAAGGGTTAAAAAAGATATTGTCTTCCACTATTTAATATCTTAGGGTAAAAACTTGTAAATAGGCTATATATGATGGGTCTAAAAGCTGAATACCGGGACTATTAGAAGCACCTTTCAGAAATAACTAACAAAAGTGTTAAATTCGGTTGTGCAGAATATTTTATGCCCTGCAATATGTAAAAACAATAAAAAAATATATATAAAAATGTTTTTTGACAAGGCCGTCGTGGTGGTCCCAAGCGGCGGCCTTAGGTTAGGTTAGGTTAGGTTAGGTTGTAAGTGGCTGCTGACGTTTTACGTCAACACACGTAGACTCTGAGGTCCATTGTGATACCACGGGATCGTAATAGGTTTCCCTACTAGTCCCTGTCGTTAAACCAGTTTGAGCTTCTTATGAAACTCCTTAGATGTTGTATTTTGACATCCGACAAATCAGAAAGATCGTACAGCTCCCTAGATCCCAGTGAAGCAAGTCGCTGACCAGAAAGTGCCGGGCAATGGCAAATAAAGTGTTCGATAGTTTCCAACTCCTCTTCATCCATGCAACTTCGGCAAAAGTCATTCGACGGCACATTTAACCGCTCTGCGTGCTTCCCTATAAGACAGTGTCCGGTAATTATAGAAACCACCGTCGAAATCTCTCCTCTTGGAAGCGATATCAGCTCACTTGTGCGCCCCTGATTAAGAGAAGGCCAAATCAGTCGTGTTGTCTCACACGTCCATCCATTTGCCCATCTTTGATTAGTCTCCGTCGCAGAACAAAGCCGTAGGTTTTGCTTGCAAGTTTTTAGAGGCATACCAACACATTCCAATTCTGTTGGAACCTGTAAGGTAGTTCCTAGTCTTGCAAGCTCATCGGCTTTGCAATTCCCTGGAATGTCTCTGTGCCCTGGGACCCATATGAGTCGTATGTTAAACTGATTGGCCATCTCATTTAAAGACGTGCGGCAGTTAAGGGCAGATCTTGTTTTCAGAAACATTGAATCCAGGGACTTGACCGCGGCTTGACTGTCAGTATAGATGTTGACTGCGGTTGTAGACAAGACATTGCAGCTCAACCAGTCAGCCACTTCCTTTATTGCCAGCATCTCTGCCTGGTAAACACTGCAATGATCTGGCAATCTACGAGCCAGGCTCAATCCAAGCTCTTCCGAATAGACCCCAAAGCCCACTTGTTCGTGCAGCCTCGATCCATCTGTGTAAAAATTTATGGTAGCTCCACTACCCGGAGTATCCCCCATCCAAGACTCCCTGGATGGTATCATAGTGGTAAAGTGGCGCTCAAAGAGGCTCAAAGAGGGAGCACAGTCCACATTTTGTGGTATTGTTATCTTTTTCAAGATCGCGCTATGGCCACAATCACTGCTCCTCCATTGCAGCGTGCTATTAAGTCGAATTGCCGACGCAGCCGCATACTGCCTACCCAATATGTCCAAGGGTATCAGGTGAAGGAGGATTTCTAATGCAGCCGTAGGTGTAGTACGAAGAGCACCAGTGATGCACATTGACGCCATTCTCTGTGCCTTCGTGATAAAGACAAAGTTCGATTTTGTTTCCAAAGCAGGCCACCAGACAATGATTCCATACAGCAAAATTGGACGCACCACTGCTGTATAGATCCAATGAACGACTTGAGGGCTAAAACCCCATCGTTTTCCAATGGCCCTTTTACAGGAATACAAAGCAATCGTTGCTTTTCTCACCCGTTCCTCAATATTACGCCTGAAATTCAGCTTCCTATCTAGAAATACTCCAAGATACTTGGCTCCATCTGAGAAGGTGATTTCAGTACCGTCCAGAGAAATAGGATCAAAAGCAGGAATCTTATTTTTCCTTGTAAACAAAACAAGCTCTGTTTTACTGGGATTAACTCCTAGACCACAGTCTCTTGCCCATTTAGACAGATCTTTCAGAGAACCCTGAAGAATGTCCCGCAATGTTGGCAGATGCTTCCCCTTTACCGCTATCGCGACATCGTCAGCATATGCGATAACATGACAACCACGTGCTTCTAGAGATAGTAGCATTGAATTCAGTGCCAGGTTCCAAAGAAGCGGCGAAAGAACACCTCCTTGTGGTGTGCCCCTATTGACAAATCGAGATATGACGGACGCTCCCAATTCAGACGTTATGCGTCTATTGGCAAGTAGGTTTTCCACCATTAAAACGATTTCACGCTTTACTCCCAGACCAGACAATGCCAATATTATCGATTCTGGAATGACATTATTAAAAGCCCCCTCAATATCAAGAAAGGCCACCATAGTGTACTCCTTTACCGAAAGCGATCTCTCGATGGTACCAACGAGCTCATGAAGAGCTGTTTCCGTTGATCGTCCCTTGCTGTATGCATGTTGCTTTGTCGAAAGCAACCTCGGGTCAATCACTCTACGCAAATATGAGTCTATCATTCGTTCCATTGTCTTTAACAAAAAAGAAGACAGACTAATTGGTCTGAAATCCTTCGGAGCTGTGTGGGAACTTTTCCCAGCCTTCGGGATAAATACGACTCTGGTATCCCTCCACTTTAAAGGAATATACGACCAGTTGATGCATGCTGTGTATAGATTATACAGCAACGGGGCTATATAGTCCAACACTTGCTGCAACTCAGCCGGGATTATACCATCAGGTCCCGGGGATTTATAGGGCCTGAAGCTTTTTATCGCCCAGATTAATGTTGGCATATTTATTATTTCCGAAGCAATTTCAGATGCTTGGGCGTCAGAACGTTCCAAAGCTTGAAACGGCGTCATGGAATTGCCCGGAAAATGCGTATTTAAAAGGAGATCCAGCGACTCTCCACTGGAGGAAGACCACACCCCATTAGGATCTTTCAGGTATCCTAGGGTGCAAGGAGAAGAAGCCAGAACCTTGCGCAGCCTGGATGCCTCAGAAACGTCTTCTATGTTTCCACAGAAGTTTTTCCAAGAATCACATTTTGCATTTCTGATCATCTTTTTATAACTCTTAAGTTGCAGCCTGTATGCAGACCAGTCCTCGTCCGCTCTTGAAAATTTAGCCTTATTAAAGAGCTTTCTGCAGGAATCTCTGCTCGTCTGCAACTCATTTGACCACCAAGGTGGCTTTTTTTTCCCTCTAGGCTTTGCAGAAGGGCAAGACGCATCCAGGCACCTATTACAAACATTTGTTATATGGTCAACCAGACAGTCAATTTCCGCTAAACTATGCGGCTCAGATAGGGGTACTTCATCCAAAAGCAAAGAAAAAGTCTCCCTATATTTCACCCAGTTTGTTCTTCTCAGATTTCTAGAGACTGTCTCAACCGGGGCACGCTCCCTGAGTAAAAACTCAATGTAGCGATGATCTGAGAAAGAATGCTCTTCCAAAACTCTCCAGTCATCAATTCTGTCAGACAATGTATCTGATACAAGTGTTACGTCAAGAACCTCTTGCCGCGTACTTGTAACGAAAGTTGGTTCACTACCCTTGTTACAAATATACAGGTTAGTGCTTAACAAAAACTCCAAAAGTGATTCGCCTCTATCATTTGTGTCTGTACTACCCCATATCGAATGATGTGCATTAGCATCACAGCACACTAGTAACTGGTGTCCCCTAGATTCAGACTCCCGAATCAGACCGCCAACCTTCTCCGGGGGTATTGGCCCCGGATTAGGAAAATACGCAGAGGCGAGCCAAATAGATTTCCCATGAAGCTCTAAGCTAGCCGCTGTAACATCCATATCACTAAAAGTTGATAAAAAGAATATGTTTAAGCCATTTTTCGCCAAGATGCAGGCTCTTGGTGAGCCCTCACCTTTGGCAACCATCAACTTAAACCCAGGGGTCTTCAATCCGCAAACCCTGCCACCCCGCACCCAGGGCTCTTGGATAAAAACCAAGTCAACTGCTCCTGTCGTCAGGCGCAGCAATAGTGCAGCTGAGGCTGCCTTACAGTGATGGAGGTTTATTTGTAGGAACCGCAACATCTTGCTTTTTTTCCACCATCCTTTCCACCACCGTGTTATTGGCTTCATCCTCCGTGTTATCATAGAGGTCGCATTCGTCCCCAGATTCGGTTTCGAATAAGCCAGATATGTGTCCCATCTGTTCTGAATCGGAGGCAACAGAACTCTCCGAATTCCTCACTGCATGGGCCTCGTCCTGAATGTCACCCATAGTGGCATCAGCTTTATCCTCCATGCCATCACAGAGGTCGCATTCGTTACCAGATTCGGTTTCGAAAATGCCAGATGCATCTCCCATCAGCCTAGAATCGGTCAGCTGAATATCAACCTTTTCCAGATTCTCCTCCCCAGCCGACTCTGCCACTGGCTTGTCTGCTTCCAAAATAGGCTTCTGGTCGCCCTTGTAGACATTGACTCTTATATGAAAAAAGCCAAATCTAATAATGCCGTCAGTCCTGGCTAAAAGCGGAAGCGATTCCTCATTAACCAAGACCACTGCTTGACGACGAGCGCCCTCCATCTCACCCAATCTGGCAATTTGCCAATTCTGAGTTGGAAGGTCAGGATTGCAGACTTTTATCATCTTTAGAATCACCGCAGTGTCACTTGTAGCCATTGGGATCCATGCATGAGCTCTGGGTTGCGAGGGGATATCATGTTTTTCCACAACGTCCAGTCTGGCTCCAGGCCATAACTCTCCCACTTGGCTAATGGCAACCTTAAACACGGCTGCGGATCTTTCGTTTCCAAAAGCAACGAGTTTTACTCGCCCCTGATACCAACCTGCGTTGACAGTAGTAGGGAGAAAATCAGGCATACTCTCAAGAAGCCTATAGTAGATTTCATTTAGTTTAGTTTCAACTAAACTCCACTTGTCCCTTGGAATACTACAATCCCCATTTTGCCTGTTTATCACAGCCCTAACGAAGTTACCTTTCACCACTTCACTAAAAGACTGAGTCCAGACGTTGCCGGTCACCTTAGATCTTTTAGGTAAAGGTTTCTCGTCGGGCGAGCGCAACCTTTTACCAGACTTCGATGACGAGGCCGAAACAGCGCTCTGTTTGTCAGATGCGCGCATTGCCGAAAGTTTGTCCTGTTCTTCAATGACTCCTTTCGCCCATGATAGCGACGCCCTCTCACGTTCGGAGAGCTTCGTTCCATCGAGTTGGCTTAGTCTGTTAATTATTTTCAAACAAAGCCTTCTCTGGTTGTGCCTGACCTTTGATGGCTTAAGTTTCTTTTTCTTTTTACCACCAATATTAGGCTGAGCACCCCTACCAGAATCAAGGCCGGACTTCAAGGTCGCAACCCTAAGACCAGTGCTAGGACCAGCACCAGTCGGTGAGGCAGAGCCTCGAACTAAATCGGTATCATTTGTGTCCATATTTTCATTTTCCTTGATGTGGTAATGAAAATATCACAAAAATACCTATTACGAACAAACCTATTACGAACAATTTTAGTAATTCAATTTATAGCACGGAGTTAAAATAAAACACGTCCACACTCGTCAACAGTTGAACGAATAATATCGGCGGCCTTAAGGGGAGACCTTTCCCCTCGCGATAAATATTACCAATTCATTGTGCTTTTTCCACTGAAGTAATCAAATTTTTATCATTATTTGAATAAATCCGAGCCCACAAAATGGGGCGAGCTGAAAATAAGCATTTTCTTATTTCCTAGGCGCAGATACATGACTTTATTCATCTTCTTTTACAAAAAAGTTTTATTTTTTTAACAAAAATACAAATCATAATGTAAAAAAATACGTTATTTGTTGATTCTTCAAGGGGCAACTTTTTTCCCCCTTGACCGATTTTTCCCATTTGTGAAGATAACCTTCCTATGACCATAAGCCATATTCGTGCCTAACATCAGTAGTCTATCTCTTTTATTTTTGACTCCATCGTGTCTTATACAGCCGGACGGACGGACATTTTGACCTACTGCCGTAAATTACCACCAAACGTGACTTGTTAGGGAGTTGCTAAAAGCAGTTTTGTGTTCAGCATCAAAAAATCTTAAGGATCCACCTTCTCACATTTCTGTTACTGACCAAAACTCGAATTTTTCAGGTCTTTATAAGAAGTTTATTATTTTACTATTAGTTTTGTACAATGGATAGAAATCTTTAAAATGGTATTACTCTGGAACGGTAAGAGCAAATTCAAAAATTATTGTTGCTAAATTATAGAGAATTAATTTATCTTTCAAACTGCATTATTACTTTTTTTGACTTTCATAGAAATTTTAAAAGTTACAAAGCGTTATTTTCAAAATTTATGAAAAATTTACGAAAAAATCTAAAGTAGGGTACCCAAATGAGCAAAAGAGTTGCCAAAACTTATAGTTTATGCACACAAAAATAAAGTTTGGACATTTTTCTTTAAAAATATTACCTCAGTAGTGAAGAAACTCGTGGCTATTGACGATTTCATAAAGAAAGTTAATAAAACATTCGGCAAAGCCGATTTTCAGCAAAAAATCGATTTGCGCGACCTTTAAAACTTTTCCGAAAAATCTGAAAAAAATCTCAAAAATACTTTACCCTATAAGCTTTCAAATTATGCTTGAGCACCCAAGAAAATCAAATAAAGGTTTTATTTTGGGACGCCCTAATGTGGCTGGTGTTCATATTGAACTCTCTACCTTTTTCAAGTATCTGCCGTATACAGAATATCTGATCAGTTGTGGATTTATTGGGTCTAAATCCGGCTTGATATTCTCCTATAATGTTTTTGGAATAGGGTTTAAGCTTATCTGCAATAATTGTGGTAAGTATTTTATATGCTGTATTTAGTAACGATATTCCCCTATAATTGGAGCATTGCAGTTTATTGCCCTTTTTATGTAGAGGTATAATAACAGCAGTTTTCCACTGCGTTGGCATAACTTCAGTATCCCATATCTTTCTAATAATACAATGAATATGTTTCAGAAGCACTTCTCCACCATGTTTAAATACTTCCATCTGTATTCCATCTAAACCAGGTGACTTATTATTTTTTGCTTTGTGGATTACCATATGCACGTCATCAATTGTGGGTGGGTCGATAGAAATGACGTCATTTAAGTCGCACTCTTGTGTATTTTGTAATGTTGTTGAGTTATGTAATTGCGAGAAATACCGGTTCCATCTTTCCAAGATTTGTTCTTTCCCGTGAAGCATAATTTTATTTTCATCCTCGATCGATTGGGTTCTAGGTTGAAATCCATTCTTCAAATTGTTTACCTGTTTGTAAACTTCGCGTACGTCTTGATTGCTATAGCGCTCTTCAAGTTCTCTTATTTCCCTTTCAAGTTTTTCTCTTTTCTTTAATCCACAGATCTTCTTAAATTTTCTCCGTGATGCTTTATATGCTTCTCCATTAGCTCGTGTATTATTTTGAATCATGATCTTCCTAAGTTCATTTTTCTGTTGTATTAGTGTATTACACTCCTCGTCCCACCACTCTTCGTTACGTTTACTGCGCTTATATCCCAGAATGGATTTACTGGTTGTGTTGATTGCTTCTTGTAGTACATTCCAGTGAGTTTGTTCCGTACTTTCGGTTAGATTGTAGGAGTTTATCTTAGCTTCCAGGATGGATTGGAACTGTTGGGCGATGTCAGGGTTTTTTAGCTTGTCAATATCGATTCTATTATTCTTTGCGCCTTTTTCCTTTTTCGCCGCCGATATTTTTGTTCTGAATTTGATTCTTACCATGTTGTGGTCTGAGTCTACATTAGCTCCTCGTTTGGACTTTACATCAAGTATATTACTAGCATGCCTCATACTGATGGCCACGTGGTCTATTTGGTTTCTGGATGGATTAAGAGTATCAGGACTTTGCCATGTATACTTATGTATCCTCTTAGCCATAAAACATGTACTAGAGATTACGAGTTCGTTCGACATAGCAAAGTCAATTAACTTTTGACCGTTATCGTTGGTGGTATCATGTAGACTATAGTTGCCGATTGTGGGATGGTACATTTCTTCTTTGCCTATTTTTGCGTTCATATCACCTAGTAATATTTTTATGTCATTTTTGGGAACACCATTGAGTACGACTTGGAGTTTTCCATAAAAATCATCTTTGATAAGTTCATCTGCATCTTCAGTTGGGGCATAAACGTTGATAAATGTGATGTTGTGGAATTTGCCTTTAAGTCTGAGTGTACATATTCTTTGACTTACTGGGTTAAAATTAAGGACATTATCATTGAATTTTTTACTCACTATAAATGCAGTACCCTGTCTGTGAGTATTATAGGTATTACCACTAGAGTAGATGTGAAAATTTTTTGATGTAAACATTTTACTCTCCTTCCAATGTGTCTCCTGGATTGCTGCTACATCTATCTTAAAGGATGTTAGTTGTATAAGCAAGGATCTAAGTGCACCTGCATAGTTAAGAGTTCTTACATTCCAAGTTGCGAAGTATAAATCGTTATCCGTGTTCATTGCGTTGGTCGTTTTTCGTTCTTTCGGTTTCTTATTTAGAGGCTTTCCGTTATCAGATCTCATAACAATGTTTTTTTTACAGGAATGAGTTGTTAGCACATAGCCCAACTTCTATTATCCATTCTATATTATCTATTCTATATTCTTTAATGGTCAAAATTAATTAAAAATTTCAATTTTTTAATTTTTTTTTTGGGAAAATCGCCATTTTGAAATCGCAATTTTGATTACTCAACACCACTTGGAATAAAAGACTGAAAATTGGTGTCCGAGTTGCATTTAATTAGAACTAAAATATATCCAAAAATAAAATAAATCGAAATTGGTCGGGTCTAAAAGTAAGTGATTTGGCCTGAAATACCCCATATATACTGTTAAAATATCAAATATAATGTGAGTTAGACAGTGTCAAAGTTGAGCATCTCGAGATGGAAAGGGGTTTCAGAGCTTGTAACTTTTAAAAATCTGCAAAGATTTTTAATTTTTTCAATTATCATAACAACGATAACAATAGACATGCACAAAATGGTTAAAAATAATACCGCTCAACAAATCGAATATTTTTGACTCCGGTTTGAAGTTTGATACAATTTTTTTTAAGATTTTGACTCGCTGATTTCAAATCTGTGCTCCAAATTTTTACATCACGTCCAGAATTTTAATTATTCGCGGTTGAAAATGCGAAAAAACGCGATTTTTGCATTTTTTGAAAGTCTGCACAGCACCCACTGGGTGGAATAAAAATCTTGTATAAACCCAAGTAGAAATTCATGACGGTTATAAAAAAAAGCGTTTTTAAAGCACTCCAAAGTAGAAACTCATGACGGTAATAAAAAAATAGCATTTTTAAAGCACTTCCAAGTATAAATTCATGACGGTAAAAAAAAAGTCATGACTTATCAAAAATTAAGCATTTTTAAAGCATTATTTCATAACGCTTTATGAACGTTTTGAAAAAGCCTTTTGAGATTACTTTTTTCGCCAAATTTATGTTGGTTTAGGAATACAATTTTTTTTACATTTTTTTTACACTACTTTTCAAATATGGTTTACGACGACCAAAAAGCCGACATTAAAAGCGAATTAACTCTAGACGACCCCATAACAGATTAAGTTAAGTTTGAGGAATTTGACAACAAGGTTAAAACTGATCAGCAATTTTGCAATTCACTGGTATGTATTTTTCTATATTTACATTTGAATCAAAATTACTAATTTTTATTTTGTTATTCAGCGTGACCTGATGCGGTTAAAATGTAAGGCCGACTCATTATATGTATGAGGCATACATGGGACTATTTAAATAAATGGACTAATTAATAGTGTCCGACCGAATACACCTTTTTTGGCCGAAGCCGAAGCCGAATATTAAAAAAAAAATATTTATGTAGTAAAAACAAGAAAAAAATAAAAGTCGACTCGGCGGAATACTCAAATGCATGAGAATGCTGTCTAGATCCCCAGCAAAATGTTTGATTCCAAAGAATCGATTGTGGAATCAACTAAACTACCCTGCAATCGATTCTACTATGCATTGCATCATCGATGATTTTTGTTTGAGATTGTCACGAAAGCAATGCATCCTTTTCCTTCAAACTAGAACACTTATCTGTTCTACGGAATCTATTCTAGAATATGTTTCATATAATGGTACAGGAATGAATTCCGCGATTTTTAAAAGGTTACATATCTGTTCCATGTAATGTATTAAGGAACTAGGGAATAATTAAATCAAATTATTTTTTTTTATTTTTTTTCTTCTATACAAAAATTTTAAAATTTCATGCATAAGTACAAACATATTTATTTAAAATTATTTTATCACAATAATCTTCTATAGAAAAAATGTCTTAGAAAAATGTCTCAGAATCTAAGGCTTTTTCTATAAAAAAATGTCTTAGAATCTAAGACTTTTTCTATAGGAAAAAGGTCTCAGAATCTGAGACTTTTTCTATAGGAAAAATGTCTCAGAATCTGAGACTTTTTCTATAGGAAAAATGTCTCAGAACCTGAGACTTTTTCTATAGGATAAATGTCTCAGAGTCTGAGACTTTTTCTTTAGGATAAATGTCTCAGAATCTCAGACTTTTTCTATAGGAACAATGTGTCAGAATCTCAGACTTTTTCTACAGGGAAATTGTCTGAGAATCTGAGACTTTTTCTATAGGAAAAATGTCTCAGAATCTGAGACTTTTTCTATAGGAAATATGTCTCTGAATTTGAGACTTTTTATATAGGAAAAATGTTTCGAATCTGAGACTTTTTCTAAAGGAAAAATCTCTACAACATTTTTATTTTAGAAAAATTATATAATTTTTATATCAAATCAATTTTTATATCAAAAATTGTGTAAAACTGTGGATACATACTTCAATCCTGATTAAACTTGAAATATTAATAGGTTAACCCACGCTCCTGGTTTTATTACAACAGCCGGCAGCATCAGTGCTCCCAAATTACAGCTTAAAAGCTCAACATACGTATATTTTTACATCCTCACTTTTTTGGAATCTGAAAGCAACAATAAACAAAATTATAAGTACTACGTTAACCAAAATATGTTCATAATAATTAAGACGTATACTTACGTTATTTCCACCAATTATCCGCCAAATATATCCAGAATGTATTAAAAAGCACAATAAGTGCTGCGAAAATCCAAAAATTTGTCAACAAAAAGTTAACAAATAAATTGTTTGTTTTTATAAATTTAATTTTTCTGTTTGACACTTTTTTCAAAAATTATAAGTTTTTTTATCGATTCCGTGGAAACAGTAGAGGAATGGAGTAACATTACTGGGGAATCTATTCTAGAATACATTGACGAAGAAACGATTCCAAAAAATTTTGGAATCGTTTCTTCGGGGAATGATTTTAAGCAAAAATTTTTTTGGACATTTTTGTAAAAAAATATATTTTAGAGTGTAACTTTTTTAGTTGCAAAAACACTTATTAAAATGTTTTTGTGGCTTACTAATGTGATTCAAAGTTACTTTAGTATGTTTTTCAACACGTGAGCACAAATATTATACAATTATTATTGTGGCCGAAGCCGAATAGTGGCCGAATAGTACTTTTTGGCCGAAGCCGAATATTCGGTCGGACACTACCAATTAATTGACGATTTCATTGGCATTATATTGAAACTAATGCCAATGAAATTTTAAGCATTAGCATTGTTTCAATCAATGCCAATGCCCGTTAAGGAATTAGTAGCATTAGTAATGCCAATTATGAAAAATTTCATTGGCATTAATAAATGTCTTAATGAAAACAAAGCATTAGCAATATTAAAAGTCGTATTTCCGTCAACCAGTTGTGAAATTTTGTTTTGGTTAAAACTTAAAATGGCTATAGGTCTGTTTGTTTACCCAAATTTCTTACTTTTTTTATTACAACTGGAAAGTTTTGTTTACTTTTTGTATTACAAATTTCCAGCTTTATTAAAAGTAGTAAAAATGAGATGATTGTAGTTAGGTAAACGAACAGGCATAATATCTCGAAAACTAAGTTAGATAGATCAAAATGGAGGGCATTTTTGGTTCTTAGAATCTCCATAGTATCGCCGGTCCTCTTCACATGTGTGGACCCTAATAGGTAACAATTTAGAATCTAAAAAATTGGCAGTCCCGAAAGTTTAAAAATTCACATACCTTTAGCATTATCTTGCTTATTTTTCCAGGTACTGCAATTTAGGGGCCCAATAGGGTCTTGAGATTTTAGAAACTGAATAACTAAAAAACTATTGCTCTGAGGGTTTTATAGTATTGGCAGACGAGTTCTAGAAACCAAGAGCTACAAAAATGCTTTTGGACTTTTTGTTGTGTCACCAATATTTACCGAGACATAAGCATTTTTAAATTTTCCGGAATCCGAAATTTTTTGGATTCAAAGTTAGGGCCCATTGGGGTAAACATATGTGAAGAAAACCCGCGAAAGTATGGGGATTCAAAGAACCAAAAATGCCCTCCATTTTGCTCTATCTGGCTTAGTTATCGATATATCGCCATTTTAAGTTTTAAAAAAAAATATATATTTATTGTAAAAAAATGCTTTTTTTTTATCAATTGTAAATAGTTTTTTTTAGGCACTTTAAAATTGCTTTACATACCGTTTTAAAAGTGATACATTTTTGGTTTTTGCAATGCTTTAAAAGCGCTATAACGAAGCGTTCTAAAATCATTATTATAAATATCTTTAAAAACGCTTCAAATAAACCGTCTAACGGTGTTATCATTAGGACAGTCTGAAAGCGCTCTGATGATGGTTTTCAGTATGGTCTGAGAGCATTCGTACTACCATACAAAGCGCTTTTAAAGCGTTTTAACGGTTGTATTTTTCTACCTGGGAAGTGTTAGAGTAGAATTGAACTATGATCTTAAATATATGCTCAAAAAAATTTGAAGTTGTTGCACTATTATTGGCCAAACATGTACATTAGACCGACTCACCTTATATGGGCAAAAAAAAAGTTAAAGTTGTACCCCCCTCAAAATTAACATTGACATGTTTTATGAAGATTCCCAAAATATTTGGGCTCTAGCGATAATCTCCCGTGATCTAAACCGCGTCAAAAAATGGTCAAAAAATGGTATTTTTCATGAATAAAAAAATCAGTAAATTTTTTCTTGTCCAATGAATGACCAAATATAATATATATTTAGGAATTCTTTGATTCTGCATTAAAACATTTTAAAAATCTAACCAGAGACTCGAGATAACGAGATATTTACGTCAGTTTTTTGATGCTTTTCAATTCGATTTTAATGAAGGTGATTACCACCGCTTGGGATTTTAGTCAAAAATTAACCCTTAACTGCACTGTCTAACTTTTTTATAACATTTACTTCGACATCATTAAAAACCGTTTTATAACCACAGAAAGCATATCTTTGTGCAGGAAACATGTTTAATTAATATATTTGTCCACACATAATTTAACCCATGCATGATCAAAATATTTTGGCAAACATTTTTGAAAAAGTTTTTGCGGAAATTATTGAAAGCTAGTTGTAATACTTTAAAAAAATAAAATTAAATAAGGATTTGTTTCATTTAATCAAAAATTAACCCATAACTGCACTGTCTTACTTTTTTATAACATTAACTTCGACATCATTAAAAACCCATTTTATAACCACAAAAAGCATATCTTTGTGCAGGAAACACATTTAATTATTATATTTGGCCACAATTAATTTAACCCATGCATGATCAAAATATTTTGGCAAACATTTTTAAAAAAGTTTTTGCGGAAATTATTGAAAGCTAGTTGTAATACTTTAAAAAAAATATAATTAAATAAGGTTTTTGTTTATCTAGACGTGCTTATTAATATCAAATAATTATTACGTGTACCACATTCCCGGTCAAATTTTTTTTTCGAAATTTGTATGTGCAAATTAATTTAAAAATAAAATATAAACAAATTTTGTCTTAATCGCATATATTCGTTTAAAAAACGCATCCAATAAATTGAAATATCAGTTATATTATTTTTTTTTAAGTATAACAACTGGACTTAAATTTTTTCCACATTTTTTTTTAATTGGTAATGAATGGGTCAAATTAAAAATATTGAGATCTATTTATTAGATGGGTTTTTTGCACGAATATATGTGATTAACAGAAAATTGGTTTATATTTTATTTCTAAAATTTATTTGCACATACAAATTCCGAAAAAAAAAAATTCACCGTGTTACACGTAATAATTATTTGATATTAATATGCACGTCTAGATAAACAAAAACCTCTTTTATTTTATTTTTTTAAATTATTTCAACTATCTTCCAATAATTTCCGCAAAATTTTTTTTAAAAAAGTTTGCCAAAATATTTTGATCATGCATTAAATTAATTTTGGCCAAATATATAAATTAAACGTGTTTCCTGCACAAATATACGATTTTTGTGGTTATAAAATGGGTTTTTAGTGATGTCGAAGTAAATGTTATAAAAACGTAAGACAGTGCAGTTAAGGGTTAATTTTTGACTAAAATCCCAAGCGGTGGTCAACACTTTTCTAACGATGTATTATAAGTGAAAATTGGACAAAAAATACCAAAGTTATTTAAGTTTTCAGTAAAATCGAATTGAAAAGCATCAAAAAAGTGACATAAACATCTCGTTATCTCGAGTCTGTGGTTAGATTTTTAAAATGTTTTAATGCAGAATCAAAGAATTCCTAAATATCTATTATATTTGGTCATTCATTGGACAAAAAAAAATTTACTGAATTTTATATTAATGAAAAATACCATTTTTGGACCCTTTTTTGACGCGGTTTAGCTCACGGGAGATTATCGCTAAAGCCCAACTATTTTGGGAAACTTCATAAAACATGTCAATGTTCATTTTGAGGGGGGTACATCATCAACTTTTTTTTTGAGTCACTCTAATGTACATATTTTAAAAAAACACTGTGAAAAAAATTAGAAAAAGCACCATTTTTAAAAGGCTCTAAAACAAAAACCAGATGATCAATCTTCATTGTGATGAGCTCAAAATTTAGGCAAAAGTTCATTCTTTCTTATAGATTTTAAAACCATTAAAGATATCTTCCGGTTTGTACGAAAAATAACACAGAAAACTTAAATTTGTAAAATATTTATTTTTTAGTTTTTCTTTGAAAAATATCAAAAAAAAAAAAAAACTAAGGTATCTATCTACCTTATCTTTTTTACAAAAATTATAATTTTAACAGAGTCATTTTAAAACGCAATTGTAACCCAACCAAACGCAATAATTAGAAAAAAATAGTTTTCTATGTTGGAGACCAAAGACAAATTATACTTTTGCGCTTTATACCAGATTTGTATTCCACTGAATGGCTGCTGTGCAGGCTTTCAAATAATGCAAAAATCGTAATTTTTCGCATTTTCAACCATGAATAACTAAAAATCTGGACGTGATGGAAAAATTTGGAGAACAGATTTGGAATCAGGAGATCAATGTCTACTAAAATTGATCACCAGAATTCAAACCGGAAAATTACTGATGAGCGGTGTAATCATTAAAAAAAAAAAAAATCATATTTTTTTTGCCATCTCTAAAAAATACGCAAACAAGTGCATAACTATTAATTAGTTAGAATATTTAAACCATCTTATAGAAGGGTCATTGTTTATTTTTACAATAATAAATGAAATAATTAGTTTTTAAGCTATCCTGAAAAGCAAGCTTTTTTGAGTTGGCATTTATGGAATAAAGCTTCACGATATGTATTTGTCATTCTCTTAGTCAGGTTGGTTTTGCATTTTAGCGAAATCCAGGTCCAGTTGTTCAAAAGTTAAATGAAAGGGGTTTCAAATTAAAAAGACGCTAACTTTCTAAATACAAAATAGTGTCAATCCACACAAAATGTCAAAACCTTGGTTAAGGAGCCGTGGTTTGTGTCTATTTTTACTGTTTAAATATTTACCAAATTAAAACGAAATGCACAGCAATCGAAAAAATTTACATTCTTTTATTTTATTTTTTATGGGCTATTGATTAATTGTTTGTTTTGGAAATTTTCAGAACTCGTTCTGAAATTTTTAACTTTTTAAAAAAAGTCAATTTATTAAAAGTCCGGCACATTTTTAAAGTATAGATGTTTTCCTATTCACATAAGAAAGTTCTGGAGGGAATTTAAAATATTTTTCGAAAAATCGCATTTGAATATTGCGATTTTCTCATAAAAATTCTGTAATTCTCTTGTATTTTATTGTATCAACACCGCGTCTAAGTAACGAAATTCGTTGGTTTCGCAAACACCACGTTACTCATACGCGGTGTTGACCTAATAAAATACAAGAAAACTAGAATTTTTATGAAATTCAGTATTCAAATGCTATTTTTTTTGGTAAGCCACAAAAATATTCTATAAAGTAGTTTTGTCATTAAAAAATTATTTTACACTAAAAAAATACACTCGAAGAAAATTTTACACAGACAAAAAAAAATTATATTTTTTTTCTTAACAAAAATGATTTAAAAAAAGTTTTTGGTTCAAAATAAAATATTTCTACTTAATCAAAGTTGTTGTTTTTTTTTTAAGTAATACAATTTACTGGCTCTTAAAAGTGCATAATATGACCTAACTTTACCCTATACTGAATTGACTATTTTAGAAAACCGAAATATGATTGAGGCGTTATGGATCTTCAAAAATACACTGAAAAAATGGTAAAAGTTGACGAAAATGCACTTTGAATTTAAAAGGCATTTTTTAATGATTTTTTTTTTAATCCTGCGTTAGGACTTTAGCTTTTAATTTTGATAAGAACAACTCGTTCTGAAATGTTTAATTAAAAAAAAATGCAATTTATCAAATATCTGGTACATTTTTATTTTTAAAGTATAGATGTTTTCCTAATCAAACAAGAAAATTCTGTAGGGAATATGAAATATTTTTCGAAAAATCGCATTTGAATATTGCGATTTTCTCATAAAAACTCTGTAATTCTCTTGTATTTTATTGTATCAACACCGCGTATGAGTAACGAAATTCGTTGGTTTCGAAAACACCGCGTTACTCATACGCGGTGTTGACCTAATAAAATACAAGAAAACTATAGAATTTTTATGAAATTCAGTATTCAAATGCTATTTTCTAGAAAAATATGAAAAATGTTCGCATGATTTTTTTTTTGTGTGGTGCAGTAATTCAAAAGTTATTTGAATTTCAGATTGGTTTCATCTTAAATTCACGTGTTGAAAACGCGTTAAACAAACTTTACAAAACATTGGTAAGCCACAAAAATATTTTATAAAGTAGTTTTGTCGTTATAAAATTATTTAAAACTAAAAAAAAATACACTCGAAGAAAATTTTACACAGACAAAAAAAATATATTTTTTCTTAACAAAAATGATTAAAAAAAAGTTTTTGGCTCAAAATAAAATATTTCTACTTAATCAAATTTGTTGTTTTTTTAAGTAATAAAATTTACTAGCTCAAACATGGCAAAATTAAGCAATTTGCTTTATAAATTTTTTTCTACATTTTTCAAAAAACATTTAATTTATAGTTTTGTTTGGGATAACGACTGGCATTATTTCTCTTGGACAAAACTCAGAACTATTCGATGTAGCAAAAATAACAATCTTTATACCCTCCACTCTAGTGATAGAGGGTATATATAAGTTTGTCATTCCGTTTGTAACACCTCGAAATATTGGTCTAGGACCCCATAAAGTATATATATTCATGATCCTCGATCGATTTTAAGACGATCTAGCGATGTCCGTCCGTCCGTCCGTCCGTCCGTCCGTCCGTCCGTCTGTCCGTCTGTCTGTCTGTCTGTCTGTCTGTCTGTTGAAAACACGCTAACTTCTGAAAGACTTTACGGAGGCTCCTGAAGTTTGGCATATATGTTGGACATTTACCTGGTCAGGTTGGTATTGCAATCCAGCGAAATCGGTCCAGTGGTTCAAAAGTTATAAGCAAGTGAGTGAATTTCGGCAAGGGATTTTCTGGAATTTACGAGATAAAACACACTGTAATTTTCGAACGGCAATTCTGAGGGTGCTGAAGTGTGGCATATATATTTACCGTTCCTCTGGTCCGGTTCGTTTTAAATTTCAGCCAAATCGGTCCGGCGGTTCAAAAGTTATTAGCAAAACCGTAAATTTCAGATTAGTTCACCTTAAATTCACGTGTTGAAAACCCGTTAAATATGTTTTAAAAACATTTTTAAGTCAGAAAAATATTTTAAAAGGAATTTTTGTCACACAAAAATATTTTTACACAAAACCAAAAAAAAATACACTTAAAAAAAAAGTTTACACTCAAAAAAATTTTACACTCAAAAAAAAAATTGGTAAATTATTTTATTTTTTTTTTTTCAAAAATTAACAAAAAAAGTTTTTTTACACTAAAACAAAAAAAAAAAAATACACTCAAAAAAAAATTTACACTCAAAAAAAAAATTAGTATTTTTTTTTTTTTTCAAAAATTAATAAAAAAAAAGTTTTTTTACAGAAAATAAAATATTTCTAACCAAAAAAAAGTTTACACTTAAAAAAATTTTACACTCAAAAAAAAAATTGGTAAATTATTTTTTTTTTTATTTTTCAAAAATTAACAAAAAAAGTTTTTTTTACACTAAAACAAAAAAAAAAAAAATACACTCAAAAAAAATTTTACACTCAAAAAAAAAATAGTAATTTTTTTTTTTTTTTTTTTCAAAAATTAATAAAAAAAAGTTTTTTTACAGAAAGTAAAATATTTCTAACCAAAAATGTTATTTTTTTCACGTTAGAAAATTTACTATCACTTAAAAAGGGCATTGTGGAGGGTATTCATAGATTCGGCCAAGTCGAATTTAACTTTTCTACTTGTTTTTTTTTTAATTAAATGAAAGTTCATTTAATTCTTTAAAAAATTAAAAATTTTTAGAAGGCAGTTATTTTTTGTTTTCGAGAAAAATGATTTTGAACTTCAAAGTTTCGTGAAATTTGACAAAATTGAGCAATTTTTGCATGACATCGCTTTATTTTTAATTTTTTCTACAGTAACTCAACTATTCTAAAGTTTCCGAAACAAATCTATATATTTAAATGAAAGTGCATTATATTCTTTTCAAAATGTCAAAATTTCAGAGAGCAGTTACTTTTTGTTTTTGAGAAATTAATGTACGTTTAGATAGCTGATCTTAATCTTACACACCTACAGTGACAATCGAACAGTGCTGACGAAGAAAGGGTGGCTTCTTCCGAAAGCTGTCGACATCTCCACTTAGCCTGTGTTGTCAATTAATTTTTTCAGATTTTCTCATTGTACAACAAAAATAATTATTTCTAAGAAATAATTAATATGGACTCAAACCGAAATAAATAAAAACTTCAGTCATAAAAATTACTTTAAAGATTAAACTCATTTTCCCGAAAACAAAAACTTGCTGATCACTGTAAATTTGAAATTTTGTAGAGAATTCAATTCAATAAAAAATATTTTTATCCAAAATTTTAACAATTCAGAACCAGTTCTGATATCCCGATACAAAACTATTTAATAAATATGTTTTGAAAACTCCCAGTTGGCAACGTCCTCGAGCCATCCTCAGTGACGGAGCGATGACATGTCAGAGTCACACCTGACATCCACAAGACATCTCTATGTACTGGGTTGAGGACAGTTTCATACAAATTTTCAAAATGTCCTCACTCAAAGTCAGCAGTGGTCAGGGCTGACCTTCTGGGGACATGTCACCTAAGACTTCCTTGGGGAAATGTCTGACATAGGTCATGCGAAAATACAAAAAATTTTCGTATTTCCTTTAGTTTTTACTTTTATCCATTTTCCTTTATAAATTATCTTTCTCATATTTAGAAAAAACTTTTCGCCTTTTTTAGTCCCAACTGGATTTGAACCTGGAACCTCTAGTTTAATAGTCCCACACCTAACCACTTGTTCTAAACTTTATTTTTAAGATTGTTTGTCTATTTATTACTTTTATTCTACTTGTTAGATTTTGATTTTATTTTAATTAAGTCGATAATATTGCCATTTTTTTCTTGGAAATTGAAGAGTTGCCCAGATTTAAAATTCTAATTTAATATACTGCTATTCTGAAGACATTTCCTTTTAGACGTCTTAGAGGAATTGTCCACACACTTAAAGCAAACATTCAGTGCTGACAATGTTAGGACATGTCATCAAGGATTGCCTATGATTTGTCAGAACCTGAAGACATTTCCTCAAGGAATCACTGTGGAAATTTCCTCAGTGACACATTTTCCAACTGGGCTACAGAAAAGTTGAGTTACAGTAAAAAAAATTAAATATAAAAAAAATTAAATATAAATTCCTCAATTTTCAAAGTCATTTTTCTTTTAAAAAAAAAATTAATTGCTCTCTGAATTTAATGAACTTAAAAAATTAAATGGAGTGTTTTTTCTACACCCATTTAAAGGTTTTATTTGGAAATGTTGAGTTACAGTAGAAAAAATTAAATATAAAACGATGTCATGCAAAAATTCATCAAAAAGTTATGTTTCTTTAAAACAAAAATTAATTGCTCTCTGAATTTAATGAACTTAAAAAATAAAATGGTGTGTTTTTTTCTACATCAATTTTAAGGTTTTATTTGGAAAATTTAGACATAGTTCAGAATTTTTTCCAGAAACAAATAATGCCAACGATATAAAACTTTATAAATAAAAGTCTTTCGAAAATTGCAGAATTGTTGAATTTTCAAATTATGGAGAAAAAATAATTAAAAAAAAAAAAAAAAAATATTTTTTTTTTTTTTCAAAAATAAACATTTAAAAAGATTTTGGAAATTTTTTCGAATTTCAACACAATTTTAGAAGTAATTTCCTTTTAATTTTTTTAAAACGGTAAAAAATTTTAAATCTATGATAAAAATAAATTAAAAAAAAAAACTACAGAACAATCCTACTCAAAATATTGTTTGAAAAATTATAAATTGTACTTTACTATTCTAAAAGTCAAAAAGTGGGATAAAGCGGGATGAAGCGGGACTTTTGCTTAAAAAGCGGGATGGAAAATCAAGGCGGGATGAGACTTCAAAATGCGGGATAATTCTGCCAAAATCGGGATGGTTGGTCAGGTTATGCATGAGGCTATGTATTACATGGTAATGCATTATATATCCTTTAGCATTTTTAAGGTTTTGCTGGGATATATCGAAAGACAATTTTTTTATATACCCTACACCTCTCTGTGGTAGAGGGTATAATGAGTTTTTACTGACGTTTGTAACTACCCGAAATATTGGTCCTAGTCCTACCTTCAAGTAAACCGATCGACTTAGAATTACTTTTTTAGTCGATTTAGCGATGTCCGTCCATCTGTCTGTCCGTCTGTCCATCTAACGGTTTAAGCACGATTCAGGTCGCAATTTAAAATCAGTTGACTTGAAATTTGAAACTTAAGCATCTTCTGGCCCAGGCACGAAGCCTATTGAAATTGAAAGCACATCGTCCCATACAAACGACCCCTTTAAATTTGGCTTAAATGACTCTAATAACTGTATTATACACTCAAAATATTTTGTAGGCAAAAACAAAAGAAAAACACACTTAAAACCAGTGAATAAACAATTGAAAACCATCCCAACTAACTATTCATTTGTTTTAACAAACATCAACATTTATTTTTTACTGTTGACAAAATTTTCTAAAATAAATGACATTAAACATTAAAAAATTACGTTTTTTCACTCTTTTTTACCAACAAATTCGAAAAAAATAACCAACGAAAACAATAAAAATTAATGATAGTTCTGTTATTTTTACCAACAAATTTCAAAAAAATAACCTACGAAAACAATAAAAATTAATGATTTCGTAGGTAATTTTTTACAATTTTTTATTGAAATATTTTTTTTAAATTTTTAATAAAATTTTTGGGGAATCGATCCCGCAATCAACTACATTCTGGCCAGACACTCTACCCATCGTGCCAAAGTCACTTGATACAAACATGTTTTTATATTTCTATAAATAATTTTTTGATTTTTTTTTCTACAAAAAAATAACTGACTTGTGTAGGTAAAAACTAATGATATTTCATTAAAAAATACCAACAATTTAAAAAAAAAAATTACTTACACAAATCATTAAAAATCAAAAGAATAATCAGTAGTTTTTACTTACAGAACAAAAATAAATGACTTTAAAAATTGAATGTTAATGAAAGTCTTTATTTTTTAGTGTGTTATTTTTGAAACAAAGGACTGAAGTAGTCATTAATAAAAACTGAACATCAAACAAATGTTTTTTCTTTTAAAAATGACTAAACGGAAAACTTTTTAAATAAACTACAAACAGTTAATGACATAATTTTTTGAGTGTAATATATATAGGCTGACCATTCGTACTGATTTGATCAGTACATGTACTGATTTTTGATCACGTGTACTGCTTAAAAAAACGTTGTACTGATTTGTACTGATTTTTTAAAATATATACTGATTGTACTGATTTTTGAATATTTCAACATAAAAAATAATTGTATTCGAAAATTCTGTACAAAAACATGAATTTCCATAATATAAGTCAGAGTTGTTTTTTATAACTTAAGTCTGAAAATGAGATAATTTATAATGAATTTATTCTAAAGAGATTGGAGTTCTTGAATCAAGAGGTTCCTTAACGCAAAAATTAATCTGAGCATGAGGTTATTTTGATCTTCCTAAATTTTTACGGAAATGCGCACAGAATCTTTAAGGTTTTCAATAACGAAAAGTTCAATGGGCCGATGAATATTTTATATTTTTAGAAAGATGAAGTAAATTGCATGAATCCAAATGAGATCTGAGATCTTAGATGAGGTAATGTCATCAGAGCTTATTCGAAAATCAACGCCTTTAAAAAAATACGTGCTTATTATCTGTGAAGTTTTCTTACAGGAAAAGTTGTCAAAACTTACGGAAAAAGTCTTCAAAATCTGAGGTATTTTCTTATTCTCAAAACCTGTGGAATTTTGTTATATTTTCTGCACTGAAACGATCAAAACTATCAAATGAAGTCGTCAGAGTCAACTAAACTTTCTGCAAAATAACGACAACAGTTGCTTTTTGCAGTTGTTTTTTAACATTTGTTTTTTTGCAGTTGTTTTTACTCAAAATACTTGGGGTCAAGTTAGTTTAACCGAAATTTTTTAGTGTTGGAAAAACATCAGTGTTTTCTAATAGAACAAAAATTTAGAGAGTTATTTCTAGAAAAAAAGATAAAAACCTGGGCGTACTGATTTAAGCTCAGAAAAAAATGGTCACCCTAAATATATATCGTTTTAAAATTCAACAGGTAGTCAAATGTTGTATGCACAAATTACCACTCCAAATTTTAAAGTAATGGGGTCATTCCTTCTCATAGTCCCCACACAAACCACCCTCCCTATATTCACATAATTTCCTCAATTTCGAAAAAAAAGAAATATTTATCTAAAATTTTGTTTGTTGACATTAAATGTGTACTTTGGTAACCTAATCAAATCTTAATATAATTGGACCATTTATAGACATAAAAATTTCTCCCGATATTCTTTAAATCGACTGGCAACACAAATAAGGCTATTCCACTTTAATTTGGTTATTGAGTGGTTTATACATTTGTTAAAGATCTAACAAATGATAATTCAAATCGGTCCGCATTTGGACTTGGACTCATTTTCCGGAAAATACTGGTGTATGGTATCACATGGTTGGCTTTGACCGACCATAATATTCTTATCTGTTTCTTTTAATTTTCAAAAAAAAAAATAATAAAAACACGGGTCTATTTAATCCGATTGGCATAAAATTTGTACCAGATAAATTTTAGTCCTAGTAAAATAAAAACTTTTCCAAACACTGGGAAAAATCAAAAGTTGAAAAAAAATTCCACTTAGATCTTTCTTGCAGGCCAGCATCGGATATGCTAAATAATAGTAGTACATAAAAAATTCTATTCAATATACAGTTGTCAAAAAAATAATTTTAAATGTAAAAGAATGTGTTATTTACGCACGTAATGTGGCCAAAAAAAATTATTATGATTGTAATACGATGAAAAATTTGTGTTAAATGTGAACAAAGAAAAAAAAAAAATGTTGAAAAAAAAAACAGAAAATATAAAAGAAACAGAGTTGAATAAAAAAAAATTGTATAAAAATTTATATTTTGACAGCTATACACCAGGGAAGCATCAAAACGTAAAATAGTGGTTGCCATAAAACGTGACGAAATTGGCAATAATTTTAAAAACGTTATGCTTTTTTCTCTTTAGGAAAATAAAAAAACTTAAATAAAATGTTTGCATGTTAATTCCAGTCAATACTACCCCATGAGAATTGATTTTTTTTTTTGTTTTCATTCCTTTTTAAAAGCATTAGCAATTAGCTTTAGACGCCATTTAACATTTACTTAATGATAAGCCAATGTTTTAGTAGAGTAATACTTATGGAGGAGGACAACTGTCAAATGCTTGTCAGTTTTTTTACACATGCTAATTGTAATTGATATTACATTTATATTCTTAAATTTCCATGTCATTTATGTGAGTATTAGGGTTATGACTTTTTTATTTTAATTTTTTTTAAATAAACTTTTCCTTGCTTAAGAATAAAAGGCCATAAAAAATTATTAAACCATTAACGACAAATGGGTAGAAAAATACCCAAAAACAGAACTGTCTTAGAAAAATTCTACCTAGAACCAAGCGAACGGTATTGGAAAACTTTATTCACGAATTGATAAAATTAATATGAAGCTATTGAAAACAATTTTGGAGTCGGATCGAAATAGGACTTGGGGGAGAAATTAGCGGGTCAAAAGTCAATAACACTAGTTTACAGAGGTTTTTAATAAACGAAATGTTTAATTTTTTTCATGTAAAATCGTGCGCTGAAACAGAACATCCACTACAAAGTTTCAAATGAAGAAAAGTTTTCGAGATATTGCGAACTTTTTATATTTTCGTCTTTTTAAAAAAGTGGTTTTACTTAAATTAAAATACCTCCGCAACAAATTGATTAATTTCATTGATTCTGGTTTTAAATTAGGTAATTTAAGGTAATTTAACTATATATTAAGCCAAAAGACAAAATTATCGATCTGATTATAGCCTTAGAAGCTATTTTCAGATCGATAGATGTGTCCACAATTTTTCTTTAATTTTACCAAAAATTGGTCAATAATATTAAAAATACATTGTAAATGTAAATTTCACAAAGAAAAAAAAAAAATTTTTAATTCGTTTTTCTGTTTTCAGTTCAATTCTGATTTAATACGAAAAAAATTGAGATTTAAAAAAAAAACCAATGAAAATTGTATAAGTTATATGCATTTAAGTAAAAATGCAGATATGCTGATTTTATACATTACTAGCTACCACCATTACTTGGTAATATAAGTTTTTGCTGGGAATTATTCCTATGTGGCATTCTTTCCGTTTCGAATATGCGCTTGCATGCGCTAAAAAACAAAAAAATTCCTTGCCTTCTTAAGAAATCTTTTTTGCTAAATGACCTTGCATTCCAAATTTAAAGTTTCCAGGACCATTATTTCATGAATTATAATAAGTACCAAAATACACTTTTTTACCCCCCTTAGAATCTGAATTTCGAAAAAGTACTTTTTCAGAATTTTTCCCGCCGTTGGAACTAACATTTTATTATTTTTTTTTTGTAGGACCTTAATTTCAAAAAATTAAGAAAGTTCCAAAGTATATTCTTTTACAACTTTTTACCCTTGGGAGTCCGAATTTCCAGAAAGTACTTTTTTGGGAATGTTTTTATGTTAGATCCTACATTCCAATTTTCAAACTAATACTACTATGATTTTTTTCAGAAAAAATAAAATGTACCAAAGTGCTCGCTTTTTACCCCCCTTAGAATCGGTATTTCGAAAAAAGTACTTTTTCAGATTTTTTTTTGTTGTTGGAAACAACATTGCAAGTTTTAATTTTTTTGTAGGACTTTTATTTCAAAAAACATAAAAAGTACCAAAGTACAATTTTTTACCCCTCTTTACCCTTAGGAATCTGAATTTCCAGAAAGTACTTTTTTGGGAATGTTTTTCCGTTAGAGGATCCTACACCGAAAAAAATCCATGCAACATTTTACGAAAAAAAGTTTCGTACTTTTTATTTTCGTAAAATACACGAAAGTTGACTACATAGTACGAAAAACTTTAGTACTGAATTTCGTATTTTTACGAAAGTAACGAAAATGATTAGTAAATATTTTTTTCGTAATATTTACAAATGTTGACTACATATTACGAAAAAAATTTTGTAAAAACTTTTGTAATTTTACGAAAGTAACGAAAAAAAAAGAATGTAAATTCTTCTTTCGTAAAATATACGAATGTTGACTACATATTGCAAAAAAAAAAAAGTGTACAGACTTTCGTATTTTTACGAAAATAATTCGTAAAAACTTTTTTCGTAAAATATACGAAAGTGGACTTTATATTACGAAAAAAAAAATAATCAAGAATTTTGTAATTTTACGAAACTAATGAAAAAAGAAGAAATCTTTAAATGCATGCTTAAAGGGTGTTTTTATGCACTCCAACTACAGTATTGGGGCATAATCACTTTGTCATTTCGTGTGTAATGCTTCGAAATATCGGTCGGGGACCCCATAAAGTATATGGGGCATTCCAAGCCAAATCACTCACTTTTAGACCCGACCCCTTTCGATTTATTTTATTTTTGGATATGTTTTAGTACTTACTAAATGCAACTTGGACACCAATTTTCAGCCTTTTATTTCAAGATGGTGTTGAGTAATCAATTTTTCAAAATGGCGATTTTCTCAAAAAAATTAAGAAATTGAAATTTTCAATTAATTTTGACCATTAAAAAATATAGATATTTTAAAAAAAGTTGGGCAACGTTTTGTTGGTATTTAAATGTACTTTTAGAAAAAAAATATGAAAAAATTATTCGAAGTAATTATCACTTATTTTTTGACATTTAAAAATTAAAATCGACTTTTTGAAAAAGTCTTAAACCTTCGATTTTTTTGTAAAAAACTATAAAAATTCTACTCTAAATTACGCAACTTTTAAGCCATAATTCGAGATGTGATCACAATTCTTTCTATTTTTTTTTAAATTTTAAAAATTGCACCTTTTATTTTTTGGCTCTGATTTATTTTATATGGTGCTCCAAAAAAAATAAATTGGTAGATATTGACCCTAACTTACCCTAGATATATTCATTTCGAGGTAGAAATACGTCTCACAAAAATTTAGAGCGATCGGAAATGAGTAAGGCGTTCCTCATGGGCCTTGAAGTTTAGAAAACGGATTACAAGGAAAAATATGATCTTTTTTCTGTTTTCTCAATATTTTTGGTATTTTAAGTTAAGTTTAAATTCAAGCAATTACAGAATTATGATGTAGAGTAAAATGCCTTTCTAATAAGATACTAAAAACTAAAATCGGTTGAAAATCAGCCAAGTTATTACAACTTCCCCAGGCATCTAACGTGTGGCAGACATCTTGATTTAGCAATACAATCCGATTTTTGAAATTCATTGAAATTTTCTACTGTAATAACATTTTTTTATTCTTCAAGTTCAAATGTAATAAGATGACAAGTATTTTTCATATTGTGTTTTGCTAACATGTTTTAAATTAATGCTAAAAATGCCTGCATTTTCAACACCATTTTGAAATCTCTATTTAAAAAAAAAAATTTTTTTTTTTTGTTTTAAAATTTGGAAAAACCAAAAAAATATTACACTGAAACATGAATAATGAAAAAATGTTATTACAGTAGAAAATTTCAATAAATTTAAAAAAAGGGACTCGTATTCTTTAATCAAGCGGTATGACACACGCTAGATGCCTGGGGAAGTTGTAATAACTTGGCTGATTTTCAACCGATTTAAGTTTTTAGTACCTTATTAGAAAGGTATTTTACTCTACATCACAATTCCGTAATTGCTTGAAATAAAACTTAACTTAAAATACCAAAAATATTGCGAAAACAGAAAAAAATTCATATTTTCCCTTGTAATCCGTTTTTTAAACTTTAAGGACCATGCTAAACGCCTTACCCATTTCCGATCGTTCTAAATTTTTGTGAGACGTATTTTTACCTCGAAATGAATATATCTAGGGTAAGTTAGGGTCAATATCTACCAATTTATTTTTTTTGGAGCACCATATAAAATAAATCAGAGCCAAAAAATAAAAGGTGCAATTTTAAAAATTAAAAAAAAAAATAGAAAGAATTGTGATCACATCTCGAATTATGGCTTAAAAGTTGCGTAATTTAGAGTACAATTTTTACAATTTTTTACAAAAAAATCTAAGGTTTCGGACTTTTTCAAAAAGTCGATTTTAATTTTTAAACGTCAAAAAATAAGTGATAATTACTTCGAATAATTTTTTCATATTTTTTTCTAAAACTACATTTAAATACCAACAAAACGTTGTCCAATTTTTTTTTAAAATATCTATATTTTTCAATGGTCAAAATTAATTAAAAATTTCAATTTTTTATTTTTTTTTTGAGAAAATCGCCATTTTGAAAAATTGATTACTCAACACCATCTTGAAATAAAAGGCTGAAAATTGGTGTCCAAGTTGCATTTAATAAGTACTTAAACATATCCAAAAATAAAATAAATCGTAAGGGGTCGGGTCTAAAAGTGAGTGATTTGGCTTGGAATGCCCCATATATATTATTGATCCATGATAGATTCTAAGGCATTCTATTAATGTCCGTCTGCATAAAACACGGATACCATCCAAAAAAAAAAAAAGATAGACTCCTAAAGTTTAGCTCGAACAAGTCTTTCGGTCATCAGCAGGTTAAGTTCGTATGTGGGCAAAATCGGTCCATGCAAAAAAAATTTCCCCTTAAAGAAATAAACCAACCTCTGAAAAACCTAATTGTTTAAAAGAGTTTTTTTTTTGCATTTTTGTTAAACAAATGAAACATTTTTATGTCAAAAAAATTTTAAATACTGTGCTTCGACCCAGGGGATTAGAAAATGTCTTGTGGTCGTGGGTATAAGAAATTAATTTCAATAATGATAACTCTGATAATTTTTTTACTTATTTGGGATATAAAAGATTCGTCACAGCCGAATTTAAAGCTCTCACTTGGTTTTTTATTTATTTTAAGGATCAATTAAAATTTGAGGCTTGATGATATAAGTTTTTTTTACATGTGGGGAGGTGGTCCTCCAAAAAAATCATCTCAACATATCATAAGTTCTTGTAGTGTGAACGTAGCCTTAAACAAAATCACTGTTAATAATGAATGAAATCTCTGTTAAGAAGAAACAATTAATTGCTTGGAAATGTTGCTGCCAAAACGTTGAAAACGTTGTTTTTATTCTCAAGAAAGAATTTCGTAATTTCGTTTATTTAACGATTTTTTTTTACAAAAGATTTTCGTAAAAAAAAATATTTCGTTTATTTTACGAAATAATTTCGTAAAACAAAAAAATATTTCGTTTATTTTACGAAAATTTTCGTAAAACACAAAAATTTATTGCGTTTATTTTACGAAATTTTTTTGTAAAATACAAAAATAATTTCGTTTATTTTACGAAAAAATTTCGTGCATTTCGTACATTGTACGCAAGAATTTCGTGGTGCGAAACAACGAAATTTTTCGTACAATGTACGAAGGTTTTCGTACATTTAAGGCAGGAATTTTTTTCGGTGTAGGATTTTTGTTTCAGAAGAAATAAAAAGTACCAAAGTACTCGCTTTTTTACCCCCCTTAGAATCGGGGGTACCACCGTTGTTGGAACCACCATTGCAAATTTTAATATTTTTGTAGGACCTTAATTTCAAAAAATTTAAAAAGTACCAAAGTACCATTTTTAAACCCATTTTTACCCTTAGGAATCCGAATTTCCAGAAAGTTTTTTTTGGGGAATGTTTTTCCGTTAGAGTATCCTTCATTTCAAATTAAATCAATTTTTTTCAGAAAAAATAAATAGTACCAAAGTACTCGCTTTTTCCCCTTTCGTTTTTATCAATTAAAATCAAAATTTCCAAAAACCCAGCCTTAACGGATATCTATTCCGGGAGGTGAAACTACAATCCTAATTTCAAGACTCTAGCTTGAGTGGTTTGGGCTGTGGGATGATGCGTGATTAGTATGTCAGTCAGTCAGTCATCAGTCATCATCAGTCAAAAAATATCAAAAAAATTATATATTGTTAAAAAAATCAATACATATCTTTCTTATATGTATGAACCAATTCAGACAGATAAAAAGCCCTATCCTTCTGCTATCCAAAACAGTTAAAAACTTGAAAACCGGTTGAAAACTTTTTAAGTCGCACGTGGTTTAGTGAGAAAAGTCCCAAAAAACTTTTTTTGACAATAACTTTAAAATTTGAGGGTGTCTGGCAAGTTTGATGGGCATTTTTGTGATCTTTTCGACGAGACCTACTACCTTAACTACCTGATTTCAAAAGTATATTCGATTTTGTGTTTTTTTGTAGCACAGTGTAATTAGATGGAAGATGAAATACAACTCCCATATATGGGCAGGGGATTCAGAGTCTATTTTGAAGTTTCTGGACCGTGTTCAAGTACTCGCTTGTCTAGTAAGGCTCATCCATTTGTTGTCGATTGCCCAGTGTACCGCACAACGCATTACAGAGAAAATTTATTTATAATTCGAACAATCCGTATGTGGAATATACTTCCTGCAGAGGTCTTCCCTGTTAACTACAATCTAGAAAAATTCAAATCAAATATCCACAAACACTACTTCCTCTTTCCTCCTTTCCATAACCTATTTTCCTAATTACCAACACAATGCACTGCATTTATAGGGGACATCCCCTGAGTGTTTGTTAAGTCAAAAAAAAAAATGATTGAAAAATGCTGTATGTATCACTAACTTAGCTTTAATTTAAAAACAAAACCAATGAAATCCATCCATTTGTTCCTGAGATATTTTAATTAAAACCACTTTTTTTGAAAATATGAAAATTTCTAAAGTTGGCAATATCTCGAAAACTCTTCTGCTTTTAAAATCTTAGAGTAAATTTTCAGATTTTACATGGGAAATAAATACAAAATTTCGTGTATCGCAGATTTTTTTTTGATTTGTAAACTGGTGTAATTTAACAAAGTTACCAATTTTTTAAGTAAATGTATCTGGAAAGTTTGGGAAGCGAATTCTCCTAAAACACTCTTGGTACCTTATAATAGAGGACCAAAGGGTTTATTTTGAATTTGTTAAGTTTACAAAAAGCTTAACTTGGAAATTCCTGATGAAAGGGAATGCAATGGCGGCCCGGCATCTGGTTGTTACTAAGAACATGATTTATTGCCCCATGTGGTTCATTAAATAATAATTCAGTGCAACAACAAAAATCGAAATAGGATGAAACCAAAAGCAAATCAAAGTTGCCCAAAACAAAACTCTCAACGTTTTTTATTCTTTTTCAATTAAAAAAATTTAATTACCATTAAATGGTAATGAAATTTTTTTCATTACCATTGTTATCAACCAATTTCAATGGTAATGAAAAATTTCCATCTATGACTTTTATTATAAAATAAGGCGTATGATTAATTTTGTAATTGCCTTTAAATAACAATCATACGCAACGATGCACATTGGATTATTCTTAATAATTTGGCTATTCAGTAAGTAGGTACGGAATCGAATTCACACCCGCTATAGCTAACGTAATTTAAAACTTAAGTTTGGACGCTGGACCCCACATGTCCCATTAAGGGCACTACCAGAGGCCCATAAAGTAGACATGTTTAGTACACAAAAACTTTAAATGCTTTAAAATCACTAACTTTAGATGCGTGTAAAAAATAATCTAGCGGTGAACTAAAAAATGCGTTGAGGGTTTTGTTATGTAACATTTCAACATTCATTTGCTTTTGGTGTTGTCCCATTCCGATTCAGAAAGTTCGATTTTTTATCACTGTGTAATTATCCACGTACGGTCGATTGCAAATACACTGTGCAACAAATTTTGGGTCATCGCATTGAGCCTCAATGCCTTCAACGCCATATGAAAGTAGACCATCAAGTGGACAAAATCACCAAAGAGTTTTGCAAAGTCAGTTCGGATTTCTTTTTTATAGCCCACTGAAGTTTTCATTTTTTTGTCAAAGGCGTTTGGAAAACGCCAAAAATACTACAATAAAAACACATCTGAGCTTCAAAATATGATTTGATGTCTTCAGTGAAATTTTATGGCGGTTCTTTTCTTAGAACATTTTAACCCTCTTACTGCCATTTTAAGGGGTCATTTTAGTCCTTTTTTAAAACCTAAACACAGAAGTCTAACAAAACTTCCATTTAGAGGGTTGAAATGTTCTACAAATATTTTCCTCATAAAATTTCACTAGGGAGTGTCAAATGTTCAAAGTTTGTGCGACGTGCTCAAAATGCTTAAAAAGGGTCAAGTAGAAATAATCAATGTTTGTTATATTTTTTACCAAAGCAGTGTTTAAAAATATCGACAAAAAACAGTGCAAATATACTTTTGAGCTAAAAATGATGTTCTGATGTGTTTTATAAAATTTTTGACCAAATTAACCCTCTAGGTCCCATTTTAAAGGGTAATTTTTGTCCTTTTTTAAAAGAAATACAAAGAAGTCTATAAAAAAGGCAGTTAGAGGGTTAAAATGTTTTACAAATATTTTCTGCATCAAATTTTACTAGGGCACGTCTAAGACAGAAAGTTCGTCCAGCATGTAGAAAATGCTTAAAAATTGTAAAGTATTTAATTTTATTTTTTTCGGCCCGAAATATAAAAAAAAAACAAGTAAAAAAGTTAAATTCGACTTTGTCGAATGTATTGATACCCTCCACAATGTAAAAAAGTTTATTTGCAAAAAAAAAAATAAAATTTAAAAAAAAAATCCGCGAAAAAAATTTTTTGGTAAAAAAACTTCAACGAAAATGTTTTTTTTTTTTTAAATATGTTTGTACTTGTTTAAATACCATTCGGTGATCAATTCTGTTCACATGTGTCAACCAGCAACCGAATTAAAGCATTTTGTATTTTTAGGTTATATCGGGCCATTTTTTTGACTCTAAAGAAAGCTTAAGTCTTTTCCCCACCTAATTCTTCTTTGTCCTTAAATATATTTTTGTCCCCCAAAAAATTTCCGCTAGAACGGCATCACGCGACTTTTTCCCAAGATATCTGAAATGGTGATCACGACCAAAGTATTAAGCAGATAAAACAGATATATAAAACTTAGCATGTTTACTTGTTGTTGCCCTAAGTAGTTTGGTATTGCATTTGAGCGAAATCGGTTCAGCGTTTTTTTTTTTTTTTTTTTTTTTTTTTATTAATATTCATATAAAATACATTAAAAGTTGTTTAAATCTATACCCGCGAAACCATACGGTTTGTCTGCAACCACTAGTGAAATTTTATGAGGAAAATATTTGTAGAACATTTTAACCCTCTAAATGGACGTTTTATTAGACTTCTGTATTTAGTTTTTGAAAAAGGACTAAAATGAAAAAAAAAAAAATTAAAAAAAAAAAAAATAAAAAAAATAAAATTTCCGAGAATTTTTTTTTTTTTTTGAAAATCATTCTTTGATTGCGTTAAGAGATAAAAAAGCATTCCAGATTCAAAACTAGCGACTTTGCTTCATTTTTGGAATTTATGCCAAAAAAAAAAATGGTTTTGGAACCATAGCGCAGTGGTTCAAAAGAAATAAGCAAAAGAGTTAAAACACCTCAATTCAACCGAAAAAAGTAAAATTTTTGACCTTACCCCTCTCGAATTTAATGAAACTTGGAATATAGTTGGGCCCTTACAAAAAAAACATAGTCCCTAAATTTTGGACTTTTGGTAGTTTTTCTTCCCGAGATATGGGGTCTTGAAAATTTTCAAAATCGTATATATTTGACAAACGTATTCTGAGATAAATAAATATAACTCGAAAAGTAATAACAATACAGGTCTCAGTCAGATTGCAGATAATAGGTAATGAGACGGCCCTTAAAATAGCTTTCCCCAAGATTTTTTTGAAAAAGGTCAAAGGTCATTGGTTTAAACCTTAATTTTTGGAGAGCTATATCTCAAAAAACGATATTTTTAAAATTTTGGAAAAATATATGTTATTAGGGGCCTGTACTACTTAAGTTTAAATTTTCAGGATGGAGACTTCATTGGAACTTTTAATATTAATAGAAACATAGTGACAGGAAAGAAAAAGCTATGTATTTTCCCTTAGAAAAAAAAATATTTTTTTTTGTCTCTGAGATTCTGGTACCACAGTTAACTTTTCTGAATGTTTTTGACGTGATGAGTCCATATATGAAGGTTTCTATTTCAAACGTACCACGAAAAAAAAAATATTGTTGGATCAAAGTCAAACTTTGAGAGCTTATTGCCCTATATGAAAGTAACAAATCGTGGAACAAAAGTTTTCGTTTTTCGGAAAAATGGGCGAGATAGGCGTGGTCAAAAATGGTAAAATTGAGCAATTTTTGCATGATGTCGCTTTATATTTAATTTTTTCTACAGTAACTCAACGATTCTAAAATTTTCGAAACACATCTAATTTATAGTGTTTTGTATGTGCTATCGATTGGCATTATTAGTTTTTGGAAAAAATTCAGAACTACGTCTGAATTTTTCAAATGAAAAATAAAAATCGATGTAGAAAAAAACACGCTATTTTTATTTTTTTTTTTTTAAATTTTAAATTAAAGTTCATTTCATTCTCTACATCATATCAAATTTTCAGAGAGCAGTTATTTTTGGTTTTCGAGAAAATTGGCTTTAAAGTTTAAATGTCTTATTTTATTTTCCATATCGCTCATACGCCACGATACATTTATTTTTGCACTTACCAAAAACTTGTTTAATTCTGTTTAGATAACAGATTTAGAGCTGATTTGTCTTATTTATAGGAATTCGACTGTTTTTTGTTGACCAGAGACATACAGTGCCATCGCTTACTCGTCTTCTGTGTAATAAGAATGACAATTTTTTTGAACTTTAAAATCTTTGAAATGATGAAGAAGGTTTGTAAAATTTTTGAAGTGCAGACTTTAAAATATTTTTTGAAACTTGTCTACTTCTGATATATTTTAAATTTTTAGTTAACAACGACTGTGAATATTGTTGCCTGGATTTATTCCAGTAAATGGCTAAGCAGCGTCCCAGAATTTCAACAATCATAAGGCAAAGATCACTTCTGAACTATTGTAATTTAATTGACATTGAATGCAACCTTGATACGAAAAATCTTGAAAAACAGTCGAATTATTATTATAAATATGACAAATCAATAGCTTCCGGCCGAAACCAGTTTTTCGAGGCCAAACCGAACCAAAACCGAAACTTAAAAAAAAATTAATGCCTGGCTGAATAAAATATTAACATATTTCTTTTTTAAAATAAATATACAGCACTTAATGTTTTTAAACCATCGGAATTGTTTTATTTATTAAAAAATATATATTTTAAAAAACTTACAAAAAAATCATATTTAAATAAACTTAAGAAAAATTGTTCATTAAATCTGTAGATTAAGAAAAAAATTTATTTGAACTGTAACGGTAACACGTCAATTGGAAAACCTTGTTACAATTTTTAAAATGAACTGAATCAAGTGTAATGATACTCGAAATTGAAAAATTCAGCAACTTTTTTATATATTTTTTAAAATACTAAAATTTTGCCGAATACCAGAAGTCGAGACCGAAACCGAATATTCGGTTGGACTCTACAAATCGGCTCTAAATCAATTATCTAAATAGAATTAAACAAGTTTTTGGTAAGTGCCAGAGCTTCGAAGGATTTCATTCCTTAATTCGATTTGTCATTCTGAGTGAAAATTTATTGATTGCATTCCCCAATCACATTTTAGCGAATTGAATGAATTCACTTTAGACTCATTCGATTTATAAATATCGAATGCATTCGTTTTATTTTTCATTCGACTTTCAAAAATCGAATGCATTCGATTTTTTTTCATTCGACTTTTAAAAATCGAATGCATTCACTTGCGAATGCAATCGATTTTGTTTTCATTCAATTTGAAAAATCGAATGGCTTATTCATTTATTGCACAAAAAACTTAAAAAAACTAACCAAGATAGAGAAAAACGGAGCCAATTTTTTGTCCATAGTATTGCAATCACTCTTCACATTTTTTCGTCGTATAGGCAGTTAATATGTGCATTTTTTAAATTTTCGGGAACTCCAATTTTTTTGGATTTAAAATTAGAGCCCATTAGGGTCATCGTATATAAAGAAAGTAGGCGATATTATGGACCAAAATTTGGCTCCGTTTTGGTCTGTATATTTAAAAAATCGATTGCATTCGCAGTGGAATGATAAAAAATCGAATGCATTCGATTTTTCTAAATCGAATGAACACGAAATCGAATGCATTCATTTTTGTTCATTCAATCGAATAAATTCCAAGGACTGCATTCAATGTGGATTTATGAAATCGAATGCATTCACTGACTATGAAAATTGAATGTTTTTTTTGAGAATTCATTCGAAAAGGATTTCATTCTTCGAAGCTCTGGTAAGTGCAAAAATAAATGTATCGTGGCGTATGAGTGATATGGAAAATAAAATAAGACATTCAAATTTTAAAGCCACTTTTCTCGAAAACCAAAAATAACTGCTCTCTGAAAATTTGATATGATGTAGAGAATGAAATGAACTTTAATTTAAAATTTTTTTAAAAAAAATTAAAAATGGCGTGTTTTTTGCTACATCGATTTTTATTATTTATTTGAAAAATTCAGACATAGTTCTGAATTTTTTCCAACAACTAATAATGTCAATCGTTAGCCCATACAAAACACTATAAATTAGATGTGTTTCGAAAATTTTAGAGTCGTTGAGTTACTGTAGAAAAAATTAAATATAAAGCGACATCATGCAAAAATTGCTCAATTTTACCATGTTTGACCACGCCTATCTCGCCCATTTTTCCGAAAAACGAAAACTTTTGTTCCACGATTTGTTACTTTCATATAGGGCAATAAGCTCTCAAAGTTTGACTTTGATCCAACAATATATGTTTTTCGTGGTACGTTTGAAATAGAAACCTTCATATGACCTTTGAACTGGGGTAACGCTATTAGTTTTCGAGATATCTGCATATAAATGTGTGAAAATTGCTAAAATGCTGTGTTTTTTTGAACATTTAGGTGCATATATCTTGAAAAGTAATAGCGATAGGCCAGTTCAAAGGTCATATTTGGACTCAACACGTCAAAAAGATTCAGAAAAATGGATTTTGGTACCAGAATTTCAAAGACAAAAAAAATATTTTTTTTCTAAGGGAAATTACACCGTTTTTTTATTTCCTGTCACAATGTTTCTATTAATATTAAAAGTTCCAATGAAGTCTCCATCCTGAAAATTTAAACTTAAGTAGTATAGGTGATTCTTAACAAATATTTTTTTCCAAAATTTTTAAAATATCGTTTTTTGAGATATAGCTCTACAAAAATTAAGGTTAAAACCAATGACCTTTGACCTTTTTCAAAAAAATTATTATTATCTATTGTTTGAAGCCTGAATGAGACATGTGTTGTTATTACTTTTCCAGATATCTTTATTTATGTGAGAACACTTTTGTCAAATATATACGATTCTGTTAATTTTCAAGACCACATATCTCGAATACTGGAATGACCAGAAGCCTGAAAAATTGGCAAAATCTCTTTTTTGTTAAAGTAAAACTCAGTACTTAATTTCATTAAAGTTGGAGAGGGTGCGGTCAACTCGTCGGTTGAATTGCTGTGTTTTAGCTCAAAACCCTGAATTTCAGATTGGTTTCATCTTAAATCCCAGGTGTTAAACAAGTTTTAAAAGCATTGGTGATAACTTAACAATGCTTTTCAAACTTCTTTAGTTTTAAAGCAATGCTTTTTAAACTTGTTTAGTTTTAAAAGCATAGGTAACTTAAAAATTACACTCGAAAAAAATTTTACACAAAAAAAGTTTACACAAAAGTTTTACACAAAAAAAAAATTACACAATTTTGAGTATATACGTACATAAGTACTCATTCACTCAAAAATATTTTTACAGTAAAAAAAACATTACACTGGAAAAAAATTTTACACTCAAAAAAAAAAATAGTTATTTTTTTTTCTTAATGACAAAAAAAGAAAATTTTTACTCAAAATCGAAAAAAATTTTACACCCAAAAAAAAGTTTAACATCAAAAAAAAAAATTAGTTTTTTTTACAAAAATTACATTATTTTGAGTATATACGTACATAAGTACTCATTCACTCAAAAATATTTTTGCAGTAAAAAACATTACACCAGAAAAAAATTTTACACTAAAAAAAAAAATAGTTATTTTTCTTTTTTAATGAAAAAAAGGAGAGTTTTTTACTTAAAATAAAATAGTTCTAATCAAAATTGTTAATTTTTTTCACGTTTAAAAATATACTATCCTTTAAAAAAAGGCATTTTAGAGGGTATAAAAGATTCTGCATAGCCGAATTTAAGACTCTCACTTGTTTTTTTTTTTTTTAATTTAACTAAAAAAACATAAAAATTGATGTGAAAAAATGTATGAAAAAAAGTGCAAAATTGGTTCAAAACTTTGATTTCTTTTGCAAGTATTTCTGGATATTGTCAATGGATTTTGAATTTTAACCACAGGTTCTCTTTATTGGAGTGTCGTCTTTATATATCTGCTTTAAACAGGGAATTTCTTGTAGTATTGGGATACTTATAAGGATATAACAAAAAAATTGACATTTTGAATTTCTTTTTATTGTTCTTGCAATTATTTTATTGGAAATTCGAATAAAAAAATAAATGGATATCTTTAACATACACTTTTCCAATTTAAAAATATTTTTTCGGTTTTGATGGCTTGTTACACAAAAATGAAAATGTATATATCTCGTGAAGGTGATAACAGATTCGTGTTCAGGAGGCGAAAATACTTTAGAAAATTTACCCTTTAGGTCTGTGCAAAAAAAGTTGATTTTTGTAGAGTTGTGTTATCGGAAATTATGATAATCCACAGCTTTGTGGCCGATCGACTGCTGACAATGGTAGATCAACAGTTGTAAAAGTCATTCAATAGGACATGGAAGTTGATAATAGTGGAAATGTTTCGCATTCGCCATTTCTTTTGAGATCATGTCAGGTCTTTAGTGTGTAGTTTGTTAGAATAATATGTACTAGAACGAAAGAAAAAAATATGTAGCTCCAAAGAATTACAAATTCTTCTACAATTTAGTAAATTTTCTACTTTTTTAGTGCACAGTTTTAATAAATTCTGTAGGGTATGGAATAAAATACTTTGTTAAGTAAGTGTTATTGAATTTGCATTAAGCATTTGGTTACTATGGGGTATACATAAATTAAAAATCTAAGACCTGATAAGAATTCTAAGTATGTCAATATCTTAAGGTACATAACATTTCAAAAAAGCACTTTGGTACACATACATCAATGGAAATATAAAGTAAAGAGAAAAAAATATTTTGATTTAATGGTTGTATACATGTATTTCCAATATATGTATTTATATAAGTTCGTATTGTCGCTCATTAGGGAATTTCTTAGCAATAATTGGATAATAAATTGATTACATAAATGGTTGTGCATGAGTTTGCCAGAAATATATAAGTATATATTAGGGTGGCACGAAATCTACTTATTTTCAAATTTTGACGATTTTCATGAAAATTATGGTTCTTTTTGGGCTAGAAACTTTTAGTTAAAATTTTTAGTCCAATTAGTCTAAAAATTTACAACCGTGCAGTTGAAGTTTAAACCTAAAAAAAATCATACCAGCCAAAAGATTGCAATTCGATTTTAAATAATTTTTTTTTACATGATAATGTTTTTAGGCTGGTGTCTTATTTTAAAAAAAGTTGCAGGTAGCCACCTCAGTTTGATATATAAGCTAAAAATTAACGAAAAAGAAAACAAGAATTACTATTTACATTTTCTCAAAACCAAAAGCTTTAATAACTTGGGCTTGTAACTTGGATAATAATTCACCTCGTGGTGAATAAAACCGTTTTTAACATAATTATTTTTCAACAAAAATTTTTTTTTTTTTTTATCAAATTTTTTTTTCATCAAATTTTTTTTTTTATCAAAATTTTTTTTTTTCATCAAAAAATTTTTTTTTTTTTATAAATTTTTTTCCATCAATTTTTTTTTTTTAATCAATTTTTTTTTTTTTTTAATTTTTTTTTTCATCAATTTTTTTTTTATCAAATTTTTTTTTTCATCCGTTTTTTTCATTAATTTTTTTTTTTTTCATCAAAATTTTTTTCATTAAATTTTGTTTGCATAATTTTTTTTTTATTATATTTTTTTCATCAATTTTTTTTTTCATCAAATTGTTTTTTCAAATTTTTTATTATCAATTTTTTTCGCACTAAAATTTTTTTTTCATATTTTTTTTCATAATTTTTTTTTACATCAAAAAATTTTTCTTTTCATCAAAAAACTTTTTTTCATCAAAATTTTTTTCATCAAAATTTTTTTCACCAAAAATTTTGGGTTCGTTAAATTTTTTATACCCACCACTCTAGTGATAGAGGGTATATATAAGTTTGTCATTCCGTTTGTAACACATCGAAATATTGGTCTAGGACCCCATAAAGTATATATATTCATGATCCTCGATCGATTTTAAGTCGATCTAGCCATGTCCGTCCGTCCGTCTGCTTGTCTGTTTGTCCGTCCGTAGAAAACACGCTAACTTTTGAAAGCCTTGGTATTGCAATCCAGCCAAATCGGTCCAATGGTTCTAAAGTTGTGAGCAAAAGAGTAAATTTCGGCAAGGGTTTTTCCCGAAATTACGAGATACAAAACACGATAACTATCGAAAGACAATAGTGAGACTACTGAAACTTGGCATGTATCTTTTCCGTTCCCCAGGTCTATTTGGTATTAAATTTCAGCTCAATCGGTCCAGTGCACTATAGGAAATTTTTTTTACCCATTTTTTTGGCCAAAAGTCAAAATTAAAATTTTTGCAAACATTATTTTTTTTTACATTAATATAAAAAAAACTTAACAAAGTAAACAATTCTTTCTCAATTTTTCGACAGAATTGATGTACTGTCACTTTATCAGTAGTTTTTCTTGCAATTTCTAAATTAGTTATAAAATAACGATTGAGTGCAGTGAATTTTGTGATAGCTTCTAACAAAAGTTTTTATATTAAGAATTTATAGTTTTTAAAAACTAAAAAATGGAAAATAATGTTGAAGGTGAGTACTTTAATGATAAATAGTGAATTGTTGGTGAAGTCATCTATTAGATCGATTTAATTGGAAAAATTGAAGTGACCTTAAGATGAAATCATTGAAGTATGAATTGGAATTTTATTTTGACTTAAAAAAAAAAGATAGCATATGTTAGCCATAAAACCATAAAAGTTCTCTAGGACAATCAGTTACCTTCCGAATTTAATAAATTTCAAGGTCGGATATGTGCAAACTTTTTTTAAAAACGCTTTTTTCCAGGTGACTACTGAGTGCCAAATTCAGAGTTATTTAATACATGGCGCGAGAAATAAAACAAAGGTGGATAAGGAGCCGCTATTTCTGGCCATTTCTTTTCATATATTGCTGAGAGTGATTGTTTCGAAAACTTTAAATAATATTTTAAGGAGGAATTAGGAATATTTTGTTCAAAAATTTATATGAAAAGGCTTAAAAGTTGTAGAGTTTGAAAGTTTTTGAAAAACAGCATGCTGTTTGGCTTAAAGGCAATAATCTGATAAGAAAACGTGAAACGAAGCCTGCCTCAACTAAATCGAAACCTGGGCGACCGCAATTAACTTTTTTGTCAAAATCTGCGAGAACAAAAAGACGAGTTACAACAGAAATATCTAAAGATCTAAATAAGGAAGTTGAGCCCCAAGCTCTTGCTTCATCTGCGGCTGCTCGTAGTGGCATTTGAAATGTGTAGTTGACGTCATGGAACTCGAAAATCAAATTTTTGAATTAAATCCTTATTAAAAAGTAGCTTTGTTTGACACATCTTAAAATTGTTAAAATAAATTTCTACTGTTATCTTCGAAAATTAGTGTACATTCAAAAAAAAAAAAATAGTAAAAAAAACAGTTTAGAAAACCAGATAATCTATCAAAGATCTAAAAAATCTTAGATGCGGAAACTTATAACCCGGGAAACCTGTTTGGAACTAATTATTAGTTAATTTTTTAGGTAACTTTACTAATTTTTTTTTTTTTTTGAGTGTATGAAAAACTTTAAGAGTCACTCCCTCCCTCTAAAGAGTCTTCCAAAAGTCAAATAAAAAAAAATCATTCAAATCGGTCCAGCCGTTTGGCTGTAAATAATTTTGGCCAAAAAAAGGGTAAAATTTCCTATAGTGCAAAGTTATAAGCAAAACCCTGAATTTCAGATTGGTTTCATTTTAAAAGCCACGTGGTAAATAAGTTTTAAAAGCATTGGTGGTAACTTAACAATGGTTTTCAAACTTGTTTAGTTTTAAAGCAATGCTTTTTAAACTTGTTTAGTTTTAAAAGCATGGGTTACTTAAAGATTACACTCGAAAAAAATTTTACTCTCGAAAAAAATTTTACACTCAAAAAAAATTTAGTTTTTTCCTTTTACAAAAATGACAATATTTTGTGTATATACGTACGTGCATTCACTCTTGTCAGAAATATTTTTACAGTAAAAAAAACCGTACACTCGAAAAAAGTTTTACATTCAAAAAAAAAATTAGTATTTTTTTTTTGTAAATGACAAAGAGTTTTTTACTCAAAATAAAATATTTCTAATCAAAATTATTTTTCACGTTAAAAAATGTACTCTCCTTTAAAAAAGGCATTGTGGAGGGTATTCATAGATTCGGCAAAGTCGAATTTAACTTTTCTACTTGTTTTAACATAATTTTGTTTTTCGTGAAAAAAAAATCATTTTTTTTTTACCAAAACTACTTTTTCACCAAGTCTAAACTTTTCGCATACAAATTTTCCATTTGTTTATCAAATGTCTTTGGTGACGAATCTTTTATACTCTCCAAAATGTAAAAACAGTTTTTGCACTCACTTACGAAATGTACAGCTATTTTGGTTTTTTAATGGGGTGCTCGACTGATATTTCAATTCGTTTTGCATGGAATAGCAAAGTAATATAACATTATTTTTTCTAAAAAAACTTTGCTTTGGCAAGTACACCCAAATCTTCCTCAAAACATTATCATGATTCAAGGACAAAAGTAAAAATTCGCAGGCATTTTTAATTATTACTTTACTTAATTAGCTTAAGTACACTAAAAAAAACCCTTTTAAAACGACAAGAAAAGTTTGCAACTTTTTTTTTCTACTTCCTATATGACAACAATTTCATGTAATTTTACAAGCTTTTTACCAATAATTTTGTTATTTGACAAGCTTTTTACCAATAAAATTGTAAATTGACGCGATGAAACTTACAAGGAGATTTCGTGATTTTACTAGATTTTTTTGCTACCTCCTATTTTACGAGAACTCCTAGTAAAAACTACGAGGTTTTTCGTAGTTTTACAAGATTTTTACCAATAAATTTGTAAATTTAAAAATTTTTTGGAGCAATAAAACTTACAAAAAATTTTTAAAATTACAAAAAAAAATTAAATTTCGATCGAAAATTGTTTGTTAAAAAACAAGGAAACTGTCAAATATTGGTGAAATGGGACTTTTTCTATTACTTTGACATAGTTTTTTTTTGTGTGTAGGAATGAAAAACAAATTTCATTTTGGTGGGAAAGGCTTTCAGCTTAAAAATTGACTGAAAAAAAGTTTTTTCTAGCATTTTATTCAAGGGGAGATCTTGCCCTTACCGCCGGCACTGCGACCCTTATGGGTCTTTTTGGGGTGTTAAAGTTTGGACCAGAAAAATTTTTTTGGTTTGTATTTAATTTTTTTTCGGTGTTAAGGACTTAAACCTCTCAGCGCCGGGGGTAAAAATTGTCGGATTTGTCTAAAAATTTATATATGGACTTATTAGACCTAATAAAAATGTGCCCTGCAATCGACAAAATTCGAAAAAAATCATTATTTGTGTCACCCTAATACATATGTACGTTTTCTAATGTTCATATATCTGATATTGAAAGCAAACCATTTCATCAAAATTCTGATACATATGGTAAAAAATTGGAAGAGGCGATGGTGAAGTTTCTTACTATGCATTCTATGTCTGTCTGTCGATTTCCTTGCAGCGTTTTCCGACATGATACCAAAACATGACACAATAGTGTTAAATAATAATCATGATAAGTACATACAAAATATAAAGGAAGAGATGTAGTACGTACAACTGTCATTCATGTTTATGTGATCATCATAACTTGTGCACACATAAATATAGCTTTAGGTGTGGTTATTTTGATTTTTTTTTACTTTTATTTGTAATATGATACTCTTATGTGAAAGACTAACCATCAAATAATTGTGATAAAATTTTCTATCACATACCAAATTTTTTTTCGTTGTTCACAGAAAAAAATATTGTTAAATAAAAAGTAACTATACAAATTGTTAAAAAGAAAATACAAGTTCAACAACTTGTTTTATTGTATCAATAATGAATATTGTTAATATCCCGGGTAAAAATGAAATATATATGATCATATATGAAGATATATGGATCATACATGGATTTATATAACCATATATTATCATATATGACTCCATATATGTTTATATATGATCGGATCCGTAAATTTTCGGATCAGATCATATATAAACATATATGGAGGCATATATGATAATATCCCAATTAGAAATTTTGTCTTTAAGACAATGTCAGTAATGATTCATCAGGTAGAAGTCAGCAAGTGAATACATTTTACTAAAGACAACTTAGTGACATGTCATAATTTTTGTCGGAGCTCCCCAAAATCTATAAATCTACTGACTTGTCATATAAGTTGTCTTATCAATTTTGAAAAATCATGTCTTTAATGCTGACAATTATATAGCAAATCCGACCCATCACTAAAAAGTTTTTTGCGATGTAAAATACATGTAATTTTGTTTAATCCTTTAAAACTCTTTTAATTTACTTTGTAATTAAAAAAATAAAATTCAATTGGTCTTAAAACAATAAAAAAAAAATTAAAAAAAAAATCCGCGACCGGGGATTGAACCAAGGCCAAAAATCTACAACTCGTAAGCTGTCGAACCTGCTAGACAACTAGGCCAACCACAACTTTAAATTTTTGGTAATAAAATGTATTTTGAAATCATAATATTTTTAAATTTGTCAAAAACAAAATAAATTGAATATATCGTCACCTTAATTGTAAAGGGCTCCAGCAATATTTTTTTTGTAAATGATTTTTTGTGTTTTGTATAAATAATATTAAAAACAACAAAGATACGCTTAAATAACTCTAACAAAATCTTGTTAAATAAGATGAAGCCAAATTCCAATTAATATTTAAAAAAATTTTATATTTGAGGAAGAAAAATTTATATTGTAGAATTTTTCAATTCAGCCGACGAAAAATATATAACAAGACAATTCAAATAATAAATTAATTTAAATTTGTTTTTAAATAAACACATTTATTATCAAAGTTTGGCTAAAGGGGTAAGGTGCTAGACCAGTGAACAGAAGGTTCTGAGTTCGCGGACCAAGTGAGGCAGATAAAAATAGTAAGTTTTAAAATATTAAATTTAAGAAATGGACAGATAAAAATAGTAAAGTAGTGTAAATTAAAAGACGTGATTAATAATTTTTAAATTTTTTAACGATCTCTGACGTACTATGTACATGTCATAATGTACTCAGCACTATTGACTACCTGCTTACTTGTCGGCGAGGAATTTTGACAAAATATTTGAAAAAGTCAGGAGGTGTCATGAGGTTTTTTGTATGGTCAGAGATTTTTCAGTCAGCAGGTACACTGACATTGTCATAAGGAAGTCTTTGAGATGTCTTAACGACATTTCTAATTGGGATATGGTTATATAAATCCATATATGATCCATATATCTTCATATATGATCATATATATTTCATTTTTACCTGGGATGGCAAAAATACATTTTTATTCCCAATAAAACGCATAAAATAAAATCATTGTTGTTAAAAAACGCAATTTCGAAAAAACGTGATTTTTGAAATTTTTGCTGCCCGGCTTATATTAAATTCATGTTGATAGCTACTTACATATTAAAGAATCTTTGTTTTCTTTGGTGGGGACAATAGAGGAGTGCACATTTTTCCCAGGGGGTAAAATTGAAATTTTCAAAATACGAAATCATCTACGTGATATTATCTTTAACAATAATTGAAAAAAATTATATGTTCTGAACTTTAAAATGCATATTTTCTAAACTAACTACACTTTTTAACCGTTACCGCATAAAAAATACTGCGGTTATGGTTAATTTTATTAACATAAGATTTGTAGGACAAAAAAAGATACAAACAGTGCCTCAGAATATGAAACTTTTTCTAATGCAAAAAATTTTCAGAATCCGAAAATTTTTTTGTAGAATAAATGTCTCAAATTCTGAGACAGCTTCTTATGAAAATAAGCCTCAGAGTCGGAGACTATTTCTTTAGAAAATATGCATCAGCGTCTGAAAATTTTTCTATTAAAAAATGTTTCAGAGTTCTGTAGAATAAATTTCTCAGATTCTGAGACAGTTTCTAATAAAAATATGCCCTAGAGTCTGAAACTTTTTCTTTAGAAAATATTCCTCCGAGTCTAAAATTGGTTTATACACTCAAAATAATTCTACAGCAAAAGGTTTAGTAAGTGATCTTACCAGGCTGCGCTCATAGCCAGGATGCGCTCATTGCACTTTAATCTTCAGTCACTTCATCTAAAATTGTTCAGGAATGTAGACGCAGACTCAATGAGGTCTCATGTGGGAATAGCGTCAGTATTCTGTTGGTTCCGGGTCGAAGGGGAATACGGGGAAACGAGATTGCCGACTCTTTGGCAAATCTTGGCTCCGATATAATTCCATACAAACCGGTACCTCAAATTGGTATTGGCTTGATATGGCTGATGCGTTGGATCAACTCTCATATGAAAGCAACTTTCATGGAAAGATGGTCAAATGAGTTGGCATGCAAGAATCCCAAACGTTCTGTGATTAGCCCAGACAAGAAAGTGGCTAACTATCTTCTCAGCCTCAGTAGAATAGACTGTCGCAGACTTACTGGCTCAATAAAAGGACACAATGCCCGTGCTCGTCATATGACGAGATTAGGTGCCTTATCAGACCCATTATGTGTGGCTTGTCTTGAGGATGATGACACAACTGAACACTACGTCTGTTGTTGTCCAGCGTTCTCATGGGCTAGACTGCGGTTTTTGGGTTCTGATTTGTCTGATTTTCTTAGGTTTGTGAAAGCAACTGAGAAATTCTAAACAAGCACTTTTTCTTTTGCTCCTTTTTTTCTCCTTTTCATTTTTTTTTTCTTCTAAACCTCTTCTCACCCTTACATAAATTTTTTTCTCGGGGTACGGTACAATGGACTATTTTGAGTCTGAGCGCCATGGACATTCCTAAAAAGTTTGCTTATTTTAGGCTTATACAACCCACCGTCAACTCAACTCAAGTGATCTTGTACCAAAATCTACTAATAAATTACTAATTTTAGTATCTTCAAAGTACTAAAATTGGTAATTTTTACTGGTTTTTCAATAATTTTAGTAAAAAAGTTTAGTATTGGTTACCAATTTCTGCACTATGTCCTTTTGGATTAAAATTTAGTTAAATTTTTGGTATTGAATACCCACGTTTTTTTTTTTGGGTGTAGATAAAAATACTAAGAATTGTGGGACTCCTGTATTTATGAAGTCCCATCTATGTAATTTTATAGAAAACACTTTGTTACTGTTTATTGAAATTTTATTGAACTATTTATCTTTGATTTTAATTTTGTTTGTAATTTGAAATATTGAAAATAAAATAAGTCAGAATACTTTTAAACTCAAAAGACTCACATCGTCTTATTGAATATAAAATTGTTTTACTTAAAAATATGTCCCTAAATCTAAGACTTTTTTTTAGAAGAATATTTCTTAGTCTGAGACTTTTACTACAGAACAAATTTATGTTTTTCTACAAAAAAATATCTTAGAATCTGATACTTTTGGTATAGAAAAAATTTCTCAGCAACAGAGACTTTTTCTAAAGAAAAATTATGCGTCATAAAATTGATCATGTAGATCAGAGGAGTTGACCTATCCGGGTGGTTTTTATTTTTTAGATGGAAGATATGTTATGGTATAATGCGCCAAGAGAGTTTTTCGAAAGTTTACTCTCCAAACTTTCCTGATCCATTTATGTCAACAATTTTTTACTTTTTTATATTACTGACTTTTGACCCGCTTATTTTTTCCCAGGTCATGTTCCGATCTAACTCAGAAAATTTGTTTTTACTACACTCACTCAAAAAGAAAAACTTTGTCAAATTACTGGAAAAAGTTTCATAATACCATTTTACCAATATTTGACAGTTTTCTTTGTTTTTTAATAAACAATTTTCTATCGAAATTTAAATTTTTTTGTAATTCTACAAATATCCAAGGGTTTTTCACAAAAAAAAAAAAAAAACTAGTAAGTTCACAAGAATTCCTTGTTAGTATAATTACGCCAAAAAGATGTAAATTTAGAATTTTATTGGCAAAAAGCTTGTAAAATTACAAAAAAGTTCGTAATTTTTACTAGGAATTCTCGTAAAAAAGGAGGTAGCAAATAATCTAGTAAAGTCACGAAACCTCCTTGTAAGTTTTATAGCGTAAAAAAATGTAGGTTTACAATTTTATTGGTCAAAAGCTTACAAAATTACAAAATTATTAATAAAAATTTTGTAAAATTACGAGGAATTCTTGTTACATAGGAGGTAGCAAAAAATAAAGAGAACAAGTTTTTATTGTCATTTTACAAGGTTTTTTTTGAGTGTAGTTTTATCTTTCTTTTATCAATTCGTGAAAAAAATTTGCAATGCCGTTCGACTGATTCTTCCTAAAATTTTTTTAACATAGTTTTTTTTTTGGGTATTTTTCTACCCATTCATCGTTAATGGGTTAAAAAGCATCTCCTAAAAAGTTAACTTATATCAATTTAATTTTTTTTAGAAAATGTTTCTTTTGGAATTTTTTTGTTTAACTTTTTTGAAAGAAAAAAAATATTAAAAATGAAATGAGACGAAAATAAAAAAATAAACAAAAATTTTTTTTTGTTTTTGGTTTTTATGAAAATTTTAAATTTTGTGTTTTCGGTGTTCAGAATCCGGTGGCTCATTTTTTCTCAAATTTTTCGAACTCCATATTTTTGTTTTTATCTTATTCTTAATTTTTTTTTCTTTCAAATTTTTTATTTCAAAATTCTTTTTTCATTGGAATTTTTTCACTTAAAATATTTTCCACACAATTTCATAGAGTAAAAATGGGCTCTAAAATTGTCCATATAATTTTTCCCTGGAACGAACATAAAAAACAAAAGTTTTTATTTTTTGAAATATTATTTTATGAAAGACTTAAACGTCCACAATTAAATAAAATAAATACTACATATAGGAAAATTTTTGAAATCGGTACTTTAATCCTGTCCTTCTATTATCCGGTACTTCATATTAACAGGAACGAAGTTTCAGCGAGCGTGCTAGTTTTTGTATAAGATATATGAGGAACAGTCTTTACAAGGAAACAAAATTAACATGACGCTAAGTCACAATATTATATGATTTCCCGTCTGAATCTTACATTACTGTACTTGTTCCATGTCTAAAAGTAACTACATATACTAAATGTGATTATTTTTAATCTCAGTTGTATTCACTATTTGTTTTTTTTTTCCTCTTCCATTTTTATTTCACATTCGATTGATATATTCCTTTCTATCGAATTATGTATGTTTCCAAATCAATGATTGCATTTGAGTTTTATTTAACAAAGATATCACACTAGGATTTCAATATATGTACATTAGAGTGACTCAAAAAAAAAAGTTGATGATGTACCCCACTCAAAATTAACTTTGACATGTTTTATGAAGATTCCCAAAATGTTGTTTTTTTATTTTTAGTACCAAAAGGTACATAAAAATAAAATGTATTTATTCGGCCTTTATATATGTATATATATTCGATTAGAGTTTTATTCTAGTTCGAGGCCCAAAAATATTTCTATTTATGATATTGTCATAATAGAGTATTTTTAATTTATTGCTTTAAAAAAGTTACTATCTCATAGTATGTCTGTACTGATCAGTTTCATCCCCACTAAAGGAATCTTCAGCAGACTTTAGAGAATCATCGTTGGTCAATCAAACATCAAACCAGACATAATATTTGATATATTTCCCAAGTTATATGAGAAGTACTATTATGAAGGTCCGAAATCTGTTTTCCAACAAAAATAACTCTTTTAAAGCAAAAATTGTATATATTAAATCACCGTCGGTAACTATTAATATATGTGTTGCTGTTATTCTGCTGAAGATTCCTTTAGTGGGGATGAAACTGATCAGTACAGACATACTATGAGATAGTAACTTTTTTAAAGCAATAAATTAAAAATACTCTATTATGACAATATCATAAATAGAAATATTTTTGGGCCTCGAACTAGAATAAAACTCTAATCGAATATATATACATATATAAAGGCCGAATAAATACATTTTATTTTTATGTACCTTTTGGTACTAAAAATAAAAAAACAACATTTAACACAAAGTTTAGTACGACTTATCCTACCAACACTATTGTTTGGTTAGGCACTGTTGTTATTGTAAAATAACAGCAACACATATATTAATAGTTACCGACGGTGATTTAATATATACAATTTTTGCTTTAAAAGAGTTATTTTTGTTGGAAAACAGATTTCGGACCTTCATAATAGTACTTCTCATATAACTTGGGAAATATATCAAATATTATGTCTGGTTTGATGTTTGATTGACCAACGATGATTCTCTAAAGTCTGCTGAAGATTCCTTTAGTGGGGATGAAACTGATCAGTACAGACATACTATGAGATAGTAACTTTTTTAAAGCAATAAATTAAAAATACTCTATTATGACAATATCATAAATAGAAATATTTTTGGGCCTCGAACTAGAATAAAACTCTAATCGAATATATATACATATATAAAGGCCGAATAAATACATTTTATTTTTATGTACCTTTTGGTACTAAAAATAAAAAAACAACATTTAACACAAAGTTTAGTACGACTTATCCTACCAACACTATTGTTTGGTTAGGCACTGTTGTTATTGTAAAATAACAGCAACACATATGTTAATAGTTACCGACGGTGATTTAATATATACAATTTTTGCTTTAAAAGAGTTATTTTTGTTGGAAAACAGATTTCGGACCTTCATAATAGTACTTCTCATATAACTTGGGAAATATATCAAATATTATGTCTGGTTTGATGTTTGATTGACCAACGATGATTCTCTAAAGGCTGCTGAAGATTCCTTTAGTGGGGATGAAACTGATCAGTACAGACATACTATGAGATAGTAACTTTTTTAAAGCAATAAATTAAAAATACTCTATTATGACAATATCATAAATAGAAATATTTTTGATTCCCAAAATATTTGGGCTCTAGCGATTATCTCCCGTGAGCTAAACCGCGTCAAAAAAGGGTCCAAAAATGGTATTTTTCATGAATAGAAAATTCAGTACATTTTTTTTTTTGTCCAATGAATTACCAAATATAATAGATATTCAGGAATTCTTTGATTCTGCATTAAAACATTTTAAAAACCTAACCACAGACTCGAGATAGCGAGATGTTTATGTCAGTTTTTTGATGCTTTTCAATTCGATTTTACTGAAAAGTTAAATAACTTTGGTATTTTTTGCCCGATTTTCACTTATAATACATCGTTAGAAAGGTGTTGACCACCGCTTGGGATTTTAGTTAAAAATTAACCCTTAACTGCACTGTCTTACTTTTTTATAACATTTTCTTCGACACCATTAAAACCCCATTTTATAACCACAAAAAGCATATCTTTGTGCAGGAAACACGTTTAATTAATATATTTGGCCACAATTAATTTAACCCGTGCATGATCAAAATATTTTGGCAAACATTTTTAAAAAAGTTTTTGCGAAAATTATTGAAAGCTAGTTGAAATACTTTAAAAAATAAAATAAAAAAGGTTTTTGTTTAAATAGACGTGTAAATAGACGTATCAAATAATTATAACGTGTAACACTTTCCGGGTGAATTTTTTTTTTTCGGAATTTGTATGTGCAAATAAATTTTAGAAATGAAATATAAACCAATTTTCTCTTAATCGCATATATTCGTGCAAAAAACGCATCTAATAAATATATCTTAATATTTTTTATTTAACCCATTCATGACCAATTAAAAAAAAAATGTGGAAAAAATTTAAGTCCAGTTGTAATACTTAAAAAAAATAATATAATTGATATTTCAATTTATTAGATGCGTTTTTTGCACGAATATATGCGATTAAGACAAAATTTGTTTATATTTTATTTTTAAAATTAATTTGCACATACAAATTTCGAAAAAAAATTTTGACCGGGAAATTGTTACTCGTAATAATTATTTGATATTAATAAGCACGTCTAGATAAACAAAAATCTTTTTTATTTTATTTTTTTAAAGTATTTCAACTAGCTTTCAATAATTTCCGCAAAACTTTTTTAAACATGTTTGCCAAAATATTTTGATCATGCATGGGTTAAATTAATTGTGGCCAAATATATTAATTAAACGTGTTTCTTGCATAAAGATATGCTTTTTATACCCTCCACTCTAGTGATAGAGGGTATATATAAGTTTGTCATTCCGTTTGTAACACATCGAAATATTGGTCTAGGACCCCATAAAGTATATATATTCATGATCCTTGATCGATTTTAAGTCGATCTAGCGATGTCCGTCCGTCCGTCCGTCCGTCCGTCTGTCTGTCTGTCTGTCTGTCCGTTGAAAACACGCTAACTTTTGAAAGACTTTATGGAGGCTCCTGAAGTTTGACATATATGTTGGGTATTTACCGGGTCAGGTTGGTATTGCAATCCAGCCAAATCGGTCCAGTGGTTCAAAAGTTATGAGCAAAAGAGTAAATTTCGGCAATGGAATTTTGCGAACTTACGAGATTAAAACCACTCTAACTTTCTAAAGACAATTCTGAGGCTGCTGAAACGTGTTACATATCTTTGTCGTTTCCCAAGTCTATTTGGTTTTGAATTTCAGCAAAATCGGTTCAGTGGTTCAAAAGTTATAAGCAAGGCACTGAATTTCAGATTTTTTTCACCTTAAACTGTTGAAAACTCGTTAAACAAGTTTTAAAAGCATGGTGAAATACCAGTTTTTATTAAAACTTGTTGTTGTTTGTTTTCCTGCCGTGGGTGCAGTTTAGTTGTTAGACAAGTAAATATTTGTTATTGTTTTTGTAACTGTATGTAACGGTGTATAGTAAGTATTTTTGGAAAAAAATCAAATATTAGTTTGTTTTTGGTTTTTAAAGACAAGGATGGTAAAATAAAATGAGGGAAATATGTGAAATATTTTTTTTTTACATATACGTATAGGTATACAACAACAAAAATATTTTACAAAGTAATTTTGTTAGTCAAACAAATAGTACACTAAAAAAAATATTTACACTCAAAAAAATTTTACACTCAAAAAAAAAATGTTTTTTTTTTAATTTTTAATTTAATTATTTTTTTTAATGAAATTCACACTCAAAAAAAATGTTGACAATCAAAAAAATTTTACACTCACAAAAAAATTTGATTGATTAAAAAAAGTTTTACTCAAAATAATATATTTCTAATAAAAATTTGTAATGCAGTTTTTTTAGAAAATTACTATCAGATAACATTGTGGAGGGTATTCATAGATTCGACCAAGTCGAATTTAATTTTTCTACTTGTTGTGTTTATAAAATGGTTTTTTAATGATGTCGAAGTAAATGTTAAAAAAAAAGTAAAACAGTGCAGTTAAGGGTTAATTTTTGACTAAAATAAACAAAACCTTATTTAATTTTATTTTTTTAAAGTATTACAACTAGCTTTCAATAATTTCCGCAAAAACTTTTTTAAAAATGTTTGCCAAAATATTTTGATCATGCATGGGTTAAATTAATTGTGGCCAAATATATTAATTAAACGTGTTTCCTGCACAAAGATATGCTTTTTATGGTTATAAAACGGGTTTTTAATGATGTCGAAGTAAATGTTATAAAAAAGTTAGACAGTGCAGTTAAGGGTTAATTTTTGACTAAAATCCCAAGCGGTGGTCAACACCTTTCTAACGATGTATTAGAAGTGAAAATCGGACAAAAAATACCAAAGTTATTTAAGTTTTCAGTAAAATCGAATTGAAAAGCATCAAAAAACTGATGTAAACATCTCATTATCTCGAGTCTGTAGTTAGATTTTTAAAATGTTTTAATGCAGAATCAAAGAATTCCTAAATATCTATTATATTTGGTCATTCATTGGACAAAAAAAAATTTACTGAATTTTTTATTCATGAAAAATACCATTTTTGGACCCTTTTTTGACGCGGTTTAGCTCACGGGAGATTATCGCTAGAGCCCAAATATTTTGGGAATCTTCATAAAACATGTCAAAGTTAATTTTGAGGGGGGTACAACTTTGACTTTTTTTTTGCCCATATAAGGTGAGTCGGTCTAATGTACATACATTCATATAATACTTTTTTTTTCTTGTTGCTGTAATATTGTTTAACATAAACGGATCAATTTAATGAAATTAAAGGAGATATAAATTATTATCCTCTTAATAATATAATTATGAGTAATTTAATCTGTAATTTAATCAGAAATATGTATGAACATTTTGACAAATATTGTTTTTTAGTATGCTAAACTTTTTAGGCTGGTGTCTAATTTTTGAAGTGACACAGGACTCCATCTCAGATTGACTAAATGGATTACGTCTAAAAAAAACATTTCTATTTAATTTTCTTAATGAACCAAAGAAGTATGTAACTTCGATTTTTTACTTGGATAATAGTACTACTAAACATCGAGAATGCGACTGGGACGCGACCTTAAACATATGGGTGAAATCAAAAAATGTCAACCAAACCATGTAATCGAGTAATATCTCATACATGGGTTAAAGTTTTCGCATATTTTTTAATGTACAACGTCGTATATATTGGCGTTCTACATAACTAACAACAATCCGGATATTAGTTAGCTATTTTAAACAAGTTATTTTCAGTTTTGTAGGCCAAATGTAGAGCCGCAAAACAAAGCGTACTTTTTCGCAATTTTGAAATTCTTTGTAAAATAAAGAGTTATGTGTTTCGTCCGCTTGTAAAACGGCATGAACCTGAAATTAGTAAGAAGTTTTATCTATATATATAAAAATGGATGTGTGTATGTATGTATGTATGTGTGTATGTATGTATGTTCCGTATGGACTCGAAACCGGCTGGACCGATCTTGATGAAATTTTCAGGGAATATTCAGAATAGCCTGGGGAGTAACACTGTGCGGTCAGATTTTCGATTTTCTGTCGGTGGGCGGAGGGGCGTGGCAAAATCAATTTTTTACATTCCACCACTAATGACATCTATATATAAAAATACGAATGAACGGATTTTGATGAAATTTATACCAAAGATAGTACTAACCGAGTTCTTACTATGTGCCAAATTAGAGCATTGTCGGATAAAGGGCCGTCAAATGCCACGCCTCTTTGTATTGAATTGAAAATATTTCTGCATGCTTTGCAATAATGCAAAAACGGCTGTATGTATGTTTCTTATGGATGCAAAAACGGCTGGACCGATCTTAATGAAATCTTCAGGGAAAATTTAGAATAGCCTCGGGAGTAACACTGTGTGATCAGATTTTTGATTCTTTGTTTGTGGGAGGAGGGGCGTTGCAAAATCCAATTTTTACATTGCACCACTTTTGACATCTGTATATAAAAAAGAAATAAATCAATTTTGATGAAATTTAAACCAAAGATAGTACTAATCGAGTACTTACTATGTGCCAAATTAGAGCGTTATTGGACAAAGGGGCGTAAAATGGCACGCCCCTTTGTATTGAATTGAAAATAATTCTGCATGCTTTGCAATAATGTCAAAATGGCTGATACTATAAAAATTAAATTTTAAGCATTGATGGTACCAACGGAGTGCGGAACTAGGCCATGTTACACTACGATCGCAATTATGCAAAAACAGTTGAACCGATTCTCTTGGCGTTTTTAATCAAGATAGTACTAATCAATTGCATGTGTAGGCCATATATAAAATTATAATTGTAAAATGGTGCGAAAATACAATGAATTTCATTTATAGGGTACATCTCCTGAGCGTTGGTCAAACAGACCAAAAATAATATATTCCTGCCACTTTCGCAATCAAGCAAAAACTACTAAGCCGATCCTAATGAGTTTCCTGCACAGATAGTGCTAAAAGAGGGTGGAACTACAGGAACACGATTCGACAAAGAGGCGTAAGTTGCCTATCCCCTTTATGCTATACTCAACGTTATTTTATCTTTTACTACTAATAGTACTAACCAAGCTGGAACTATAGTTCATGATAGAGCGCGATTCGGCAAAGGGGTAAAAAATGCCACTCCTTTTTTTATTTAATAAAATTTATTTTTTCCTCCTCCGCAATCACACAAAAACGGCTAAACCGATTTCATTAAATTTGCAGCATAGATAGTACTTACCGAAGACGCAACTTGCAACTTTAGCTATATTAAAAGCCACGATTCAATAAGAATGCGTAAAATGACTCGCCCCTTTGTACTATAATTAACGATACGTCTGTCTGTTTCTCTACAGATTTCTCTATAGATAGTGCTAACCGAAGGTTGAAATAAGGGCTACTTCTAGACCCGGTCCCATGCTTTAGTTTTATCCGACACTGTATATTAAGATCGAGATGCAATAGAACACAGAATCGATGTTTTCTTAGGGCCAGCAACGCGGACCGGGTCAGCTAGTACTTAATAATACTTAATTAATACATTTTTTTTTACTTTTCCAAGGTTCGTGCTCCTTTATTAAGATACGGAATGAATAATCCTTAGTAACGGAACAATTTTAGATTTGCGAAAAAGTACGTTTTGTTCTGCGGCTCCTCAAATGTAAACTCCGTCGCCAGTAACAAGTTCAATTTTTAAACTTTAACCGGTTATATCTTAAAAACCTATAACCCAAAAGCTTAATAATTGACTACATTTTTAAAGAGGGAATGTTGACGTTCTTAAAAAATATTTTTATATAGTCATAACTATCTCTTTTACCCATGCAAACACGTCTTCAATTGTACACTCAAAAAAGTATTTCGGTAAAATCTACTACAAAAGACAGTTGTTTTGAATACATTTTGTTGTTGAAAAGGCGTCCACTACATATTACGGTAAAAACAACTGAACATGTTGTTGTTTTTAACTATTGATTTTCAACTACAAAATGTAGTAAAAACTACTACAAAAGACGGTATACAGTTGTTTTCACTACACTTGCCTGAAATTTTATTTAAAAAATTTCTTAAACGTTTAAGTGATTGATTTTTATTTATTTAAAAAGCAATACATTTCAGTTGGTTTTATAGAATTTCGACATGAAATTATAATTTTTTGGTGTATTTATCTGGAATTATAGAAGAAAAAAATTATATTAATAAAATGTTAAACAAAATAAATTGATTGTATTTACCTTTGCTTTTTTAAAAGTTCATTTCAAATTTTCACCGCTACTGATCAAAATTTGTCTGGAATAAAAAAAACCAAATGCTTTGGCAAAATTAATTTATAAAAAAAAAAAAAAGAATTAATTTGCAATGTTTCAAAAAAGTATGTACCTGTTCTGTTGTGTATACAAAGAAAAGAAAGATGGCACGCTCATAAGACAACAAAGCACTGCACACATTTTATTTTGTTTTTTTTCGATTGGTTTTTATGCACGCTTATGTGAGCGCTATATTATACACACTTGTTATCTCATTTATCCACTTATTTTCTTTCGCTCAAGAATATTTTTCCAAAAACATTTTTTTTGTTATAATTAAATTTAATAAATTGTAATTTAATTTATTTAGATATTATTTATTTGGTATACAAATAATTCCTTCCGCATCCCGCACAACCAACTCGCTCGACACATTCGTTTGCAATAAAAATTTCTAGAAAAAAACGAGTTTTAGAAAAAAACTAAAAACAACTACATAAATCAACTATTGCTACAGTGTAGTATATTTTTTGTAGTTATTTTTTGAAACTATTACAAAAAAAAGTTGTTTGAGATTTTTTCATACAAAAACGACCGAAATTGTAGTTAAAAACAACAGCTGCTACTTACTACACAAACGACCGTCATGTAGTAACTGCAATAATTTTCTGAGTGTATAACGATTTTTCGACACTCTTTTAAGACATTATGGAACCTGACAATTTTGTTGTTTTTGACGTATTAAATTTAGAAAAATAATAGGTTATTGCCCCATTTATTAAACGCGAGTCTATAAAGTATCATTTTGCATCAATGCACTGTGGCCGAAATCACTGATCTAGCTGCGCTTAAGTCAAAATTTAAAAATTAAGATCGATAAAATGTTTTTGCACTGCATCGTTTACCTATACTTTATAGAACAAATTTACATTTTTACTTTTGTTTTGCTTTCAATATTCGCACAGCTGTAAGCTATCAAATATACATTTTCTGCAGCAAGTGTATTAAAGGAATTTGGGGCCTAATTACTCAGTGAGTTTTTCTTGACACTTTTAAGTCAATTGTTTATACATTTTGAGCCAAAAAGTTTTAATTGAAAGTAAAAGGTATGTTTTAACTAAAAAATAAATATTTGTGGCCTGTTTGTATCTAGTTTATTATTAGTTCATTATAGGAGTTTAGATTTGTGATATTAACTATAGTTTCATGGACTGCAACTTTTGAAATTCGATCGTATTCGGTCCAATTCCTGTTTTGTTTATTATTTTGGGTTATTTTTGTTGTGACGTTTCAGTATGGCGTGCTAATTCGCGCAAGGTTTTCGGTTTTTAGGGTCCATCTGCCTGTCCATATAAACAGTTTAAACGCGATTCAGCCCAGCAAAACTTTGGTAATGGGTGGTGATTATATAACACATTACCAGGTAATATATATACCTTATTTGAAGCATTATTTTAGGATGTCTTACCAAACATTTGTTCCACAACGTATTATTTTAAAGAGAAAAATAATGCTTTACATGATTATTGGAAAAAATGTATTTCATATTTATTATTTCTAAACATTAAATCATGGATGACTTATATTTGGTTACATTATGTATTATTTCAAAGTTTTAAATAATGCATTATTCATAATTGGATGCATAATGCATTACAATAACATAAAAATAAATATTTAATAAAAAAATGCATAAGTTTAAACTAGAGATGGACTCATGTAATTTTTTAATGACACACACTTACTCACGAGCATATTTTATCTACTTACACTCACTTAGAATCACGTGAGTAAATTTTATACAAAATTACTTTTTCACTACTCGTAACATTATATATATATATTATGTTCTAGTATGCTATATTATATACCTTACTCGTATGCATTACTTTGAGTCTCATCCCCTGTTAAAATCGTCAATGCTGCAATGTATAAAATAAGCAATCCTATACCTTATTTTATACCTTATTTGGTAATCTAAGTTTTGCTGGGAGACCACAATTTTGAATCGATTTGGCTAAAATTTGAAATTTAAGATTTTTTTTCGAAAGAACAAACCTATTAAATTTTTGACAAAATCGGTCCATGTTATCCCATAGCCCCCATGTTAATTTCCCCTTCCAGTTTTACTTAAAAAGCCCTAACAATAGTATTTTAACAAATATCCTCTTGAAATTCGATTGTTAAATGTTTTTTGTAGCCATAAATAATCACTTTAAATTTTAACGGAATCGGGACATTTTAAATTCTAGTCCTCATACAGACCACCCTCCCGATATTCACATAAATTTCCCAAAATACATAAAAACACTGAAATAATAATAATAGTTTTGATCACATGATCAATTATTTTTTATTTATTCTTTCAATTTATTTACAACTCATTTTTTTAATAAATTCCACCTAACCGAGAACTGGTAACAATGACCGTCGTCTCGTTGTAGCGAAAAAAACCAAGGGTTCTGGTGGGAATCGAACCCACGACGCCCACGTTGAAAGGCTAGCACGCTACCAACTAGCCTACGGGGGCCCCCCTAAAACACTGAAATAAATAAATATGGTTAAAAATTTAATTCTTTATAAGTTTTATAATCACAAATATGCATTGGGCTTTATTATTTTACATTTCCGAATTAAGCTCCGCTAGTTTGCACACAGAAAACAAATTTGCTAATTTCCAACTGAAATTAAGTTATTGCAACAAAAATTCGGTTGATGCATTTTTATTAAAGTTGTAACAACTGAATATCGGTAGTTACAACTTAATTTTGTTGATACAACTGTGTTTTAATTGAAACAACTACAAAATTCGTTTGTCACAGCGAAATGTGGTAGTGGCAACCGAATTTTAAGTTAATAAAACTGAAAAATTTAGTTGGAAATTTATTTTTCTCTGTGTGGGTATTTCGGCCACTGTGCAATGGTTTCAAGATTGCTCATTGCATATTAATTTCCCGGTATGAAAAGATAATTCATACATGAAAAATCGAAAAATGCTGTAAACTCCGTCTCCACGTTTACAACAAAACTACTTAGCGTGTATCTAAAATATCGTCATATTTTGACGTATCTAGTTGACATCTAATGATTTTTTTTTTCGGAAACCAATTTCCGACAAATAGTTTTCGAAAAAAAGGGCAAAAAGTGACGAAATGTAAACTCCGTCTCTGTAAACTCCGTCAACTTTTTTTTTTTTGCAGATAGCATTAAAAAACCTTATGTAGTTGTTAAAATCGGCTCAAATATTAACACTAGTCATTCAAAAAAGTAAAAAAATAATTTTAACAGAAATAATAATAAATTTATTTTACATTTCCTTAGAAAAATCCTATTAAAATCAAAAATAATTGTAAAATCTTTAATAACAAAAACCAGAAAAAAAATCCTTATAACAAAAATTGTTAGCAATTACATAAATAAGTGTTTTAAATTACAATAAAATGTTTTCAAAGAAAATTCATAAAATTTTATGTGTTTTTCTAAGGTGAATGTAAACTCCGTCACCAAAAAAAATCATAAAATTGTCGATATATCTTGTTTAAAACAATATGTAGAAGAGATCTTTTATAGTTATATTAGTAGTGATGTAACATATCGATTTTAATAAAAAAATTTACCAAAAATTAAAATTTTTTGTTTGTACAATTTTGGCTCAAAAACACTGACATTTTTTGATTTCACCCATGTACTTAAAACAAAAAACCTTGTAAAATGACAAAAAAATCCTTGTTAAATTATTTTTTGCTACCTCCTATTTTACGAGAATTCCTAGTAAAAATTACTAGCTTTTTTGTAATTTAAACTTTTTGGAAAAAAAGTTGTAAATTTATAACTTTTTTGAAGCGATAACAGTATCAAGTGAAAACTTCAAAAAATCTGTAAAACGACCAAACACGAATTGAAACAAGTGAGAATGTTACATTCGGATGTGCCGAATCTTTTGTACCCTCCAAAATGTAAAAAAAATATTTAAAAAAAAATTAGGGGCGTCTTTTTTTAGTGGGGGTGTGTGGGAGACGTTAGAGGACACCATCCCCTTGCGATTTTGAACTTCTTCTGAGGTAAGAATGTTGCATTTGCTTAGCAAAAGTACAAAAAACCCCGCAAAAAATGCGGTTTTTCTTAGGTTGGTTTAGTTCTCCTAAGGGGAACTTTTTTCCCCTTGGTCCGATTTTGCCCATTTCCGAACTTAACCTGTATAGGAATATAACACATATTCGTGCCAAACTTCGGAAGCGTAGCGCTTTTATTTTGGACTGTATCGTGTCTTCTACAGACGGACAGACGGACGGACATCGCTAGAATGTATTAGAATCGATCACTGATCAATAAAATATATACTTTATGGGGTCCTAGACCGATATTTCGATGCGTTACACACGGAATGACAAAGAGAGTATACCCCCATACTGTGGTTGGAGGGTTGATACTTGCTTAACAGCCTACTTGGCGTATCGGTCTAGAGTGATTGTACGTTAAAATCAGTTAATAGCAAAGTGTTACAGATGATGGGTTCAATCCTTGTCGGCTGCGATCTGTTAATAATTTTCACATATGAGGCATTCCACACCAAATGTCCCGCTACAGAAAAACATGTTTCCCGTAAATTTCTGAATAGGTTGTTTGGATTGCCTTATATGGAATTAAGAAAATTGCGTTTTTGGTTTTTCAAATTTTCAAAAACTGGGCTTAGGAGGCGTGGTCAAATATTGGAAAAATGGTAAAATTTGTGGCGAGTTGCCTTGATTAAATATTTATCAAATTTATCACATTAAAACGGAATGCACAACAATTTCAAAAATTTGCATTCTTATATAGTTTTGTATGAGCTATCGATTAATTTTTTTTTTTGAAAAATTTTAGTAACCCGTTCTAAAAGGGGGGGGGGGTGAAATAAAGCCATAGGCAATAAGGCCATATGGCCTTATTTCTCAATTCAATGGGAAATAGGGCCATATGGCTTTATTACCAACACGATTGAGCAATAAAGTCATATTGAATTTGCAACCAAAGTGGAAATAAAGCCATATCAGTTGAAAATGTGGAAATATATTTCCCCGTAAATCCTGCTGCCAAAAAAAAATTATTTAGCGAAGCCGCTAATTTAATTTATTGAGTTTGTAATCCCTAAGCCCGACCGAAGTCCGGCTAAGCAGAAAAAAAAAATTTTTTGACTACCCGTGTAAAAAAATAATTGGATCAAAACATATCTCTTTTGATCAAAACTTATATGGATCATATCTAAATGGATATAATCAGATCTACTCCATATATATTCATATCTGCTTCAGATATGTTTTGATCCGTAAATTGAGTCTATCTGGCATATATGACATATATGATCAGACATTTTCAGATATGTTCATATATGTAAAATTGTCAGATAGGCTCAATTTACGGATCAAAACATATCTGAAGGAGATATGAATATATATGGAGTAGATCTGATTATATCTATTTAGATATGATCCATATATGTTTTTATCAAAAGAGATATGTTTTGATCCAATTATTTTTTTACACGGGTATCTTTAAATTAAAAAACCACATACCAGGAACTTCGGAACTTAGAGGGGTCTAGAGGCACCAATTTTTTATTGGCAGGGTTTTTAATTTAAAGATTGTTTAACAAAAACAGTTCTTCTGTGTAGCCAGCCTTCGGCCGGGCTTAGGGATTACAAAATCCATGCATTAAACCCACCCTCTCCGCAAAGTAAAGTTTTCTAGGGTAGCAGGCCTTTGCGCTATCAAATTTGTTATGCCTCAAAAAGGCCTGATAACCAAAATAGCTTTGGTTTGCAGAGAGGGTGGGTTTAATGCATGGAGTATGTAATCCCTAAGCCCGGCCGAAGGCCGGCTACGCAGAAAAAATTTATTACAAAAACACAAATCATAGAAGTCGTAAGTTCGACATTTCGCCCAAATAAAATATTTCGGATTTTTTGACAATTTTGTTTTGCGAGAAGTAACATTTTTAGACCAATCATTTTGAGCTATATGTCGCAGCTTGGGCGATATGACATTTACGGTTTTGGGCGATAAGACCTTGGGCGCTATGTCCGTACGCCATTTCAAACTCCATAAATTAATTTAGAGGCTTCGCTAAATATTTTTTTTTGGGTAGCAGGATTTATGTGGAAATATATTTCCACACTCTCCGCAAAATAATGATGAACATTTTTAAAAAATATTTAAATGAGTAACAAAGCCATATATGGCTTTATTTCCAACAATGGTTGGTAATAACGCCATATGGCCTTATATCTCAACTCTTTGGGAAATAAGGCCATATGGCCTTATTGCCTATGGCTTTATTTCACCCCCCCCCCCCCCCTTCTAAAATTTTCCATTTTTTAAAAAAGTCAATTTAACAAAAATCCGGCCATTTTTTTTTTTTAATTTTTTTTAAGTTTAGATGTTTGTCCATCCACACAAAAAAATTCAGAAACACGTTCTTCGTTTTTTTAGAGAAAATCGCATTTGAATTTTAAATTTCATAACAATTTTGTAATTTGCTTGTATTTTCTTGTTTCAACAGAGCGTATGAGAAATATTTATGCAATTAATAATACTCATTCGCAACGTTAAAACAAGAAAATACAAGCAAATTACAAAATTGTTATGAAATTTAAAATTCAAATGCGATTTTCTCGAAAAAAAAACGAAGAATGTGTTTCTGATTTTTTTTTTTGTGTGGATGGACAAACATCTAAACTTAAAAAAAAAAATAAAAAAAAAGTGGCCGGATTTTTGATAAATTGACTTTTTTAAAAAATGAAAAATTTCAGAACGGGTTCTGAAAATTTTCCAAAAAAAAAAAATTTAATTGATAGCCCATACAAAACTATATAAGAATGTAAATTTTTGAGATTGTGGTGCATTCCGTTTTAATATGATAAATATTTAATCAAGGCAACTCGCCACAAATTTGACAATTTTTCCAAAATTTGACCACGCCTCCTAAGCCCAGTTTTTGAAAAATTGAAAAACATAAAACGCAATTTTCCATATAGGGCTATCCATACAACCTATTCAAAAGTTTACGGTACACATGTTTATTTTTTTTGCTGGACATTTGGTGTGGAATGCCTCATATAGAGTTCTATTGACTATTAACTGATTTAATTTGACATTAAAAGTTTTTCTGAAGATTATTATAACTGGATAATATGAAACTAGTAAGAAACAAACCAGGATGTCTTAAATTTTTCTTTCACACTTTCCTCAATTCAAAACCATATATGACTTTCAATTTAAATTAGCAAACTTTCAGCAGATTGCTTTGCTGAAAAGGATATTTTTTGGCTAAAATCGCTGTCATTCAGTTTTAGAAATAAACAGAACCTTTACTTCAATTCTCAGATTGTATTTTCTGTTGAAAAACTTTCCGATTCAACATTTTTATTATGAAAATGTTTCAGATTTTTAATTTTGTTTTCTATAGAAATAATCTGAGATTCTAAGACTTTCTTTCTATAAAAAAAATCATAATTCTAATACACTTTTCTTATAACAAATCTCAGAAATGATCCTTATATTTTAAAGTAATTCACAAATTCTTAGAAGATTTTTGTGTACAAAAATTTCCTAAAAGATATATCGTAAATAATACGAAGGAACAAACTTGAAGAAATTTGATTGCCATTCATAATTTCTAGTAGATTTTGGCATGGTGATTCTGAATCTGTTCTCCAAATGTCAAAGTTAGCTCTGGTTTTTAAGATATTCGCAAATTGATTACTATGATAAATTAACACGGTGTGGTTGAACAAGTTTAATTAAAAGTTCTTTGCATATGAAATTTCATTGCAGCCCAATTTGAAAAAAATCGTAAGTGGGGTTTTTGAGATAATACGATTTTCGTCTTATTGGAGCTACAGAAAAACGGTACAACTTGTTTTAAAGTTTAACAAATGATTAACAAAGGTTAATGTCCTGAATCTTAATCCTTTACCAAAAGTAAAAAAAATCGAGATTTTGTCATTTTTAACACCCTGTAAGAAAGGACGCCGACTAGCTAGGGATTATGTTAAAGGTTTAAATTAAAGCTTGTAGTTTTAATTTCAAACTAGATTTGTTTTTAATTTTAAACCTGTTTTTCTTAATAGTAATTTTTTTAACACCCTTTTTTTCTTTATATTCAATGAAAATTAAAACTGTTTAGTACTCTATTAATTATAATTATTAATTTTCATTAATATATCGTCTATTCCATGAGACATTGGGTAATTTTAGGCATTTTTTGACCGAGGGCCTTCCGATTTTTGTTATTTTTTTAATACAGATACTCTATGGAGCCAACTTTAAATTTTATCCATCAGATCGAAAATATGCGAAAAACTCGCGAATTTATTCACGATTTTCGTTTTTAAAAAAACAAAAAAAATTGCAAAATCTGTGTAACTTTGAGCAGCTGTATTTTCTAAACTACTTATCGCATTTTAACAATCTATAGCGCATACGAATGGTATGTAGGTCTATTTTAATTGCAAAATGTCATTAAAGATTTGCTGATTTCGAACTAGTTTTTTAACAAAAAAATTTGCAAAGTAAATGGTTTATAAATTTTATGACATAGAAAACAAAGATATGACTTGTTGCAACATTTTTTATGCAAATTTGGTTTAAAGCTTTTCAGCTTAAGCACTTAAATTTGCGAATTTCTTAATTTTTTAAGTTTTTCGCGAAATTAACAGCCAAATGGGTCTTTGATAAAAAACTTGCTTTTAATGAATCGAAAATGCATCCCTAACAATACGAATAGTGGACAAAAAACAGCTATGTTATATGGACCATCATGATGAAAATCGCGAAAAACCTTTTTTTTTGTATATGCCAGCATCACTTTACGAGCTGATTTAAGGTTCCATCTTTTAGTATATAATATGGGAACCTTAAGCAACTAACTGACGAAAAATTCGGCCAAAAAAGTTTTAATTTGCAAAAGTTATCTTAACAAAAATTATTATTTCAGTGTTTGCGATACAAAAATTATAGTTTTTATTAAGATAGCTGTTGCAAATGAAAACTTTTTTGGACATATTTTGGGTCAGTTCATTGTTTAAGGTTCCCACATTATATACTAAAAGATGAAGCCTCAAATCATCCATATACAATAAAACTGTTTTTCGCGATTTTCATCATGATGGTCCATATAACATAGATGTTTTTTGTCCACTATTCGTAGTGTCATGGACGCCTTTATGATCCACAAAATTCAAGTTTTTTATCATAGACCAATTTAGCGGTTAATTTCGCGAAAACGTGAAAAGAAATAAGAAATCCGCGAATTTAAAGGCTTAAGATGAAAAGCTTTAAACCAAATTTATGTTAGAAATATTGCTACAAGTCATATCTTTGTTTTCCATGCCATAAAATTTAAAAATCATTAGCTTTGGAATTTTTTTTGTTAAAAAAGCAACTGAAAATCAGCCAATCTTTAATGACATTTTTCAAGAAAACTGTACCATACATCGAAAAACGGAGTACGCCATTCGATTCAGCATGTCCGAAATATATTGAAATGATGGTCGTTCCTCTTGTTTTCTAAAATAGTGGTTAGTTTTGTCACGCAGTGTCGTTTGTGCACAAACTAAAATATTAATACATATTCGACTCTATCCACAATGGAAATTAGAAAGACGAAGAAACTATACTATTCTAGTAAGGCAACGATTGTCAATAACCAACAAAAATATTTAAAACATTTGGTATTATTTCACTCACAACAACAAATAACATATTGTTGTAGTCCAATGGACTATCATATGTAAAAATGTTTTAAATATTTTTGTTGGTTATTAACAGGTTTTTATAAACTTTTCTTTAATAAAAGTTCGCAAAAGATTTTGTAAACGGATATATTCTCATATTCTTAAAAATTAGTCCATAAATAAAACTTTAAGATTCGAAAAAATATTTTTCGATAGAAAAACTCCGATTTTGAGTATATAAATGGTATCCAATTCAGAGATTTTTTTTTTGCCAAAAATTCTTGGTAGATTCTGAAATATTTTTTCTAAGAAAAAATTCTCAGTTGATGAGGGATTCTTCAATAGAAGAGTTATAAGACATTTTTCCTAAAATTTAAGAAAATTTTTCAAATAAAAAAAAAAGTCTTACATTCAGAGCCAAATAAGTGTTAACATATTTTCTGAAGATAAAGTCTGAAAATCTGAGAAATTTTTTTATATAAAATATTTGAGATAACACTTTTTTCTTAGAAAATGATTAGGAAAGTTGTTCGGTTAGCAAATGTTTACTACTTCATTGCCATTTAAGTTTTTCATATGCAATTTCTTTAATTTTGAAATATTTAACTCTATGGATGTAAAAAACTTCTTTAGGATAGAGGTAATGTGTACTGATATAAATCATCAGGATTTTTTTTAAAATCCTGATAGTTTTCTTTCTCTCTTTGTTCCTTTCCTTTCCTTTTAATATCTTTTTTTTTTTTTGAAATCGTTTTGGGAGATAAGCAACAATTCCATTCCCTACCCCCGACCTGTATCTGTCCCTCACAAATATAAACGTTTGCAATATTTTCCCTTTAAATAAAGAAAACATTGACGCTAGTGTATTCCATGAATCTATTGATGCATGTCTTAAACATTGTGCATTTTCCTTTTATTTCTTTCACTCAAATATGTTATACAATACATATCGAAATCACACCTGTCCTTTAAATAATTCTTAGTTAGATAAAAAATATCAACTGTGAAAGTCATATTTTCATACAAGGAAATTGTGGTAACAACATGAGGCAATTTTATTTTATCTAAAAAAGTATTGATATATGGGGGTTTTCGTGTCAACTGACACAACTTTTGAAACCGATGTCTTCCGATCGGGATGAAATTTGCACCAAGGTTAGTCCTATTGGATAGTAGTTCAGACACAATTTTTCAACGAGATCGGTCAAGAAGTCTCTGAGTTAGAGGGGGTCGAAATTTGACATTTTGGCCAAAGAGGTGTTTATTCTCATCCATGTAACTTCTTACCTATTGTTTTTAGCAAAATGTGTCCCAAAGAGTTTAGATAGCTATTTCTTCAGTCTTTCGAAAAAAAAATATAAAAAAAATAAAAAAAAAATTTTTGATTTTTTTTCTTAAAAATCCAAAACTTTTTTGACTTTTTCCTCAAATTGGGCCCTTTTTTTTTTCTTTTTTTTTGATTCAAAAGAAAGCTTAGGTGATTTCCTTTAAGAGCTGTGGGGTCGCTTAGTGGGATACGAGTGGGATATCTATGAAAAATTTTTTTTTTTAACTTTGGAACACAAAAAACCGTTCTTCAATTTGCACTATTAGGCGTGGGATAGCTAACCAGTTTTCGATTTCGATCCGCGATACCCTCTAATTTTTTTAGGTTCGAAAAAGAAAGCACGAACCAAAAAATGGGGGCGGTGGGGAGGGGCCATATGGCCCCTCATTGGGGTCAAAGTTGGGCGTAAAGAGGTTAAAATCCTCAAAAAGCCCCAAAACTCCCCTAGAAACGCCCCTGGAGGGGTGCAATGTGAGACCGACCTCCAATAATTTTCTGCCCCCAATATTTTTCTTGAACATACCTTACCCCTATTTCCACTTCCTAAGGGGGCTCCCATACAAACCATTTTTAAAAAATTTGATCCTACCATTCTAACTTACCCTAAAGTGCCCCTAGTGGGGCCAAATGTATGACCGACCTCCATTATTTTATTAATTCCAACATTTTTTGCAAACATACCTACAATGTATCTTTAACCCTTAAGGTGGTCCCCATACATTTCTTTTATTTTTTATAAACTTGTTTTATTAAACCAGCTCCTACCGCCCCTACCGTGCCTCCTAGAGAGGCAAAAATTACGACTAACCCCCATTATTTTTTAGTTACCAACATTTTGTCCGAACATCATAACACCCTATCTCCACTCCCTAAGGGGCTCGCATACATTATAAAAACATGTATTTTAAAAAACTAATAAAAATAATAAAAAAAAATGTATGGGGACCCCCTTAAGAGTTGAAAATAAAGGGTAGGTATATTCCGAGAAAATGTTGGAGTTGAAAAAATATTGGGGGTCGGTCATACATTTTACTTCTCTAGGGGCACCCTACGGACAGTTAGAGCGGTAGGAGCAAATTTTATAAAATGTCATTTTGTATGGGAGCCCCCTTAGGAAGTGGAAATAAAGGTAAGGTATGTTCAAGAAAAATATTGGGGGCAGAAAATTATTGGAGGTCGGTCTCACATTGCACCCCTCCAGGGGCGTTTCTAGGGGAGTTTTGGGGCTTTTTGTGGATTTTTACCTCTTTACGCCCAACTTTGACCCCAATGAGGGGCCATATGGCCCCTCCCCACCGCCCCCATTTTTTGGCTCGTGCTTTCTTTTTCGAACCTAAAAAAAATAAAAGGGTATCGCGGCTCGAAATCGAAAACTGGTTAGCTATCCCACGCCTAATAGTGCAAATTGAAGAACGGTTTTTTGTGTTCCAAAGTTAAAAAAAAAATTTTTCATAGATATCCCACTCGCATCCCACTAAGCGACCCCACAACTCTTAAAGGAAATCACCTAAGCTTTCTTTTGAATCAAAAAAAAAAAAAAAAAAAAGGGCCCAATTTGAGGAAAAAGTCAAAAAAGTTTTGGATTTTTAAGAAAAAAAATCAAAAATTTTTTTTTTATTTTTTTTATATTTTTTTTTCGAAAGACTGAAGAAATAGCTATCTAAACTCTTTGGGACACATTTTGCTAAAAATAATAGGTAAGAAGTTACATGGATGAGAATAAACACCTCTTTGGCCAAAATGTCAAATTTCGACCCCCTCTAACTCAGAGAGTTCTTGACCGATCTCGTTGAAAAATTGTGTCTGAACTACTATCCAATAGGACTAACCTTGGTGCAAATTTCATCCCGATCGGAAGATATCGGTTTCAAAAGTTGTGTCAGTTGACACGAAAATCCCCATATGTATATATAAAATTTAGTAGTCAACAATCAAAAAAAAATCGAATTTTTTTAACAATGACATTACCTTTAATCCAATGGCACCCAAATATTTTTTTATAATCTATAGTTTTTTCCTTTTGTTTCAGTTTCATATTTTTTTTAACTTTTAGTTAAAATCATCTTTTTAACTTAATTTTTGTTAAAACAATTCACAAAAATGCAAATTTTGTGCTAATTTTCAAATATGTTTGATAATTTTAAAATTGTCTTTACAATTTTTTTTAGGATAACTTGCTGAGTTTTAATAAAAACAAGTAATTTAGATTTTATTTTTGCTTGGTTTGAGTAATTTAATTTGATAAATTTTTTCAACACGTTTATCTAAAAACTGATTTAATGTGAGGAGTTTTTTTATTTATTTATTTAACGAATAAATCTGTAAAAAAATGAAGGGTCATATCCTAGGACCTCGACCAATCCAAGATAGTTTGAAAGTTTTTATCTTTAGGAGTAAAACCTCCAAATGGTTTTCCTATGTTACGTCTCATTTTTTTCAAAGGTTACTTAATTTTTGATATTTTTTTCAAAGGCATATTTTCATTTTTTTTTTCAAAGTACATGTTTTTTTTTGTCATGAAATGATGTTCGGATGTCTTCTATAAAATTTGATAGCAATGGAAAAAAATGTTTTTTTTTTCATGAAAAACAAAATTATGACAAAAAAAGTTTTATGAAAATTCATAAAAAAATTGATAATAAAAAATTTGATAAAAAAAAAATTTTAAAAAAAAATTTTTAAAAAAATTTATGAAAAAAATAAAATTATGAAAAAAAAATTGATGAAAAAAAAATTATAAAAAAAAATTGATGAAAAAAAAAAAATTATGAAAAAAAGTTTATAAAAAAAAAAAAAATTTATGAAAAAAAAAAATTTATGAAAAAAAAAAATTTATGAAAAAGAAATTTAATGAAAAAAAAAAATTGATGAAAAAAAAAAAAAATTATGAAAAATTGTTTTTTTGTTGAAAATTAATTATGTTACTTTTTATTCACCAGCTGGTGAAAACCCGCTTTATTCACCACGTGGTAAATTATTATCCAAGTTACTAACCCAAGTTACTAAAATTTTTGGTTTTAAGAAAATGAATAAAGTAATTCCTATTTTCTTTTTCGTTAATTGTTAGCTTATGTAGTCAAACTGAGGTGGCGTCCTGCAACTTTTTTAAAATTAGACACCAGCCTTAAAAGATTATCATGTTAAAATATAAAAAAGTCATAATTTTGGGGGTGTTCTGAAAACACCTTTTCAAAATTTGAAAATTTTATTAAAAAAAAAAATTTAAAATATATCATTTTTTCTTTTTAAACACCCTGGTGAAAAAAAATGTAAAATATAGCAGATATCCGTCGGTCACTTTTCGGGAATTGCGGGGGGAAGTTAGCGGATTTCAAGGAAATATTAGTTTTATCAATAATTTGGCTTAATAATCTTAATTGATTATTAAATTACATTACTGGGCAAATTATCAGTTTTTTGGTGTCGTGGCATTCTGTTAAATAACTATAAGTCTTTCATGAAATCTTTCCGATCTAGGACGGCTTTAACCTACATTTGCTGGGGGGGAAAAATTACCCCCGAAGAAAATTTTAAGTTTAGTGGCGTGCATTTTTTTCCCAGAGGGGTAAAGTTGAAAGTTGTGTTAAAAATGGGTCAACTTTCAATGAGGCTGGGGAGATCAAAATAAGAAATTTTGACATGCTATTTTTTTTAATCATCTACGTTATATGCCTTTGAGACCATTCGAAAAAATGTACATGCTCTGAACGAAACTTTAAAGCTGAATGCAAACGAGTGTTGGTACTTTTTGACCAAAAAATCCAAATTTTTTTTTGGATTTTTTTAAGTAAAAAATTGTGTAACAAAAAAGATATTTTATTTGTTATTGTTTTAAAATATTACAAATTTATCTAGCTTAAGGTGGTATGATGTACACTTGTTTTCATCAATTTTTCGTCTTGATAAAGAATAGTTGAAAAAGTGCGACTATATTCCAATAGGTTTTGTAATGAGTAAAAAACAAACACTATAAAAACAAAAAAGTTATTTCAAGTCAAATTTCAAGTTTCTGAAAGCAGAGAAAAAGCAGCAAAACTTTAAAAAAGACAAAAGTTTTCGTCTTTTTATTATTTTTTAACTGGCAGTTTTTTCTTTTTCCAAAACAAATAAACAAAATTAAAAAAAAACCAAAAGAAACAGAAAAAATATATTTGAAAATTACAAAAAATATCGAAAATTGTGTTTGTTTTTAATAAAAATGTGCAAAAAATTTGAGAATAAATTAATAGCAAAATAAATCTATTTAAATATCATAATTTCAGTGTGTTTTATTGCATAAATTTGGCATTTTTGTTAATATGTTATTTTTTTGTTCGAACAATGGGACAATTTTGTAAATTTTTTGGAACAAAATTTTTATACTTAATTTTTTTCTATGTATACAATGTGTAATGGGCTATTATTTCATTTCTCAAGTCTATCTTCGACGAAAAAATTTAAAATTTTTTTGATTGCTATTGACTGTTTAATAAACAAAATTTTTCTTTCTGTATCACACATAAATAATTTTTTTTTTTAAAATCAAATAAAAATGTTTACTGGGTTGCATACATTATTTTTTTTGCTTATATCAATATAACATCATTATTAACAAGAGTAAAAATACTCATTAAAAATACTCATAAAATACTCAATTTACATTTGTGATTTAGTTAAAGAAATCTGTAACCATCCCTTTAAAGGTTTGTGTCTTCGCTATATTTAACGATTATATCTTATAACTGTCCTAATATCGTCAAAAGGATAAATATACCAGGGATGGATAGACTTCATCAAAAAGGATTCCTTTTTTTCGATTGGCGAGATACTTAGACATTTTAATACCCTTTAAAGATGACTTAGGAATGGTTATTGTAGTTTTAGCTACATTTTTCTGTGAGTGTATACCGTATGGATGAATTATCCATTAGTGTTTTGATAATTAAAAGCTCAACTCATTTAATTTACCTTCTTTATAAAAACTCTCTTGGATGGTTAGACAAAAACGTGATTTTCTTTTTAATTTAACCTGCAATCAAGTAAGAACATCCAGAGTACAGTGGAAAGTTTTTTTATATATATTTTAAACGCCATAAATTTAAAGTGATTAAAGTACATAAAATTAAATCGGTAATTAAATCAATACGGAAATTCAATAAAATTCGATCGAAGATCTTTCAAAGAAAGTGTCCAGAACTTTTTATGCGGGAATTATTAATTTCGTGCCTGAGTTCTGGAAACCAAATTGAGACAGGTTAGATTGGCCTGAAGTACCACTATAACTACAGGTGGTAATGAAGTCTGTGGTATATGGAACGGCGGTATATATAGAAAATCTACCCTTTGATATGACTGACCTGGAACAGTGCCATAATTGAAAGTTCCTAAACTTTTCGATTTATACATCGTATAACCTCGCATTCATTTGTACAAAGTTGCATGGAACACAATCTTCGTCAGGTAAATGGGTATGGAATAATCGTAAAAAGTCATCCTTGTTAATTTTTATTTCGTTTCGGTAGGAGTTACACGTAAAAACATCGCAACCTCAACTTTCGGTGCCAACCGCATTAGTAGACTTATTTAGCCACCACTGTGCTTGAATCAGTAGAGCAAAAAAACACTCTCAGCGGTTATTCTGTGTTTTATTTTTATATGACAACGCCTAGCAACGTCAGAAACACACAAATTTTTTGTCTTTGAGATCTAGCGTGACCGCTACAGCCAGCCAACATAACCTAAAATATGTCTCATCGGTCAACTACACATAACCTCAACGTCATCTTGGTTACATCATCATCAAACATTTTTTTATAATCAACAACCGGTACCGATTACAATACCAATCCGGACTAGTGACCTAAGTATCCATCCATGATCGTGTATAGTGTTAGAAAAATCAAATCTTTTAGGATTTATTGAAATTGCTAGTGACATATATTAGGCAAATTAAATTTTGAACCTAACCTTATTTTTTTGAAAACTATCGATTAGCTGTCCATTTAGTCAATCAAACCATTTTAGTTAACCGAAGTTTAACTACTTGATAAGTTACGGTTACCCGTAATTTAAGGTTATGTTTTAAAACCAATATTGTCCGATCATAATGTAGTTTCCCAAGATTATAATTTCCAATATTAATAATGCGATATGAAACATGCAAAGTAGGTTTCTAATAGAAAAAATCCAAACAAATCTAGAACCTTAAACAAAAAAATTGAGTTTTTGGAATTTTTATAAATTTTTGAAGGGTTTTAGTTAAAATAAAACCATATCTTAAAGTAATGTTTTTTTCAAAAACTTTAAGAAATCTAATCGTTGTTGAACGCATACGATAAATTTCGTTTTGATATTTATACATTTTTAAAATTACGATTTTGCAAACCATTAATTGAATGAATTAAGTTTGCACGTATTATCATCATTATGATGATCTAAAATTTTTATATAACATTATAAAAATTACATATTTTTAAAAATGTATTTGGATCAGAAGAACGTACACTTTTGAATTTTTGAATCTCTGATTAGGTTTCAGTAATCAGCATTAATTTGAATTCCCCTCTTAAAAAATTAGTTATGTTAGTAAAATAATCAAACTGTTATAAAATTAGAACAATCAATTTTTAGTATAAGAAACTCTAACAATTTAAGAAATTTTCTATACACTTAACGATCATTAACCGTCATAATTAAATATGTAAGTACGTCGAATATGAAATCAAACAAATTTCTAACACTTTTGTGAATAGGACCAACTATAGATAATCATCATTAAATTCGGCAAGTTCGAGAGGCCTCATCGTGCTGCTGCAGAAATATAATGTTATGGTGAGTCAAATTAAATGATTTTTGTTTTGCATTTTATAAAATTTTGTTTAGTTGCATATTGGGCTTCTTAATGAATAGAAGTAACAATTAAAATTTGTTTTTTGGTAATTTGCTTGCTAATGCAAAGAGCATAATTTAGAATTCCCTTTTATTGCTGTTTTTTTATATTTAAATCTCTGCTCCCCAGAGAAACGAATGGAACTGAAACATCAGTTTTAAAGCTCCACTCACAAGGGAAGTATCTCAACCCTTATGAACCGATTTGCATGAAACGTAAAATATATATAAAAGAGACAATTCTAAGGTTGGGATGTCTCGGCTTATCGGCCATATCGGGGATTTAGGGGTTCAAAACATGGGTCAAAAAATGGCGAAAAAATAGTTTTTTTGATTTTTCAGCCATTTCTTTCTAAGAAACTATATGATGTTTACATATGAGAAGAAAGGTTTTTGTAATGCCTATCCAACAGTGGCATAACCTTGTAAAAGTTTGGCTTCGTTAAATATTTTTTTCATGAAAATGTGTAAATTTTGGGGGGTATTGATATGAAGACATAGACCTACGAAGTCCATATGAATATGAAATAATCTTTATCAAATTTAAGTCGATACGTATTTTTGCTCTAGAGGATATTCCTGTTAGTTCGGAAGTTATCGAAATTTTCCCGGAGGCCCACATTGTTTCATAAGGGGACAACGAAATTTTGAAACACTGATTTGGCCGATAAGCAGAGACACCCCAACCTTAAAATCGTCTCTGTTATATATATTTTAAGTTTCAGGCAAATCGGTTCATAAGGGTTGAGATACTTCCCTTGTCAGTTAATTTTTGCTTCTACTTAAAAAACAAAACAACCATATCTTAATAATGAGGTTGTTAAGTAATTAAGTTGTGTTTAGGTTTATACTCCTATCTTTACATTTATTCAAAAATAAGAATAGTTATAATTGAAGTTAGTGATGAAAATGATCATTAATTTATGAAAAGAATTTATACATTTAACCCCTAAATGATCATGTCAGGTTTAAAGATATGTTTTTTTTATGAACTTTGCCTAAACGGCACCCAATTAATTTTAGCTTCCTTCTAGTTAGTACTAGTGTTAAAAATATGAAACTATCTGCATTATTAATTAGCTCCTAAATTTAAATTTTTAAATTTAATAATAATGGATTTTTCTATTTTATGAATTAAAAATTTGTATTAAAAATGGTACTCTAAATAAACTCTGAGTTTTCTTACGTGATGGATTAGAAGGGAAAGGTATAGTTCAATTGTGGGGTTTTAGTTAACAAAACTTACGTCGCTAAAACCAACGGTAGGGAGGGTAACGAGACGTCAGTCTTCATAGTCAGCTTGAAGACTCTGTAAAATTTAACAGTTTTGTGCATTGATTAAAAATCTTCATTTACTTAGGGTATTTTTGATTTTGTTATCTTTTGGTTTTTTCATGAGAGCATCATAATACAAAATTTCGGGAGTCTAAAATAAAATCTGTGAAATAGGGAATATGTGTGTTGCCAGGGATTTTAGGTGGACTCGAACCCCCCCACACGACTGCCAGCTAGTGGCTGCAACGGCTCCCATTTGTCCTCCCTGATTCCCTTGAACGGTTTAGTAATTTTCAAAAACAACACATATAGTTTTACAAGCTGTGTTTTACTTTTGTTGAATCATATTTTTTTTGTGATTGCAACGGTATTTTACCCTTGTACATTACAAACGTGGTTTGCACGGTTTATTATGAAAAATATGCTTTAATTTATGCTTTGAAGCTTTCTTGTGTCTTTCATAAATAAATTACATTTTTTCATAGAATTTTTAAATTTGTATAATTTAGTTTACAAATAATGATATTTGGCCCATTGTGTAATTAATAAAATGGAAATAAAAAACGTCAACTTCGAAAATTTCATGTAGTTTTTATTCTTTTACTCATATATATCTGTTTTGCTCACACAGCTCTTGCAAGAAAAGACAAAAAATTGAGGAAAAAAAGTGTACATCATAATACCTTTACTAAAAATTCAGACTTGAAAAAAATCGGACGTTAGGTGGTTAGTCACCCGAAAAATTGGGCAAGGATCGGAAAAAAATAGAAATGTTTCCTATTTAAATGGCTATAAAGTAAAAGAGATATTGACTACTTCAAGTATGTTTTTTTTTGGTATTTCCTAGCGCTTTAAAAAATCAAAATATCATAATAATCGGATAATAAACAACAAGTTGGCAAGCACTTAAATCCTTTGTATGCAAAAGGTGTAATACTTTAGGGGACCCTTGAGGCGCGCCTATTGGGCATATGCTACAACTGGTATAAATTCACTGCAATCGATCCAGTACTTACTGAATGGCCGAATTATTTCCAAAAAAAATAGATAATAAATCACTGTGCAGCGTTGGATTTGAATTTAGCATTACACTCAAAATGTATGAGAACAAACAAAATTCAAAGCCAAAGCCTTGAATGTACTTCTACCCTAAGGTCGGGGACAAAATCTGACGAGGGGAAAAATATCCCCCTTTAAGAACTAAAACCACTAGAAAACATAACTTTTTTACAAGTTTTTTTTGTATATTTTTTTAACAAATGAAATATTTGTATGCCATATGAAGTTACTTGTCCTGCACTTGGAGCTAGAGTATAAGGAAATGATATTTTTTTGGCCCGCCCCGCGTGGTTATAGAAAATAATACAAAATAATGATAGAATTTTGTTTTTATCCGTATATATCGTAACAAATGAATTTGCTAGCATCTTTAAAGAGATGAAAGGCGTCCTCCAACGTCCCCCGATGACTCCCCGCACCCAAAGTTGATTTCAGCTATTTAATTTTCTAGTTTTTATTATGTATTTTAACATAATAAAGTAATCTCAGTTAATTAATTTTTAACTTTTTTAATTATTTTTTTGTTAATAAATCATTTTTTTTAATTTTCTAGTTTTTTGTATGAATTGCTTATTTTTTGGTAATAAAAATATTTTTTAATAACCACTGTTTTTATTTGTTATTCTCATCGATTAATCGAATATTTTTTTAGATTTACTAGTTTGATCGAACGAACAACCACAATTATTTGAATTATTTGAACAAAGTTAAAAGACGAAGAATTGACTACTCTAATAAGTACTACATGTCGTATGAGTGTTAAGAAATTAGGAATTCACAAAAATATCACTTATACGACACCAGCTTTTTGTGGATAAACTTTGCGTTTTATATTTTGGTCACACATGACGTATAAGTGATATATTAACACACATTGGGAGAAATATATTTTTTTATGCCATACTAGCGTGCGCCTGTAAATACAGAAAAATTTCATAATGATAATAAATGACCCATTTTTGGAACTTTTCGCTATGTAATCCAATTTACCTGTGAATTGGTTTGCTCCATAAGATGGGGTTTTTACCATCCAATTTAGCATACCAATTCTAAGATAACGATATGTCTTAATCCTTTACAAAAACTGTGCTTATGATGATCACCACACTTACAAAAATTTTACATTAGTTGATTTAATAAGTACAAAATCAACTTTAAGACGGTCTTATGTTATTAAAAAAAAACATTGATTTATTAATTTGAGCAAAAAAAAAAATTGAGTAAACAAAACTTTGAGTCTAAAATTTAATGAAAAAATTTTGTAAAAATATGAACAAATATGTATGAATGAAACAAAAAAATTTGTGAAAAATTAATTAATGAACAAATTTTAGTACAAAAGAAATTTTAGTAAAAATAAAAATAATAAATTGAAAACATTTTCATTTCAATTCGTTCCCAGTTTCATTCCATTTCGTTCCCTGTTCTATTCCATTTGGTTCCCTGCTCCATTCAATTTCGTTCAATGTGGTGTTCATTCCTTTTCGAATAGTGTCCGTTAAATAACAAAAGAGTTTCTAGGTATAAGATCATTAAATTAAAAGAATCATTTTGCCCCTTATTTTGTTTCAGAAAATATAAAAAGTACACCTTAACTCCTTTGGAATCAGAATTAAAAAAAAAAATCTTGTGGGAATGTTTTTTTTTCGCTAGACGATCCTACATTCCAAATTTTAAGTTTCCAGTATCATTATTTCAGATAATATGAAAAGTACCAAAGTAGTCGTTTTTAATTCCCTTAGAATCGAAATTTCGAAAAAAGTACTTTTTACAGATTTTTTTCTGTTGTTGGATCCTACATTCCTAATTTAAGTTTTTATGACTTTTTTCTGTTGTTGGATCCTACCTACATTCCTAATTTAAGTTTTTATGACCTCTATTTAAGAAAACGTAAACACTACCAAAAAGTAATTTTTTGGTGGATTTTTTCCCGTTAGAGGATGCTACATTCCAAATTTCAAGTTAATTGGCTCATTATTTAAGAATATATAATTCCCTTTCTTAATTAATTTCCTAGGAATTGGAATTTCCAAAAGTTATTCTTTTGGGAATATTTTATTTCGATAGGCAATCTTACACTCCAAATTTTTTATCATTATTATTTCAGAAAATATAAAAGGTGCCATAGTACTCGTTTTTATCCCCTTAGATCGGAATCGGAATTTCCAAAAAGTAAATTTTTCATTGTTTTTTCTGTTGTTGGATCCTACATTCCTAATATTAACTTTTTATGAACTTTTTTTAAGCATGGGATGCTTCATTCCAAATTTCAAGCTAATAAAACCATTATTTAAGTATATTTAAAAAGTTTCAAAATACCTTTTTTACCCATTTTATGAATCATTATTTCATAAAACCCAGCCATAGTGGATCTATATTCTGAGAGATGCAGCTCAGCTACATTTCAAATTTCAAATCCCTGGCTTTATTGGTTTGTGGAACTATAAAAAGTACTAACGTACCTGTTTTTGCACATTTTACCTCCTTAGAATCAACATTTCCAAAACCCGAGCCTTAGAGTACCTATTTTCCAGGAGGTGCATCTACATATATTACAAATTTTAAGTCTATAGCTTCAGTGGTGTGGAAATATAAAAAGTATCAAAATACCATTTTTACCCCTATTCCCTAAAATCAACATTTCCAAAAACACAGCCTTAAAGGATCTATATTTCGGCAGGCGCACCTACATTCCAAATTTCAATTCCCCATTTCGTTCCTTGTTTTTTCCATTTGATTCCCTGTTCCATTCCGATTAGTCCTATGTAGCTTTCATTCCGTTCCGAATATGCGCTTACATGCGCTAAAAACCCCTGCATTCCAAATTTAAAGTTTCCAGGACCATTATTTCAGGAATTATAATAAGTACCAAAATACATACATATTTTTACCCCCCTTAGAATCGGAATTTCGAAAAAGTACTTTTTTAGAATTTTTCCCGTTGTTGGAACCAACATTTTATTATTTTTTGTATGACCTTAATTTCAAAAAATTTAGAAAGTATCAAAGTTCATTTTTTACAACTTTTTACCCTTACCCAGAAAGTACTTTTTTGGGAATGCTTTTATGTTAGAGGATCCTACATTCCAATTTTCAAATTAATAGGATTTTTTTCAGAAAAAAAAAGGAACAAAAGTGCTCGCTTTTTACCCTTCTTAGAATTGGTATTTCGAAAAAGAACTTTTTCAGATTTTTTTTTTCGTTGTTGGAAACAACATTGCAAATTTTATTTTTTTTTTTTTTTTTCAATTTCAAAAAACATAAAAAGTACCAAAGTACAATTTTTTACCCCTCTTTACCCTTAGGAATTCGAATTTCCAGAAAGTATTTTTTTTTTGGAATGTTTTTCCGTTAGAGGATCCTACATTCTAATTTTCGAATTAATAGGACTTTTTTTTAGAAAAAATAAAAAGTACCAAAGTACTCCCTTTTTTACCCCCTTAGAATCGGAACTTCGAAAATGTACGTTTTCTGAATTTTTTCCGTTGTTGGAACCACCATTGCAAATTTTAATATTTTTGTAGGACCTTAATTTAAAAATTATAAAAAGTACCAAAGTACCATTTTTTACCCCTTTTAACCCTTTGGAATCCGAATTTCCAGAAAGTTATTTTTTTGGGAATGTTTTTCCGTTAAAGGATCCTAATTTTCAAATTTGAAATTAATAAGATTTTTTTTCAGAAAAAATAAAAAGTACCAAAGTACTCGTTTTTTTACCCCCCTTAGAATTGGAATTTCGAAAAAGTACGTTATCAGAATTTTTTCCGTTGTTGGAACCACCATTACAAATTTTAATATTTTTGTAGGACCTTAATTTCAAAAAATATAAAATGTACCATTTTTTACCCCTTTTAACCCTTAGGAGTCCGAATTTTCAGAAAGTGTTGTATAATAAAAAAAAACGGAACTAGGATATTTCCCAAGAATGAGAAATATCCTAGCTTACAAGAATTTTAGAGAAAAGGAAGGATATTTCTCCTGGAGGAGAAATATCCTTTGAAAGAAGGGATAAAGGATATTTCTCTTGGAGGAAAAATATCCTTTTAAGAAATGTGTTAGTGTTTACCTATTGTTCTGTTCTGGTGCGGGTGTGTACCTATGGTTTGTCCGTTCTGCGCGGACGACGCCTGAACCGTCAGGCTAAAGAGCCTCCTTTAAGATAAAAACAAAGGACCCGACTTTTGTAAGGGACAAGGGAATTGCATACTTACCAATAATTTCCAAAATCAAGAAACCAATTACATTTTCGATGCGAGGCGACAGCACTTCTGTCGCCCGCTCAATCATCAGACCTTAGACAATGTTTATTTATTTTTTTCTTCTATTTATACCTAAAAGTAAAACTTAATACTAGCTTAAAACTAGGTCAATAAAGTAAATGCTGCATTAGCAGTAATTAATAAAAAATTAGTTGCATATTAAACCAAAAATATTAATAAACAAAAAATATTAATAAACAACACTTTTAAATAACCTAAATAAATATAAAATAACTAAAACCTAATCAAAAATTGTTTAACCCTTATGTGCTAATCTAAGAATAACTTAAAATAATGAAACTCCAACTCTGCTACACAACATTCCTCCCCTCTTTACTGGAACGATTTCCGTATCGTTCAACTCCCGCAACTCGTTCTGAACACCAGCTCATGACGAATTCCTCCCGCACTCGACCTGTGTTGATTTATTTCATAAAATGGGATTTCAGCATACTGGTGCTCCTTGGCCAGACTTTAGCTTGAAACACTTGTAACATTATTGATCCTTCTTCGTCTAATATATTAATTGAGTTGAGGGTGAATTGTAAAAACTTGGCATAATTTGTTATCTCTTGAATAAAATGATGTACGTGTTATGTCCCATCATACATAACCTTGATTAGCTTTTCATTTCGCAAGCCGATGCTTTGAGAACCTCCTTAGACTGTAACTGATAACACCACTTCCAGTTTCTAGTGGTTTACTTTGAATTTCCAAATCGATGCGTGCCCTTTTTGCACTGCTATACCTCATCTTGGTCTGAGCCTACTGTTTCCTCATTTGTGTTCTTATTATTTTAAGATTTTGGTGACTGCATTTTCCAATTTTTGAGGGTTGGATTATGACCACTTATATCCATTTTGGTGACCACGTTTAATTTTGACACAAATAGTGACACAAATCAATTGCTAGTCTTCAATGAAACACCTTCGCCTTTGATAAATTTACTTAATTAATACATGTGCGTGACCTAATTTGATACCACCAGCAGACGTCATTCTTGGTTTTCTTAGCTCGTTAAGCGTCCCTTCTCGTTGCATTGCGGCAATCAACTACGGATGGCATGAATTTATAGAGGAGGATGTTTTCGTGGATGGGTAGAACTAGATAAACCTTATTTAATATGTACAAATCTTAAGCTAACTAATAAAAAAAAAAAATACAGAAAACTAAATAAACGGGAGTCAGTAAACTAAATAAATGGTGGATTCATTTCTAAAAACTATATTTTAATATTTTTTTTTTTATTTATTTATACATTTTTTATAATTCTCTTCTTTTTACATTTATTTTAGTTATTTTTTCATTACTTTCAATTTTTTTTTTTTTTTATATATATTCTATTTTTCATATTTTTTTTTCTTTTTTCATATATATTTTCTTTTCTTCTCCGTTTTTATTTTCTTTTATATATGTATATATTTTTTTTAATATTTTGTTTTATAATATTTTGGTTTTTTAACATTTTCTTTTTATATCTTTTTTTTTTTTCATATATATTTTCTTTTCTTTTCCTGTTTTTTATTATTTATTTTATTTTTTTTTTATAAATTTATTTTATTTTTTTTTTCAAATATTTTCTTTCTTTTAAAAAAAATGTTTTCTTTCCTTGGTCCTTATAAGCGATAGTAATGGTTCCACTATCGAATAGACATCCCCTAAAAGAAATGGAAGAAAGGAAGCAAAAGAAAAAAGAATCTTACAATCTAACTGTGCGTATATATATATTTTGTCATATATATATATTGTGTTCTACTGAAGTTATAAAATAATACCGGTTGAATCCCGAGAATCCTAAATTCATAGCCTACTGGAGTATCTGGCAGGACCATGCCGATACGGATCATGTTAACCTGTGCATGTAACCCAGCCACTCCAATATGCCACCAACCCATTATATAACCCGTGCCAAAAATTAGTGCTACTCCTTTATTCATAGTCTAATCAGAACCTTATCTTCATAAGGAACATGTTCACGTTGTTAAGTACGCACGACTCCTTTCCCGAGTCGAACCAAAAACCATCCAGGTATGACACTTTGGCCATCCTGGTTCTCACTAAAAAAAATAATCCTGATGACTACCCATGTCATCAAATATCAACATGACTACAAAAGTCATTGAGCTTTTCACCATTCCCTCGGTGAAAACGCTCCCACACCTTTCCGGGGTTAGGCGTCCCAATGCATCTCGTGGTGCACTGAGCAGGGCGAAACTTGAGAGGCTTGCTTCCAACCCCGAAGATTCTTCACCCAATATTTCTAAACATAGATTTCTGATGTGAGCATATTCAGCGTGGTAATTGAAACCCGCGTCCCACAATATCCGCGTTTATAAATATCGATGAACACATGTTCAACCCATGAACATATAACATACCCGGAGAACGATAAATCATCAGCTACCGTATCTCCCTCCCATAACATAACGTGAACATATTCTACGGACATACCGGTTCTTCTTATACCTAATCGTAGCTATCGGCAAATTAAGAAACACGTTGAGATACAAACGAAATATAAACCAAACATCAAATAAAAAGGAACGTCCCGAGTAAAAAAAAAAACTTTTAAGATCTAATTTGATCTCAAAATTGGCTGTATCAAGTTGGATCAGATATTGATCTAATTGTATTATTTTAGATACACAAATATAAAAAATGATACAATTAGATCCGAATTTTAATCACATCCAATTAAATCCTCATGATCTTATTTTATATAAATAAATATAGATTTATATAATTACATAAAGTCAGTTATATTTATGTATAACCTCAGATATGAAAATGGATCCGCAATAAATCTTAGATAAAATTAGATCTGAACATATAAGAAGTCATATATAATTTAATATGATTGTATCAAATTATATATCATTATATCAAAACTTTTTTACTAGGGGTGACAAAATAAATAAAATAATAAAAAAAAATATTCTTTAACTTAACTTAACTCCGAGACATTTTTCTCTCTTACGAAAAATTCCCATTAAGACATTTTCTTCTTCTAGAGAAAACTCCCGACTCCATACCCCACCTTTCCCTTACATTCAAACCTTCGCACACAAAAAAAAAAATGAATCATTAACAAGAAATGACCATGACCATCTCAACAAAACCATAATAAACATATGAATTCAAAAAAAAAAAATTACTCAAATTACCAACCAAGAACAATAAACAATTAAGAAATTTTATTTTTCAAAATATGCAATTAAGATACTCCAATTAAAAAAAAAAAAATATGACACCTACTTAATAAACATAGCAACAAACAAAAAAAAAAACTGACAAACTTAAAATTTTCAAAACAAACTTTAACTGAAATTTAAAACTGATATTTAGCAAAAAAAAAAAAAACGAAACGCCAATTAAATAATTGAGTTTCATAAAACCTTTTTTTTATAATAAAAAAAAAAACCTAGGAAAAATCTAAAATTTCAGTTATACATTGTACAAACAGAATTTAAAAATTTAAAATTTTGATTCATGCAATTTCCCTTTTATTTATAAAAAAAAATCAAATTCAATTAAAATATTTTCGAAAACATTTAAAAAACCACATATTGTACAAGAAAATCACAATAAACAAGAATTCTACTTTACAGAAAGCCAAAATGTTTTTTAAAAAAAAAGTAACAGTCCTTAGGAGCAAGGACTTTAACCGGCTGCGCCTTTTAAATAAAGGATAAAGGATATTTCTCTTGGAGGAAAAATATCCTTTGAATATCCGGCTGCGCCAATGTTGTAAATTATAGAAATACGGAACTAGGATATTTCCCAAGAATGAGAAATATCCCAAGAATGAGAAATATCCTACCGGCTGCGCCAATGTTGTATAATAAAAAAAAACGGAACTAGGATATTTCCCAAGAATGAGAAATATCCTAGCTTACAAGAATTTTAGAGAAAAGGAAGGATATTTCTCCTGGAGGAGAAATATCCTTTGAAAGAAGGGATAAAGGATATTTCTCTTGGAGGAAAAATATCCTTTTAAGAAATGTGTTAGTGTTTACCTATTGTTCTGTTCTGGTGCGGGTGTGTACCTATGGTTTGTCCGTTCTGCGCGGACGACGCCTGAACCGTCAGGCTAAAGAGCCTCCTTTAAGATAAAAACAAAGGACCCGACTTTTGTAAGGGACAAGGGAATTGCATACTTACCAATAATTTCCAAAATCAAGAAACCAATTACATTTTCGATGCGAGGCGACAGCACTTCTGTCGCCCGCTCAATCATCAGACCTTAGACAATGTTTATTTATTTTTTTCTTCTATTTATACCTAAAAGTAAAACTTAATACTAGCTTATAACTAGGTCAATAAAGTAAATGCTGCATTAGCAGTAATTAATAAAAAATTAGTTGCATATTAAACCAAAAATATTAATAAACAAAAAATATTAATAAACAACACTTTTAAATAACCTAAATAAATATAAAATAACTTAAACCTAATCAAAAATTGTTTAACCCTTATGTGCTAATCTAAGAATAACTTAAAATAACGAAACTCCAACTCTGCTACACAACAAAAGTTATTTTTTTGGGAATGTTTTTCCGTTAGAGGATCCTAAATTTCAAATTTCAAATTAATTGAATTTTTTTCATAAAAAATAAAAAGTACCAAAATACTCGCTTTTTCACCTTTTTCAACCCTTTTTTTTACCCCTTAAAATCAACATTTCCAAAAACCCAGCCTTAGCGGATATGTATTCCAGGAGGTGAAACTACAATCCAAATTTCAAGGCTCTAGCTTAAGTGGTTTGGGCTGTGGGATGATGCGTGATTAGTATGTCAGTCAGTCAGTCATCAGTCAGTCACGCAACTACTTTATATATATAGATTTTATCTGAAGATCGCAATTCTTAACCGATTCGGAATTTTTTTTTTTGAACTTTAGCTAGTTTAATTTTATGTCGAGCAACGTCGCACTGTGCTTAGATGCACACTGGGTAATTTGAGGCAATTTTTAGGCCAAAAATAATTACAGCCAAAGTTTTGGACCTATATGGCTGAAATTTTAAATTTAAGATTTTTTTTGTGAACACGCACAGCTGGATTTTATGAATTTGGTAATCGTGGAAATTTTTTGGGTTGCCACCATACGAAAAAAGTGAAAAGACTGAATATCTCGAAAACGAATAGGATAATTTTTTTGATACTCGTTACGAAGAAAATACTCAAAGAAAAAGCTGTTATTTTTTGAGCGGGCCTTGTACCACCTTAACGAAATATTTTCACAAATAGTTCGTTCTATTTCCTTCAACGAAGCCAAATTTTGCTTTAAAACATTATTTTAATCAGTTTTACAGATGATAAAATTATAAATGGTAACAGGATTTTTTTCTCTTATTTCTTTTCCCAATCCAAACGTAAGAAAGTTCAACATATTGCAAGCTGAGGCTGTCTCAAAGAAAATGATAAAATAAAAAATAAATAAATTCAGATTTATTTTCTTAACACTTTTCATCAAGAAAAAACACGACAGTCCACGGCCCAACATTATCAAAAGCTTATGTAAAGTTTATATTTAATGAAAAATTAATTTATTTGAGGTTAAGTTAGAATGACACGTTTTGTTAACAATAGCAATAACGTTCACCAAAATATTTTGTTATTTTTTTATTACTTAATATCTCCTCTCCTCTACATATTATACACGATATCCTTCATTATATTTAATAGCTGACAAAAATCGTTTGAATTTATATCAAAATTAGGCGTTTTCTTTTTCACTGAGCACGTTGCTTGTAAATGCCAAATTCGACTGCCCGACAATCAGCTTATATTTGTTTTTTGGAAAAACCAAATATGCAGTAATTTGCTTTAATATTTTCTTAATCGAACGTAATTAACAAAAACATTTTTATTGTTAGTTCGAAAAATGATTTTTGGCCAAGACTTTGGTTCAAATTACCTACTGTGCGATGGGACGAAAATAGAAATATTTGTCTAAAATGTCTAGAATTTCGTACACTTTCGTGAAATACATTAGTTAAGAAAAATTTTAATTTTTGGAAAAATCTGTTGTATGTAAAAAAATAAATATAAATTTAAGAATTTTTTATTTAAAAAAGGCGTGGATCCAACTTAAGGACTTAGGTAATTTTTTCCACAAATGAACCTGCCATAACTGTCATAAATAAATTTTTATGATTGAACAGTCATATCGACAATTTTTTTCTATACAAACCAACAAAAAATTTTAAAATTTAAAATTTGTTTTGAAAATTGTAACACCTGCTCTAGAGACGATCATAAAATTAAGACATAAAACTTTAAATAGTTTAATTTTTTTAAGGTTTGTTAAGAAAAATATTGATATTATGAATTTTGAGTCATAAAAATTGGCTCATGACATTCAAAGCCAGTCACAACAATAGATCCGTAAACTTTAATATAAAATTGTAATGTCTCAAAAAAAAATGTTGATACTAAAAGTCCAATATTCCTTAAACTTTTTTAATGAAATATTATATTATTATTGTTGAGTAATTTTTATTACAGAAAAACTCTTATATTCCAAAATATTATTCATATCGAAAAAATAACCCTTTTCTAAGTTAGTTTCCTTTATAAAAATTTTCATATGCTAAAATACTTTGATATAAAAAACCTCTTTAGTTAAGATCTTATTTTCCTTAGAAAAATTCTCAGACTCAACAGTTTTCTTGTAGAAAATGTCCAAGACTTTTAAACTTTTTCCTATAGAAATTATCTAAAATTCTGAGACATTCTTTCTATTAAAAAAATTTTCCTACTACTAATAAACTTTTCTGATCAAAAATCTCTAAAATAATTTCATAAAAGAAAATTATCAGATACAAAAAAATGATCAGATTCCTAATCATTTTATGAAGAAATTTTGATACGCTTTTCAAAAAAAAAAAAAATCATACATTTTATAGCATTTTTTATAGAAACATTTTACGGTTGACTGCCATTAACTGCTTTCTAGGGCAATTTCTTAGATTCTGAAACATTTTTCATATTAAAAAATTACACTGTACTACAGTGAAAAAATACTTCTGATGTGACATGGTACAGGTTGTTGGTTTTTTCGAGTAGATCAAAAAATGCCCATTAAACTTTCCAGACACCCTCAAAATATTGAGTTATTGTCAAAAAACTTTTTTTTGGGACTTTGCACACTAAACCTTGTGTAATTCAGAAAATTTTCAACCGATTTTAAATTTTTTAACTGTTTTGAATAGAAGAAGGATAGGGCTTTTTATGTGTGTGAATTGGTCTACACATATATGATAGATATCTATTGATTTTTTCTATAATATCTAATTTTTTTTGCTATTTTTTGAAAATTTTTTGAGTTTACCAATTTTTTTCTGCTATAGTTCGTTTAACAACCTTTATATTTATGAACGTATTTTTAACGAAAATTTTATTCTGAATACGATTAGCACTATCCTGAAAAAATCAGATAAGAATTGACAGAGTTGTGATAATTTTTCTAAAAAAGAAAATTACGATTTTGTAGAAAATCGCCGTTCAGATAACCCAGGCAAAAAAAATTAATTTATCATAAGTGGTCATGTACAATATTTTTAAAGGTTTGAAGCACGCTGAATCAATATATTTTGATATATCAAAAACTTAATAAGATAGCGCAATTTCAAGGTCAATTTCGAACTCAGGTGGCCAAAAACCTTTAAAATAATGATACGCGACCTCTCAGTATGTTCGTTTATTTTTTTAATTTTTTTTGCCTGGGTTGCCTGAACGGCAATTACATGCAAATTTTTAATTTTCTTTTTTAAAAAAATTATCACAACTCTGTCAATTGTTATTCGATTTTTTTGGCATAGAGCTTATCGTATTCACAATTAAATTTTCTTTGAGAATACGTTTATAAATATAAATATTGGGTACGTTCAGCAGAGAAAGCTGCTACTCAGCTGCTCCTCAACATTCTGCTGAACGGTTTGATTTTTGACATTTCAGTCAACATGTTGAGTGAGCGCTTCTCATCACTAGTAGCGTACACAATTTATGCTACATTTGATCACAAACTGATACATAAGCTGTTTTGTTGAAATTATTTATTTTTTTGGACGTTATTCAAAGAAGTAAACACAACAAATCATAAAAAAAGTATTTTTTACAACAAAAAATAAATGAAAGCGTCAAAAAAAAAAAATATTCCATTATTTTAAAACATTTACAAAAAAATGCGTTAAGCAGATTCAACTAATCAAAACATGCTACATCTCAACTGCTGAGTAGCAGGTTTCTCTGCTGAACACGCTCATTGTTGAACGAACTATAGCAGAAAAAAATCGATAAACTCGAAAAATTTTCAAAAAATAACAAAAAATTAGATATGGTTGAAAAAATCAATACATATGATTCTTATATGTATGGACACACATAAAAGGCCCTATGCTTCTCTTATCCAAAACAGTTAAAAAATTTAACATCGGTTGAAAACTTTTTAAGTTACACATGGTTTAGTGAGAAAAGTCAAAAAAAAATGTTTTTTGACAATAACTTTAAAATTTTAGGGTGTCTGGCAAGTTTGATGGGCATTTTTGTGATCTTTTCGACGAGACCTACAACCTTAACTATCTCATTTCAAAAGTATATTCGATTTTGTGTTTTTTGTAGCACAGTGTTATTATTATTAGACACTATTTCAAAAGCAAAGTTTATTTATTTAGAGACACATTTCTCATAGAAAAATTCTTAGAATTTTCGGATTCTGAGAGATTTTTCATAAAAAAAAAATCTCAGGTTCTGATACAGTTTTCCATAGAAAAGTTCTGAAACACTTTTCCTTTAAAAAAATGATAGATTTTGATAAACTTTTGCTATGGAAAAATTCGCAGATTCTAAAAGATTTTTCAAACAGAGAAACTCTCATGTTCTTAAAAACTTGTCCATATAAAATACATTTTCCCCTAGAAAAACTCAGATTCTGAGACGTTTTTCCTGTTGAAATGTTATCCGATTCTGAGAAATTTTTTTGTAGAAAAATCTTGGCTGATTCTGAAACATTTTTTCTAAGGAAAAATTTATAAAAGTATAAAGAGGGCATTTATTCAAAACCCTCTCTTTTCAATTTTCACGAAAATGACTTTTTGATGGCAAAATATTCAGCAAAACGGACCTCACCTATATTATAAAACTAAGAACAAAAATATTTTTTTTTTTTTTGCCATTTTATTTGCGTTTTTGGTTTTCTCTATCTTTTACACAATTAATTTTATCTGAATGCAAAACCCTCTATCTTTTCAAATAATTAATTTATAAATATTTTTTTTTAATAATTTCATCATGCAATACATGTTTCATACAATTTTTTGCATGCTGAACATGAATTTGTCAACAAAATTCCAGAACCACGATTTTGGTCCACTGATGCTAATTTTTTCTGAAAATTCTTGTTTGACTTTTTTGAAAATATTGCTAAAAATTTGGATATTTTGTGTACATTATCAAACAAAAATTTTAATCTTAAAAATCGCGATGCTGATCAGCATCTGTGGACCAAAATCGCGTTTTCAAGTTTTTATACCCTCCACTTAGTGATAGAGGGTATATATAAGTTTGTCATTCCGTTTGTAACTCATCGAAATATCGGTCTGGGACCCCATAAAGTATATATATTCATGATGCCCGATCGATTTTAAGACATTCTAGCGATGTCCGTCTGTCCGTCTGTCTGTCTGTCTGTGGAAAATGCTCTCGCGGACAAAATATTGCACAGAGATGACTGAAACTTAACATATATATTGGAAGTTCTCCCGAGAAGGTATTGGTATTGCATTTGAGCGATATCGGTTCAGCGGTTCAAAAGTTATGAACGAAAATGTAAGCACACCTCAAAAATTTCAGTACATTCAACATAACCTAAAAATATAAAATGCTTTAATTCGGCTTCTGGTTGACATATGTGAACATATTTGAACACCAAATGGTATTTAAACAAGTACGAACATATTTTTTGACAAAAAAAGAAAAAAAATCGCGAATTTTTTTTTTTTACCAAAATTTTTTTTCGCGGAAATTTTTTTTTTTTTTCAAAAGTAATTTCCTTTTAAATAAAGTTGTTTGCAATAATCTTTTTGAAATTGTGGAGGGTATCACTACATTCGGCAAGGCCGAATTTAACTTTTTTACTTGTTTTTACTAGTTTTTATATAACATAATCAACAGTTTTTTTTTTTATTCAACTTTTGAGATGAAGTCGGCAAAAAAAAAAATTTTTGTCTTAAAAATCAGCATCTGTGGACAAAAACTCGCGATTTTGGACTTTTTATAAGCGTTTATTTTTTACCGATGTCGTAAACGAAATCATAACAGTTCATTTTTATTAAAATGCAAAACCCACTCTCTGATCATTTCCATTCACGTACTTAATATTTTTGAGAAAAAAACCCTCTATCTAATAAAAATCCTCAATAGTGCAAAATTTTGAAAACGAATTATATGTGAGATTCAATAGTTGATTTAAAAAAATATTGTAGTTTATCGAATTTTAATTACTTTAACAATACGCAAAATAAACAGTTTTTTGGCTCTCCTGAAAAGTTGTTTTTTTTAGATAGAGGGTTTTGAATACAGGCCCACGATATGCTTCCTATAGTATGTAGTACAACATTTTTAATTATTTTCAAAAAACAGAAATTATTTTCGAAATTGAAGAATCATCTTTTCTTCCATAAAAGCTCCAAGATCAAAAAACAAAAGTATCTTATTGCAGTTTTTGCAAGGTTTAATTTTTTTATATTTGACTTTCTTTTCGATTTATTAACACATAAAATTGAAGTTAAACATTTATAAAAAAACATATTGCAAAAAATATTTTTTTTCCAACAAAACCCGATCAAATTTAAAGAAAGTAAATAAAGAAGTTTTGACCGTATTATTTACAATTCATAATTTCTTTTACGGAAAACGAAATTTTTTTAGCTCGAAATTTAAAAGTGCAATTTTTGCAACAAAAACAATGCAATTGCAAACTGGTAATTTGCAGTTTTAAGTTTTCTCTTTAGTCATATTGTCATAAATATTTTTTTCTTAATGTACTCGACAACATTTCTGCAATATTTGACACTCATTGCTTTTTGACTCGTGACTCTAATCCAAAAATAGTTCAAGCTCAGTAATATATTTGTTAGAATATAGACTACAGTCTAAATTGTCAAAAAAGTGATTTCCGTTGAAAAAGTAGTACTTGAACTGCAGTAGTAAATTATGTGACGAATTTGCTCACACATTTTTCTGATATAGAATTTTAGTAAAATTAAACTATAACTTCCGTTTAAGCTGTAAAAAGTAATTTATGTTTGTATTATACTTGAATTTTACAATTGCTTGAATTGTACAATTAATAATTGTGTTGGAATTCTTTAATCAAAATCTCACTTGTATTTTAATTTACTTGTGCTAGTGCTAGTGACAACCCAGGCAGAACAATTACGAAACAGCAATGTTCATGCAATGTGCTTTCAGAAGATTAGAATGATAACTTCGATCTACGCGTTTTAAAAGCAATGCACAGGGGGGTGGGCCTAGTACATTTTTCCGCATAAACTCAACCTCCAAGTTTTTAGACAAATTATGCACGTGGTTGAAAATATGATTACTTAAAGATATAAGAAATGTGAAAAAAGATATTTGAGTAGCGCAAATATTTTTCGCAATTCGCAAAAAATTAAATTCGCATTCTAAACCGTTAAATTTTTATATAAATTCTGCGCATGGTTCGCATACACTGAAAAAAGGGCATAACTAAAATTTAGGAAAAAATGTTTTGAAAATTTATTTGATTTTTTTCTGTACGTACAGATTGAGCACGGGCTCTAATTATATTTGTTATGCGGGTTCAAGTTGAAAAAATGCAGAAGAAAAATTTAATTTTTAAAAATTATAGACATCTCTGGTATTTCCCATACCGGTTTCAAACACCCCAGTTAGTGTTATCATCAGTAGGATTTTAAATGTCGGTTTGTCTTGTTAATAAAAACTGTTTTTTATATATGTGAATATTTCCAACACTACAATTCTTTTTCTAGCAATCTCAACCTCACTTCATACTTTCTTTCAACTTTTTTGCCTCTTACAAAATTTATTATGAATTTTTCCTAAATTTAGTTAAATTTAACTAAAAAATATGAAAATTTTCTTAACTCCATTCAAATGGTGTTTTTATACCCTCCACTGTAGTGATAGAGGGTATATATCGTGAACCTATATTCAAAAAATGCCAACTCAAATTTGACGGAAATGAGTTTCCGATGGCAAATAGCTTCCCTATGTAATACCTATCTGCCATAAAAATTTCAGAGCAAAAAAATAATTTGTTGTCGTTTTACATCCATTTTTGTTATTCTGCTAACTCAAAGTACATATTTTTTTGGTGGAAATAAATGCCAACTCCCATTGTAAATTTCCAAAAATTTTTCAAAAATTTTTTAAAAAAAAATTACACCACATATCTTATTGCATTTGCCATGCTAAACACGAATCTTGTAAAGATTTTGATATCTAATGACTGGTTCTCGAGATATTGCCATTTTAAAAATATCGGTAAATAGTGTTTGCAAAAAAAAAAATTGCTTATATTTATGTAACTTTCAAACTATTTATCAGATTGAAACATTATGAATGGGGCAAATAAAGTCAATGATATAAGCTTTCAAAATAGCTGGTTTGGAGTGACCCTATTGCAATACAGCGTGAGTTACAGAGTGCCAAAGTTGATCACCCTGAGATTAAAAGGCTTTTGGAGCTAGTAACTTTTAAAAATATGCAAAGATTTTTAATTTTTTGTTCAGTTTTTGCAATTACCGTACTAAGGATAACAAAAACAAAAAAAAAAAAAATTTAAAAAATTTTTCCAAAAAAAATGTATTTTTATTTTCCAACAAAATATGCCAACTCTAAAAAAATATTTGTTTTTTGATATAGTAATAAATGCCATCTCTGAAAAATACGCAAACAAGTGCAAAATTTGAAAATTTTTGCATAGGTAAAAATTGTTTAGAATATTTAAACCATCTTGTAGAAGGTACATTGTTTATTTTTGCAATAATATGCGAAATAACTAGTTTTTTAGCTCTCCTGAACAGTAAGCTTTTTCGAGTTGGCATTTATTGAATATAGTTCGACGATATAAGTTTGTCATTCCGTTTATAACACATCGAAATATTGGTCTAGGACCCCATAAAGTATATATATTCATGATCCTTGATCGATTTTAAGTCGATCTAGCGATGTCCGTCCGTCTGTCTGTCTGTCTGTCTGTCTGTCTGTCTGTCTGTCTGTCTGTCTGTCTGTCTGTCTGTCTGTCTGTCTGTCTGTCTGTCTGTCTGTCTGTCTGTCTGTCTGTCTGTCTGTCTGTCTGTCTGTCTGTCTGTCTGTCTGTCTGTCTGTCTGTCTGTCTGTCTGTCTGTCTGTCTGTCTGTCTGTCTGTCTGTCTGTCTGTCTGTCTGTCTGTCTGTCTGTCTGTCTGTCTGTCTGTCTGTCTGTCTGTCTGTCCGTTGAAAACACGCTAACTTTTGAAAGACTTTACGGAGGCTCCTGAAGTTTGACATATATGTTGGCCATTTACCGGGTCAGGTTGGTATTGCAATCCAGCGAAATCGGTCGAGTGGTTCAAAAGTTATGAGCAAAAGAGTAAATTTCGGCAAGGGTATTTTTCGAATTTACGAGATTAAAACCACTCTAACTTTAGAAAGGCAATTCTGAGGGTGCTGAAGCTTAGCATATATGTTTGTCGTTACCCAAGTTTGTTTGGTTTTAAATTTCAGCAAAATCGGTTCAGTGGTTCAAAAGTTATTAAGAAAACCGTGAATTTTAGATTGGATCCACCGTAAACCACATGGTGAAAAAAAACGGTAAACAAGCTAAAAAACATTGGTAAGTCAGAAAAATATTTTAAAAAGTATTTTTGTCAGTCAAAAACATTTTGACACAAAAAAAAAAAAAAATACACTCGAAAAAATTTACACTCAAAAAAAAAAATTGTATTTTTTTTTTTTTTTTAATTTTGTATTTTTTTTTTAAATTGCTACTTTTTTTCACTTACTATTACTAAACGGGCATTGTATGCATACATACATAAATTCGGTCAAGTCAAATTTAACTTTTCTACTTGTTTTTTAGGTAATTGCATTTATATTTTCGTTGTTATTGTAGTGTAGTCAGAAAAAAGCCGTTAGTTTTTTGTCTTGTTTGTCAATATATTGAGGTGAGTTAAAGTATAAACAACTCCATTTTGCGTGCATTTTATAGTTGTTGTTTTCTTGTATCAATTCTTTTATTCTGTAGTTGGTGTTATTTAACTAGTAACTAAAACGGCATTGCCATTTTTTGTTTGTTGTTGTTGTTTATAATTTATAATATTAGTTGTTGTTTTCTTGTATCAATTCTTTTATTCTGTAGTTGGTGTTATTTAACTAGTAACTAAAAAGGCATTGCCATTTTTTGTTTGTTGTTGTTGTTTATAATATTAGGAGTAAAAAATATGTACATAAAGACCAGTGTTGTCATTTTGACGCTTTTCGGGTAGTTTCTGGTGCTTTTTTTGTCCTTTTACCCGGAGTTTTTTACGGCGACACGAAATAACTCCCACATGAAATAACTCCCACGAAATAACTCCCAATGAAATAAATCCCACCAAAAATGAAATATGTCCCCATGGAGAAAAAAATGAAATAAGTCCCAACTGCAATGAAATAACTTCCACCTACAAAATGAAATAAGTGCCAATGAAATAACTCCAACTAATAATGAAAGAATTCCCAATAAAAAAAATGTAAAAGTCTCAACAAAAATTAAACAAACAATAAGGGAAAATATGTACATATATCAGATAAGTCGAGCATGAGGATCCCGATCTTACTTTCGGTACAATACAAACATGTTATAATAACTGCCGAATGCGAAAGTTGATGGCTGATTTTTTTCAGAGTTTTCTAATAACATTCAAAAATACACTGATTGTGAGTGTTCTGTTTGACTTGATTCGGTTACCTACAAATCTCGCGGCGATGTGCGATTTGCGGCGATTTTTAGTACCAATTTTTCACCTGCGGTGCTTTTTGCGACAAATTTGTAGTTACCAAAAATTTAAAAGATTTAATTATCACTTGTTGTATAAAGTGCCGTAGGCGAAAATTTGGTACCAAAAATCGCCGCGATTTTTGGTACCAAATTTTCGCCTGCGGTGCTTTTTGCGACAAATTTGTTTGTTACCGAAAATTTAAAAGATTTAATTAGCACTTGTTGTAAAAAGCGCCGCAGGTGAAAATTTGGTACCAAAAATCGCTGCGATTTTTGGTACCAAATTTTCACCTGCGGCGCTTTTTGCAACAAATTTGTTTGTTACCGAAAATTTAAAAGATTTAATTAGCACTTGTTGTATAAAGTGCCGCAGGCGAAAATTTGGTACCAAAAATCGCGGCGATTTTGGTACCAAATTTTCGCCTGCGGCAAAGAACCACAGTTGAAAATTTAAAAGATTTAATTAGCACTTGTTGTAAAAAGCGGTTTAAAAGGAGTTAAAAGTTCTAATTTAAGAACAAGTCTTATTAATCGATTATTCAAAAAACGGGTATTCATGGCGCTTTTTTATTTTTTCGTGACGCTTTTGGTGCTTTTTATAAAAACTTTGTGATTTTGTTATTATTTATTTTTGTTGATTATTTTTATGTTAAGGTCCTTTGGCAAATATTTACTGACGTTTTTGTAGCAAAACTATAATTTTTGTACGTTTTTCTGGACTTCTGTATTTTAAAACAATTCTGAAATTTGCTGGCAAAATTATGAACTGCCTTCAAGTATTTACAGTCAATTTTATTCAAATCGAAGCCATCAAATATCATTTACAAATGAGGTATTTAAAAAAAAAATTATTTGAAAATTGTTTATTGTTTTATAAAGTCAAATATTTTTATTTAAAATTTTGTGTTAAGTGTTATCTTAATATTATTTAAGTAATTTTAATTGCAATTTTCTTTTTAGTTTTGTCTCAATAAATTTAGTAAATTCACAAAAAAAAAAAACATATATTTTTTTTAAATTTATTTTTGTGGCGCTTTTTACCCTTTTTAAGTTCCAGTTTTACCCCTTTTTAACCCTTTTTTAAATGTTCTTTTCGTAGTGAAAAATACATTTTCAAAATAAATTTTTAAATTTTGACTTTTTCCTCTTGGCGCTTTTTTACCCTATTTTTTGTAAATTTTTACCCTTTTTTACCCTTTTTTCCAAAATTTTGGCGCTTTTCTTCATTTTGGAAATGGCAACACTGATAAAGACTTAAAATTACGCATTTTTATCAGTTCGAAAACAAGTATGCAAATACATACATTAAGTTTAGTCTCAACCTCGGTTAATATTGTGGAGGGTATTCATAAATTCGTCCAAGTCGAATTTAACTTTTCTACTTGTTTAATATAAGGAAACAAATTCTTACTGCCAAAGAAATTTTGAGTAGATTACTCAACACCAACTTGGTACAAAAAGCTAAAAATTTCAGTGCAGTTGCATTTAATACGCACTGAAAAATATTTAAAAAAAAAAATCGAAGGGAACCGGGTATAAAAGTGAGTGATTTGGCCTTCGATGCCCCATAAATATTTTTTGTTAAAAAAAAAATATAAAAAAAAAATAATTATTACGTGAAAAGAGCTTGCGTGACTCACGCGTGACCGTGATTGAATCTTGCGTGATTAAGGCGTGAGTGTAACTGATTTTCATTTCAATCGCGTGATTGTGAGTGAGTGTGAGTGGAAAAAAATGTGCGTGAGTGATTAGTAATCACTCACTAATCACTTATTATTTTTTGCGTGAGCGTGAGTGAGTAAAAATCAACTCACGCGCCCATCTCTAGTCATAACCTTAACGTCCACACTTGTCAACAGTTGAATCTTTTTCTAAAAAAAAATTAGGAAATTTAAGAAAAATTGCGCAGAAGCAAATACTATTTTAGAAGATTTTTCAGAATCTGAAAATTTTGCTATCGAAAAAATGTCTCAACTGTTCGATTTATCAACGTTAATTAACAGGTTTATTCTTTATTAGAAAATCATTATTTTTAATTTTTTTCGAACAAGAGTTTGATTTGTTTTATAAATGAATCGAATAATTCTTAGTCGATTAATAAGTCTTGTTCTTAAATTAGAACTTTTAACTCCTTTTAAACCATTTATGTTTTTAAACAATCATATGATTTGAAAATAAATTATTCTTTCATTTAAAACATGATAATGTTTTTAGGCTGGTGTCTTATTTTAAAAAAGTCGCAGGACGCCACCTTAGTTTGACTATATAAGCTAACGATTAAGAAATAAGAAAATAAGAATTACTGTTTTCATTTTCTTTAAACCAAAAATTGTAGAAACTTGGGTTTGTTACTTGTATAATAGTTCACCTCGTGGTGAATACAATAAATATTCACCTGCTGGTGAATAAAACGTTACATAATTATTTTTCATCAATTGTTTTCTTCATTAATATTTTTTTTTAATCAATATTTTATTATCAATATTTTTTTTTTCATCAATATGTTTTTTTTATCAACATTTTTTTTTTCATCAATATTTTTTTCTCATCAATATTGTTTTCGTTAATATATTTTTTATCAATATTTTTTTTTTTTCATTAATATTTTTTTTTCCATCAATATTTTTTTTTTTTCATCAATAGTTTTTTTTCATCAATATCTGTTTTTTTATCAATATTTTTTTTTTCATCAATAACACCGCTCAACAAATCGAAAGTTTTTGGCTCCGGTTTGAAGTGTCAATTTTAAAAGATTTTGACTCGCAGATTCCAAATCTGTGCTCCAAATTTTTCCATCACGTCTAGAATTTTAATTATTCGCAGTTGAAAATGTGAAAAATGGCGATTTTTGCTTTTTTTGAAAGCCTGCACAGCAGCCACTGGGAGGAATAAAAATCTGGTATAAAGCCTTAGAGTAGAATTGAACTATGATTTCAAATATATGGTCAAAAAAATTTGAAGTTGTTGCACTATTATTGGCCAAACATGCATTTTAAAAAAACACTGTGAAAAAAATTAGAAAAAGCACAATTTTTAAAAGGCTCTGAAATAAAAATCAGAAGATCAATCTTAACTGTGATGAGCTCAAAATTTAGGCAAAAGTTCATTCTTTCTTATTGACTTTTAAACCCATTAAATATATCTTCCGGTGTATGGGACAAATAACACAGAAATCTTAAATTTGTAAAATATTTATTTTTTTTAGTTTTTCTTTGAAAAATATCAAAAAAAACTAAGGTAGATAGATAGATACCTTACCTTTTTTACAAAAATGGTAATTTTAACAGTATCATTTTAAAACGCAAGTAAAGCCCAACCAAACGTTATAATTTGAAAAAAATTGTGTTCTATGTTGTAGACCATAGATAAATTATACTTTTTCGCTTTATACCAGATTTGTATTCCACTGAATGGCTGCTGTGCAGGCTTTCAAATAATGCAAAAATCGTCATTTTTTGCATTTTCAACCGTGAATAACTAAAAATCTGGACGTGATGGGAAAATTTGGAGAACAGATTTGGAATCAGGAGATCAAAGTCTACTAAAATTTATCATCAGAATTCAAACCGGAAAATGAGTGTTGAGCGGTGTTATTAACAAAAATCAATAAGTCGTTTCATGTAACCACGTTTATAAACAAACCGCTTATCACCCCAATTTGGGATTTGCATATGTTAAGAACATTTTGGGCTGTTAAGAACATTTTGGGCTATATGTGCAAAAAAATATAGGAAAATTAAAGATACTCATTTTGAGATATTTGCAAATTAAGGACATTTTTTTAAATTCAATATCCTTTTTGCAAAGCATCATATCCTTTTTCAAAATTCTATTTTAAGTACAGGACATAACCATTATTTTGCGCTTTATTTCGTGGCAATCGGATGATACGTTCCAAAGATATGATCATTTAAACATTGTGTATTTATCATACAATTGTTGCAAAACACCAACTTTGAACAGCGATAAAACGCGAACCATTCACAATTTTTACTAAATAACAAAAACCGAAATCCAACAAAAATCAGAAGAACATACATACATACCAATTTTTAAGACAATTAAAATAGGTAAGGCCGAAAAAGTGTTTTTTTGTAGTCAAAAATTTTAGAATTCTTCTATAAGAAAACAAATTCTTACTGCCAAAGAAATTTTGAGTAGATTACTCAACACCACCTTGGTACAAAAAGCTAAAAATATCAGTAAAATAATCGAAGGGGATCGGGTAAAAAAGTGAGTGATTTGGCCTTCGATGCCCCATAAATATTTTTTATTAAAAAAAAATATTAAAAAAAATAATTATTACGTGAGTAGAGCTTGCGCGACCCACGCGTGACCGTGATTGAATCTTGCGTGATTAACGCGTGAGTGTGACTGATTTTCATTTCAATCACGTGATTGTGAGTGAGTGTGAGTGTGAGTGGAAAAAATGTGCGTGAGTGATTAGTAGGGCAAGTACTTTCATGCATCTAAAAATCAAAAATATCTGCCTATATAATGCTTCAAAAATCAAAAATATGCACTTAAAATTTAAAAAAATATGCACTTAAAATTTAAAAATATGTATTAAAAATAAAATGCTTTAACTAAAAAAGAGCTTTTTTAATGTAAATTAGATTTTTTCAAATACTTTAATGCCCTCTACAATATTAAAGAAACGTTTTTTTGAGTGGACACAGCTTTTAATTAAAAAATATTTTTTTATTGACACATTTTGCAATAAAAAATTTTAATTGAACAAATTTTCTTTAAAAGTTCTTTTTTTTAACTCAACAAATGTTTCTGAAAGAAAAAACATTTTTAATTAAAATATTTTATTTTAATTCAAAAACTTTTTTAGCAATTTTTAAAAAAAAAAAAAATATTTTTTGGGTAAAAATTTTTTTTAAGCTAAAAAATTTACTTGTGTCACAAAAATAATTGGTAAAATATTTTTAAAATATTTTTGTGGCTACCAATCTTTTTCAAAACGTATTTAGCGTTTTGTACAACACGTGATTCACGTGATGTGAATTCGGGATAAAACCTATTTTTTACTTTCACGGTTTTGTTCATAACTTCTTAACTACTGTGCAAATTTCGCTAAAATTCAATACCAACCTGACCAGGAGAATGACAAAAGTTGTTGTATAGGCATTTCTGAGACAATTTTCCTGTAAAAAAATTTTAAAATCTAAGAATTTTTCTTTCGGTTAATAAAATGCTTCAGAAAAGGAAAATTTTAAACTTTTTTTAAGAATCTAAAAACTTTATTTTCAGAAACAAATTTCTGAGCAAATGTCTCAGAATGCCATGTCTATAAGAAAATATATTTTTTTACGAGAAATAGTGGCTCGGTTTTGGTTTATGTTAATGTTGATCCGATTTTTTGAAAAAATGATAATTAAAATTAAAAAAAGTGCAATTTATATGAAAATATGCAAAAATAAGCATTTATACCAAAATATGCCAAAATATGCAACTACAAATCGATGCCATTTTATTGAAAATTTGTTGATTCGGATAAATATTTAATTTATGTTATGTTTGGAGTGCCGAGTACCGAGTATTTTCATGAAAGTACTTGCCCTAGCGATTAGTGAGTGAGTGTGAGTAAAAATCCACTCACGCGCTTAACTCTAGTCATAACTAGGGATGAGATTTTCATGCACTAAAAAATCGAAAATGTGCGCCTAAAATATGCGTTAAAAAATTCAAAATATGCACTAAAAAACCTAAAAATATGCACTAAAAAAATAAAATTTGTGCAATAAAAATTTCGTTTTCATAGGAAAAACTTTTTAAAAAGCAAACAGAAACGCCGGGTTTAAATAGTAACATTTAAAACTTTATATAAGCAAGATTTTTTAGAAATTAAGACAATCTGTAAAAAAAATTTTAAAGAAAACAAGTGAGAGTGTTAAATTCGGCTGTGCCGAATCTTTTATACCCTCCAAAATGTAAAAAAAAAATTAAAACAAAAATTTGTCAGGGGCGTATCTTTTTTTTTTTGGGGGGGGGGGGTGTTGATAAGGTCAGTGGGGGCGTTGAGAGCACCTTCCCATCGCAATAAGTATACCAAATATTTCATTTACTTAACAAAAATACAAAAAAACATGTAAAAAAGTGTATTTTTTTAGAGGTTGGTTTAGTTCTTCAAGGGGGAACTTTTTTCCCCCTGGTCCGATTTGGCCAATTTCCGAACTTAACCTGCCTAGGAACACAAGACATATTTGTGCCAAACTTGAGGGATCTAGCTCTTTTATTTTGGACTGCATCGTGTTAACTACAGACGGACGGACGGACAGACAGACAGACAGACGGACGGACGGACGGACGGACGGACGGACGGACGGACGGACATCGCTAGAATGTCTTAGAATCGATCACTCATCAATAATATATATACTTTATGGGGTCCCCGACCGATATTTCGATGCGTTACACACGGAATGACAAAGTGAGTATACCCCCATACTGTAGTTGGAGGGTATAAAAAAATAATTTTTCTTATTTCCAAAATAAATTTTTAAAATTTAAAATAGTTTTTGAAACAAATAAACTTCAATTTGTGTTTTTCTAATTTATGCCAAAATATGCAAAAATATGCATTTAAAAGTTGGAAATATGCACAAAATATGCATTTAAAACTAAAATATGCAAAAATATGCATTTTCACCAAAATATGCAAAAATATGCAAAAACAAATCGATGCCACTTTAACGCAAATTTCTTGATTCGGAAAGATAATTGGTCGATATCGTTTTTAGACTATCGACAAAAAACATGCATTTGCATGGAAATCTCATCCCTAGTCATAACCTTAACGTCCACACTTGTCAACAGTTGAATCTTTTTCTAAAGAAAAATAAGGAAATTTAAGAAAAATTGCGCAGAAGCAAATACTATTTTAGAAGATTTTTCAGAATCTGAAAATTTTGCTATCGAAAAAATGAATTTACTATTCGATTTATCAACGTTAATTAAAAGGTTTATTCTTTATTAGAAAATCATATTTTTTTTTTTTTGAACAAGAGTTTGGTTTGTTTTATAAATGAATCGAATAATTCTTAGTCGATTAATAAGGGTTGCTCTTAGATTAGAACTTTTAACTCCTTTTAAACCATTTATGTTTTTAAAAAATCATATGATTTGAAAATAAATTATTCTTAAATTTAAAACATGATAATGCTTTTAGGCTGGTGTCCTATTTTAAAAAAGAATTAGAAATATGAAACTAAAATTCAAACCTAACGGACATTTTTCAAGACTTGAAAAGTCCTACTAAGGGTTAACAATGGGAAAAATACAACTCTGTTAAAAGTTAAGATTGATTAAGTTTCTGCCAAATGAATACAACACGAATGATGGTGAATACGGGTTATTCATCACGTTTAAAGAGCTGTAACTTCTTAACCAATGACCCGATTTTCACAAATTTAGGCTCATGTGAAAGCTGGGGTTCTTCTTTTAGAAAATATTTTTAAAATAACACAGTTTTTTTTCAGAAATGATGCAAAAATGCAAAAACATTTTTTCTTTTCGAATATTTAAAAAAAACACATCTTCGATTTTTTTTTTAAAAATTCTGGTGAAAAATAACAATGTTTTGTACAACATATTCAAAATTCAGAGTGGGATCTCCATGGGATCAAAAACTATTCTGTTTTAAGTACGAGGTTCTCATATTTTTTCCCTTAGAAAATTTAAGTTTCTAATGTTTTGAGTGTTTTTCAAAATTTTAATAGTATAATTTTCTTTGAAAATTTAAATTTTTATATTGAAGAAATGTAAAATTTTAATTTTCTAAGGTAAAATTTAAGAACTTCGTACTAAAATCAGAATATTTTTTGATCCCATTGGGATCCCACTCTGAATTTTGGATATGTTGTACAAAACAGTATTGTTTATCACCAAACTTTTTTTTAAAAAAATCGAAGATGTGTTTTTTTAATATTCGCAAAAAAAAAATGTTTTTGAATTTTTGCAACACTTCTGAAAAAATACCGTATGCTTTTGAAAATATTTCCTAAAAGAAGAAGAATTAAGCTTTCATATGAGCCATTACTTGTGATAATCGGATTACTAGTTAAAAAGTTAGAGCACGTTAAACGTCATGTATTTTTCCGACTTTTGCTAAAAAAAGTCGAACTTTGACCCGCGATAATTTGAAAACTACAGCAAATTTTGAAAGTCCAAAAATGCAACATATCTCATATAAACGTGGATATCTATGAGCCAAATTCTCAGTGGCGTCCAACGGCATGTTTCCGAACAGTGGGGCGAAAATTTTTGGAATTACCCCCATACCTACAAACATCATAATATCTATGACTAAAATTTTCTGTTCGCCAATTAAAAAAATCAATAAACCAATTTTTTAAAATTGGTTAAAAAATACATATGGTTTTGGTTTTATTTTTTAGGTTAATGTTAGGTTCTGAATTTGATTAAATTTGCTTCTGATACATTAATATTTAAAATAACTTCACTCCAGCGCCACCTATCGGGTCCATTAATATTTTTTTTTTTTTTTTTTTTACGAAACATACATATAATCTGAACTGCTTTCCAATCTTACTTAATTTGTTTAAAAGCTTAATACCAGCGCCATCTATCAGTAGCAAATGCAAATAAAAAAGCATAAAAGTTGGAACCGTATCTATCCCAGCAAAACTTTGGTAATAGGTAGTGATTATATAACACATTACCAGGTAATGTATATATCTTATTAGTAGCATTATTTTAGGATGTCTTACCAAACATTTGTTCCACAACGTATTATTTTCAAGTGAAAAATAATACATTACTAATAATTTGCTACGTAATGCATGATAATTGGAAAAAATATATTTCATATTTGTTATTTCTAAACATTAAATCATGGATGACTTATATTTGGTTACATCCCAGCAAAACTTTGGTAATGGGTAGTGATTATATAACACATTACCAGGTAATGTATATACCTTATTTGTAGCATTATTTTAGGATGTCTTACCAAACACTTGTTCCACAACGTATTATTTTAAAGTGAAAAATAATGCATTACTAATAATTTGCTACGTAATGCATGATTATTGGAAAAATGTATTTCATATTTATTATTTCTTAACATTATATCATGGATGATATATATTTGGTTACATTATGTATTATTTAAAAGTTTGAAATAATGCATTATTTAGAATTAAATGCATAATGCATTACAACAACATAAAAAATAATTATTTTATAAAAAAATGCATAAGTTTAAACTAGAGATGGGCTCACGACAAGAAATTTCTAACGACACACACTCACTAGCATATTATATCTACTTACACTCACTTACAATCACGTGAGTAAATTTAATACAAAATTACTTTTTCACTACTCGTAACACCTTATATATTACGTTCTGGTATGCTATATTATATACCTTACTCGTAACCTATAAAATATCATATATTTTACACCTTACTCGTATTCTTCGTTATAAAATTATGACTTATTTTATACCTTACTGGTATTCTATGTGATAATGTATATGCATTACTTTGAGTCTCATCGCCTGTTAAAATCATCAATGCTGCAATGTATAAAATAAGAGATCATATACCTTATTTTATACCTTATTTGGTAATCTAAGTTTTGCTGGGATTATGTATTATTTGAAAGTTTGAAATAATGTATTATTTATAATTGGATGCATAATGCATTACAAAACATAAAAAATAATTATTTTATAAAAAAATGCGTAAGTTTAAACTGGAGATGGGCTCACGACAGGAAATTTCTAACGACAGACACTCACGAGCATATTTTATCTACTTACACTCACTTACAATCACGTGAGTAAATTTAATACAAAATTACTTTTTCAATACTCGTAACACCTTATATATTATCTTCTGGTATGCTATATTCTTTCATTTCTCGTAACCTATAAAATATCATATATTTTACACCTTACTCGTATTCTTCGTTATAAATTTATGACTTATTTTATACCTTACTGGTATTCTTTGTGGATGCATTACTTTGAGTCTCATCGCCTGTTAAAATCATCAATGCTGCAATGTATAAAATAAGAGATCATATACCTTATTTTATACCTTATTTGGTAATCTAAGTTTTGCTGGGATGGTGTAATTCTTAGTTGGATAGATCTCATAAGTAGTAACAATTGCACACACGATTTTATATATGACGATATGGCATTGCTTTTTGTCACTCATTTGTGTAACCCTGTTGTGAAACATGTTATTTTCAGTTATAATTTTCTGAAAGCCTAAATCCTCTACTATGTTTTCTCAATTGAACTTTTATTGATCAGACAAATAGTTTAGAAGATATAATTTTTTGAACACCAGAATGGTATTTTGGCCCACTGTGCTTCGCGGTGCTTAAAACAAAATTTCTTTAATAAATATTTAAATAATATTGCAAATTTTCTATTTACATTAATTTAAATACAAAAATCGCAAAAGTACCAAATTTAGCTGTTATTAAAGACTCTTCCAAAAATGTTAAAATACACATACCAGTTCAGGTTGGCAAACCGACGATAAAATTATAAATCATATAATAAATTAACCTAACCGGGCGACAATGACCATTGTCTCCTTGTAGCGAAACAGACCAAGGCCTCCGGGGGGAGTCGAACCCACGACCCCCAAAATCATAGGCTAGCACGCTACCAACTAGCCTAATGGGACGCCTTATCAATAATCATTTTTCATTAAAAACTTTTTTTATCAAAAACTTTTTTTTTATCGACAAACAAATACAAACAGATAGACTTTTCTTTACGGTTCAATAATATACAAACACAATGGGGTCCGCGACCGATATTTCAATGCGTTTTGCGTTAGGTGCAAAATTAAAAAAAAATAAAATTGATAATTGGTTTGCACTGTATCGATTACCTATAATTTACGCAGAAAATTAGTGTTTTCACTTTAGTTTTTCTTTGAATATTCGAACAGCTATAAGTTGTCATATATACATTTCTGCAGCAAGTGCATTGTCATATATACATTTCTGCAGCAAGTGCATTAAAGGAATTTGGCACCTTAGGAAAGTCTTCCATAGCTTACACTCCGATTGTACTGCCGTTTTAATATTTTATAGAGGAATTAAATTTAAGATCTAGGAAGAGGGAACTGGGGGGTTAACAAACGTGATTTCTTTCGTTTTTTCGATATTTTTCGTATTTCTTTCAAAGGAACAATATCAACGTTATATACAGATGGAAAGGTTTCTTTAGGGCCTATCCACTGTTTTGTCGGACTTGGCAAAATTATACTTTTTTAAGTAGGTTTTTGTCAAAAATGTGTAAATGTTGAGCTACTTTATATGGAGAAGTATATACGACCTCCAAATTCATATATCGTTGGCTTAGTCGGCAAACCTGTCAAGTCCAATTTTTATGCAAATTGAGTTTTTGATGTAGTATGCTAGTATAACTCAAAACACATCATTTACAAAAAACAAAATGCCGTTATGTTGTTTTTTCTTCTTGTTATGCAGTGGTAAGAAATTCTGTCAAGTCCAAAAAAAATAATAAAACATCGAAAGCCATGTGCTAAGTCCAGCTGAAAACAGCACACATTTTGTATCAACAAATTTCTTCAATAGATTTAAATTCGAGGTTTGTTTATTTTATTAAAAGGACGCAAAAAGAGAGCTCGTATGGAAATACATGATTGGTTTTTGTTTTTTTTTTTTTTGCAAAATATAACTTATAAAGGCAAAAATTTAAAAAAAAAATTTAGCTGATACATTTTGGTACATGATGGCATTTCCAAAGCCAGAAAAGTTAGATTTTTTATATAAAAAAACATTTTTTTTTCAAAATTTCATTCAAATGGTAAAATTTAGTAAAATAAAGCGCATTAAGAAAAGAAAATTTGGCTTTTTATGTGCTTCCATGGACCAAAATTTATCAGCATTTTTTTTGGAATTTTTTATTTCACAAAATTGTTTAAAGTTGTGAATAGTTGACCTTTAGAAAGAAAAAAATTCACTTTCTGGAGCTGTTTTTCACCTAAAAGCTTTTTTCAACACTAAATTTTTAAAATATTTTTAAAATTTTTTTTCCAAAAACCGCGAACTTAAACCGCTTGTAGAGGACTAAAAGTAGCCTGAAATTTTTTTTTTATAATTTTTCCCATTATCAGCTCGAAAATGCTCACCGACTTTTTGCTATTAGTTCACGAGATTCGCAAATATCCATATCATCGACCGACCCTACGATTTAGGTTATAAATAATATCTTTTTTTTTTTTGTCAACAACAATGAAAAAGTATGTTGTAGTTGTATTTTTTATTATAAAAAACACAAATAAAATCAATAAAAATAAAAAAAAAAATGCAAGAAAATCTGTTAAGTCCACAAAATGGAAAGAAAATGTGCTAAGTCCACATTTAAAATAGAAAATTATAAAGAGCAAATGTGCTAAGTCCAAAAAGAGCCCATAAGTGTTCCTTTCTTTTATTTTAGAGTTCTATGATTTTTTGGGGATAAACAAGATGAACTTAAGAAAAAAACTGCGTTTACAGATTTAAGAAAAGTTAACCCAAAAAAAAGTTAGACAGTTTTTTGTCTCTCCTGAAAAATTTAAAAAAACGGACTTGACAGGTTTGCCGACTAAGCCAACGATATAATAATCTCTTTTAAGTTATAGCCGACACATCGCTACCTCAAAATACGAATGTCGTATGTAGCAAAACAGAAATTTCAGTAGACTGTTTTAATTATTAAATATCTTTGAAATGGCCCCATGGATTCTCTCCAGTTTTGGGTTATATATAGTCTGAGTATTCTATTTTCATCTGCCCAAGTCAAGTTTACTGTAATTATAATCGAAAAGACGTTATTAGCGTTTTTGACTCCGAATATTTTTGTTGCAAAAAATTACATACGACATTCGTATTTTTAGGTGTTTTTTCTTATGGCAAAATTCTTATTAGTTCGGATTTAATTCAGATTTTCCCGAAAGTCATCATTTTTCATAAGGTGGCAACCCTTTTTTAAATCACCGGAATAGCCGATAAAAAATAGCAGGTTAAACTTAGTTTTCGTTGCTAATTAATACACCCAGAAAAGTTTTACAGTAACTATTTACGGTTATTCAAAAAGTTTTTAGTTAAAGTTGTTTTAAACGTTTTATCGTTTGTTTTTCAAGGAAAATAAAATAGTAAATGTTTTATACAGTTGAAAAAACAATAATCTACAAAAGTTACGGAAAAATATTTTTATCAGTTAAATTATTTGTGACTGAATATTCCGTATAATTTTACAGAAGTACGGTTTTTGTAGTTTGTTATTCAAAAAATTGTATTTTTACTCACAAAATAAAAAAATGTAAACAGTTAAAATAACTGAAATATCGTTTGTTTTTACGGAATGTCTAGTCATTTATTAACGTTTAAAAATAACTGAAAAATTATGTTGTTTCAAATGAAATATAAGTATTCCGTTTTTTAAAAGGAAAAACGATTGTTTTAAACGTTTTTTCAGTTGAATTTACTTACAAAATATTTTGAGTGTATATATAAATTGTAGAGCAATCGGAGTGTAAGCTATGGGATACCTTCCTTGTCAGTGCGTTTTTTTTTTTGCACCTTTAAGTCAATTGTTTATAAATATTTAGCCTAAAAGTTTTAATTGAATGTAAAATGTAGAGTTTGCAAATAATCGAGATATTTCATAATCGCGATTACGATTAAAAAAATAGCCGTTAATCGCGATTATCGATTAATCGAGGTTTTTAAATAAATATAATTGCTATAGTTTATTTAAAAAAAAAAAACTCTTTTAAAACTTACATTTCAGAATGTACGAAAATACAAAAATAAATATTTTATGCAATAAAATTATCTTTCCACACCAAATGTCCTGCGAAAAAACCAGTTGTCCCATGAATGTCTGAATAGGTACTATGGATAGTCCTATATGAAACAAGGAAAATTGCGTTTTTGGTTTTACAATTTTTCAAAAACTGGGCTAATGAGGCGGGGTTAAATATTTGCAAAATTTTCAAAATTGTGTCGAATTTCCTTGATTAAATACTTATTAAATTTACGAAATACAACACAATCGCAAAAATCAATATTCACGTATATTTTTTAATGGGTTATCTGCTAAATATTTTTATTTTGGAAAATTTTGAGAAACCGTTCTGAAGGTTTTAATTTTTAAAAAAGTCAATTTATCAAAAATCCGGCCACATTTTTTTTTTTAAGTTTAGATGTTTGTCTATTCACACAAAACAATTCTGGAGGACATTTTTCGTATTTTTCGAGAAAATAGCATTTGAATATTAGATTTCATAAAAATTCTGTAATTCTCTTGTATTTTCTTGTGCCAACACCACAGCACAGACTAGTATGCAAACTATAGTGCTAATTGCGTACTTTCCAATATGATGGCATGGTTTTTAGTACAGAATTAGCATCGCTGCGTACTGTATGTGTGCCTGTACGTGTGAGCTTTTGTGCATGTATTTATGTTGTTTGTTTACGTTTTGTATGAAATTTCAAAAGTTACACCGTGTGCTGCCACTAATACTTATCACAGTACAGACTAGTATGCAAACAATGGTGCTAATTGCGTACTTTCCAATATGGTGTATGGTTTTTAGTACAGAATTATCATCGCTGCCTAGTGTATGTGTGACTGTACATGTGAGCTTTTGTGTATGTATTCATGTTATTTGTTTACGTTTTGTATGAAACGTCAAAAGTTACACCGTGTGCTGTCACTAATACCTACACACATCAACTCTGTGAACCTACTACTCATGTACTGTGATACTTACACACATCAAATGCAACTCTGTGAACCTAGTACTCATGTACTGTGGTCAACACCGCGTATGAGTAACGAAAATTTATTGGTTTCGCAAATAGTCGTTACTCATACGCAGTGTTGACACAATAAAATACAAGAGAATTATAGAATTTTTCTGAAATCCAATAATCAAATGCGATTTTCTCGAGAAATACGAAAAATGCCCTCCTGAATTTTTTATGTGGATAGACAAACATCTAAACTACAAAAAAAAAAAAATGTGGCCTGATTTTTGATAAATTGTTAAGGGGACACAAATTGGTAAAATTTGGGATACAGGATCCTTTGGTAAAAAAACCGCCTGAAAAAAGTACTTGTTGTAAATTTAATTTCTAAGGGTCGTAAAATTAGTAAAAAAAATACTTTTTGTCCTTTTCTTATTTTATGAAACAACAATCCAAGACTCTTGAAATTTGTAATTAAGGATCCTTTTGTAAAAAAAAAAAAAACATTCCACAAAAATTACTTTTATGTGTATATATTTGGGCGTCCCGAAAATTATAATCTTTCGAATTTCGTGTCAGAATACCTGCCAATGGCCACTGATTGTGGGAAAATTTATAAGGAAATTTAGAAAGGTCGTCTTCAGTTTGCAACCAGTGAAAAAATTGCGTTTTTTTAAAAACTTTATGCCCGAATTTTGGGACCAAATCCAGCCAAATCATTTTAGATTATTTTTAAAACGAAATTGTGTGGTTACTAAGACAAAAATTAAAATTTAACTTTTAATTTAAATTACTTTTACAAGAAACAAAGAAAGATAAATTGCAAGTATTGTAGGCCAATATAATATATTTTAAAATCGTCATAAAAACAGTGTATTTCAAAGAAAATGATTAATCGTAATCGCATTATTTTTTTGTCGATTACGATTACGATTTATTGGTGCGATTAATCGCGATTACGATTACGGTTTTAATCGTTTTGAAAACTCTAGTAAAATGTATGCTTTAACTAAAAAATAAACGCTTGTGGCCTTTATGTATCTAATTTAATTTTTTTAATTCTACTCCTCATACAAACCACCCTTGCGATATTTAAATAAATCACACAAAAACATTGAAATAAATAAATATTGTTTAAAATTTAATTATTTAAAAATTTTATAATCGCAAATAAGCCCGCTAGATTGGGTACTTCGGCCACTTTGAGGTGTTCTGAAAACCTTTTTTTTAAAACCGTCGTCAATTTCTGCTTGGGAATTTTTATTTTGCTAACGAATAAAATATTTTCAACACGTTTCTAAACAAAAAGCAAAAATCAAAATAAAGTCATTGCAACCTTCATATTTATAACCAACCCAACCATTTGCATGTATGATTTGTTTATATATACAATTTTGGCAGATACAAAATTAGAAATAAACTCTATTTGCATGGAGTAAAGAGTTAGTAAATCCGACATGTGTACCTATTTAAATTAGAGTGGTCCTCATGCAAAAGTAATTTTTAAATTATATGTGTATCAGTTTACACAAAAACTCACTAGTACTTATTTGGTTAACAATGGGTAAAATTAAAAAAAAAAAAATAAACATCAATTTTTGTTTTATCTGGACTTTTTTTACCTTTCTGTATTTTGTTCTGCCCTAATTAGTGTTATATGTATGCACATTTAATAAAAAATGGTAGTGTGTAAATGTGTGAGTTCTAAATACACATGCACGTACATTCTATGGTTAACTATAGTATGACAACTAGTATGACACTATCAAAATATTCATTTATACTTATGTATAGTTAGTTAAAATGTATTGTTTATTTTGATACCACCATGACAACGAGAATCTGGCCATGATAGAATTATGGTCATAATTCAACTTTTACAAAAACAAACTAAAATAGAGATACAAAAAATGAATGAAATTGAATATCCATATGATATAACAAACATTTCTCATTGTAAGCCGATTGTGATATTTTTTGAATATTTACAATTTTACAAATAAAATATAAATCTGCACAAAAAATTCAAATTAAGCAGTCTAATGCATAAAGCTTTGAAAGCTTTAAAATTTATAACATGAGTCCGTCATTCCAAATAAATACAATATAAAATATATGTATGTATGTAAAAAAATATCTTTGAACATGTGACTTTAGACTTTTGTGTCAGAATCTGAGACTTCTTTTATAAGAACTCGATAACAAGTCAAATCATATAATATTTTTTTGTTATTTAATCTTACAAAAGATTAAGATTCTAAAAAAGTTCCCAGGCAGAAGCATTTAAAGCGTTCAAAGTGGGACAACAAACATTGGAAAAACACCCGTTTTACATATAATATTTTATTGGCCCAATATGTAAATGATAACGTAAAATAAATTGCATTTAAAAAATAGGTAAAAATTTAAAAATTACAATACCAAACATCGAAAATGCTACTGGGATGCGAGTTTATACACTTACATCACGTTAAAAAAAATCGCCGTTATGGGCCTTTTTAAAATAAGTCGAGGGTATAGCTCAAACCTTACTTTTGATGTCATATTTACCAGCATAAAAAAAACGTTTTGGTGTTACTGACCTCATTAATAAACAATGTGTGCTCCAAAGGTTTAAGCGACTGATCAAATGATGTATACGTCTTTGGGCGGATTACTCAATGAAAAGTTAGCTGCTAACTGCTGATTTAACGGAGCCTTATGCGAAAATTTGTATGAAAAAGTTACATTTAACGGAGAGTTATTTTATAACGGAGCGTTGAGTAATCCACCCTGCAAACAATAAGACGATATATCGCCGAAAAGATATTGCGACAAAACGGAAATTTATCATTTCAATAAAATATCAAAATAGTATTTTTTATTTTATCGCCGATTTCTCATACATACGATATTTTGACGATAAAAAAAATATTGAAAATTTGTATAGCTTTCTCAATTTAAACTAAAATAATTTATCAAGCACAAAAAAAATCTTTGAAAGAATATAAATTTGGCCGAAAACCATAAATTTGCGTTCAAAGATAAAATAAACAAGTCGAAAAGTTAAATTCGACTTTGCCGAATCTATGAATACCCTCCACATTGCCTTTTTTAAAGGATAGTACATTTTTAACGTGAAAAAAATTAACAATTTTGCTTAGAAATAATTTATTTTGAGTAAAAAACTCTTTTTGGTCATTAGAAAAAAAAAAAAATTACAAATTCTTTTTTGAGTGTAAAACTTTTTTCGAGTGTAATGTTTTTTCTTACTGTAAAAAAAATTCTAAGTGGATGCACGTACGTATGTACACAAAATATTGACATTTTTGTAAAAAAAAAATAATTTTTTTTTTATGTAAAATTTTTTTTGAGTGTAAAATTTTTTTCGAGTGTAATTTTTAAGTTACCAATGCTTTTAAAACTAAACAAGTTTAAAAACCATTGCTTCAAAACTAAACAAGTTTGAAAAGCAATGCTGAGTTACCACCAATGCTTTTAAAATTTGTTTACCACGTGGCATTTAACATGAACGTAAAAATATATTTTTGCACTATTTTTATTGGAAACAAATCATATTCAAACCCTTCTTCATGATTTAAATGCATCTTATTCCATAACGGATTCGAAACTGTGCTTTCGAAAATTACACGTTTGGCGGAAATGTGTTAAATCTCTACAAGAGAAGTGGTGACCATCAGCGCCGTCTTAATTTAACTTTTTTTCGTCTTATTTAGTGATAAAAAAAAGTTTAATATGGATGGCAATGATCGTCAACACCAATATTGGAGAGATTTAAGACAGCCGCGCCAAACGTGCTATTTGCAAAATCACGGTTGCGAATCCGTTATGGTATGGGGTGCATTTGGATGAAGAGGACGGTTCCGAATATGATTTGCCGATACTAAAAATAATGTAACAATATAATTTTACTTGTTCGGGAACATTTAATAGACTTTTCTACCGAACCGTGTGGAGATAATTGGACATTCCACCAAGACAACGCTCCAATCCATGTAACTGGTTTGACAAAAAACTTGTTTAATGCGCCCAGCATACCAGCATTGAAGTGGCCAGGCATTAGTCCTGACATAAACCTAACTAAATTCCTCCTTAGGACCCTTTCTGCCAAGGTCGTTTCAAGGTCAAAGCGGTACACTACGCGCTAAGGACTTAAATTCGCGATATTGACGAAACGAGGGAAAAATGGTATTGGCACATTAAAAAACTTGATTGGTTTTCTGCCTCGTAGTCTTAAATAAGTATAAATATTCATTAAATATTCATATAACCTAATTATATTGTATACTAGCGTGCGCAGGGTATTTTGTTGCCCGTAAATACAGAAAAATTTCATAATGATAATAAATGACCCATTTTTGGAACTTGGAGCTATGGAATTTTTATACATATATGTCTTAATCCTTTACAAAAACTGTGCTTATGATGATCACAACACTTACAATAAAATACCAAATACACCAGTTGATATAATAAATACTACGTCTACTTCAAGATGGTCTTATGTTTAAAAAAAAAATAAATAAAAAACTGATTTATTAATTTGAGCAAAAAAAAAAACTTTGAGTCAAAAATTGAATGAAAAAATTTTGTAAAAATATGAACAAATATGTATGAATGAAACAAAAAAAATACTGAAAAATTAATTGATAAACAAATTTTAGTACAAAAAAAATTTTAGTAAAAAAAAATTGAAAAAAAACGTAGAAAACATTTTCATTTGAATTCGTCCCAGATTCATTCCATTTCGTTCCATGTTCTATTCCATTTGGTTCCCTGCTCCATTCAATTTCGTTCAATGTGGTGTTCATTCCTTTTCGAATAGTATCCGTTAAAGAACAAAAGAGTTTCTAGGGATAAGATTATTAAAAATAATTATTTTGCCCCTTATTTTGTTTCAGAAAATATAAAAAGTACCCCTTTACCTGCTTAGGAATCAGAATTTAAAAAAATCTTTCGGAAATGGTTTTTTTCGCTACACTAATAAAATTATGTCATTAACTGTTTGTAGGTTATTTTAAAAAGTAATCAGTAAAGTCATTTTAAAAGAAAAATCACTTATTTTATAAAGGATTTAATTTTTTTACTGTTTCTGTAGTTTAAAAAAAATAATTTACTGTATTAAAAACGAATTTTCTGTTACATTTAATTTCGGCAGTAAAAAGTTTCTTCTATAGTTTTACTGTTTTTCAATACAAAATAACTGAATATTCACTAGTTTTTTAATGTTTTGGTTAGTCATTAAATTAACATTTAAAATTGACTGTAATGTGTTTTTATTTTAAATGAAAAAACAGTCGAATGGTTTTTAAATAAAATTTCATTTGTTCTAAGTGAATATTCACTGTAATTTACCTTCATAATTCTTTGAGTGTAGACGATCCTACATTCCAAATTTCAAGTTTCCAGTACCATTATTTCAGATAATATGAAAAGTACTAAAGTGCTCGTTTTTACTCCCTTAGAATCGAAATTTCCAAAAAGGTACTTTTTACATATTTTTTTTCTGTTGTTGGATCCTACATTCTTAATTTTAAGTTTTTATGACCTGTATTTAAGAAAATAAGTATAAACAGTACCAAAAAGTAATTTTTGGGTGATTTTTTTCCCGTTAGAGGATGCTACATTCCAAATTTCAAGTTAATAGGCTCATTATTTAAGAATATGTAATTCCCTTTTTTGATTAATTTCCTTAGGAATCAGAATTTTCAAAAGTTATACTTTTGGGAATATTTTATTTCGCTAGACAATCTTACATTCCAAATTTCCATCATAATTATTTCAGAAAATATAAAAGGTACTCGTTTTTATCCTATTAGATCGGAATCGGAATTCCAAAAAGTACATTTTTCATAGTTTTTTTCTGTCATTGGATCCTACATTCCTAATTTTAAGTTTTTATTACCTTTATTTAAGCATTGGATGCTACATTCCAAATTTCAAGCTAATAAAACCATTATTTAAGTATATATAAAAAGTACCAAAATACCTTTTTTACCCGTTTTATCCCCATAGATATATTCCAAATTTCAAGTCTCTAGCTTCAGTGGTTTGTGGAAATATAAAAAGTACCAAAATACCTTTTTTACCACTATTTCCTAGAATCAACATTTCCAAAAACTCAGCCTTAAACGAATCTATATTTCGGGAGGCGAACCTACATTCCAAATTTCAAGTCCCAATTTCGGTCCTTGTTTTATTTCATTTTATTTCCTGTTCCATTCCGATTAGTCCTATGTGGCTTTCATTCCGTTTCGAATATGCGCTTACATGCGCTAAAAACAAAAAAATGTTTCCCTTCTTTAGAAATCTTTTTTCGCTAAATGATCCTGCATTCCAAATTTAAAGTTTCCAGGACCATTATTTCAGGAATTATAAGAAGTACCAAAATACACTTTTTTACCCCCCTTACAATCGGAATTTTGAAAAAGTACTTTTTAGAATTTTTTTGGAACTAACATTGTAATATTTTTTTGTAGGACCTTAATTTCAAAAAATTTAGAAAGTACCAAAGTACATTTCTTACCACTTTTTACCTTTAGGAGTCCGAATTTTCCGAAAGTACTTTTTTTGGGAATGTTTTTCCGTTAGAGGATCCAACATTCCAATTTTTTTAAATTAATAGGATTTTTTTCAGAAAAATTTAAAAGTACCACAGTTTTTTATCCCCTTAGAATCGGTATTTCGAAAAAGTACTTTTTCAGAATTTTTTCGTTGTTGGAAACTACATTGCAAATTTAAATTTTTTTGTAGGACTTTAATTTCCAAAAATATAAAAAGTACCAAAGTATAGTTTTTAACCCCTTTTTACCCTTAGGAGTCCGAATTTCCAGAAAGTACTTTTTTGCGAATGTTTTCCCGTTAGAGGATCCTATATTCCAATTTTTGAATTAATAGGATTTTTTTTCAGAAAAAATAAAAAGTACAAAAGTACTCGCTTTTTACCCCCTTAGAATGGGTATTTCGGAAAAGTACGTTTTCAGAATTTTTTCGTTGTTGGAACCACCATTGCAAATTTAAATATTTTTGTATGACCTTAATTTCAAAAAATAAAAAAAGTACCAAAGTGTATTCCGGGAGGTGAAACTACAATCCAAATTTCAAGACTCTAGCTTCAGTGGTTTGGGCTGTGGGATGATGCGTGATTAGTATGTCAGTCAGTCAGTCATCAGTCAGTCACGTAACTACTTTATATATATAGATTACCCCTTTTTACACTTAGGAGTCCGAATTTCCAGAAAGTACTTTTTTGCGAATGTTTTCCCGTTAGAGGATCCTACATTCCAATTTTTGAATTAATAGGATTTTTTTTCAGAACAAATAAAAAGTACCAAAGTACTCGCCTTTTTACCCCCCTTAGAATGGGAATTTCGGAAAAGTACGTTTTCAGAAGTTTTTCCGTTGTTGGAACCACCATTGCAAATTTTAATATTTTTGTATGACCTTAATTTAAAAAAATAAAAAAAGTACCAAAGTACCATTTTTTACCCCTTCTCACCCTTAGGAATTCGAATTTCCAGAAAGTCCTTTTTTTGGGAATGTTTTTCCGTTAGAGGATCCTACATTTCAAATTTCAAATTAATTGGATTTTTTTTTTCAGAAAAAAAGTACCAAAGTACTGGCTTTTTCCCCTTTTTCAACCCTTCGTTTTTACCCCTTAAAATCAACATTTCCAAAAACCCAGCCTTAGTGGATATGTATTCCGGGAGGTGAAACTACAATCCAAATTTCAAGACTCTAGCTTCAGTGGTTTGGGCTGTGGGATGATGCGTGATTAGTATGTCAGTCAGTCAGTCATCAGTCAGTCACGTAACTACTTTATATATATAGATCAAAAAGAAAATATATGAATTATCCTTTATGCACATATAATTATTTTCTATGAAGTATATTTTCATTCCTTTTTTTCTGTATTAAAAAATAAAGTTTAAAATTAATGTTTTTATGATTTTAAAGCTTACTTAAAAACATAACAAAACATCAACCAAACTTGAAAAAATATTTTGTTTTCTTTCCTATAACTCAATATAATACAGTGCACATATAATTATTTGTCTTAGGTAGCTTAAAATTTGTTATATTAGATTAAATATGATCGTTTTTGATCCGAATATTGGGTTTATCTAATTTGATATAATTGTATATAATATCATAAGATAAAATATGTAGAATTTTGCATAAAATATTTTTTTTAGCTCATAATTTTAAAATTTATCCCAAGTTTTTTTTGGGAAATGCAAAAAAAAAACAAAACGCAAAAAATGTACCAAAAATATTTTTTATCCAGGACTTAGACAATATTACAAAACTTTTTCAGGACTTGTAAAATTTTTGGCAAATTTTTTTTTTGTTTAAATCATTTTTAATGAAATTCTTAACTCCAAAAAGAAAAAATTATCGGTGTCTGGAAATTTAAAAAAAAATTTCTCGGGACTTAGAAAACTTTTTTTCCCAGATTCGGAACCATATATATATGTGTATCTCATCTTGTATGAGGTCAGACATGGAGTTGTATATCATATATTTTTATACCCTCCACTTAGTGATAGAGGGTATATATAAGTTTGTCATTCTGTTTGTAACTCATCGAAATATCGGTCTGGGACCCCATAAAGTATATATATTCATGATGCCCGATTGATTTTAAGACATTCTAGCGATGTCCGTCTGTCCGTCTGTCCGTCTGTCTGTCTGTTGAAAATGCTGTAGCGGACAAAATATTACACAGAGATGACTGAAACTTAACTTATTTGTTGGAAGTTCTCCCGAGAAGTTTGGTATTGCATTTGAGCCAAATCGGCCCAGCCGATCAAAAGTTATGAGTGAAAGTTTAACGACACCTCTAAAATTTTGAAAATACAAAATGCGTTTACACAGCTTCTACTTGACAGATTAAAATAAAATTTGGTACAGAATAATATTATACCATGTACAATGTCTGTGTAAAATTTTAGAAGAATTGGACAAAGGGGAGTGGCACCTCCCACATTAGCTTAGCATGCAAAATGCTATAACTCGGCTTCTGTTTAACAGATTCGAATGAAATTTGGTATAGAATGATATTTTAGCATGTCTGATCTCTATGTAAAATTTGGGCGGAATAGAAAAAAGGGGTGTAACACCCCCCATATAAACCTAGCATGTAAAATACTATAACTCAAATTCTGATTAACGTATGTAAACAAATTTTAACATGGAGTGTAAATATGGTTTTTGTGGCCTATATAGAAAATATGAGCAAATTTGGAGCAAAATTGGCACATTTAGAAGATGATTTATCTTGGCCTTTAATAAACATATTTAAATACATTTGAAAAATGTTGTTAATATTTTATGTTTTAAGAGTTATAACTCCAGTTTATTTAAATGCTTTTTTTTTATTTATCTGTTTTGGTTCTCGTTCTTTTAACATACCCGCTAAATTGTAAAACTTTTAATCAGTCTGTAGTATGATGGCTAGAGTGTTAGCTTTTCATACATGGACTCCCGGGTTCGAGTCATGTTAGGACTCAAATATATATATATTTTTTTTTTTTGTTTGTTAATATTGTTTATAAATATTGTTTATTATTACAATTTTATTTAAATCACCTAAATCTATACCCTTCATTATATTTATCGAGTCATTGATTTTTCTCAGTTTTTGCAAATATATAAATGTGCTGTAATTAATTATTAATTAAATGCCGTTTTGTTTTTCTTTAAAAGCGAAATTGAATTTTGGTGGAAAAAATATGGTATATTCAAAAAAACTTCTTTTATACACAGCAGTAGTGGGTTTGTTGTAATTTGCTCGGTTTTTTTTTATCTCTTTAAACATAGTCGTTAAATTGCTAAGACATTCAGAAGCAGTCTGTGGTATGATGGCTGCACTGTTGGCTTATCATTCATATGGTCGCAGGTTTGAGTCATGGTCGGGATGAAGTTTTTTTTTTTTTTTTTATTTATTTTTTAGCTTCAATATTGTTTATAAAATTACAATTTATTAAAATCCCCTTAATAATTTATATTCGGCCTAACAGTCTTTTGTATTCTTTGTCATTGGGTAAATGAAATAATTTTTGGAAAAAAAAATTTATTTTCTACATTTTTTTATACCATCCACTCTTTATTTGTGTTTTGATTGTTTTTTTTTTTTATAATTTCTTGGATAAGTTCAATATCAAACACATTCAATATATTTATATTTTGCGTCCAATTCTTACAAACGGACAGACGATTACATTGACGATTTCTGGCAACACTAATTTATCTGTTTTGGTTCTCGTTCTTTTAACATACCCGCAAAATTGTAAAACTTTTAATCAGTCTGTGGTATGATGGCTAGAGTGTTGGCTTTTCATACATGGAGTCCCGGATTCGAATCATGTTAGGACTCAAGATTTTTTTTTTTTTTTTTTAATATTGTTTATTATTATAATTTTATTTAAATCACCTAAATCTATACCCTTCATTATATTTATCGAGTCATTGATTTTTCTCAGTTTTTGCAAATATATAAATGTGCTGTAATTTATTATTAATTAAATGTCGTTTTGTTTTTCTTTAAAAGCGAAATTGAATTTTGGTGGAAAAAATATGGTATATTCAACAAAACTTCTTTTATACACAACAGTAGAGGGTTTGTTGTAATTTGCCCGGTTTTGTTTATCTCTTTTAAGATAGTCGTTAAATTGCTAATGAAATAATTTTTTAAAAAAATTTGTATTTTCTACATTTTTTTTTATACCATCCACTCTTTATTTGTGTTTTGATTGTTTTTTTTTTGATAATTTCTTGGATAAGATCAATATCAAACACATTCAATATATTTAGATTTTGCGTCCAATTCTTACAAACGGACAGACGATTTTTGCCTATTGACGATTTCTGGCAACACTGTTAGTAACGGTTAAGTTTGTTAGCTTATAGTATAGTATGATCCCTATAAAAAACTAGGAATATATTTTTAAACCTACCACTGCGTATACCTACCACTGGGTATACTTACCACTGGGTATACCTACCACTACCTACCACTGGGTAAGTTATTTTAAGCATTGCTGTGTTATAATCAAACAAAATTGCGAATTTGACATGCATTTTTAATGCTGCCGGTGGTCTAATGGTAGTGTCGTCGGATATTAATTTGGGGGCACCAGGGTCGTCTCCCGGTTTGGCCGAGAGTATAATTTTTTTTTTTTTTTTTTCATTTGTGGCTTTTTTTAATTTTACCATTAAAAAGTTTTTATTTTGAGTTACTTGATTTTTTTAATTTAAAAATTTGAAATAAAATAAGTTAATTAATTTTTTTTTTAATAAATTTTATTCATTAAGAATAAATTTTATAAATATTATTTTTACAAATCAAATCGATTTCAGTATTTTTATGTATGCCAATTGTGGGAAAACGTCAAAAATATTGTGCATAATATTGCGTCGTCTGTAGGTACCTTAATAAGCTAATTTTATCAATATTTCATCGAAAATGTGTAATATTTTACAAAACTATTCCAAACGATGCTAAATTAAATTGAGAAATTAATGGAAGTTAACATTTCGTTTCGTTTTTTTTTTTTTTTTTTTGTTTTGATGAATGTTAACAAATTGGAGCGGAAAGCGTTTTTCCGCAATTGTCCTCATAAAAATGGAATTGAATTAAAAACTTAAAAATTTCCTTGTCTTCCCCCTCCTTTTTACCCCCTAAATATGAATTTGGGCCGCTAAAAAAATATGTGTCCCTTTATTTTTTCTGATCTACAAAATAAAACCAATTCCATAAAGATCCGCGGGTGACAATAGGGAGACGTTTTAATTAATAGTTAAAAACAACAACGTAGACGTCTAAACAACAACAAATGTAGTTGTTTTAACTGTCTTTTGTAGTGGAATCTACCGTTATAATTTTTTGAGTGTAGCAATTTTGATATACATATTCATATAAATTTAAAAAAAAACACGCTATTTTAACAGAAACGGTGTTTAGAGATTTTCCAGCCCTGGTAATGGGCAAAAAAAATATTTTATAAACACCATAGACACAGACTATATACAGACTAGACAGTAGAGTTGTAAAACAAAAATGGGTAAAAACTTAGCGATTTTAGAAGATACAGATCGGTTTTTAGCTGGTTTAAAGCATGGCAACACTTTCTACTAGTTAGAAGTGAGTAAAACAATAAAAGCCGTTCTACCTTTTTTTTCGTATGGCGTGTTAGAGAATAATCACAATTGGAGCGGGAAGCGGAAAAACGCAATTGTCCTCATAAAAATAGAATTGAATCTAGTTTGGCGGAAAAACGCGGCGGAATTTTGTTGTCATATAAAACGTATGTGAACAGTTGCGGAAAAACGCTTCCCGCTCCAATTGTGATTATTCTCTTATATTGGTTTTCTCTCTCTAACCTAATTAGTAGAATATTTTTAAAAAAATAACCATATGGTTAAAGACTACTTTTTTGACACTTGTTATAATTGTCGAGTCTGTATTAATCTGTGCCATTGATATTAAATTTTTAAAGAACGTGCATTAGAAAATCGTATTAATTTATAAATACTGGGATACAGATGGAGGGTATTTAAAATTCGGCACGGCCGAATTTAACTTTTTTACTTGTTTTATTTAATATCGTATGAGGTCATTCATGGAGCCATATAAAATATTATATGCAACATCTAATTTAATAAAGCTTTATATACTGTATGTGGAGCAACACATGACTCGATATCCTTTTATATGGCACCATTTTAAATTTTGGGTGTAAAACTTAATACAAGATACATTTACATATAATTATGTAAAGTACTGTGTATGGCCGTATATAAATATATTCAATAAGTCCATTTCAACTGTGATACTAGCATTAAGAAAAGTTTAAACTGTGATATTTTTATTTTTATTAATTATAGAAGGATTCCAAAATTTTTGAAAACAAAAAAAACACTTTTTCGACCTTACCTATTTTAATTTGCATAAAAATTGGCATATCAATTCTCGAGATCTGTGTCGAATTTCGGTTTTTGTTATTTAGTCAAAATTGTGAATGGTTCGCGTTTTATCGCTGTTCAAAGTTGGTATTTTGCAACAATTTAATGAAAAATACATGATGTTTAAATGATCGTATCTTTGGAACGCATCATCCGATTGTCACGAAATAAAGCGCAAAATAATGGTTATGTCCTGGTCTTAAAATAGAGTTTTGAAAAAGGATAGGATGCTTTGCAAAAAGGATATTGAAATTAAAAAAATGTCCTTAATTTGCAAATATCTCAAAATGCGTATCTTTAATTTTCCTATATTTTTTTGCACATATAGCCCTAAATATACTTAACAACATATGCAAATCCCAAATTGGGATGGTAAGCGGTTTAATTGTAAACGCGGTTTCATGAAACGCCTTATTGATTTTTGTTAATAACTCTCGTTTACAAATGAAAAACAATTTCTGCGCACTAACCGCGAATAATTTTTTTATATGTATTTTTGATCGCTAAACTCAAAAATTTCATCAAAAGAACATTTCGCGAATAACTTTTTGTTTAATGAATTTTTTAGCGTTTTTTGGAGGTATTTTGACTATTTTTCTTATATCTTAAGTTCTGTTTATCTGATCTTCTCGCAATAAAAACCAAACTAAAGATAATCAAATTTCCAACAAATCCTACATTCATCATTTTTTCATAAGTTCATAGCTTTACGCGCAAATAATTTTTTTAGCGTTATTTGGAGGTATTTTGACTATTTTTCTTATATCTTGAGTTCCGTTCATCTGATCTTTTCGCAATAAGAACCAAATTAAAGACAATCAAATTTCCAACAAATCCTTCATTCGTTATTTTTATATCAGTTCATAACTTTACGCGCAATAGGCAAACAAGGAAAAACTATTTTTTATTAACAAAGCTCATTTTTTAAAAATTTTAAAAACAGAAATTGTAAAAAAATATCATTTTTTTTTGTATTTTATCATGTATATTCATAAAATTTGTGATAACTTCGGAGTAAACCTATAGATTTTCATCAAATCAACTTTATTATATTTCTCAATGTTCAGGCTTTGCAGATAAATAAAAAGATGCAATTAATTGCAAAGATTTCTATTTCTTAAACTTTTTTTAAATGATTTGTTAATCAAAAAACTTATTTTAGTCATATGTTTGCCTATTGCGCGTAAAGTTATGAACTGATATAAAAATAATGGATGAAGAATTTGTTGGAAATTTGATTGTCTTTAATTTGGTTCTTATTGCGAAAAGATCAGATGAACGGAACTCAAGATATAAGAAAAATAGTCAAAATACCTCCAAATAACGCTAAAAAAATTATTTGCGCGTAAAGCTATGAACTTATGAAAAAATGATGAATGTAGGATTTGTTGGAAATTTGATTATCTTTAGTTTGGTTTTTATTGCGAGAAGATCAGATAAACAGAACTTAAGATATAAGAAAAATAGTCAAAATACGTCCAAAAAACGCTAAAAAATTCATTAAACAAAAAGTTATTCGCGAAATGTTCTTTTGATGAAATTTTTGAGTTTAGCGATCAAAAATACATATAAAAAAATTATTCGCGGTTAGTGCGCAGAAATTGTTTTTCATTTGTAAACGAGAGTTATTAACAAAAATCAATAAGGCGTTTCATGAAACCGCGTTTACAATTAAACCGCTTACCATCCCAATTTGGGATTTGCATATGTTGTTAAGTATATTTAGGGCTATATGTGCAAAAAAATATAGGAAAATTAAAGATACGCATTTTGAGATATTTGCAAATTAAGGACATTTTTTTAATTTCAATATCCTTTTTGCAAAGCATCCTATCCTTTTTCAAAATTCTATTTTAAGACCAGGACATAACCATTATTTTGCGCTTTATTTCGTGACAATCGGATGATGCGTTCCAAAGATACGATCATTTAAACATTATGTATTTTTCATAAAATTGTTGCAAAATACCAACTTTGAACAGCGATAAAACGCGAACCATTCACAATTTCGACTAAATAACAAAAACCGAAATTCAATAAAAATCAGAAGAATGGATATATTAATTTTTGGATAAATTGAACCACCATCGGCTGATTGCCTATGCTATTTAAAATGGAACCAGTCTATACATTTATATTTTTGTTTTATTTTTGTGTTTAATTGTACTGTGTGTATTGTTTAAAACCAAATTTAAATTAAAAATAGAAATGTAAATACAAATTCAAGATTTTATATTCAATAAAAATAATCCCTGAAGAGGTAGGAAAACAGCCTACGAGACGTCGGAGGAAAATATGAAATAAATCTTTTATTTACATATAGGAAATAATTAGACCTTGAAAGCCTGTTTGGAAATCCAAAAAACATTAATATAGTAGAAAAAGGTCGATAAATTTTTAAAAAACAATAAATATGTTACTATATCCAAACTTTTTTAGTCGGGCTATTAAGAGTATTTGACTTTTCTTGTGACTGACTCATTTCTAAACATTTCGGATTTTGACAAAAACTAATTGTAAGACCAAAGTAATAATGGGCAATTTTTCGTATATTATTTTGGGGTAATTTTTCGTAATGAAAAATCACCCAAATTTTTATTTCGAAATTTTACCCAAACACTATGAAAAATTGCTCAACAATGTTGGGTAACTTTTCATACGAAATATGGCCCACATTTGTATGAAATCTCTTTTGATCGATTTTTCTTTAGGCGATTTTGCCTTCACTCTCCGGCGATACATACAAATCTACTAGTTTTCGTTTATATGATTATCTGGGGATATTGCCCTTTTATCGCAAAGACGAATCGTTTTTGTGTCGCCGGGATGTATTGCAGTCGGGTAACAGTTTCTCCCTAAAGGTGTATCGCCGGCGATACGAACATTTACCATATCGGCAATACAAACGGCGAATCGATGTCGTATCGTTTTATTTGCAGGGCAGCCTTAAAGAGTAAAATTTGAGCATTATCCATGACTTATCCTTAAGGTGTCATCAAATCGGGTTCATCCGCTATAAGTGGTCAAATATGTCCGAAAACGCGATTTGTGATTAGGAGAATAACATGTGTATAAGATAGCGTTCCATTCGTAAAAAGTTTTTTTATATGATTTGTAGCAGAAAAAAATCGTTTTTTGGTAATAAAACATCATTGAGAATAATTTGTCAAAAAATCTCAAAACGGCCATTTTTTTGATTTTTGACCTCAATTTTCTCAAAAACCTGATGTAATGGAAAAGTTTGGGGATCAGATTTGTGATAACTAAAACAATTAAAATTAATTGTGTAAGGTCGCATCCCAGTCGCTTCTAGTTTTTTTTTCAAGTGTTCAGTAGTGTTATCTGAAAACATGTTTTAACATTTTATAAGTCCCGGAAACAAACATGTTTTGGTATTTTTTTGCATTATAAAGTAAAAATAATTAAAACTATTTTGAAGAAAAAAAATGTTTGACAAATTTTCAAAAAAATTTCTAAAAAAGCGTAAGGTCTCGGACACAAAAACTTTTTGAAATTTAAAAAAAAATATCGAAAAATTGAAATCCCAGACAAAACAAAAATTTTAATTTTTTTCGCAATGGATTACTAAATGTCATTAAAATGCTTTTAGGAAAATTTTTTTCAAGTTTTTTTTTTAGATATTTTGAGTATGGAAAATTCCTTAAGTCCCGTGAATGTAATGAGAATTTTCGACAAAGCGTAGTAGTTTTTGCATTCCCAATGCTTTACCAGTATATACCAGAGCTCTAGTAGCGCTCAAGTGCCTATGCCTTAAGACATTTTCGATACGAAAAATGTCTCAGAATCTGAGACTTTCCAATCGAAAACTGTATAAGAATTTGTGACTTTTTCTATACGAAAAATTTAACAAAATCTAACAAGGAAAGTATCTCAACCCTTATGAACCGATTTGCATGAAACTTAAAATATATATTAAAGAGACGATTTTAAGGTTGGGGTGTCTCGGCTTATCGGCCATATCGGTGTTTAAAAATTTCGTTGTCCCCTTATGAAACAGTGTGGACCTTCGGGAAAATTTTGATAACTTCCGAACTAACACGAATATCATCTGGGGCAAAAATACGGGTCGACTTAAATTTAATAAAGATTATTTCTTATTTATATGGATATCGTAGGTCTATGTCTTCACATAAGTACCCCCCAAAATTTACACATTTTCCTGAAAAAAATATTTAAAGAAGCCGAATTTTTACAAGGCTATGCCACCATTGGATAGGCATTAAAAAACCTTTCTTCTCATATGAAAAGATCATATAGTTTCTTAAAAAGAAATGGGTGAAAAATCCAAAAAACGGTTTTTTCGCCATTTTTTGACCCATATTTTGAACCCCTAAATCCCCGATATGGCCGATAAGCCGAGACACCCCAACCTTAGAATTGTCTGTTTGATATATATTTTAAGTTTCAGGCAAATCGGTTCATATGGGTTGAGATACTTCCCTTGTAAGACTTTTTTTATACGAAAAACGTCTCAGAATCTGAGAATTTTTTATACGAATCTGGCAGTTTTTTTTTCGAAAAAATTCTCAGAATCTGAGACTTTTTCTATACAAAAAATGTCTCAGATTCTGAAACTTTTTCTGCACTAAAAATGTGTCAAAATCTGAGACTTTTTCTATACGCAAAATGTTGAAAATCTATGACTTTTTCTATTCAATACGATTATAATTAAAAATTAGAAAATTAAAATAAATGTGAATAAGCGATTGAAAATTAATTTAAAATTTAAAGTATCATTTTCAAACACAGAAAATTGCCTACAATGTATTGCCTATCACATGGTGATAGGTAACAATGCGTGCAAATTTTGTACTCTTGCCTAAAACATTACAACATGATAATGTTTTGCGGAAGATTTCGGTGTACTTGCTAAGGCAAAGTTTTTTGTAGAAAAAATAATGTTATATTACTTTGCTATTCCATGCAAAACGAATTGAAATATCATTCGAGGAAAAAAAAATTTATGAAAAAAAAATGATGAAAAACAAAACAATTGATGAAAAAAAAAAAATTAATGAAAAAATAAATTTAATGAAAAAAAATTTGATGAAAAAAAAAAATTTGAAGAAAAAAAAAATTGATAATGAAAAAAAAGTGATAAAAAAAATTGATGAACAAAAAAATTAATTGAAAAAAAAAAATTGATGAAAAAAGAAATTTATAAAAAACACAATTTGACGAAAAAATAATTTGATGAAAAAAAAAAAATTTGATGAAAAAAAAAAATTATTGATGAAAAAATAACAAAAATTGATGAAAAAAAAAATTCATAAAAAAAACTTTGATAATTTTTTTTTTTTTTTTTTTTTGTGAAAAATAATTTTTACTTTTTATTCACCAGCTGATGAAAAATGGTCTTATTCACCACGAGGTGAATTATTATCCAAGTTACAAGCCCAAGTTACTTAAATTTTTGGTTTTAAGAAATTGAAAATAGTAATTCTTATTTTCTTTTTTGTTAATTGTTAGCTAATATAGTCAAACTGAGGTGGCGTCCTACAATTTTTTTAAAATAAGACACCAGCCTAAAAACATTATCATGTTAAAATTGTTGTGAAAAGTACCCTTACTGTCCACCAAAAAAAATATTATTTGTTTTATAAATTTTCTTGTCGACCGAAAGTTTGTGGAATCCCGGGAAGTATAAAAAAAAATCCCCCTCTTTTGGGAAATGAAAAAATAATTTTTTGAAGTGAAAGTTTTTTAGTGTAAATTTTTCGAGTGTACAATTTTTGGGCGGCTTTTCATTTTCTTTAGTTATTTTTCTATTAAGGAATACAAAATTAATTATATATTTTTTTTAATAAAATGAACACAGTCTTAAAAAAATACATATTTTTCTAACTTTACAAGTCACTTCCTTTTCATAAATATCATTCTCAGATATAATACATATTTCAGGTAATTTTATGCCTCATAAACATTGTTCGCTAACTCAATTTACTATATATAGCTGAATGTTTAATGAAACACATGCATATCATAGACACACTCCAGTTACAATGCTAATGAAGAGTAGTAGTTGTAGTAGCAGAATTGTATGTACCCGGCTAAAAATGTTGTATATAATCATATATGATATCATATATGAGACCATATACAGTATCATATATAGTATCAAATATGGTCTCATATATGAACATATTCCAAAATTGGCGCTTATATAAGACACGGTCATATATGATCCAATATATGTGATCATATATTAGATCATATATTGAATCATATATTGGATAATATATTGAATCATATATGGGATCATATATGATGTTGTTTTCAATTTGTTTTACATTCTTTTTCATATTTTTTTTTATTTTTTTTTTTCATTCACCAGAATTGCAAACGGTGTACATAAGTATAAATTAAAATTAAAAATATTTTTTTATTAATTTTTGGTGTTTTCATAACCCTTTAATTTTATGATTTTCATTTTTTAGTTACTACCGTTTGCATTTTTGGTGACCATATAAAAATAAATAATTTAACTTATAGATATGAGAATACATTTTGATAGTCAACAAAATAAATTGAACATAAAAGATCTTATATATCAAGTTTTTCAATTGATATCGAAAGATGCGAACAAAGGGCTTAATAAAGGAACGTTGATTTCCTTTGTGTTTTCTTGTTTTAGTGTTAATTCCGATTATCTTCAGACATAGCGTTTTTGTTATGGTACAAGCCTCTTTTTTACAATATTTATAGTCAAAATCTAAAAAAGGATATAAAATAATATTAATATTTGAGATATTTATAGAATTTTTATTGTATTAAAGTATTACCAACGATAGCATTTGGTGCTAATAGGTTAATGATAACACGGATGTCATTTAACGAAGCAACCATCTACCTTTAAAGATTGCTAGATACTGCTAGTTACATACATACATGTTGGAGTGTATTTTGTTAAGACCATGGGATGCTTAAGCCCATTGGATGCTAAAGACTATGGAATGCTTTTTAAGGAAAGATACATCTGAAAAAATCTTAAAAATTATTACACATTTCTTTTTTATTCCAGCGAAAAAGAACTTGCTACTACTAAATGCGTGCATCAAAATTCATAGCAAGCAAATAATTACTTAAGACTTCGATTAAAAGCAATATATTCAGTAGTATGTATTTTATCTTGCTGGGTTATGTTTGTAAGAATATTTGAAGGATTGGGATAAAAACTATTTCTACTTACATCATGTTTGTAAGGATATTTGAAGGATTGGGATAAAAACTATTTCTACTTACATCATGTTTGTAAGGATATTTGAAGGACTGAGATAAAAACTATTTCTACTTACATCATGGTGACAATGTGCCAGATTGTCACTTTCGCTTATAGACAGCTTTCTTATAGTTGTATAAAAACGTTGTCCTTCCTAAATCGTTACTCAACCTCAAAACTGATCGTTCTTTTTATTTCGATTTGCTATGGCGATATTAAGCGATTTCAAAATAGTTTGTAGTGTTGGAACCGTAGTGATAATGTTATGGTCGTGCATATGCCCTCTGCTCCAAGTTAAGCGAGCTTAACGTACCTCCGCATGGTTGAATTTTCTAGTAACTCGACCTTCAAACTTCTTATACATACGTTCTTTCCATTTCCAATTTGCTACAGTAAGGGATTTCAAAATAATTTATAGTGTTGGAATCGTAGTGATAACATTTCTGGTGGTGCATATGTCCTCTTCTCCAAGTTGAGTGAGCTTAACGTTACTCGGCCTCAAAACTGCTTATACGATCTATCATTTCCAATTTGTTATGGCGACATTAAGGGATTTTAAAATAGTTTGCAGTATTGCAATCGCAGTGAAAACATAATGGTGGTGCATATGCCCTCTCCACGAAGTTGCACGAGAGCTGCGTAGTTTAATTTTCTTCAACATCAAAGCACTCTATATTATTGTATTTGCGACATATGTTCATTTACTCATTTTGAATATGATCTTGTTTTGGAATAAAATGTCCACGCTTATACTTGTTATGACGATGAACTGGAAAAAATAATACATATGATTTTAAAATTCTAAATTCAATTAAAATTCTAATAAAAACTTACCTTTTCCATTTTCTTTATGTAAAAGTAACTTTTTTAATCAGAATATTTTGCAACTAGGAAACAATATTTTTTAAATTATTGATACGAATCGGTATTAAGATATAAATATGGTAATAAAATATAATTTCAATCGTACAAAACTTTTATCTTGTAATTCCGGTAGATATTTTCATACACATGCACTAAAATTTAACATTTTATGATAACATAGATGTTTCCATATATGATATCATATATGGCACATATTTTATATACGGCCACATATATGGGATCGTTTCTTGCATATATGGTCACTAGACTGCCCAGAAAAAAACAAAGTTGTTATTTTCTTGGGGGATACCTGCGAATTTTGTTCCTTTTTGTGCAAAAAAATTTCGTTTTTTTTTTGGGATTTTTAAAATAATATCTAGAGGTCGCGATCTCGCGTTTTATAACGATTTATTTTTTTTGAGTTTTTATTATTTTAAATTGTTAAATATGATTAATATGATAAAATATTAATAATTTCAGACAAAAAAAAAATAAATTAAAAATTAAATATCGCTCATTCCATGAGATGCCTCCCAGCATCTAATCAAATGTTCTTTAATTTATTTGAAATTTCGCACACAGGTACACTATGGAGCAATTAAAATAAATTCGTTTTTAGTTTCGCGAAAATCCACGAATTCGCGAACGCGAATATATTCGCGAATTCACGGATTTTCTCGGAACTAACAACTGATTTATTTTAATAGCTTCATAGTGTTCATGTGTGCAAAATTTCAAATAAATTAAGGAACATTTGATGAGATGCTGGGAGACATCTCATGGAATGAGCGATATTTAATTTTTAATTTAATTTTTTTTTTGTCTGAAATTATTAATATTTTATCATATTAATCATATTTAACAATTTAAAATAATAAAAAACTCAAAAAAAATAAATCGTTATAAAACGCGAGATCGCGACCTCTAGATATTATTTTAAAAATCCCAAAAAAAAACCGAAATTTTTTTGCACAAAAAGGAACAAAATTTGCAGGTATCCCCCAAGAAAATAAAAACTTCGCTTTTTTTCTGGGCAGTCTAATGGTCACATATATGTTTCCATGTATTTCATATATGATCATATAAAGATCTATATATAAGCATATATGAACATACACATTTATTTTTAGCCGGGTAGAACAAAAAAAACTTATAACATTATTTTCATTACTAGTCAGTCGTCTGCATAGTAAAAATGCATTTTCTGTCTCATTAAGAGTGTGAAAAAGTGCCGGTCAAGTATATTTTAACAAGGCAGGCTATTTTCTAAAGTAACTACATTGCTACTAAAATGCACCAGACTCCTGTTTTTAATGGATAATTTCTATTATACAAAGTATAAATGCACAGTATATGGTCATTGTATTATGAATAAGATAACACTATGTTCGAATTTAAAAAAAAATTAACAACCTGGGCACCCTGCTGCTTATGAATGCAATGGTGTTAACCGTTTTTTGAAGTTAGCACTCGTATTTGGAAAAAAAATTGATGCGACTGGTACATAAGATGATCCAGTGATCATCCCAAAACTACCAAAACGATTTTAAAAATGTTGTCAAATTTATGTTCAGCACGTGCAAATTAGTAGTAAGAAAACATGCATTGCAAAATGAAATAATTCCAAAGAAAATATGTTTAAGTTAATTATTTCAGAAGATAGAGGGTATTACATTAAAAAAAAAAAATAATTGTGTAAGATAAAGAAAAACAAAAATGCAAATAAAGCAACAAAGAAAAAAATTGTGTTAATCTAAAGTGTTCACCATAGATAAGGGCTGTTTTACTGAATATTTTGCCATCAAAGTTCAATCCTCGGCGGCTGCGATCTGTAAATAATTTTCACATATAGAGTTCTATTGACTATTAACTAAATAAATTTGACATTAAAAGTTTTTCTGAAGATTATTATAACTGGATAATATGAAACTAGTAAGAAACAAACCAGGATGTCTTAAATTTTTAGAAAAATTAAATTTTTCTTTCACACTTTTCTCAATTCAAAAACCATACAAAAAGTAATTTTCGTTAAAGTGAAAGTTTTTATTGTAGGCCCTCGATATAAGATCTTTTTAATGTCTAAGTGGGTAGAAAATACCCAAGAGCCACAGGTTAATGTGAAACAGATAAAAAAAAATAAACAAGTAGAAAAGGTAAATTCGACTTGGCCGAATCAATGAATACCCTCCACAATGCCCTTTTGAAGTGATAGTAAGTTTTCTAACGTGAAGAAAACAGTTTTGTTTAGCAATATTTTATTTTGTGTAAAAAAAAACTTTTTTTTTTAAGTAATTTTTGTCTCAAGGACGTGTTCTCTCTCCGCTACTATGGTGTTTTGTGGTCGACTCACTTCTGGTGGAAATACAGGCTCTGGGTGTTCACTAGGCTGGGTCGTATTCCAACAAAGTGCTTAGATCAACTATTAATAGTGAAAAAAAGTTGGTACAAGTAAATACAAACAATTTAAAACCAAAATGAACAAAATCGGTCCATGGCTTCCGTTCTCGCATCGCGGGTCAAAATTGCGGTTTTTGAAAAAATGGACATAATTTAAAAAAAAAAAATTAAATATTTAAAAAAAAATTATTAAAAAAAATTTTTTTTTTGTATCGCATTAATTCAAAGATATTTAGAAAAATTTTGTTTGTTTTTTTCGGATATCGATAACCCACCCAAACGTGAGGCCAAAAAAAAATCACATTTTTAACATGGAGCTCAAAACTACTTTTTCACTATTTTAAAAATTTAGTGAAACAAAATTTTTAAATATATTTGTTTATCCACTTGATATCATTGAATACATCTCAGGGATTGTAGAAAAAAAATCTTAGTTAAATTCCTTCGTCCAGTTGGTGTGTGGATCGATTTGAATTTAGCGGATTTCCAGAACATGTAGTTTTATCGACATTTTTGACTAATTTCTAGTTTAACATGGTAAAATATAACTCATTTGCATGGCAGCAATTCGCGTTTTTTTGTGAAAAAAGTTATAATTTTTTAGCTATTTACCTCGCGCCGAAAAAATCCTCAGCGATCCTCAGTTCGATACAATCGGTCTTTATTTTTTTTGATATAGAATGGATCCATATCTTTCGAAAAAAGTTGGCCAAACTTGCTCGAAATGATAAATGGCGAAATTACAGCTATATATGCAGTGGAGATATTTGTTTAAAAAAAATAATTTAACCCAAAATAATGTTTTACGGCTTGAATAGTTTTGTTATCGTCAGAGAGTGCCTTAAGTGTAGGAAAAAAAAATTATCTAAATTTCTAGTTTTTTTGAGGAATTATGGAAAATATCAGTTACACCATTTCCAATTAAATTCAAAGATTTTTTATTGAATTTCCAAAATAAAGAAAAAAAGTGAATAATTTGTCGTCACCAGTTCCAAAAGCTTTTCTGAAACTAAGTAAGTCATATACACCATTTCCATATTTATATCAAAAATAAAATATATGTAAAAATTGTGTGCGTAGATTTACATTCAGACACTCCTAATACTTTTAAAACTAATTTTTAGTTAGATCAGACAAAGTTAAAAAATCTAGCCGCCATATTGTTTCCGCCATATTGAATTTTATCAGTTCAATTTTAAGATAACAGACCCGGAAATTTACTAGGCCACACTTTCAGCTAGCTTCAACAAAGAAAAGGAATATAACTGTTTTTTAATTACTTGTAACAAACTTTACTAAGCATATTTAGTCCGCCATTTTGTTTTACAAAATTCACGCCAGTAATTCAGATTCATTAACTCCAAGACCCCATTAAAACAAAATTTGAGGTAAATCGGACAATTATTAAAAAAATTTGTCCGCCATATTGGATGCACCATTTTGATTTTTTTCATTTTTAGTTAAATTTTGAAATCAGCGACCCCGAAATACTCTAGAAGCACATTTTCAGACGGATCCAACAACGAAAAAGACTTTTGGCCGGAGTTGGATCATTCTTTAAACTTTAAGAAGCATATTTAGTCCGCCATTTTGTTTTTAAAAATTCGGAGTAACAATTCTTATTCAGTAAATCCAAGACGTGCATAAAACAAAATTTGAGTTTAATCGGCCGATTTTTAAAAAAAAATTGTCCGCCGTATTGGATCCGCCATTTTGATTTTTTTTGGTTTTTAGCTAAATTTTGAAATCAGCGACCTCGAATTCCTCTAGAAGCACATTTTCAGACGGATCCTACAACGATAAAGACTTTTGGCCGGAATTGGATCATGCTGGCCCTGTGTGATGTATGCCATATATTTACATATGGGTTCACTTTACGTATATGGACGGATATGATTCATACATGATTCTGTATGCCTACAAATATGTTCATATATGTACATATGAGTGCATATATGGTTCATATATCATCATTAGAGGTGTCCTTAAAAACGAAAATCATTTTTTTACACCTGGTAGGGTCATAAATTGTTCTTTAGTATCTAAAAATGAGTGAGCCAAAATTTGGGGACAATCGGCTAAAAATAACTCGTGCCGAAAATGGATTGAAGTTTTGGGGCATTCTTATATGAAAGAAAACCCCTTTTTTTGTCGCTTTTGGTAAAATGTTGGTATTTGTTATTTTTTGTTAATTTGTTTGTGAAACAATACGAAAATGGAACTAAATTACCTTTCCAAAAAGACTAATAAAATTAAATTCGGATAAAAAACAAGCATTTTACGCAAACATGCCCCAGACCATTGTATGGTTTTAAAGCCAGAATTTCAAAATTTTCAAAATTTTTAGGCAAAAAAATAAAAAAAAATAATTTTACTTTATGAAATTTTGGCTTTAAAAACCATGCAATGGTCTGGGGCATGTATGCATAAAATGCTTATTTTTTATCCGATTTGAATTTGTTTAACCTTTTTGGAAAGGTAATTTAGTACCATTTTCATATTATTTAACAAAAAAATTAACAAAAAATAACATATACCAATAATTTTCAAAAAACTAGAAAAAACGTGTTTTTTTTTATCACATAAGAGTGTCCTAAAACTTCAATCCATTTTCGGCACGAGTTATTTTTATCCGATTGTCCCCAAATTTTGGCTCACTCATTTTTAGATACTAAACTACAATTTAAGTCCCTACCACGTATTCAAAAGTGATTTTGAAAAATTACCTTAGTCGTAAGGACACCTTTAATGATCATATATCTTAATATATGTAGCCATATATCCTCGTATATGTTTCCATATACAAACATTTTTCACCGGGTACTTAAAATTTTTTTTTTATTTTTTTTTTTTTATTTTTTTATTTTTATTGTTTGATCTTATAAAAAACAGTCCAGGATGTTAAAAAAATCAATAAAAAATAATTTTTAAGCACGAGCTTTTTATGTATCTCACTAAAATTTTTGGTTTTGATTTGGAATACCAACAAAAATCAAATACTGGTTTTAAAGCAAAATGACCCCCTGTATACCTATTATATCGAATTATATAAGCTAAATTCACAATGACAGAGTACTCTGTGCCAGAGAGTGGATTTTGTTTCTTTCTCTTTCGCACTTACACATTTTTAGTATAATGTCGTATCTATTTTTAGAGATGGTACTCCGTAGTACAGAGTACTCCGACATTGTGTCGGAGCCTTTACAATAAATTTATGGTATACTATACAATAAATCCCTTTATATAAAAAAAAACTTTAAAATGTTTTTAAATTTATTTACAGTTAATTAAATAAATAAAAAATAATAATCCAATTTTAGATTTTTAATTTTTTTTTTCAGTTGGGACTAAAAATGGCGAAAAGTTTTTTCTAAATATGAGAAAATGGATAGAATTATAAACTAAAGGAATTACGAAAATTTTTTGTATTTTCGAATGACCTACGTCAGACATTTCCCCAAAAATGTCTGAAATGTCTTCATGTCCCAAGAAGGTCAGCCCTGTCCACTGCTGACTTTGAGTGAGGACATTTTGAAAATTTGTATGAAACTGTCCTCAACCCAGTACATAGAGATGTCTTGTGGATGTCAGCAGTGACTCTGACATGTCACCGCTCCGTCACTGAGGATGGCTCGAGGACGTTGCCAACTGGGGACAGAAGATGATTGTGGGAAAATTTTTTCATAAATTAGGGCATAAAATTCTAAAATTTAAATTTGACAGGACGCCCTATTGACCATTCTTCAGTTCGGAAGTAATTTAACCGATCGATACTGTTTATATACGTATGTTCTCGTTAAATTAACTGCATAAAGATGGAAAAGGAAAAACTCATTATGGTGTGAGTGTCTGTGTATCTGTGAGTGTTACAATAATACGAGATAATGTACACATATATTACCAAGGAAGCTATCTTAAGTGGTATATGCCAATTTTAATGAAATTTCAATGTAAACTAAAGAAACAAAATATACGTTGTATTTAAATTGACTTGTCTGTCTTGTTTTTCTCTTCTTCTTTTTGTTTTGTATTTGTTTGATAACAAACGAATGCTAACACATCCAGATAAATAAATTTCTTATTTACCATTTGGCTTACCATCCCTGTTAATATAGTAAAAGCTCTTACAAAAAAAAAAATAGAACAGAACAAAAAACTTAATTGTATCTGGTAGAGACTAATTTAAACATTAACCACAAAAACTCTTTACATTAATTTGTAGAATTTAATTTACCAAAAAAAAATAAAAACAAATTAAAAGAAAAAACTATCAGATGCCACCACTTTACAGTGAGTATACTTGTTACTCATTAGCTCAGTATTTGTCTTTGTATTAAAAAACACAAAATTTTTATTACATTTCAGAAGATGTAAACAAATTTCAATGGCGTAACTATTTAGCGACATGAAGACGGCACCTTACTAATTTCACTGTTCACAATAACAGCGAAGTGCATGGAGATTATTTTATTTTCTTTATTTTATTATCTTTCGGCAGAAATATTGTTCCACAAGTTCTAAAACTGATGTGAAAAAATTTAAGCAAAACCTAAGTTAACGAAAATTCGTTTGCAAAATGAGTCGAATCTAAGACATTCTATCAATATTCGTCTGTCGGTACATTTGTGAAAAGCACACTACCGTCCAAACCAAAACAGCTGAACTCCAGAAATTGGGAACGAATATTAGTTGTCTTCTTAGGCAGGCAGGCGTAGAGCAACGGGGAGAAAATCCTAAACCAAATTCAAAAGAAAACAAGTAAGAAAGTTATAGTTGGTCAAGACCGACCATATAATACCATACACCAGTGTTTTCCAAAAAATGGGTTCCAAGTCCCAACATTTACCGATTGGATCTGTATTTTGTTAGATATTTAATTAGTGTAGAAAACACACACAGACAAAATTTTAGTGTAATTGGCTTATTTTTGATTCGATAGACCGATTTAACTTAATATCGGTCGAAATTTTTATAAAGGGGACCAAGTCCAAAAATGATCTGAATATATTCAGATAAAAGTAAGTTACCAAAGAACACCTTTAGCACTTAAAAACAAAATTTTAATCAAATATTTCCAAATTTCATGAATTTTGAGAGATTTAGTGAATATCGCGAGGGGGGGGGGGGGGGGGTGGTTTGTATGGGGACTACAAGAGGAACTGGTCCGATTCCTTTTAAATTTAGTATGATAATTTGTGAATACATAAAACGATTAGCTACCAAATTTCGAAAGGGTATCTGTTATAATACGCTAATAAGAGTCACTTGAGTCAAATTATAGGAGACGTTTTACATTGTGCATTTTAGAGGTTTTTTCGATGTTCCTCGAATGCAATTGCAAAAAGATTTTATTTAATGCAGTCGAAATGCTATTTACATGTCTACTAATTAATTTCACCTGTAAAAATGTCAAAAATTTACACGTTTGGCAAAGAAAACATCATATTATTGGCCGTATGTATACTTTGGTAACTGTGTGTATGTAATATGACTAGGTGTCTTTGCATCAATACTTTGAAAGATATGGGCGTTTAAAAAGCGTTTTTTTTTGACAATATTGACTTTTTGACAGTTTTTTAACATTTTTGTACTCGGAAACCGTAAGTTGTACGAACAAAATTTTAAAAGAATATTGTAAATTAAATAATGAGGATTTTAAATTAAAAAAAAATATTAAAAATTTCAACCAAAATTTTGAAAACAATATTTGAATCTCCCTTTTCCTGGGAAGGACACGATGGATTTCCAAAAGCAACAATTTGTTCTAATGTTTGGAATGCCCTTTTACGCTGTTAAAATTTCAGAGAGGTGTTTTTTCGTATTGATGAGCAATAAATTTTTTAAATTTATTAGAGAGCCTGTGATGCAGTTTGTTTCCAGCTGAGGTAGCACTAGATATGTCCAGTGTTCAACAAAGGTCTGCTTCCTTTGTGATTGTATAGTTGTACACACGAAGTTGTTGACCCAATGTCGGTAGTACCGATGTAAGTGACTCACGAGTAGGGCGCAGGTGAGTCGGTGAGACCGAACGTTAGTTGATGTTCGGCGGTGTCAGGGAATCGGATGACGAAAGTAAATTAGAATATGTACGAAGTAACTCACGAGAATAGGGTGCTGGGTTAAAACGATTGATAGGTGGCATTCGGGTTTAACGGGCGATCGGGTTGCTAACTACGATTAGTAAAAATACTAAGTAACTCACGAGAATGGGGTGCAGGTGAGTCGTATCAATACGAACGATAGGTGGAGTCCGGGTTTAGTGGGCGATCGGGTGCTAACTACGATTACTAAAAATATTAAGTAACTCACGAGAATGGGGAGCAGGTGAGTCGTGTTAATACGAACGATAGGTGGCGTTCGGGTTTAGTGGGCGATCGGGTATTCTAACTACGATAAGTAAAAATAATAAGTAACTCACGAGAATATGGTGCAGGTGAGTCGTGTTAATACGAACGATAGGTGGCGTTCGGGTTTAGTGGGCGATCGGGTGCTAACTACGATAAGTAAAAATACTGAGTCGTGTTAATACGAACGATAGGTAGCGTTCGGGTTTAGTCGGATTTCTAACTACAGGGTTTTAACTACGGACCAACTACGGCTAAAGACGGAGTTGGGAATAGGAATCTGGTCGGCTTACGGTATACATCGTATATTCTACGAGGTATATCACGAACTCCAACTGGTTTCTCGTTGTTCTGGTCAGCCAAACTTTGTCATTATATATAACAATTTGACCAACTCAACGAGAATTGCGAGATAGTATTAACTGTTTGCTAATAATAACTATCAAACAAACAACTCTATATTGGGTATGGGTAAAAGTAGAGTGATGAGGTATATGGAAAAGTATTTTCCTTGTAACGGCACGTTACAAGCCAAATATTTGATTTTTTTTAAAATTTGGCAAAAAATCAAATAGTTGGCTCTGGGCACTTTTTTGTGCGTTTTTACTCGGAAACCGTTTGATGTACGTAAAAACTTTCTGTGACAATATTGTTGATAGAACTATGGAGATTTTAAATTTAGAACCAAAAAAATTTTAAAAAAAAATTCAACAAACATTTCTTAAAACAATATTGGAATGTCCTTTTATCCTATCAAGGACACCATGGATTTTCAAAATCAAAATTTTTTATTAATTTTTTATTAAAATTTCAGAGAGGTGTTTTTTGTGTTGTCGAGCAATAAATTTTTAGGAAAAAAGGGCATTCAAATATGGTTTTCAAAATTTTTTTGTTAAAATTAAAAAAAAAAAACAATTTTATTTCTAAATTTTAAAACTTTATAATTTTATACACAACATTGTTTTTATAAGTTTTTCCGTATGACTTACGGTTTTCGAGCAAAAAAATGTTTAAAAACTGTCTAAAAGTCAATATTGTCAAAAAGCGCTTTTTTAAACGCCCATATCTTCCAAAGTATTGATTCAAAAAAAAAACATGGTTTTTAATCATTAACAAAGCTTTATTAAATAACCAAAAATAAACAAAATCGGTGATCCGTCAGTTAAATTTCCCATGGATTGGCTCTAATAAATTTTGAGAAAAATCGAGATTTTAACCACTAAAGCCCTAATAATTTTATCCAATTTCGTACTTAATATATTGCTATGGGTCGAATCCACAAAACCGTCAATAAATGTGCAAAACTTTGAAGAAAATTTGCAAAAACGGATCCATTTATTCAGAAACAGACTTCACCATTGAAATCAGCATGCATTTATTATATAGAAATGATGGTCAGACCTCGTGTCACAAAAAAATTTGGTTGTAACGTATTTTTTTTTTTAATAAATTAAATTAATTAAAGCAGGAGATTACTCAAATTGTTTTTTTACCTTTTTTCATTGTAAATTAGTTTAAGATTTAATGAACCATATTTTTTTAGTGCATATCTCTTGCTAATTCACAGAGGTTTTTATACGTTTTTTTTTTAATTCTAGAAAAACCTTTTTTTTTTAGAAAAAATTTCCAATAAAAAATCTCTGGAAGAGGTGAGATTCTGTTATATTTTAACGACAAATGTTGGCGCCATGAAATAACTTCGAATGAAATAAGTCGCAATTTCTTTAATTTGGAATGTGGGAAATTTCCCCCATTCTTAGAGAACCCTTTAAGCTGCAATATGTAGGTGTACAAACAAATTTTGTATTAGTTGTAGACAATTTGTGTTCAAATGTTAAAATTTAAACACATAGAAGAGAAAAGTTACCTAGAATAAAGTGGGAAGATTTCAACAAAAAATAATTATAGTGTAAAAAAAACTCTATCCAACGTGTTTTATTTAGCCCTGTCTAGCGTATGTAAATAAATGCAGCAAACTAATTAGACCACATTAGTTTTTTGTTTGACAAATCATGAATACTCATTTAGATTGTTTATACAAAACAAAACTCTATTTCTATAGCAGGGAATAAAAATTTGAATTGCTGTGTATCAAGTTTACCCGTATGTGATTGATATAAGACACACATTTAAATTTGACAGGAGACTTTTTAATATTTAAGAATTTGTTTCCATAACAAAAAATATTAATTATCGAAATTTTAAAAATTAGCTATTAGATCCTAACAAAATGTCTCTTCGAAATGATTGTTCCACTACACTCAAAAAAAACTTTCTAGTAATTTTGCAAGCTTTTTAACAATAATTTAGTAATTTTTCAAGGTTTTTACTAGAGTTTGCAAAACGATTAAAATCGTAATCGTAATCGCGATTAATCGCACCAATTAATCGTAATCGTAATCGGCAAAAAAATCATGCGATTACGATTAATTATTTTCTTTTAAATTAATTGTTTTAATAACGAATTTAATAATTAATATGGAAAATTTCCACAAAAAAATTGGGATTTTTAAAAAAAATTTAAAAATAAAAATAATTCGCGATGCAATATTTTTATCGATCTTGGCATGCTGAATACGAATATCAAAGAATTTCTAAAATCGATCTTTAAAAAAAAATTCCAAAAGTAACATTCAAGAAATTAAAAAAAAATCATTGATCCTTTCATAAAGCTTGAAACAAACTTTTATTTAAACTTGATTTGAGAGAAATCAGATTATTTAATCCCGTGCAGCTTTTCGATCGAACTTTTTAATTTTCCGAAAAAATCTAAAATTTTGATCGAAAGGCGCTACAGGTTCAAATGATTGGTTTTGACTCTTTAAAAGGGTCAAGGAAAAAAATTTTGAGATTTTTTGTTAACAAAAATTTTTTAAGATTGGCAATATCTCGAAAACCTTTCGACAAAATTCATTTTTTTTTTGATATTCACATTTATAAGTATCGCAAGCCGTATTTTTATTTTTTTAATTTTAAAAAATCTAAAACTTTGATCGCCGCTACGCACTATGCTTCGACCCATGGACAAAAGTCAAAAAAAAAATTTTTGTTCCAAATTGTGTTTAAATACAGATTTTTTGAAAGATAATAAGGTATCTCAAATAAATAATAACAGAAATATTTTTTCTGATTACATTTGTCACCACGAGAGGGCGCTAAACTCAGAGAATTTTATGCAAAAACTACTTAACAGGAAAATGTTTTTTAGCTGTTTCACAAAAATAATTAAAATCCATTTTTTAATAAAATGGTTCGAAATTTTGTTTTAAAGTACTTTGATATATTTGTAGTGAAGTTAAAATATAGAATTTTGTATATATTTCCAAAAAAAATATTTTTTATTGCGCAGAAAAACAAGTTTTTTTTGTTGAAAATCCAAAAATAACTAAAGTTTGATGGAGTGTAAAAAAAAAATATAAAAAAATAGATATTTTTTTTTCTTTTTTTTGTAAGTTTAAACTCTTATCTAACAGCGTATTCAAAAATTAGCGCCTATTTTTTACCACAAATTAGAAAAAAATGCGTTTTTTTTAAATACCTAAATTCATGATTTTTACTCAAATATCATGCATTTAGGAGTGTTAAATATCATTGTGCAACACGATTTTATGTTTTGAAAGGGTAAAAAAGTTAAATAAATGTATATTAATAGTAGATCGAAATCCCCGCAGAATTTTGAAAATTTAGCTCGAGTTTTTTTTATGGCCCACTGAAGTTTTTTATTATTTTTCAAAGGAGTTCAGAATAAGTAAAAAAAAATTATTAAATTTAATTTTGAGCTAAATGACGTTAATAGATGTACAACGAAATTTGATGAGGGTTCTTTTCTTAGAACATATTAGCGCTCTATCTCCTATTTTTAGGGGTCACTTTAGTCCCTTTTCCAAATATCGTCGTAGAGCACCACTTACACTTGCTTTTAAAGCGTTAACATGTTCTAAAAAATTTTTTTGCATAGAATTTCATTGTTAGTTGTAAAAGACCAAAAATTCGTGAGATATAAGCAAAATGCTTAAAAAAGTAAAAATTTTAATTATCATATATTGTTAAATTGTGATTCACCACAATTGAAATAATTCGACAAAATATAACAAATGTACTTCTGAGCCTAATACTGTTAATAGCTATCTTCGGTAAAATTTTATGTTTCTTTTTTCTTAAAATATATTAACCCTCTATTTCCTATTGTCAGGGGTCATTTCAGTCCCTTTTTTAAATATTCTTATAAAAAAACACTTAAACGTGCGTTTAAAGTGTTAAAACGTTCTACAAACATTTAATAGATATCTTTAATCATTCCAAACGCATTAAAAAAAAAGTAAAGACTTCAATGGGCCATAAAAAGAACTCGAGCTAAATTTTCAAAACAATTCGTTTTTGATTTACAAACGGTATATCTTAATTTTTAGTTTTGTCCAATTAAAGATACACTCTGTGACCTCAAATTTGTTGCACAGTGTATTCTATTGAAGCTTTAAGTTATGTAAAATAACTCTTAAATTATAAATTATATTCAAGAAACTTTAAAAAAGTAATTTAGTATTACGCTTTAACCTTTAAACGCTCGTTTTATTAAATTTTATAAAAATATTTGAAATAAGGACTAAAATGACCCCTTAACATGGGAGATGGAGGGTTAATATGTTCTAACAAAAGAACCGTCATTAAATTTCACTGCAGACATCTTAAGACATTTTTTATCTCAGTGGTATTTTTAGTACATTTTTTCGACTTATTTCAGTCTACTTTGGTAAAAGCTATTTAACAATATATGTATGATACTTTACAATTTTACTTTTTAAAGCATTTTGATTATATCGCACGATGTTTTGGTATTTGACAACCCCTAGTGAAATTTGATGCTTAACATTTTTGTAGAACATTTTAACTATTAAAACGCACATTTTAGAGTTGTTCTATGAGGATATGTTAAAAAAGGACAAAAATGACCCCTTAAAATGGGAGATAGGGGGTTAATGTATTCTAAAAAAAGAACCGCCATCAAATTTTACTATAGACATGTATAAACATTATGTAGCTCAGAAGTTGATTTAATACATTTCTTTGACCTTTTTTAGATGACTTTAAAAATAAAAATAACTTATTTTCCAAAAAAGGATGTTTTTATATTTTCCACACTGCTAATCCGATTTTCCCCAAATTTGGCATTAATATATACCTAAGGAATATTAATTTGCTTACAAAGTTTTTTTACGATCGGACAATTTTTGTAGGTGTTAAAGCGTTTCAAAGAAAAAGGATTTATGGCAGGACCTTGAGTCCTTGCTCCGATTTAAGTGAAAATTTACACACACGTTGCTAGTGGAATGTGTATCAGTATGACCACTTTTTGTAATTTTTTGTGCATTATTGAAGCTAAAATTACATTTTTCAATTTCAGGACACATGGGAGGTAGGCGTGTCCTTGCACCGATTTTTCCAAAAATTCATATTTTTCTTAACTAATATATTTTATGTTAGTGTACCAAATCTCAAAAATATCTGACAACTCCTTCTAATTTTGTCCCTTCGTTACATGGGAACGAAGCACTGTGCTACGGGGTAATTTAATTCGATTAGCCTCAAATTTGTGCCACATGAATATATTATATACTAGCTGAAGAGCCCCGCGTTGCCTGCGTAGACTTTGATATTAATATCTAAATAGCTTCTTTCCAGCGCCACCTATAGGGTTCATTCATATCTACACAATTTTTTCATGACGAAACATACAAACATTCAAGTGCAGTAAACTCTCATTGATATAAAAAATGTTGTAAATAACATTTTCCCAGCGCCATCTACAGGGTCCAAATTTTATTAGGAAACTTATTTTGTTTATCAAATATATCTTAAGAATTTGAGATAAATTGTACCATAAATACCAAAAATGGAATTGAGATGACAACAGAGCAATCTATCGGCTCTAAATTTTATCGGGAAACTTATTTTTGTTTAATAATTAAATTTTGTGATTTTGAGCCAAATCGCAAAATATTGCGACAACAGCGCCACCTATCGGAATTGAACTTAAAAGAAACCTGGCTCTAGACTAAACTAATGTACTGTCCAAGTTTGGTGTAAATTGGTCAAGTGGTTCTTTAGTTGTAGTAACGCGTACCCCGCACAAAAGTTTTTATATATTAAGATTAAAAATATGATTTTTTGTATTTTCATACGTTTGGAAATTTAAATCTTACAAGATTTTTTTAATAAATCTATTGCAATTCAATTTACTTAAAAATTCGATTAATCGATAATCGCGATTAACGGCGATTTTTTTAATCGTAATCGCGATTATGAGATATCTCGATTATTTGCAAACTCTACTTTTTACCAATAAAATTGTAAATTTAAAATTTTTTTGACGCGATAAAATTTACAAGGCATTCTCGTACCTTTACTAGATTTTTTGCCTCCTCCTATTTTACGAAAATTCCTAGTAAAAGTTACGAGTTTTTTTGTAATTTTTCAAGCTTTTTACCAATAAAATTTTAAATTAACAAAATTTTTGGCGCAATCAACCTCAGATGAATTTACTAGTTTTTTACTAGTTTTTATACCCTCCAACCACAGTATGGGGGTATACTCACTTTGTCATTCCGTTTGTAACGCATCGAAATATCGGTCGGGGACCCCATAAAGTATATGGGGCATTCCATGTCAAATCGGACACTTTGACAAATTTTTTTTTTAGATTTTCCCAATTTGTTAACAGCTTTTAGTACCCTTCGAAAACTCCTTCGTGGTAAATTTTCAGATTTTTTTGATGATCCGTTCAAAAGATATCGAATTTTTAAAAATTTGTTAGTTTGTTCCTTTACTCAAACTTCTTTTACTCATAACTTCTTCAATAATGAATGGTCCAAATTTAAATTTTTTTTTTAAATTTTTGTTTTTTCACGTACTTTAAAAAAAAAAAATCCTAAAAAATTCTTAAAAGCGCTCTAGTAAGCGATTTATAAGTTTTAATATTTTAATCTCATTTTTGAAAATGTTTGTACTCTTCGATTTCTTTGATTTTTTTTTGTGTAAAACATCTATCGATTCTACAAATTTTTTGCCCAGGTGGATCGTGGGATAACGATTATTACTATTTTTTTAATTTTTTTGAAAAAAATTTATTGTAATTTTTCTATCTTAAAATCATTTCTACTGCTCGAATGGTGCGTCATAGAGGGGTCCTTTATAAAACCGACCCCCATTAATTTTTACGTCTTAACATTTCTTTGGAACAAACTAATACCCTATCTCCAATTTCTAAGGGGGCTCCCACACAAAACGACATTTTTTAAAATTTGCTCCAACCGCTCTAACTCCCCTAATAGTGTCCTTAAAGCAACAAAATTTATGACCGACCCACAATATTTTTTTAAACCAAACATTTTCTCTGAACACACCTACCCTCTATCTCTAATTGTTAAGGCGGTCCCCATACATTTTTTTTTTGTAAATTTGTTTTATTTAATCAGCTTCTACCGGTCCAATGCACAGAGGTAAAAACCGGCCAAAACTAAAAAAAAAAAATTTTTTTCTTTTTTTCCAAATTGAAGCCAAATGAGAGCTAATACTTCAAAACATGCGATTACAAAGTTTTGCGTCAATCCCTTAAGTAGTTTAGGCTTTATAACGAAGCAAAATTGAGTATTTGTATTTATTATTTTTTAAATTTAAAAGTTGTGATTTGCAAATTTAAAGTCCAGTTAGGCTGTAAACTTAAAAAAAAAGTTTTTGCCTTGAAATTTATATATTTTGAAAATTTAGCATTATTTTTGCATGTCATATGGATTTCCGCAATTTCGAGTGCGTGGATCAATTTAAACAGTGGTGGTGAAAATAAATCTAAAAAAATAAAAAATTTATAAAAAATTCAAACTTTGGAAAGCCCAAAAAAATAATTTTTGCTCAAAATTGCTCTTAAGTCGCTATACCACAAATTAGTATAAGGGTTCCCAAGTAAGTACTAATTAACATCAGAACCAAGTTTAACCAAGTCTTTCAATTAGAGCCTTTTAAAGTTTGGTCATTTATATCAAATAAAGAGCTTTTTGAGCTGTGGAAAACACATAAAAAGAGAAGATGGATAAAATACTGACGATTAAGAAACAACATCTTAAAACACCTTCAAAAAAATTTTTTTTGCGAACAAAAAAAAATTTTTTCGCGGAAAAAAAAAATTCCGCGGAATTTTTTTTTTTTGCGAAATTGGTTTATTGTTATATTCTTAACCTGCCTACAACATTTTATAAGTTTACATAGAAAATTAAAGAAGTTATAGGGTTTTGGCCGGAATTTACCACTGTGCAATGGTGCGTCCGAGAGGGGTCATTAGTGAGACCGACCCCCATTTATTTTTACCCTACAAAATTTTTGTAAAACATACCTACGCCCTATCTCCACTCCCTAAGTAGGCTTCCATACAAATAACAGTTGGAGCAAATTTTATAAAAATGTAATTTTGTATGGGAGCCTACTTACACACAAAAAAATAGTTTTCATATTATTAATGAATGCTGTTCATAATTTTTAGTGTTCATAGTATATATGAACTTTTTATAATATCTATGAACTATTTCCTAATTTTTTTATTTTCAATTACATTCCCAGTATTATAATATGAACAAGAACATAATAATTATGAACTCTGTTCTTAATTTAATTTTTACGATTTTTTTTTATAAAATATGAAAAAAAATCCTTAACGTTATGAATAATTTCATAATTTAAAAATAATCTCATAATTAAAAAAACAAAAAATTATAAAACCTACTTTTTTTGTAAACAAAGACATAAATAATAGGAACTACTTCACTAAGATTATGCATGGGTTCATAATTTTTACTTCTTTTCAGGGTTGGCAACCGATACCCACCCAGAATAACGGTATTTGGCTATTGTACCGCAACCAATAAGGATATGGACATTTTCAAAAACGATTATGAAAGCTGATGAAATTTCTAGTATTTTAAATGTGTCACTTCGTGTTTCTACCGGTTCGTTTTAGTTTTATAGGCCAATACCGTTATAATACCGTTTCAAACGGTATTATAAAGGTATTGACCTATATTTCGACAACGAACCGGTAGAAACACGAAGTGACACATTTAAAATTCTAGAAATTTCATCAGCTTTCATAATTGCTTTTGAAAATGTCCATAGCTTTTTTGGTTGCGGTATAATAGCCAAATACCGTTATAATAGGTGGGTATCGGTTGCCAACCCTGCTTCTTTTTAATAAAAACAAAACAGTTATATTTAAACACCTTTTTAAATGTATAAACACAACTTAAGAAAATATGACATCGTTCATAAAAATCCAAAATAAGTGCCAGTTTACAGAAGGCGAACGATACACACGAACGAAAATTTTGCATGTGTTTTGTTATTGTAACAACAACAAAATACATGTAAAATTTTCGTTCGTGTGTATCATTCGCCTTCTGTAAACTGGCACTAAGTTTATATAAATTATGAACTAGTTCTTAAAATATAAATTCAACGGAATTATCGAAGTTTTATTTTGAAAAGTTACCGTAGTTGGCTTTGAGTTTGAGAGTTACATATATTACTATCTCTTTTTTACACATTGCGTTTGCTTTAGACAAGCAATAACATCATCAGTTTTGTTTTGTCGTGCGCTGCAGCAACGTGTGTTTTGCAAATTAAAACAAAAAGTGATTTTTCTAATAAATACAAATACAAACATAAATAAAAAATTTAAATTAAAAGTACGTAAAAAATGATTTATTGTTTTAAATGTAATATAAATTATAAAAATGTGGATCAATATATTTTTCACTTAGAAAGGCAACACATTTGCAGAGTGCTTGATAAATTTCAGTGCAGTGTTCCAAATTGTTTTCAAACGTTTGATATATTGACGTCGTGGAACTTAACTCAACTTTTTGACAAGCTTAAGGGTAAGCACATTAATAAATTTTTATTTTTTATAACTGGTTTTAATTTTTCTTTTAACAATTCATAGCACAACAATGTTGTATCCCTGTACTAAAAATTATTAAACGGAATCAGATAGAAAATGTGGTCAACGATTTTCCAATAGGGCTGGCAATACTACTTGAACACAGTTTAGAATCATGGCTACGATGAATTAACGCAGACCCCTGAAGCAAAAGTACAAAAGTTATGTATTTATTTATAAAAATAAATAATTTTTTTAATAAAATCTATGCAAGTCTTTCACTTAAAGTATGAACGTGTTCTTAGAATTTATGAACACGTTCATAAATTTACTAGTATTTTAGCAAAATATGAACTTATTCATAAATTTTATGAATATGTGCATTGGCAAATTTTTTATGCACATTTACATAATTTTTAAGTACTACCCAGCAAAAAAAGAACATACTAAAATGTTAATAAAAAGTAGTTCAACTGCTGCTAAAGTAGTTCTAACTTTGCTGAAACTCTAGTGAATTTAACATGGCGGTGTCGCGCAAAATAAGTAGTTTTTTTTAGATTTTTTAAGTACATATAAAGTAGTACTCATACTGTTGTCATAGTTTAAGTTTTTGTATGTAAAGTTTAATTACATCTTTAAGATCACTATTTAAGAGCATTTTTGCACTACTTAAAAAGTGTATTTTTAGAATTCATTAGGAAGTAGATTTAGTAAGCGATTCTGACGATGCCAATGTTCTAATAACAATACTAAACATCGAAAATGCGACTGGGACGCGACCTTATACACTTGATTACATTAGTTCTCCTGGTCAAAAATCCGGTCTCCACACTTTTCCATCACATCTGGTTTTTGAGAAAATTGTGGTCAAAGTTAAAAAAAAATCGCCGTTTTGGTCATTTTTGGAAACTCATAGCGGATGAACCCGATGTGATGGCGACTTCAAACTAAGTCGAGGGTTAAGCTAAAACTTTCCTCTTTAAGATGCAGAACTCATTTGGTCAGTCGCCTTAACTTTTTGGGCACCAATTGTATTTCAATGCTGTCATATCAAAAAAAAGTTTTTGGGGGAAAACACTTTTTTAAAAGACAATTGATGCTCCAATGGTTGAAGCGACTGATGAATTGAGTTATACGTCTTTAAGAGCAATGTTTGAGCTTTACCCTTCAAAAGTATGGAGACCGGATTTGTGACCAGGAGAATAATTGTAATCATGTTTATAAGCCTTATACTATAAGGTGGCGTTCCATTCGAATAAGGTTTTTTTTTCATATGATTTGTTGCGGCAAAAATCGTTTTTTTGGGAACAAGACATCATTGAGAGACAATTGGTGCTCTAGGGGTTAAGGCGACTGACCAAAAGAGTTCAGAATCCTTAAGAGCAATGTTTAAGCTTTAGCCTCGACTTATTTTTAAGTCGCTATCATATCGGGTTCATCCGCTATGATTTGGCAAAAATTAAAAAAAACGTCGATTTTTTTTAACTTTGACATCAATTTTCCCAAAAACTTGATGTGATGGAAAAGTTTGGAGACCAGATTTGTGGTGAGTAGAACAATTGCAATTAACTGTGTAAGGTCGCGGCCCAGTCCCATCAATATTTTTTCAAAATGTTCAGTAGTGTATTTTTTAATTAATTATCATTTGAGAGTATAATATAAAAGTTTAAAAAAAAATATTCCTGGGGAAGTTTTAGAAATTGCATTTGGTGCGTAAACTGTTTTCACCAAAATGAACTAAAGAAAAGATTTTTATTATCTGTACAACATTGCCCATCGCGTGGTTGGATGAGCTTTTTTTGACATAAAAAATTTTAAAACCCTATTATACATATTTACGCCCACAAAAGTGTTCGTACTTCAAAAAATTGGGTCCAAGTTCGGGACTTTATACTTCATCCGACATAAAATTGTTTCATTTGCTTGACAAAAAAACAATGATCGCTAAAAAATTGCGTTTTAGAGGTTGGTTCGCTTCTCCAAGGTGAAACTTTTTCCCTCCGGTCCGATTTTAACCTACCTAGGACTATAAAAAATTGTTGTACCAAACGTCAGGTGGATAGCTGTTTTATTTTGGACTACATCGTGTTACATACACCGAAAAAAATCCATGCAACATTTTACGAAATAAAATTTCGTACTTACTTTTTTCGTAAAATATACGAAAATTTACTTTATATTACGAAAAAGAAATTAGTCCGGACTTTCGTAAATTTACGAAACATACGAAAATATTTCGTAATTATGGACATTTTTAATTTCCCTGCAGGAAAAGTGACCGGTCCTTGATAGGTCACGTGGCATGTCACACGGAACGCAATGACCCATCACAAACTTTGAACCCTTTCATATAAAAAGGCATAGAACTTACAATTAGAAAATTTTCAGTTATTTTTGAACTTCGAAATTTTTTTTTAAGATCTATTTTTCCTTAATGCATTTTTAATGAATTTCTTAATTTCAAAACGCAAAGAAATGCCAACAAATGTTTGTGTCGGGAAAAAATTTTTGTTAGAAAATTTGTGAAAGATTGTTTTTTTTTTAAGAAAAATTATAAATAAAATTCTTTAAAATTGAACAACTTTTTTGTAAATTTACAAAAATATTTAATTTACTATTATTTTTTATGCTACCTGCAGTGTGGATTGTTTATGTTTTGCTATATACGGGGCGTTTATGAAACCAATGCGGATTGGTTTGACAACACTTTTTCACGGAAATCAGCTGTGTGTGTTTATGAATCCAATCCAATTCCAATCAAAGAGAAAATGAGAAAATTTCCGTTCGAAAACGAAAATGTGCGTTCATGAATTCCATTCAGTTGGTTTGACAGTTGGAAAATTTTCGTCAACGTTTGGCTTCGGGGATTTGTAAGAAAAGTTGAAAATAATTAATTTTAAAAAAATTAAAAACAAAACTTAAATGAAAAAATGTGAGTAAGATGTTCTTTTTTGTTTTCGACTTTTTTAAAAAATATTTTTCCTCTTTTTTTATAAAGGGAAGGTACAAAATTAATGAGCAAAATGCAGTTAGTTCTTCATGAGTTTGTGGAAATAAATCCCTTAAATATAAACAAAAGTAATTCGTATAAAAAAATGTGAAAATAAAATTTCCAAATTTTTTTTGTGTCCTAGATTTAACTTCCGTAAAAGTAAAACGAATGCACTTTTTTTCTATAATTTTAAAATTTTAGTTATTCGATTTTAATTTTGAGTGAAAACGTAAACAACTGAACACCAAATTGGATTTCATGTGATTCGGAATATGTGAATTGAAAAGTTATGAAAGGCTTTTTTACGAACTTTTTCAAAGGCAAAAAGCCTTTAATAAAATTCTTGAAAAAAGTATCGTGCACACTTTAGCTTATTAACGAAAAAAAAATCTTTAGTCGGACAAGTATTTCGATTCCGAAATTGGGCGCAAAAAATAAGAGTCCAAATGGGCAAAAAATTACCGATGTTTTAAAAAAAAATCATAAAAAAGGAACAAACTGAAGCAACTGGTATTTTTTCATACAAAATACCAGATCCGAAGTATATATTAGACTTAAGAAAAACAAAAGATGGATTTGTATAAAATCCCTTCCTTAGTGGATCAATAATCAAAAAAACTTAATTCTAAACAAATGCTTGACAGTTTATTTGTTAACAAATTATTTTGCTTTTTACAAACTGCATTATTATAACAACTCTGACTTTAACTTTCTAACAGAGTTTCTATAAAATACGACTCTGTATTTGCAAAAACAGAGTCGTATTTTGTAAATACTTGTGTCTCCGCTAAGTTTGAACGCAATAGATATTTTTTTTCGAACAAAGCAATTCGTCACGGTTTCATGAACGCATCGAAAATTGGAAACGGATTTGAATTTCGTTTCCAATCCAATTTCGTTGTGGATTCATGAACGGCCTGATAGTCTTGACAAGATCTTGAAGAGATCGAAACACGTGCTTTTTTAAAAAATATATCTTATATGTACGAATTTATTTTTGTAATTTACGAATCTATTTTGTGTAATATAGAAAATTGTTTCATACTTTTTCGTAAAAACTTATAATTTTTACGAAATCAATTTCTAAGCAAAAGTACGAAACTATTCTTACAATGTGCGAAACATTTCGACCATATAAGACATACATTTTTTTGTAATTTTTAATATCTAATATGTACGAATTTATTTTTGTAATTTACGAAATTATTTTGTATAATATAGAAAATTGTTTCGTAAAAACAAAAAAATATTTCGTAGAATGTAGTAAACTTTTTCTTATAAACTTATAATTTTTACGAAATAATTTCGTAAGCAAAAACTACGAAACTTTTCGTACAATGTACGAAACATTTCTTTCATATAAGGCATGAATTTTTTTCGGTGTACAGACAGACGGAGGGATGTTCATAGAACTTCTCAGAATCGATCACTGATCAATATAATATATCGTCACCAAAAATCCAACACATTTTGCTTTATTAAAGTAGCAGCGAAAACGTTTTTTTAATTTTGTTCATAAGTCCGTCATTTTTCATCGGATAGGTCTGAATTTTTGGAAATGGTTTCAGTTAATGAATTGTATCACAACTAGCAAATCACATTTTGATAATTTTATAGGGGTACAATGCATCACAATCAATGACTAGATTTTAAAAAAAGTGTTGTCACTTTGTTTTGCATTTTAGGCGACGATTCTCTTTATGGGGAATGACAAAGTGAGTGTACCCCCTATACTGTAGTTAAAAGGTATAAAAACAAAATCAGTTTACACCAAATTTAAGATTAAACAAATTAAAAATAAAAAAATGTTTTTATTCCTGGAATAGTAACCAATCAAATATTAACTTTTTGCCTTTCAATTATATATAAAACTATAGTTTAGACTAAAACTCTATTAAATAAATTTAAATAAATATGTTCTTTTCATTACGTTTGAAAAATATTAAAAAAAAAACTCATTCCGACTATAGTGTTCTAAAGTAGTGGAATCCATATTATTTTCCTTCTTATTGACATATTTGGATGTTATTTTAAACTACTTTTTTTGCAACAAAAAATATTCACTAATTGCTACTTTTTATGTAGTTTAAGTCTACTTCGTTTTGAACTACTTCGAATTTTTTTTGCTGGGCTATTTCATAAATAATATGAGTTGTTCATAAAAAAATAGAAAGAAATTTTCCTAGTATTTTTTAAAAATTTATGATTTTTTTCATAAATGCTATGAAAAGTTCTTAAATTCGTTCATTGGCAAATTTTTCATAAAATATTCATAAATACTATGAATTTTTTTTTCTGTGTATGGAGTGGAGATAGGGCGTAGGTATATTTTAAAAACATGTTGTAGGGTAAAAATAAATGGGGGTCGGTCTCACTAATGACCCCTCTCGGACGCACCATTGGACCGGTGGAAGCTGATTAAATAAAACAAATTTACAAAAAATAAAAAAAAAATTCTTATTGAAAAAGTATCAGATTCTGAGTAATTTTTCGTTACAGAAAAGTTTCATGCATTTTTCCTTTAGCAAAGTTCTTGGATTTGGAGAAATTTTTATAGATTCGAGAAAATTTTAACATGACAAATTTTTTAAATGATGCAAGACGCCACCTCAGTTTAACTACTATATAAGCTACTGACTAAAAAAAATAAAATAAGAATAAAGTTCCCTTTAAGAACTAAAAAAAAAATCTCTGTAACAACATTTTCACATAATTTTTTTAATAATATTTTTTTTTTTCATAAAATTTTAATTCATCAAAAATTTTTTTAACAAATTTTTTTTACATGAAATAAATTTTTTTTCATCAAAATTTTTGTTTTTCATAATTTTTGTTTCCATCAAAATTTTTTTTCATCAATTTTTTTTTTTCATCAATTTTTTTTTACATACATTTTTTTTTGTTTTCGTCAATATTTTTGTTTTTTTATAATTTTTTTTTTCATCAAACATTTTTTTTATCAATTTTTTTTTATCAAAATTTTTTTTGTCTCATTTTTTTCACCAATATTACTTTTTTATCAAGTCTAAATCTGACATAAAAATGTCCCATTTGTTTAACAAATGTTCAAAAAACAAGTAAGAGTAGTTAAATTATTATGTGTCGAGTCATTCATACTCTTCAAAATGTGAAATTTCCATTTTGCACTTAACTAATATACTCATTTACTAAATTTACAGCTCTTTGCTTTCTAGAGACAGATGGACGAATGTAATAAGTATTATTTGTTTTGGATCAATAATATATAAACTTAATGGTGTCTTCGACCGATATTTCAATTCGTTTGAATGGAAAATGAATATAACATTATTTTTTCTATAAAAAGACTTTGCTTTCCCTAACACTCGTAAACTTCAAATTCAGCAAAACTATATTAAGATTTAATCGAGACCTTAGGACAACAAGGTTCTATTTGCTTAAAAAAAAGGCACAAATAGAACCTTGTTGCCCTAAAGTCGTGTAATGTTTTGGACAAGTGTACAAAATTCGCATGCAATTTTTTTTAAGTCTTAGATTTTGAGACATTTTTCTTATAGAAAAAGTATCTTTTAAGAGACATTTTTCATTCTTCTGATTATTTTTTTCTATAGAAAAGTCAAAATTTTTTCTATAAAAAATTCTCGAATTTTTCCTGATGAAAATTCTTAAAATTTAAAGACTTTTCCTATAAAAAATTATTTTTCATATGATGAGTATTTTTTTTCTATACACTCAAAAAAAAAGTGAACTAAAATCTGGGAAAATTAACTCAATTTTGAGAAAAAGAGGGAATGATTTGGCTCCAAAGATTTTTTTTCTTGGTTTTAGTTCATAATTTTCCCAAAAATAAGGAAAACAAATTTATTTAATTTTAAGCCAATTTTAACTAGAATATGGGAAAAATTATACTTCACATTTTAGAAATAGATTGGGTCTAGACCCTGGACCCATGGGTTCGGACCCATTTAACCCGTTGGGTCCTTTAAGGGTCCCCAAAGATTTTGAACCAAAACTTGTGTCCGTTTTGCTCTAACTTGCTTAGTTTTTGAGATACGGTAATAAGGGGCCTGATAGGGTCTTGAGAATCTTAAAAACCGCATAACTCAAAAACTATTAATCGGAGGGCTTTCGGGTATTTTGCGGAAGTGTTCTACGAGTCAAGAGCTACAAAAATGCCGTTGGACGTTTTCTCGTGTTGGCAGTATTTACCGAGATATGTGGATATATAAAATCTCGGGAATTTCAAATTTTAGATCTAAAATTAGGGTCTTGAGACCCCGACAGATATGCAGAGCTAGGCTATTCCATATTTTTCTTTGTAGTCTTTCTTTTGAAAATTTCATCCGTTTCGCTCTATCTCGCTTAGTTTTCGAGATATCGCCATTTTGAATTTTTAACTAAATTCTAAGAAGTTATTTACTAAATTCTCAGAAGTCATTAACTAAATTCTAAGAAGTAAACTTCCTCAATTCAAAGAAGAGAAATACGATGATGTGGTTTTTAGTAAATTTTAACTAAACTTGAACTAAATTGTTTTTTAATAAATATGTCTTAAAAATAAAGATACGATTCTTAGATTTGTGGAAAATTTCTTTGGCAGTAAGAATTTTTTTCCTAATATTTAAAAAATCCATTTAAAGAAAACTATGAACTAATTATAAGTAAATGAACTAAAATTTGTTCCTCATAGTTAAGAAAATTTCTCATTTTTAAGTTAAATTTAACTAAATTTTAGGAAATTTCATGATAAATTTTCAAAGACATTTTTTCCTCAAATTTAGTTATGTCTTTTTTTCAGTGTAGAAAAAGGCTCAGATTCTGATACATTTTTATTTTATTGTGCAATTCTGGGTACTTTTTTTCTATAAAAAAGTCTTCGATTCTGGTAAATTCTCAATTTTTTTCTAAAAGCAATTCTTACATTTTTTTTATAAAAAAAATTACAAAATTTTCCTATGGAAAAATATTTTTTTCTGAAAAATTTTTCATATTCTTAGTAATTTTGTTGTACAGAAAAAGTCTCAGATTCTGACACATTTTTATTTTTAGAAAAATTCTCAAATTTTTCCTGAAGAAAATTATCAGATGTTTCCTATATAAAAATTCTCTGATTTTTCATATACTTGTCCTATAAAAAGATTCTCAGAGTTTTCCTATAGAATAATTTTTAGAGTCCAAGATTTTTTTTGGTTCTTCGGTATTTTTCTTATAAAAAAATTCTCACATTATTTCATGTTCTTTTGCTCCCACTCCCTCCTCCTTAGAAAAATTCTTTAGACAAATTTTAGGATTTTTCCTATAGAAAAAGGTCTATAGAAAAATGTTCATTGCTTTCCTTTCTTTTTTCAAAAGAAAAATTGACAGATTTTTCCTGTAGAAAAATTTTAGGATTCGAAGAATTTTATCCTTAAAAAAAATCTAAATCTCATTTTTCCTAGAGACTTCTTTACTTTTTTCTTTCGAATTCGGTTTGGTAGATAGGAAACATTTCCTACAGCCCTTCCCCGAGGATCCGTGCCGTGTCTATGTATTCTAAAGTGTGATGGATGATGGTATCAAACTTTGTTGGAAATGAAATGAAATCTGTAATGTAGTCAAATTGAGATAGCATCCTACGTCAATTTTAATATTATAAAGCAGCCAAAAATAGTAAAAATAAGTGATAAAAATATAAATGTCAAATATTTAAAAAAACAAAAGCTTACATAGAAAAAAAATATAGATAGGAAGCAAAAGTTTTGATTAATTCTATCTCTAGCTCGAGTTTTCTTAATTGTTAGGTAAAAATTCTACAAATCCTGCACAGCAAAATTTTAATGGTAATTCAATTTTTCCCTAAAACTGTACACTTTGGATAAAAGGGTACTAACTTAAATGCCAGAGGTTATATGTTGAAGAACATAATTATTCCGGTTATGATGTGCTCGTAAAAATACAGCATAAAAACTATACAAAACGCACAACACTTGAAATGAGATTTATTGTGAAATAAAATTGCATAAGCTGCACCTGATATGTGTGTTTGCATACATATATGTTTTTATGCATGAATTCCCGTGTAAAAAATTAAATACGGCAACATTTTGTATACATTTTATATTAGGAAGACCATAAACTTGAGGACTTTGTACCCGATTTTTTTTAATGCTAGATACTAGATAAGTACACTGAATCCAGTGGTTTTAACCATTTTTCCTTATAAGTTTATGTTTAAAAAATATTTAAATGTAAAATATTGGTAAATAAAAACTAAAAATACTTTTTTTTTGGATTTTTGGTCCAAGAATTTATTCTAGAAACAAAAAATCTAAATATTTGATGGTGATAACACTAACTGGAGTACTTAAAACCGATATGGAATACCAGAAATCTCTATAATTAAAAAAAATCAATTTTTCTTCTGCATTTTTTTAACTTAAACCCTTGTAACATATATAATTCACAGATAAAAATGAGTTGTTAGATCAAGCACGAAATACACCAGGTTAAGCATTATTTTAATTAAAAGTCATCTAATGAGGAAAATTGTTGGATCAAGCACGAAAATTGTAGGTCAGTCATTGGCTGTTCCTTGATTAAACCAATGCTTGATTTGAGTAATTTGTTAATTGTTATTTTTCTGTTATTTTTGATTAAACCAATGCTTGATTTGAGTGAGCGGTTAATCAATAATTTTGTGTTATTTTTGATTAATCCAATGCTTGATCTGAGTGAATGGTTAATCATTATTATACAGTTGTAGTGTTTTTGTCAGTCTTTTCAAGTCTTTTGTTTAAATTGTTTTTTTTTTGTGCTTTATATTATTTTGTTTTTTTTTCGTCTTGGGTGCGTGAAAGAACTTTTCTATTTGACGACTAACTGAAACTAAAACAAACAAGTAAAAAAGTTAAATTCGGCCTTGCCGAATGTAGTGATACCCTCCAAAATTTCAAAAAGATTATTGCAAAAAACTTTTTTTAAAAGGAAATTACTTTTGAAAAAAAAAATTTTTTTTGAAAAAAAAAAAATTCCGCGAAAAAAAATTTTGGTAAAAAAATCCGCGATTTTATTCTTTTTTTGTCAAAAAATATAGTTGTACTTGTTTAAATACCATTTGATGTTTAATTATGTTCACATATGTCAACCAGAAGCCGAATTAAAGCATTTTGTATTTTTAGGTTATGTTGAATGTACTGAAATTTTTGAGGTGTGCTTACATTTTCGTTCATAACTTTTGAACCACTCAACCGATATCGCTCAAATGCAATACCAAACTTCTCGGGAGAACTTCCAATAAATATGATAAGTTTCAGTCATCTCTGTGCAATATTTTGTCCGCGAGAGCATTTTCCACAGACAGACAGACGGACATCGCTAGAATGTCTTAAAATCGATCGGGCATCACGAATATATATACTTTATGGGGTCCCAGATCGATATTTCGATGAGTTACAAACGGAATGACAAACTTATATATACCCTCTATCACTAAGTGAAGGGTATAAAAACGCAACAGCGTTCATCGCATTGTTACTCAAAGCCTACTATGATGAGTTTTTTTGTTTTTATGATTTTTTTTGTGAATTTTTCAGATTTGAGCAAATGGTTAATTGATTCAAGTAAAATTTAATTGAATGTCAAATTTTAAGCTGAGCAAATATTTAATTGTTTTTTTTTCATTGATTATTTTTTTCTGTGTTAGATCTCGTGCTCGATCTGTTCTTGCAGAAAAAATCAATAAATAACATCACTGGCAAAATATGTCCCCATTAGGCACGTCTCCGAAACAAAAAATGCTAATTCATTCATTTGTGTCTGCAATTCCAGATCATGGTGGTAACCCTTGCGAAATAATGTAAAAGAAAAAAAGTTGAAAGAATTGTAGTGTTATAAACTTTAAAAATGTATTCCAAAATTTATAAAAAAAAAATTTCTGTATTTTTTCAACTTAACTCCTTATAAAAAATTGAAATTTTGCACAGATTTCTAGAATACGTTTTCAGAATTAGTTTGGCCTCCTTAATACAAATCTGTCATTAAAAAAATTTTATTAAATCGGCTTCTCAAGATATAGTCCAAAATAGTTTTTGCGAACCAACTCCATAAAAACAAGAAAATATTGGAAAATCTTTTAAATATTGGAAAATAATACATTAAAATTTTAGGTACATATTTTTTTATTCGATCGCTACATAAAATTACCTAATTTTTGCACGAAATTTCGCCTTGATTCGATCAAGGATAATTTTCCAATTGAAAATAATGTATGAGATTTCAGACATGTTTATTCTAAAAAAAGTTTTCTGATTTTGAAAATTTTCTGAATCATTTCCTTCGGTACGGCGAAATAACTCCCAAATGAAATAAGTCCCAATGAAATAATTTTTCTTTAAGAGAAAGTTTATGATTCTTTAAGAGAAAGTTTATGATTCTGACACATTATCCCAATAAACAAAATCTGAGGCATTTTGCTATAGAAAGGTTTTAGAATTTATAATATTCTTGCTGTAGAAAAGTCTTAGATACTTAGGCAATTTTCCCACCAAAAAATTCCTATATTTAGAAAAACTCTCAGATTTAGTGACTTTTTTCCCGCATCGAAAACATCTTATGTTCTGAAATATTTTTTTTATATTCTATTTATCTACAGAAAATATCAAAGATACCAAAACGTTCTTTCTACACAAAAATTTCTTAGGTTTTGATTTTTAGATTGGAAAACTTAAAGAATTTCAGAATCTAACAAGGGAATTATCTCAACCCTTATGAACCGATTTACCTGAAACTTAAAATATATATAAAAGATACGATTTTAAGGTTGGGGTGTCTCGGCTTATCGGCCATATCAGTGTTTAAAAGTTTTGTCGTCCCCCCCCATGAAGCAATGTGGACCTTCGGAAAAGTTTCGATAACCTCGGAACTAACGGGAATATCGTCTAGAGCAAAAATATTATGTACTTAAATTTAATAGAGATTATTCGTATTTATATGGATATCGAACGTCTATGTCCTCACATAAATACCCCGCAAAATTTACGCATTTTCATGAAAAAAATATTATACAAAGCCGAATTTTTACAAGATCATGCCACCATTGGATAGGTATTAAAAAAACCTTTCTTCTCAAATGTAAACAATATATAGTTTCTTAAAAAGAAATGGCTGAAAAATCCAAAAAACTAATTTTTCTACATTTTTTACCCATTTTTTGAACCCCTAAATCCCCAATGTGGCCGAAAAGCCGAGACACCCCAACCTTAGAATTGTATCTTTTATATATATTTTACGTTTCATGAAAATCGGTTCATAAGGGTTGAGATACCTCCCTTGTAAGACATTTTTTAGATCCTGGGATATTTTTCACAGATATCACAGAAAGAAGCCTGATGATTTTTTTCTATAGAAAAAGTCTCAGATTCTAAGTAATTTTTTCTATAAAAAAGTCTCAGATTCTTGAACATTTTTTCTAATCAAAAACTCTCAAATTCAGAGACCCTTTTCCTATTGAAAATGACTGATTGTGAGATTTTTTTGTATGATTCTTAAATTTTTTTCCTATAGAAAAAGGTAAAGAATTGCTAATTAAAAAATGTTTTTCCTGTTAAAAATTCTAACAATAAGATTCAAAAATCCGGGGCCAATACCCCCGGAGAAGGTTGGCGGTCTGATTCGGGAGTCTGAATCTAGGGGACACCAGTTACTAGTGTGCTGTGATGCTAATGCACATCATTCGATATGGGGTAGTACAGACACAAATGATAGAGGCGAATCACTTTTGGAGTTTTTGTTAAGCACTAACCTGTATATTTGTAACAAGGGTAGTGAACCAACTTTCGTTACAAGTACGCGGCAAGAGGTTCTTGACGTAACACTTGTATCAGATACATTGTCTGATAGAATTGATGACTGGAGAGTTTTGGAAGAGCATTCTTTCTCAGATCATCGCTACATTGAGTTTTTACTCAGGGAGCGTGCCCCGGTTGAGACAGTCTCTAGAAATCTGAGAAGAACAAACTGGGTGAAATATAGGGAGACTTTTTCTTTGCTTTTGGATGAAGTACCCCTATCTGAACCGCATAGTTTAGCGGAAATTGACTGTCTGGTTGACCATATAACAAATGTTTGTAATAGGTGCCTGGATGCGTCTTGCCCTTCTGCAAAGCCTAGAGGGAAAAAAAAGCCACCTTGGTGGTCAAATGAGTTGCAGACGAGCAGAGATTCCTGCAGAAAGCTCTTTAATAAGGCTAAATTTTCAAGAGCGGACGAGGACTGGTCTGCATACAGGCTGCAACTTAAGAGTTATAAAAAGATGATCAGAAATGCAAAATGTGATTCTTGGAAAAACTTCTGTGGAAACATAGAAGACGTTTCTGAGGCATCCAGGCTGCGCAAGGTTCTGGCTTCTTCTCCTTGCACCCTAGGATACCTGAAAGATCCTAATGGGGTGTGGTCTTCCTCCAGTGGAGAGTCGCTGGATCTCCTTTTAAACACGCATTTTCCGGGCAATTCCATGACGCCGTTTCAAGCTTTGGAACGTTCTGACGCCCAAGCATCTGAAATTGCTTCGGAAATAATAAATATGCCAACATTAATCTGGGCGATAAAAAGCTTTAGGCCCTATAAATCCCCGGGACCTGATGGTATAATCCCGGCTGAGTTGCAGCAAGTGTTGGACTATATAGCCCCGTTGCTGTATAATCTATACACAGCATGCATCAACTGGTCGTATATTCCTTTAAAATGGAGGGATACCAGAGTCGTATTTATCCCGAAGGCTGGGAAAAGTTCCCACACAGCTCCGAAGGATTTCAGACCAATTAGTCTGTCTTCTTTTTTGTTAAAGACAATGGAACGAATGATAGACTCATATTTGCGTAGATTGATTGACCCGAGGTTGCTTTCGACAAAGCAACATGCATACAGCAAGGGACGATCAACGGAAACAGCTCTTCATGAGCTCGTTGGTACCATCGAGAGATCGCTTTCGGTAAAGGAGTACACTATGGTGGCCTTTCTTGATATTGAGGGGGCTTTTAATAATGTCATTCCAGAATCGATAATATTGGCATTGTCGGGTCTGGGAGTAAAGCGTGAAATCGTTTTAATGGTGGAAAACCTACTTGCCAATAGACGTATAACGTCTGAATTGGGAGCGTCCGTCATATCTCGATTTGTCAATAGGGGCACACCACAAGGAGGTGTTCTTTCGCCGCTTCTTTGGAACCTGGCACTGAATTCAATGCTACTATCTCTAGAAGCACGTGGTTGTCATGTTGTCGCATATGCTGACGATGTCGCGATAGCGGTAAAGGGGAAGCATCTGCCAACATTGCGGGACATTCTTCAGGGTTCTCTGAAAGATCTGTCTAAATGGGCAAGAGACTGTGGTCTAGGAGTTAATCCTAGTAAAACAGAGCTTGTTCTGTTTACAAGGAAAAATAAGATTCCTGCTTTTGATCCTATTTCTCTGGACGGTACTGAAATCACCTTCTCAGATGGAGCCAAGTATCTTGGAGTATTTCTAGATAGGAAGCTGAATTTCAGGCGTAATATTGAGGAACGGGTGAGAAAAGCAACGATTGCTTTGTATTCCTGTAAAAGGGCCATTGGAAAACGATGGGGTTTTAGCCCTCAAGTCGTTCATTGGATCTATACAGCAGTGGTGCGTCCAATTTTGCTGTATGGAATCATTGTCTGGTGGCCTGCTTTGGAAACAAAAGCGAACTTTGTCTTTATCACGAAGGTACAGAGAATGGCGTCAATGTGCATCACTGGTGCTCTTCGTACTACACCTACGGCTGCATTAGAAATCCTCCTTCACCTGATACCCTTGGACATATTGGGTAGGCAGTATGCGGCTGCGTCGGCAATTCGACTTAATAGCACGCTGCAATGGAGGAGCAGTGATTGTGGCCATAGCGCGATCTTGAAAAAGATAACAATACCACAAAATGTGGACTGTGCTCCCTCTTTGAGCCTCTTTGAGCGCCACTTTACCACTATGATACCATCCAGGGAGTCTTGGATGGGGGATACTCCGGGTAGTGGAGCTACCATAAATTTTTACACAGATGGATCGAGGCTGCACGAACAAGTGGGCTTTGGAGTCTATTCGGAAGAGCTTGGGTTGAGCCTGGCTCGTAGATTGCCAGATTATTGCAGTGTTTACCAGGCAGAGATGCTGGCAATAAAAGAAGTGGCTGACTGGTTGAGCTGCAATGTCTTGTCTACAACCGCAGTCAACATCTATACTGACAGTCAAGCCGCGGTCAAGTCCCTGGATTCAATGTTTCTGAAAACAAGATCTGCCCTTAACTGCCGCACGTCTTTAAATGAGATGGCCAAGCAGTTTAATATACGACTCATATGGGTCCCAGGGCACAGAGACATTCCAGGGAATTGCAAAGCCGATGAGCTTGCAAGACTAGGAACTACCTTACAGGTTCCAACAGAATTGGAATGTGTTGGTATGCCTCTAGAAACTTGCAAGCAAAACCTACGGCTTTGTTCTGCGACGGAGACTAATCAAAGATGGGCAAATGGATGGACGTGTGAGACAACACGACTGATTTGGCCTTCTCTTAATCAGGGGCGCACAAGTGAGCTGATATCGCTTCCAAGAGGAGAGATTTCGACGGTGGTTTCTATAATTACCGGACACTGTCTTATAGGGAAGCACGCAGAGCGGTTAAATGTGCCGTCGAATGACTTTTGCCGAAGTTGCATGGATGAAGAGGAGTTGGAAACTATCGAACACTTTATTTGCCATTGCCCGGCACTTTCTGGTCAGAGACTTGCTTCACTGGGATCTAGGGAGCTGTACGATCTTTCTGATTTGTTGGATGTCAAAATTCAACATCTAAGGAGTTTTATAAGAAGCTCAAAATGGTTTAACGACAGGGACTAGTAGGGAAACCTATTACGGTCCCGTGGTATCACAATGGACCTCAGAGTCTACGTGTGTTGACGTAAAACGTCAGCAGCCACTTACAACCTAACCTAACCTAACCTAAGATTCAAAAACATTTTTCTTAAAGAAAAATTTTGAGATTCTTGGACATTTTTCCTATAAAAAAAATTTTACATAATTTTCTTTTTCTCTTTCTATTAAAAAATTCTCAGATTTTTTCTATTAAAAAATTCTAAGATTTTTTCCTATAGAAAAATTATAAGATTTTTATATACATAAAAGATTGTCAGATTTAAAAAAAAAAATAAAAATCTTAGATTTTTCCTTAAAAAATCAAAAAAAAAATCAAAAAAAATCCCAAATTATCCCTACAAAATAGTTCTTAAGTTTTTTTTTTACTGTTCCGAGACTTTTACCATATGAGCAAATCCATTAGAAATTTAACTGACGGATCACCGATTTTGTTTATTTTTGGTTATTTGATGGAGCATCGTAAATGATTAAACACCATATCTTTTTTTTTTTTTGGATCAATACTTTGGATGATGTGGGCGTTTAAAAGAGATGTGGGCTTTTTGACAATATTAACTTTTAGACAGTTTTTTTTTTTTAACTCGGAAACCGTATACAAAAAAATTCATAAAAACAATATTGTAAATAATATTATGAAGATTTAAATTTTTTTTTTTCAAAAATTTTGAAAACAATATTTGAATGTCCTTTTTTCATGGGAAATACACAATGTATTTCAAACAGAAAAATTGTGTTTTAAAGTTAAGAATGCCATTTTAACGCTGTTAAAATTTCAGAGAGGTGTTTTTTCGTATTGATGAGCAATAATTTTTCAAAATTTGTTAGAAAGCCAAATATTTGATTTTTTTAAAAATGTTGCCAAAAATTCCAGCAATGGAATATCCTTTTATCCTATCAAGGACGCCATGGATTAAGTTAAAAGTCTCCTTTTAACGTTGTTTAAATGTCAGGTATGTGTTTTTTTGTGTTGTCGAGCAATAAAATTTTAAAGTTGGTTTTACAGCTAAATTTTTGAATTTATGCTAAAATTTTGAAAAAAAATCAAATATTTGCGATCTAACAAACTTTAAAATCTTATTGCTCAACAATACGAAAAAACATCTCTCTGAAATTTTTTCGGTGTAAAAAGGACATTCTAGACTTTAAAACAAAATTTTCATTTTGGAAATCCGTGGTGTTTTTCCCAGGAAAAAAGGATATTCAAATATGGTTTTCAACATTTTTTTGATGAAATTAAAAAAGAAAAAAATTTTTGTTTCTAAATTTTAAATCTTCGTAATTTTATATACAATATGGTTTTTATTCGATTTTTTCGTACGAAATTTAAAAAAACTGTCTAAAAGTCAATATTGTCAAAAGCAATATTGTCAAAAAATGTTTGCCTCACACCTTCAAAACTTTGCATTTTATTTGACTGGAATAGAACACAACATACAGAAATACTCTGCCCTGTATTTTTTAACTGCTGGGTAATTCTAAAAATTTTCGCCCCACTTTTCGGAAACATGCCTTTGGACGCCACTGAGAATTTGGCTCATAGATATCCACGTTTATATGAGATATGTTGCATTTTTGGATTTTCAAAATTTGCTGTAGTTTTCAAATTATCGCGGGTCAAAGTTCGACTTTTTTAGCAAAAGTCAGAAAAATACATGACGTTAAACGTGCTCTAACTTTTTAACTAGTAATCCGATTATCACAAGTAATGGCTTATATGAAAGCTTAATTCTTCTTCTTTTAGGAAATATTTTTAAAATCATACGGTCTTTTTCAGAAGTGTTGCAAAAATTCAAAAACATTTTTTTTTGCGAATATTTAAAAAAACACATCTTCGATTTTTTTAAAAAAAAGTTTGTTGATAAACAATACTGTTTTGTACAACATATCCAAAATTCAGAGTGGGATCCCAATGGGATCAAAAAATATTCTGATTTTAGTACGAAGTTCTTAAATTTTACCTTAGAAAATTAAAATTTTATATTTCTTCAATATAAAAATTTAAATTTTCAAAGAAAATTATACTATTAAAATTTTGAAAAACATTCAAAACATTAGAAATTTGAATTTTCTAAGGGAAAAATATGAGAACCTCGTACTTAAAACAGAATAGTTTTTGATCCCATGGAGATCCCACTCTGAATTTTGAATATGTTATACAAAACAATGTTATTTTTCACCAGAATTTTTTAAAAAAAAAATCGAAGATGTGTTTTTTTAATTATTCGAAAACAAAAAATGTTTTTGCATTTTTGCATCATTTCTGTAAAAAAAACTGTGTTATTTTAAAAATATTTTCTAAAAGAAGAATCCCAGCTTTCACATGAGCCGAAATTTTTGCAAATCGGGTCATTGGTTAAGAAGTTACAGCTCTTTAAACGTGATGTATTTTTCTTACTCTTGCTTAAAAAGTCAATCTTTGACCCGCCATAATTCGTTAAATACACCAAATGTAAAAAAACGATATATGGTACATATATCATATTTATGAGGGCTATCTATGTATCAAGGTTCCAATTAATCTGAGACACCATTTCCAAAAATTACTAAAATTTGAGCTAAATTTTCTGGAATGGCCCTGCTGTTTTGAGAAAAAAACACAGAAAAAGACAGCTGTTCAATAAGGCAATTTCAACAACGGGCAACTTTTTTGCACTTTATAGGGCAGACAGTTTTAGAAAAGCATACGATATTCTTTATAAGTGTTGACATTTTTTAGAAAAGAACACAAAACCATAATTTTTGGGGCGAAATGCAAAAAAAAGACACATTTTTTGTCAGAAAAGAAAACACCATTAATCATTTACGAAATTTCTTTTTCCCCCCGTCCACGCCTGTCTTTATAATTACACAGATAAAACAAAAAGAGGACATTTTGAACCTCATAACTAGTTCTTAATGATATCATTGTTCGTATCGAGATGGATTTCGCTTAAAAGTTCAATTTGAGCTATATGCTTATTTTTAAAAAAATAAGTTTTTGATGGCAAAATGTAAAATTGTTGTAAAATTCCAACTTCTTTCCGTATAGTGTTTATAAAAAACCGACATTTTGGAAAACCGGTTTCTCGGTTAACCGAAAATCAGCTTTTTCGGTTAACCGGTTTTCTCGGTTAACCGGAATATAAAAACCGGTTAACCGGTTTTTTTTCTTTAACTGAAAAAACCAAAAAAACTTGAAAATAGCTTATTTTTATTAAATAATAAAGCGAATATAGCTTAAGTAAGTTAACATATTTGTTTCTTTCAGCAAGGTTTGCAACTATTACGCTATAAAAAAGCGATAGTTAAGTAATGTACTTTAATTGACCATATTCACTGGAACTTCAATTTAATTTGTACTGGTTTTATTTAGAAAAAGATATTTATTCGTTATAAGTAAATTGCAGTTCCGAATTTTATTTTTATTTTCTTTTATTCACAATTTCGCCATTAACAGGTCTTTTAGTATCTGGTTAACAGTCACTTATAAAGTTTTTCATGAAATGTTAAAAAAAAAAAAAAACGCTTACAACGGTGAGTATTTCAAATTTTTATGAGTTTTAGAATAAAATTCCTATTTAGAAAATTGAAGACAAAAAATATTTTAGACGTTCTTTCTCCCGGATTTTTAATGTGTTTTCAACGAAATTTTGAAAATATCATAAAAAAATAAGTGCAAACCCTAATATTTGCGAAAATATTCCGTTTTGAATGTATTTAAAAAACCGGTTAACCGACAGAAAAAAACCGGTTTTCGGTGCACCGGAAATCTTCAATTCCGGTTAACCGGTTTGCAAAAAAACCGAAATTTTAGGAAAAAACCGGTTTTTCGGTTAACCGGTGAACCGGTTTATAAACACTATTTCCGTACTTTCCGCGGTTAAAACCCCGGATTTTAACCTTATTTTGTCCGGAAAAAATATGGCTTTACTTATTGTAAATTTTATTTCACCATTCAATTCTACAGCAAAAACTACTGTTTTTACGTTTTTCGCAAGCTTCCAGAATGTTCCAAATAGTGGCGTAAAGCGCGGAAAAAATCGGTGATTTAAAAACAAAATATGTTTTTTAGCACTTGTAATGAAAGGGAATTAAAAACGTAGAAAAATGGAAAAAATCACATTTTTATCACAATTCGTGTTTACTTAGTTGGGCAAAATACTTTTAAAAATATATTCTAGAGGTTTCTCCAAAAAAACGTGTAGAGTAGAGAATTTTGAAAATCAAACTGTTATAATATGCCCAATGTATTTACCAAAATTTGTACAAATCGGAACAAGGATACGCCCTCCTCGAAAATGTCCTTTATTAAAAAAGTCAAGAAAAAGTGTAAAATTCGAATTCGCTTATGAATTTTTGCATCCGCAACACTTAGAATATACCTCAAATCTTAATTAAATGAAAAAATTAAAGCAAGGATGTAATTTATAAATTAAAAATGTCCTTAAAAAAATTAAAAAAAAAAAAAATTTAAATCCTTCGTACTTCATGAAACTCTGTTCTGATAATGTTGAATATACCTTATTTTAGTATAATTGAAGCATGGATTTTTCTTAACCTATCCTGAGGATATTCTTAGCGAATAAATATCCTTTTTATAAAGACTTGAGAAAATTCAGGGAAATCCTTTGACCTTAAAACTATCAATAATTCACAACACTTTTTGCATGTAGTATTTACAATACGTTTAATATTGTTTTAGGTTTGATCAGGAAATACCTTTATAAAATAAGCAAGTAAAATTATAATACAACATACTTCCTCAACAAAATCTTAATAGAAGTCTGCATCTGTTAATGTACAACTTGTGGCTAGCCATGCATCTAACTTGTGTCAGGCCTAGATGACAAATAATGGTTCTGGATCAATTTAAATAAAATTTAAATTTTAACCGACCAATTAATTTTGCAATACGATTTATTATATGTATTCCATAACTATTTTTCGCAAAACATTTCAAGTTATCAAGGACAACTGCTGCATCTTGGTGTTTTACTTTAAGCCGTTCGTTAAAAAAATTTCCAAATTTATATTTGGGTTCCCACAAAAAAAATTAATTAAAAAAAAAAAGTGGAAAAACGTGGACGAGTTCTTTAGTTAGTTTTCATCTACATACTTATACCAATATTTTCTGCAAAGAACTAAGCGGGCCAATGAGGGCCACTAAAGTAGCTGACTATCAAATATGAAATTTGCAAAATAAATTAGTATTTTCTTTGGAACTCACTTTATAACAGCGTAACTTGCCATATGATTAACTTATGTCAACCAAAACAGCATTATCATAAAAGCAAAATATCTTACTTAAAAGTGCATAACCAATAAGGTCGCATTTTAAATGCAATATAATTATTTAACCGTTACAAGTACATGTGGATTTCAAAGATTTTAAAGCCAAAATATGATATATTTCAAAAAGTTCAACTTTAGAGACATGTAACTTAAAAACTATTAAAGATATCTATAAACTGTTTTGGATTTGTTTTATTTAGGATGTTTTCTTAAAACAAAATTCATATAACCTGAAGTTTTAAGACATTAAGATTGACCATTTATGGCCAAGGTCACAACACTATGGATCGCAAGGCGGGTACCATCAATTTCATCTTTGCGGAAAACCGTAAAGTTTTTTATATTTCTGAGTACAGATGGACTTTTCGTTCCCATGGACTTTTAGATCGACTTTCCGTTTCCGGTTTGAGTGTTAGAAAGGACCCATTTCAGCGCATGATAAAAATATCACAGATAAAAAATCTATTTCCTAAGCTCAATAAAATAGAAATTGGAGTGAGTAACTTTTAAAGCAGAAATCTTTGTCCGACCAAAATAATTTATTTTTGGTATAATAAGCTAATCAAGTAAAACAATAATAAATTATAAAATAAACATCGTTTGAAAAAAAAATATTTTAAGCCCAGAATTTTGCCACAAAGAACCAACAAAAGATATTAATCAATTCCAAAAAGATTTTGGAGGTACCCAGTCAGAAATTGCCAACCGTACCAAAAATTTTGTGTTGGTACAATATCGGGCTAGCCAAAAATACAACATTGTATAATGTAAAACAGTTTTACTAAAAATATTGTGTTGGCACAACTTTGTGTTTACATAAAACACTACACTATAGATTATAATTTAAAAGTTTAACATTTTTATTTTTTAAAAAAGTTTTCGATTTACATAGACCTCAACTCTTTAATCTAAGTGAACACTTAAGTAGTTGCTTTTTCAACCAATTTGTACAAAATGTTAACTAAAAAGCACTACATCGAGATTTTTAATACATCCCTAAGCAAAAGTTAAATCCAACGTCGTAAATTTGTAAAATCAATGTTAACCCAACGTTAAAACAAAAGTCGAGCGATCGTTGGCCACTGTTATCATTTCAACCTCGGAATGACGTCGTAGACTTAGAAACGGGTATGATTCGCCAACGTTGGTACCGTCGCCGCCAACTTCATTCCAACGTTGGCCCGTTTGTATTTTTCTGCCTGGGTACTTATGTTTCTGGTAAAGGTTGGCCACTTTTCGCGGATTGCCATTTCCGCCCAGAAAAAAAAGTTTTAATATTGCCAATCCTATTGCACATGGAATGATAAAGTGTAAGTACACAAAAATATTTAAAAAAATGATATTGCATCAGTTAGATATGATAAATTTTGTTAAAATTTTAGAAACAGTCATTTTGTCTATAATTTAATTCGTATGACTTTTTAGGCATTGATATTAAATAAAATGTTCTTTTCCTTGATATTATATTAAAATTTTTACTCGGGCTTTCGTTCATTTTATAAAACTCTGCAATTCTTCCTACATATATTTACACTCAAGTTCATATACATGCAAAATGCGAGGATGTTATTAAAATCTTAGTTATTGCATTGTTACAAACTGCAGGTACACTTTGTGTAAAGAAAATGCGTATTTCGGCCCTTGGCCAAAACTGAGATATTTAAAATCCTTTAACAAGCCGGTGCTACAAAAACAGTTTTTAAAAATAACTTCAAAACTTTTGGGTGTCTCATAATTTTGATCGGGTTTTAAGCGTCCTAAACTTTAAACATTGTTTTATTTTTTTAAATTGACTAAGGGACCTATTCACAGAAAATACTCATAACTCAATTTTTTCTATGTGGTTGTTGAAAACAATCATTAAAAATTCGAATTTTGTTTGAAAATTTCCAAAAAATAAAGTCCTTCTATCCAGATAGTCTTTAAGTTGGCAAATAGTTTTTTTTAGTATTTATTTATTTATTTCATTTTCTGTGACCTAGCCCAGCAGAAATTTTGCTGAACTGGCAGCAGCTTTTGGAAAGGAAACTTGAGTCAAGGAGCGCATCCAAACCTGCTGAATTCATGCATGATTCTATAAGGCGATGTCACACTTTAGAGCGCTATTTGGATACACCGAAAAAGCGCTCTTAAGATGCTCTGAAATCACGTCTTTTTAGAGCGCTGATAAAAACGCTATAAAGATGCAGTGAATTCATGTAACTTTTCAGAGCTGATTTAAGCTGAATAAAGATGAAACACATTTAACTATTTCTGAAAAAAAAATTGGAAAATCTGAAATACAATTGACCATATCTGAAATACAATTGGAAAATCTTAAAATATAATTGGAAATTTTTGAATTATAAATGGAATAATTGGAAATTTTTAAAATGTAATTGAAAATTTTTTGGTTATAAATGGAAATTTCTGAAATACAATTGGAAATTTTAAAAATATAATTGGAATAAAATATAATTGGAATTTTTAAAATATGATTGGACATTTTTTGTAATATAATATGCATTTTCTGAAATTAAAGTGGAAATGGTATAAGTACTCAAAATTTTTTTTTAAATACTAAAAAATATTTTAAAATCTGGCCTTTTTATTGTCATCATTCAAAATGTGTTAAAGGTGTTATGATTGAAGAACTTTTTGCAGCGCTGATATTTGCGCAATAATGATGCATTCAAATCATGTGTCTTTGTCCAAAACTCATGGTTTTTCATTCAAAAATTTTTGAATATATTAAAAAGGAAAGCAAGTGTAAATTTTTATCGAAAAATAATTTATATTATATGTTTTATATAAAAAATCTTAAGAAAAAATTAAAATTTTTCCGCCTTACTTTTACTGCATCCTCAAGAGCGCTCTTTGGATGCGCTTCGGTATGCTATAAAAAGATGCTGTGTCGCCAAAATCTCGATCTATTTTTGCTGGGAGCCTATTGGCCATAATTGGTTACTAATTTCTACTTACAAAAATTTATACTTAAAAAAATTTTAATATAAAAATAAAAAGTTTTAGTATAAAAATTAAAATATGAACATAGAAGAACTTACATATAAATATATATATATATATCAAGTATATATACTTGATACTTTTTATGATTATGTTTACAAAAAAACACGGGAAATATGAAGTTTGAAAAAAATAAAATTTGTTCATAACCACACTCACATAAAAAATCGGTTGGAATGAGGTTGCCACAACCGCAATACGGTTGTCGTAACCGGCTTGCGGTTGTCCCAACCGTACGCGGTTGCAGCAACCGTAAATTGAGGTTGTTAGAAATTTTTTAAAATATTTTTGTGTCTCAGAATCTGAGACTTTTTCTATAGAAAAAATGTCTCAGTATCTGGGAGTTTTTCTATAGAAAAAATGTCTCAGAATCTGAGAGTTTTTCTATAAAAAAAATGTCTAAGAATCTGAGACTTTTTCTATAGAAAAACTGTCTCAGAATCTGAGACTTTTTCTATAAAAAAACTGTCTCAGATTCTGAGACTTTTTCTATAAAAAACTGTCGCAGAATCTGTGACTGTTTCAGAATCTAAGACTTTTTCTATAGGAAAACTTTTTCAGAATCTGAGGCTTTTTCTGTAGAAAAACTGTCTCAGAATCTAAGACTTCCTCTATAGAAAAACTATCTCAGAATCTGAGACTTTACCTATAGAAAAACTATAGAAAACTGAGGTTGCCACAATACGGTTGTCGTAACCGGATTGCGGTTGTCCCAACCGTACGCGGTTGCAGCAACCGTAAATTGAGGTTGTTACAACTTTTTTAAAATATTTTTGTGTCTCAGAATCTGAGACTTTTTCTATAGAAAAACTATCTCAGAATCTGAGACTTTTTCTATAGAAAAACTGTCTCAAAATCCGAGACTTTTTCAATAGAAAAACTGTCTTAGAATCTGAGAATTTTTCTATAGAAAAGCTGTCTCAGAATCTGAGACTTTTCTATAGAAAAACTGTCTCAGAATCTGTGACTTTTTCCGGGACATTTTTATTATAGAAAAAGATTCAGATTTTTCCTATAGAAAAATTTTCAGATTCTGAGTTATTTTTCTCATAGAAAAAGTCCCAGATTCTGAAATATTTTTCCTAAAGAAAAAGTTCAAGATTTTGAGAAGAAGAATTCTTTGTATCGGATTTTTAGTAAACGAATTAAAACCACATAAAAATGTTACATTAAGTTTATTATTTTTAGTATTAAGTCATTTATATTACTATATTTTTTTTAAACAATAAAAATAAGCAAAAAAAAATTAAAAAACGTGTCTTATAATTGGTATTTTATTTTGTATTTTGGAATAATATCGAAAATATATTAAACACAGCTATGGTTGGGACAACCGGCAATACGGTTACCATAACCGGCAATACGGTTACCATAACCGGCAATACGGTTACCATAACCGGCAAATGCCGTTATTTGAGTTTGCTGCAACAGGCATTTGTCGGTTGCCACAACTGTAAATTGTCGGTTGCTACAACCGTATATTTACCGGTTGCTGCAACCTCAATCTGAGGTTGGAACCTTGTACGGTTGAGACAACCATATTTTGCTGTGAGTGTACATACTAATATTAAAACCAAAATTAACCAAGTCATAAGAGTTTTTTTAAGTGGGGTAATTTATATCAAATTAAAAGCTTGAGCGGTAAAAAAACACATAAAAAAGATGGATAAAGTCTTGACGATACGCCGTATACCATAACTTTTAATACATGAACAAGACCTTATACAAGTGAAACTTGAACCCCATTTCCGAAAGACTTTAAAGTGTCAAAGCACATTTTAATTAAACAAACTACACAAGTTAAAACTACAAAAGACAGTTAAAACAACTACATTTGTTGTTGTTTAGGCGTCTACTACACTTGACGGTAAAGTCAACCAAACACAGTTGTTGTTTTTAACTATTGGTTAACATCTTAAACAAAAACGGTAAACAACAACAAACTTCAAATTACAGTTGTTTTTACTAAAACTCAAATTGTCTGTTTTTTTTATTAACAAAAAAAATTCTACTGCATCTGAAACTCGTTCAACACATCCGTGTTTCTAAAAATTTCTGGAAAATTATAAGATTTTTTATACACTCAAAAAAATAAAACTGTAAAGTTAGCAAAAAATTTAGTTAAATTTAACTAAAAAAACACCTGATTTTGAACCTACTAAATTTCTAGTTAATTTAACTAAAAATATTTAGTTAACTTTTCGTAGAATGAATGTAGCAAAAAAAACGTAACTTTAACTAAAAATTCAGCTGAAAATTTCGTAATATTTTTTATGTATGTATGTATGTATTAACAAAAAAATTAGTTAAATTCAGCTAAACTTTTTGTAAAAAAATTTTAAGTTTGTTAAATATTGATTTTATACACTAACACTTCACTTATTTTTTCTTTTTTCTCACAGCATTAAGTTCAGCTTAAGTAGAACTTATGAGATTTTCATAGGAGGCTACACAAGAAATTTCTAACATTTTTTCACTCGACAAATATGTTACGAGAAATCAGCAAATTAATTAATAAAAATTCGTAAACACAGTTTTAAAGTCAACAAAAAAAATTAATTCAAAATTTGTTCAAAACTAGTATTTTCGTAAATTGAACTTAACTAAAACAAGTAAAAAAGTTAAATTCGGCCGTGCCGAATTTTAAATACCCTCCATCTGTATCCCAGTATTTATAAATTAATACGATTTTCTAATGCACGTTCTTTAAAAATTTAATATCAATGGCACAGATTAATACAGACTCGACAATTATAACAAGTGTCAAAAAAGTAGTCTTTAACCATATGGTTATTTTTTTAAAAATATTATATAAAATTAGGTTAGAGAGAGAAAACCAATATAAGAGAATAATCACAATTGGAGCGGGAAGCGTTTTTCCGCAACTGTTCACATACGTTTTATATGACAACAAAATTCCGCCGCGTTTTTCCGCCAAACTAGATTCAATTCTATTTTTATGAGGACAATTGCGTTTTTCCGCTTCCCGCTCCAATTGTGATTATTCTCTAACACGCCATACGAAAAAAAAGGTAGAACGGCTTTTATTGTTTTACTCACTTCTAACTAGTAGAAAGTGTTGCCATGCTTTAAACCAGCTAAAAACCGATCTGTATCTTCTAAAATCGCTAAGTTTTTACCCATTTTTGTTTTACAACTCTACTGTCTAGTCTGTATATAGTCTGTGTCTATGGTGTTTAGAAAATATTTTTTTTTGCCCATTACCAGGGCTGGAAAATCTCTAAACACCGTTTCTGTTAAAATAGCGTGTTTTTTTTTAAATTTATATGAATATGTATATCAAAATTGCTACACTCAAAAAATTATAACGGTAGATTCCACTACAAAAGACAGTTAAAACAACTACACTTGTTGTTGTTTAGACGTCTACGTTGTTGTTTTTAACTATTAATTAAAACGTCTCCCTATTGTCACCCGCGGATCTTTATGGAATTGGTTTTATTTTGTAGATCAGAAAAAATAAAGGGACACATATTTTTTTAGCGGCCCAAATTCATATTTAGGGGGTAAAAAGGAGGGGGAAGACAAGGAAATTTTTAAGTTTTTAATTCAATTCCATTTTTATGAGGACAATTGCGGAAAAACGCTTTCCGCTCCAATTTGTTAACATTCATCAAAACAAAAAAAAAAAAAAAAAACGAAACGAAATGTTAACTTCCATTAATTTCTCAATTTAATTTAGCATCGTTTGGAATAGTTTTGTAAAATATTACACATTTTCGATGAAATATTGATAAAATTAGCTTATTAAGGTACCTACAGACGACGCAATATTATGCACAATATTTTTGACGTTTTCCCACAATTGGCATACATAAAAATACTGAAATCGATTTGATTTGTATAAATAATATTTATAAAATTTATTCTTAATGAATAAAATTTATTAAAAAAAAAAATTAATTAACTTATTTTATTTCAAATTTTTAAATTAAAAAAATCAAGTAACTCAAAATAAAAACTTTTTAATGGTAAAATTAAAAAAAGCCACAAATGAAAAAAAAAAAAAAATTATACTCTCGGCCAAACCGGGAGACGACCCTGGTGCCCCCAAATTAATATCCGACGACACTACCATTAGACCACCGGCAGCATTAAAAATGCATGTCAAATTCGCAATTTTGTTTGATTATAACACAGCAATGCTTAAAATAACTTACCCAGTGGTAGGTAGTGGTAGGTATACCCAGTGGTAAGTATACCCAGTGGTAGGTATACGCAGTGGTAGGTTTAAAAATATATTCCTAGTTTTTTATAGGGATCATACTATACTATAAGCTAACAAAATTAACCGTTACTAACAGTGTTGCCAGAAATCGTCAATAGGCAAAAATCGTCTGTCCGTTTGTAAGAATTGGACGCAAAATCTAAATATATTGAATGTGTTTGATATTGATCTTATCCAAGAAATTATCAAAAAAAAACAATCAAAACACAAATAAAGAGTGGATGGTATAAAAAAAATGTAGAAAATACAAATTTTTTTAAAAAATTATTTCATTAGCAATTTAACGACTATCTTAAAAGAGATAAACAAAACCGGGCAAATTACAACAAACCCTCTACTGTTGTGTATAAAAGAAGTTTTGTTGAATATACCATATTTTTTCCACCAAAATTCAATTTCGCTTTTAAAGAAAAACAAAACGACATTTAATTAATAATAAATTACAGCACATTTATATATTTGCAAAAACTGAGAAAAGTCAATGACTCGATAAATATAATGAAGGGTATAGATTTAGGTGATTTAAATAAAATTATAATAATAAACAATATTAAAAAAAAAAAAAAAAAAAAAATCTTGAGTCCTAACATGATTCGAATCCGGGACTCCATGTATGAAAAGCCAACACTCTAGCCATCATACCACAGACTGATTAAAAGTTTTACAATTTTGCAGGTATGTTAAAAGAACGAGAACCAAAACAGATAAATTAGTGTTGCCAGAAATCGTCAATGTAATCGTCTGTCCGTTTGTAAGAATTGGACGCAAAATATAAATATATTGAATGTGTTTGATATTGAACTTATCCAAGAAATTATAAAAAAAAAACAATCAAAACACAAATAAAGAGTGGATGGTATAAAAAAAAAATGTAGAAAATAATTTTTTTTTTCCAAAAATTATTTCATTTACCCAATGACAAAGAATACAAAAGATTGTTAGGCCGAATATAAATTATTAAGGGGATTTTAATAAATTGTAATTTTATAAACAATATTGAAGCTAAAAAATAAATAAAAAAAAAAAAAAAACTTCATCCCGACCATGACTCAAACCTGCGACCATATGAATGATAAGCCAACAGTGCAGCCATCATACCACAGACTGCTTCTGAATGTCTTAGCAATTTAACGACTATGTTTAAAGAGATAAAAAAAAACCGAGCAAATTACAACAAACCCACTACTGCTGTGTATAAAAGAAGTTTTTTTGAATATACCATATTTTTTCCACCAAAATTCAATTTCGCTTTTAAAGAAAAACAAAACGGCATTTAATTAATAATTAATTACAGCACATTTATATATTTGCAAAAACTGAGAAAAATCAATGACTCGATAAATATAATGAAGGGTATAGATTTAGGTGATTTAAATAAAATTGTAATAATAAACAATATTTATAAACAATATTAACAAACAAAAAAAAAAAAAATATATATTTGAGTCCTAACATGACTCGAACCCGGGAGTCCATGTATGAAAAGCTAACACTCTAGCCATCATACCACAGACTGATTAAAAGTTTTACAATTTAGCGGGTATGTTAAAAGAACGAGAACCAAAACAGATAAATAAAAAAAAAAGCATTTAAGTAAACTGGAGTTATAACTCTTAAAACATAAAATATTAACAACATTTTTCAAATGTATTTAAATATGTTTATTAAAGGCCAAGATAAATCATCTTCTAAATGTGCCAATTTTGCTCCAAATTTGCTCATATTTTCTATATAGGCCACAAAAACCATATTTACACTCCATGTTAAAATTTGTTTACATACGTTAATCAGAATTTGAGTTATAGTATTTTACATGCTAGGTTTGTATGGGGGGTGTTACACCCCTTTTTTCTATTCCGCCCAAATTTTACATAGAGATCAGACATGCTAAAATATCATTCTATACCAAATTTCATTCGAATCTGTTAAACAGAAGCCGAGTTATAGCATTTTGCATGCTAAGCTAATGTGGAAGGTGCCACTCCCCTTTGTCCAATTCTTCTAAAATTTTACACAGACATTGTACATGGTATAATATTATTCTGTACCAAATTTTATTTTAATCTGTCAAGTAGAAGCTGTGTAAACGCATTTTGTATTTTCAAAATTTTAGAGGTGTCGTTAAACTTTCACTCATAACTTTTGATCGACTGGGCCGATTTGGCTCAAATGCAAAACCAAACTTCTCGGGAGAACTTCCAACAAATAAGTTAAGTTTCAGTCATCTCTGTGTAATATTTTGTCCGCTACAGCATTTTCAACAGACAGACAGACGGACAGACGGACAGACGGACAGACGGACAGACGGACATCGCTAGAATGTCTTAAAATCGATCGGGCATCATGAATATATATACTTTATGGGGTCCCAGACCGATATTTCGATGAGTTACAAACAGAATGACAAACTTATATATACCCTCTATCACTAAGTGGAGGGTATAAAAAGTAGTTAAAACGCTGATTTTAACTAAAAATTTGCTAAAAAGCCAGTAAACTCGAGTTAACAAAAAAAAATTTGTTAACTTTACAGTTTTATTTTTTTGAGTGTAGACTAAAAACAACTACATAACACTAATGTTACTACAATATAGTATTTTTTTGTATTTATTTGTTTAAACGACTACAAAAAATAGTTTGAGATTTTTCATACAAAAACAACTGAAATTGTAGTTGACAACAACAACTTCTACTTTCTAAACAAATGACCGTCATGCAGTAACTGCAATAGTTTTCTAAGTGAAAACAATATTTATACACTAAAAAAAAAGTAACTGTAAAGTTAGCAAAAAATTTAGTTAAATTTAACTAAAAAAGCACCTGATTTTGGCCTACTAAATTTTAAGTTAATTTAACCAAAAATATTTAGCTAACTTTTCGTAGAATGAATGTAGCAAAAAAACCCGTAACTTTAACTAAAAATTTAGCTGAAAATTTCGTAACATTTTTATGAATATTTTTCCAAAAACTAGAAAAAAAGCGTTTTTCGTTCATATAAGAATGTTCCAAAACTTCAATCCATTTTCGGCACGAGTTATTTTTATCCGACTGTCCATAAATTTTAGCTCACTCATTTTTAGATACTAAAGAACAATATTGGACCCTACCAGATACAAAAAGATGATTTTCGTTTTTAAGGACACCTCTAATGTACACTAGACTGGCATTTTTCTATATAGCTAAATTTTTTCTTCTCCGATTTTCAAAGTCCGTTCAAATTTTTATTGTCCTAGGTCTAAAACTTATGTGGTACAAATTTGAGGTCAATCGGATTAAATTAACCCGTGGCGCCCGGCGGTCAAAGTTTTGGATTTTTTAAAAATTTTTAAAAATAAAATTTAAAAAAATTATCTTTCGACACATCATATTTGTTAATTTCGATGCGCTGAGCATGAATATAAAAAAAAATTAAAATCGCTCGATCGGTTTTCGAGATATCGCCATTTCAAATTTGTAAAAACGGCGGTTTTTTCCTATGTTCAAGAAATTTTAAAAAAAAAGTCTCAAAATTTCATTCCACCGAGCCTTTTGTAGAGCTTGAGACAATCTTTCATTTAAAACTAATTTGAGCCAAATTCGATCATTTTAACCAGTGGCGCCCTTCGATCAAAGTTTTGGACTTTTGAAAAATTTTCACAAAATTTTTGGATTTTTAAAAATGAAAAAATAAAAAAAAATATCTTGCGATGCAATTTTTTTATTAATTTTAGCATGCTGAATACGAATATTAAAAAATTTATAAAATCGGTCGAACGGTTTTCGAGATATCGCCATTTAAAATTTGTCAAAAAATTGCAAAATGGGGGGTTTTTTCCTACGTTTAAGATTTTTTTTTTTTTTAAAACTCTAAAAATTTCTTTATTTTAACCCTTTTATAGAGCTTTATGCAATCTTTTATTTAAGCTTAATTGGAGCCAAATCCGATCATTTTAACCCGTGGCACCCTTCGATCAAAGTTTAGGGTTTTTGGTAAAAAATTTCTAAAAAGCCAAAACTTTGATCGATGGGCGCCACGTTTTAAAATGATCCGATTTGGCTCAAGTTAGTTTTAAATGCAATACTGTCCCAAGCTCTACAAAAGGGCCGGCGGGATGAAATTTTGAGACTTTTTTTAAAAAATTTCTTGAACGTAGGAAAAAACCGCCATTTTTTACAAATTTAAAATGGCGATATCTCGAAAACCGATCGAGCGATTTTAATTTTTTTTTATATTCGTGCTCAGCGCATCGAAATTAACAAATATGATGTGTCGAAAGATAATTTTTTTTTTTATTTTATTTTTAAATATTTTTCAAAAATCCAAGACTTTGACCGGCGGGCGCCACGAGTTAATTTAATCCGATTGACCTCAAATTTGTACCACATAAGTTTTAGACCTAGGACAATAAAAATTTGCCCGGACATTTGGGAAAATCGCAAGATGACAAAAAAATGCCAGTCTAATGTACACATTTCTCATTTATCATTGAGCATAGTTTAAAGTTCGCACACTAAATCCAAAATCTCGCATTATGAAATAAAGCTTAAGTTGTGTTATCATATATGCACACTCAAACATTCGTACAAATACTCTTAAAATTTTAAACACAAATTTCATGTAACATTGTATAACACTTAAAACGCAATTACAGTTTTAAAAATTTCTAGAGTTTTTACATAATTTCTTGTTAAGCGGTTAAGCCCAGGCAACTAACACCAGAACTCTTATACACTTACATACATATATCAGAACACCCACATATAGAACAAACAGGAGTTGGACACAATATTATGTTTACCGATTTTTTTTATTCCAAGAAAATTTTAAACACAACCCAGTTGGCAACGTCCTCGAGCCATCCTCAGTGACGGAGCGATGACATGTCAGAGTCACACCTGACATCCACAAGACATCTCTATGTACTGGGTTGAGGACAGTTTCATACAAATTTTCAAAATGTCCTCACTCAAAGTCAGCAGTGGTCAGGGCTGACCTTCTGGGGACATGTCACCTAAGACTTCTTTGGGGAAATGTCTGACATAGGTCATGCGAAAATACAAAAAATTTTCGCATTTCCTTTAGTTTTTACTTTTATCCATTTTCCTTTATAAATTATCTTTCTCATATTTAGAAAAAACTTTTCGCCTTTTTTAGTCCCAACTGGATTTGAACCTGGAACCTCCAGTTTATTAGTCCCACACCTAACCACTTGTTCCAAACTTTATTTTTAAAATTGTTTGTCTATTTATTACTTTTATTCTACTTGTTAGATTTTGATTTTATTTTAATTAAGTCGATAATATTGCCATCTTTTTCTTGGAAATTAAAGAGTTGCCCAGATTTAAAATTCTAATTTAATATACTGCTATTCTGAAGACATTTCCTTTTAGACGTCTTAGAGGAATTGTCCACACTCTTAAAGCAAACATTCAGTGCTGACCATGTTAGGACATGTCATCAAGGATTGCCTATGATTTGTCAGAACCTGAAGACATTTCCTCAAGGAATCACTGTGGAAATTTCCTCAGTGACACATTTTCCAACTGGGAAATTGCAGCTGGTTATTGTAAGTAGACAAATTTAGGAGGATATTCATACCTATGATTTAAGGTTTTTAAGACCGAAATTCAGTTACAGAAATAATTTTTAATCTTGGCTGCTGCTTTGTCATTGTAATAAACAATATTTAACTGAATTAACCGATTTGAGTACAGAATTTCCTTCTCCCATACTGTTGTAAATGTGTCCGTTTAAACAAAATTAAATATTGCGATCATAATGTTTTGCAATATGATTGTTAGTATGCACTCCAGTGGCCAGATTTAAGTTTGAATACATTTTTATGTAAAAAATATGCTTATCCTTGAGAAAATATTAATGTTAATTACTAAATATTTTAAATTTTATAAAGACATTTATATATCACAAAACCTTTTTTAAATTTTAGCTCAGTGAAACTAATATAAATGTTGTATAAAACCACAAATTTTTTGAATTGGTAAACAAGAACTTGAAACATCATTGCGCAAATTTTAAAGACTACTTTTCTTTATTCGTAATAGTTACAGAGCTTAAAGTTGAAATTAGATTAGTGATTGGGTATCAGGAGCATAAAGTTAGACAGAAAAACGTATTTTTTTTTAAATACAAGTTTTTCGCGAGGTACACTCGCGGTTTCATTCGAAATATGGCGGACTGTTGCGTAAACCTAGTTTTTTGTGAGTTTACATCACAATGGTGGGTTTGAAAAAAAAATTGCAAAAATAAGATGACATTTTCGAAAATTGTGCGAAATTTGCAAATTTGTTTCCTATTTTGTTAGTAGCAATTAATGCACCATGTTCAACTTTAAAAACCCAAACGACGTGCCTTAACGAGTAAAAACGATTTGGTTTTGACTTTTTACTTTGAGTTATTCTGAGCAGAAAGCGCGATGATTTTATCTAAACCTATTTTGATCTGGCACATCTAAGGCTTTGCACGAAATCGGATGAAATTTTTTAAAATGAAAGCCCACTTGATGTGTAATCATAAAATCAGAGGCGGGTTAAAAATGTTGTTGATTTTAGATTTTTTTTTTTGACCATACTTCATTTTCTGTTATAAAAAAGCATCGCCCTTCTTTTTAACTACTGTTACAATGATAGGATTTTCTGTGATTTTTTCAGTAATTTCAACGTACATTGCCTAAATATGTTATAAACAATTGTGGAACTTCTTTTTTAACGCAGATAAATCGCGATTTTAGGTTAATAAATATTTTTTTTAAACTCGTTTGGTCGTTTGGTAAAAATATTTTTAAGATTTTTAAAACCGTTAAATCTTAAAATCCGATATAACTTTTAACCCCCGTGCGCGATTTAATTGACCCGAACGAATTTCTTATTCTTAAATAGCTTCTAATATTTATGCCAACTTTTAACGATGTGCTATTAAAACAAAAATACAATTGTTTTACCTCAAAATTTAAGTCTTACAATTAGACGGACTCTTCATATACACGTTAGAGCATATAAATATATTTTTTATGAAAAAGGGTATATTCTGATTTGAGGCCTTTTTACTTTCCCCATTATGAATAAACATAACAAGTATGTACTTCACTAAGAAAATTATGTCATTAACTGTTTGTAAGTTATTTTAAAAAGTAATCAGTAAAGTTATTTTAAAAGAAAAATCACTTATTTTATAAAGGATTTAATTTTTTTACTATTTCGCGACCTTGGGACAACAAGGTTCTAACTGACATTTTTTTCAAAAATGAGTTATATATCGCATCGCACTAAAGCGACTACGCTCTTTCGATTGGCGTTCTTAGTTTTTCTCTATCTCTTACAGCTTCTGAGATATTCAATTCAACAAGGTTCTATCTACGTATTTTTGGTTTGAGATTTAGTTAACAAGGTTCTAACTGGCTGATAGAACCTTGTTTACCAAAAAAGCCCATATTGTTTTGCAGATAGAACCATGTGTACAGTTTAATTGGAAACAGAACCATGTTGCACAGATTTAAAATTGCATATTGCACAAATACACTTAACAAAAAAAACTTGTTAAATGATAAGAAAAGCTTGTAATTTTTTTTCTACCTCCTATTTTACGAGAATTCCTATTAAAAATTACCAAAAAATTTTGTAATTTTCAAGCTTTTTACTAATAAAATTGTAAATTTACAGCTTTTTTGACGCGATAAAGCTTAAAAGGAATTCTCGTAACTCAACTAGATTTTTTTCTACATCCATTTTTACGAGAATTCCTTGTAAAAATTACGAGATTTATGTTTTTATTATAAAATTGCTAGAATTCCTTGTGCACAATAATTTTTTCTTGTAAATTTAAATTTTTTTCGTAAATTTTGGCTGCGGATAACTAGCGTTTTACCAATAAAAATGTAAATTTATAAAAAAAAATTTAAATTTCGATCACATAAAACACAAATTAACACAGGATAACGAGACTTTTTCTAGTAATTTAACATGTTTTTTTTTTTTAAATCTTGCAAAGTTACCAAAAAGTTCTCGTAAAATGATTGTTTGCTACGAGTACCTCCTATTTTAAGAGAGTTTCTAGTAAAAATTAAAATTTTATTGGTAATAAGCTTGTAAAATTACAAACAATTTGCAAGGTTTTTACCAATAAAATTGTAAATTTACAACTTTTTGACGCGATAAAAATTACAATTACTTTTCGTAACTTAATTAAGTTTTTCCACCTCCGTGGTAGTAAAAATTACGAGCTTTTTTTTGTAATTTAACAACTTTTTTACCAATAAAATTGGAAATTTACCTTTTTGATGCGATAATGCTTACAAGGAATTCTCGTGCCTTAACAATTTTTTTTTTTTTTAATTACCTTGGAAATTTGTACATCTACGAAAAAAATTGTAAAATTACAAAAAAAAAATTTCTGTATCGATAAAAAAATTTTTGTTAAAAAACAAGGAAAACTGTACGATATTTGTAAAATAGGACTTTTTCTAGTAATTTGACAAGGTTTTTTTTTGAGTTTAGAACCAACTGTAAAGAGAAATATGTGTTTAAAGTCACATGAGCACAGTATTGTCTTCAAACTTATTGAAAATAAAGAGTTGCCTCCCTAGTGGCTCAGCTTGGAGCTTTTGCGACTCCCAAAAAATAGTTTTAACACACTCGAGAAGAAAAATAATGTAACTGGGGTAGCTAAAAGATGCGATTAGGAATTAAAATCAGCAAAACGAATTCCTGAAGCAAGGTTTTTAAAGTAAAAACACATGAAATAAAAGGCTTTTTATAAAACTTCAGTTACTCCAACAGCACACTGGCGGAAGAAGTGTGAACGATATAACATCAGCCTTCCAAAAAAACTGTCGAAAAAGTATTCGAAGACAAGAATATTACAAAACTGTTAACTTGGAGCGATTCTGGTGTACTAAAAAGCAAAAATTCCATTATGGCCGATGATGAAAGCATTACAATGAAAGACTCATTACCAGGACTTAAAACTGACCGTTCTCTTCCCCTTATGTACCCCCCCCCCCCTAATAACGTGTGACATTATTTTTCCTGCTGTACAAAATAAAAAAAATATTATGAAGATCCCAGGTGGACTTTTTGATTAACAAATGTTGTATTATTATATTAAAATCCAAATAACACAAGGTTCTATCTGCAATAAACTATTTCTTACAGAAACACAAGGTTCTATTTGGCAGTTAGAACCATGTTGTCCAAATTCATGTGCCTTATCGTTGAGCAACAGAGTTCTATCTGCTTTTTGAGACTCAAATTGTGCAAAAACTAATATAGTAGCGCGAATATTTTCAAATACATAATAAAATTTAAGGAGTAATTTAAAATTATTCAAAAACCGTTTTTAAATTTAGTCAAAACTGACTTAGTAAAGCGATTAACAATATTCAACCTTAGTTTTCTCAATAGTAGTGTTGGTGCAAATAGAACCTTGTTGTTCCAAGGTCGCGATTTCTGTAGTTTAAAAAATATAATTTACTGTCTTAAAAACGAATTTTCTGTTACATTAATTTTTGGCAGTAAAAAATTTCTTCTATAGTTTTACTGTTTTTCAATACAAAATAAGTGAATATTCACTAGTTTTTTAATGTTTTGGTTAGTCATTAAATTAACATTTAAAATTGACTGTAATGTGTTTTTATTTTAAATGAAAAAACAGTGGAATGGTTTTTAAATAAAATTTCATTTGTTTTAAGTGAATATTCACTGGAATTTACCTACATAATTTTTTGAGTGTTATGTTAATTACACTGTGCAACAGTGAAAAAATACTTCTGATGTGACATAGTATAGGATGTTGGTCTTGTCGAGTAGATCACAAAAATACCCATTAAACTTGCCAGACACCCTCAAATTTTAGAGTTATTGTCAAAAAACGTTTTTTGGGGACTTTTCTCACTAAACCTTGTGTAATTCAACAAATTTTCAACCGATTTTAAATTTTCAAACTGTTTTGGATAGAAAAAGGATAGGGCTTTCCATGTGCGGGAATTGGCCAATACGTAAAAGAAATATATCTATTGATTTTATCTATAAAATCAATTTTTTTTGTTATTAATATTTTTTTAATTTTTCGAGTTTATAAATTTTTTCTGCTATAGTTCGTTTAACAACCTTTATATTTATAAGAGTTTTTTTTAAAGAAAACACTGTGCTACAAAAAACACAAAACCGAATATACTTTTAAAATGAGGTAGTTAAGGTTGTAGGTCTCGTCGAAAAGATCACAAAAATGTCCATTAAACTTGCCAGACTCCCTCAAAATTTAAAGTTATTGTCAAAAAACGTTTTTTTGGGGACTTTTCTCACTAAAAAACGTGTAACTTAAACATTTTTCAACCGATTTTAAATTTTTCAACTGTTTTGGATAGAAGAAGGATAGGGCTTTTCATGTGTTTGAATTGGTTTATACATATAAGAAAGAAATGTATTGATTTTTTCAACAATATCTATTTTTTTTTGTACTTTTTTGAATATTTTTTGAGTTTATCGATTTTTTTCTGCTATAGTTTGTTCAACAACATTTATATTAATAAACGTATTCCTAAAGAAAATTTAATTGTGAATACGATGGGCATAAATGGCATAAAAAATCGGACCACAATTGACAGAGTTGTGATAATTTTTCTAAAAAAGAAAATAAAGATTTTGTATGAAATAGCCGTGCGGATAACCCAGGCAAAAAAATAAATTTATAATAAATGGCCATGTACAATATTTTTAAAGGTTATTGGCGCTCTGAATCTGAATCTGGCCTTTAAATTGCTCTATCTCGTTAGGTTTTTGAGATATTTAACATAAATTGATATATCAAAAACTTAATAAGACAGCGCAATTTCAAGGTCAAATTGGAATTCAGGAGGTCAAAAACCTTTAAAATAATGGTACACACGGCAATTTCATACAAAATATTAATTTTCTTTTTTATAAAAATTATCACAACTCTGTCACTTGTTATCCGATTTTTTTTTGGCATAAAGCTCATCGTATTCACAATTAATTTTTTTTAGGAATACATTTATTATAATAAATGTTGTTGAACAAACTTTAGCAGAAAAAAATCGATTGACTCAAAAAATTTTCAAAAAATAACAAAAAATTGGATATTGTTGAAAAAATAAATACATATCTTTCTTATATATCGTCGAACTATATTCAATAAATGCCAACTCGAAAAAGCTTACTTTTCAGGAGAGCTAAAAAACTAGTTATTTTGCATATTATTGTAAAAATAAACAATGTACCTTCCATAAGATGGTTTAAATATTCTAAATAATTTTTACCTATGCCAAAAATTTCATATTTTGCACTGGTTTGCGTATTTTTTTGAGATGGCATTTATTACTATATCAAAAAACAAATATTTTTTAAGAGTTGGCATATTTTGTCGGAACCTAAAAATACATTTTTTTTGAAAAATGTTTATAAATTTTTTTTTTTTCATTTTGTTTTCCTTAGTGCGGTAATTGCAAAAACTAAAAAAAATTAAAAATCTTTGCATATTTTTAAAAGTTACTAGCTCCGAAAGCCTTTTAATCTCAGGGTGGTCAACTTTGGCACTCTGTAACTCACGCTTTATTGTAGAAGGCTCACTCCAAACTAGTTATTTTGAAAGCTTATATCATTGACTTTATTGCCCCACTCATAATGTTTCAATCTGATAAATAGTTTGAAAGTTACATATATATGAGGCATTCCACACCAAATGTCCAGCGAAAAAAAAATATGTATACCGTAAACTTCTGAATAGGTGATATGGATAGCCCTATATGGAACTTAGAAAATTGCGTTTTTGGTTTTTCAATTTTTCAAAAACTGGGCTTGGGAGGCGTGGTCAAATATTGGAAAAATGGTCAAATTTGTGGCGAGTTGCCTTGATTAAATATTTATCACATTAAAACGGAATGCACCACAATGTCAAAAATTTACGTTCTTATATAGTTTTGTATGGGCTATCGATTAAAATTTTTTTTTTTTGGAAAATTTTCAGAACCCGTTCTGAAATTTTCCATTTTTTAAAAAAGTCAATTTATCAAAAATCCGGCCACTTTTTTTTTTCTTTTTTATTTATTTTTTTAAAAGTTTAGATATTTGTCCATCCACACAAAAAAAAAAAATCAGAAACACGTTCATCTTTTTTTTCGAGAAAATCGCATTTGAACTTTAAATTTCATAACAATTTAGTAATTTGCTAAATTGTTTGAAAAACCAAAAACGCAATTTTCTTAGTTACATATAGGGCTATCCAAACAACCTTTTCAGAAATTTACGGGACACATGTTTTTCTGTAGCGGGACATTTGATGTGGAATGCCTCATATAAGCAATTTTTTTTTTGCATACACTATTTACCGATATTTTCAAAATGGCAATATCTCGAAAACTAGGCATTAGATATCAAAATCTTTACCAGATTCGTGTTCAGAAAGGCAAATATAATAAGATATGTGGTCTAATTTTTTTTAAAAAAAAATTTGAAAAATTTTTGGAAATTTACAATGGGAGTTGGCATTTATTTTCACCAAAAAAATATGTACTTTGAATTAGCAGAATAACAAAAATGGATGTAAAACGACAAAAAAATATTTTTTTGCTCTGAAATTTTTACCACAGATGGGTATTGCATAGGGGAGCTATTTTCCATCGGAAACTCATTTCGGTCAAATTTGAGTTGGCATATTTTGAATATGGGTTCACGATATACAGACCAATTCACACACATGAAAAGCGATATCCTTCTTCTATCCAACACAGTTTAAAAATGTAATATCGGTTAAAAAATGTTTAAGTTACACCTGGTTTAGTGAGAAAAGTCCCAAAAAACGTTTTTTTGACAATAACTTTAAAATTTGAGGGTGTCTGGCAAGTTTGTTGGGCATTTTTGTGACCTTTTCGACGAGACCGACAACCTTAACTACCTCATTTTAAAAGTATATTTGATTTTGTAGTTTTTGTAGCACAGTGTTATATACTTTCTTTATTTGGATATTCTCCCATTAAATAATCATAGAGTTTCTTGCTTTCAAAAAATTTGACAATTTTCAGGAATGAATTTACGATCGTTTCAGGGATTTTCCAATTTCCCCATCATTAAAATTCTTTAGAAAATTGTTAGCATGCAAACATAAAAAATTAATATTCTGAATTATCTGAACTTACAATGAAGGTTTTTCTGAGGGCACCCACCGATTGTCCTGAAACTTTCATGTGGGAATGAGGGAAGAAAAATATGAGTTACCTGTTTTTTTAGCTGCCCAATCTCAAATTTAAAAAATTGTTGCCAAATAAGGAAAAAAAGTGCCCTTTCGGGAAAATCTAAATAAAATCCGAACTAGTTTAGATTTTGCCAAACGCAAAGATTAGGGTAATCTTAATTTTAATAGAGATTAGTATATGTGATTTTGGCGGTCGTACGTATGTACCTCTCCATATAAACTAACCAATTTGAAAATAATGATTTAACGAAGCCGAATTGTGACACGACCGGTACACCATTGGATAGGCCTTACAAAAACCTTTCGATCTATGTAAAATGTTCATGTAGTTTCTTTTATAGAAATGTAAAAAATTCTCAAAAACGGGCAGCCAAGAGAAAACATGTAACTCTTAGCTTCCACCCCTCTTTCCCGGCAGGCAGCATGAAATAACCCCCCAGAAAATAAGTCCCCAAAACGAAAATGAAATAAGTCCCCAAAAATTTGTACAGAAAAAAACAACAACGATAATTGGGGATTTATTTCGTTTTTTGGGGGTTTAATTCATTTTTTATTTGGGGACTTATTTCATTACGAAATAGGTCCCCAAAAATACAAATGAAATAAACCCCCAATTATTATTTTTGGGGACTTATTTCATTTTTTCTCAAATGAAGATAATAAATTTTGAAATTATTTCAGGACATAGAAGGAATGCTTGATTTTATTTTGTTGTGGTACTCCCAAGCAATGAGACAAACAAATTATGACTATACTGATCAGTGTTAAGGAGAGTATCTTTAGGCTCCCTTCATGGTTTTGGGTTCTGGTCTGATATAGCTTGGGAAACTTATTATATAATACCCGTAGTAGTTGTAGTTTAATCTGTTGCAATTATAATTAATTTTAGTACAAATTTCCTCGATTGAACTCTATGTATGAAATTTTGTTTTTCGATTTCACCAATTTATAACGATCTAACTGAGTACTAGTTTTGGTGGAGCAAAAATTTTATTTAAGTGTAAGTCGGTTGGAAATGAAAAATTCGCGCGAATTTTTCATTTCCAACCGACTTACACTTAATTAACATTTTTGCTCCACCAAAACTAGTACTCAGTTAGTTCGTTATAAATTGGTAAAGTAGAAACTATAGTTTGTAGTCAACGAAATATTAGTTTTGTTGTAGAAAAATATTGTTTGATTGTAAATCGGTTGGAAATGAAAAATTCGCGCTAATTTTTCATTTCCAACCGATTTACAATCAAACAATATTTTTCTACAACAAAACTAATAGTTCGTTTCCAAAACTGTTACCAAGAAATTATATTCACGTAAACAATTAATTGCAACAACAGAAACATGACAAATTCCAAAAAATTTTCTTGTACCATCTAAACGCCTCAAAATAAATAATGAATCTAAAAAAATTTTAATCTTTTTTAAATCGGTTGAAAATGAAAAAAGCCAAAACTCTTATAAAAAATTAATTAATTTCAACAACGGAAACATGAAAAATTCCCAATAATTTTCTTCTACCATGAAAACATCTTAAGATATGTAATGGAACTAAAAAAATTAAAAAAAAAAATTTTAATCTTCCAAATAAATTTTGTTCAAATTTTTACAAAGGGCACAAATGCTTAGTTTGCATGTAGACAAGTTATGATTTCAACACCAAAATTTAAAAGAAATGTTTTGAAACTCTTTTATTTGTTTCTTTTTTTGAGAGCGTTTAATGTATTTAAAATTTGGGCCTTATTTCATTTTTCAAAATGGGGATTTATTTCATATGAAACAAAACCCCAAAATTGGGGTGTTATTTCATTTTATTTTGGGGTGTTTTTGCATTCCGATGGGGATTTATTTCATTTTTAAAATGCAAAAACACCCCAAAGTAAATGGAATTACACCCCAATTTTGGGGTTTTATTTCATATGAAATAAATCCCCATTTTGGAAAATGAAATAAGGCCCCAATTTTAAAATCATTAAACGGCTCCCTGAAAACATTTGGAAGAAATATCGCCTAGGAGAAATTGCGGCAATATCTTCTTTTTATCGTAATAAAAAATTATCAAAGTAGTATTTTTGAAAATCTTCCTTTTATCATTTCGAAGAAATTTAAGCAATATTAAAAAAAAAAATATTTTTTTTTGTTATTTATAAAGTAGATAAAATCGCCAAATAATCAAAAATTTATCTTCCAGATGATTTTTCACCTGGGCGATTCATATACGACATCTTCCTTTTATCATTCGGATGAAAAAAATACGAAATCAAAACATTTTATTTGTTGTCAAAAATATTATTTTCCCATCATAATCGATTTTTTTCTGTTTAATTTGTCAATTAATGTTAAATTAAAAATATATTAGCTTTTGTGTGCACATTTACAGCGTTAGCAGCCACTTCAAACGTAAGTAGTTACTCAAAAGAGGAATTTTAAACAAATTTTAAGTTTTTCATGTTGTTTCAGATGACGGTCCATTTACCTATGAAAAAGTTTGTATTACACCACAATGGATTTTATTACAATATGGTTTCAAAGATGCAATAACCTATTTTATTCAATGACCTGGTTTCGATAGTGGTATTTAATCGGATTTCAATGTTAATGGGTGGTTTGTTCTAATAGCTCCTTTTTCTTTTACTTTTACTTTTTCGTGAATTTATATTATTTCCCTTTTATTGTAGTCTAATCTATGATATTTTGTAAAATTCTATGTATTTAATTCTAATAACATCCAATAAAAATCATATTTCTTCTCTTATGAGACACAACGACAACATCTTCTTTTTATCTTCCACACATGTTATTGGCGATATCCTCAAGTTATCTTCCAAATGATTATCTGGCAATATTGCCCTTTTATCGTCCGGAAGAATTGCTTTCGTATCTCCTGGACGTATCGCTTTCGGGACACGATTTCTACCAAAGGGGGTTTCTTCCGCAATACGAAGAAGATATCCCCCGCAATACAATTTATCTTCCAGGCGATACGCTGGCGTATCTTCTTCGTATCGAAATGCTTGCAGGGCTCTCAAACAAAAAAAAAATAAAAGAATTTGAAAATATTTTTTTTTTATAATTTTTGTGTTGTTTCTTAGATATTTCAGAACAAATAAAATGTTTTATAGAGAATGTATTAGCAAGACCAACTACAAACATATTACCTAAGATTATTAAAACTAAAAAAAAAATATTTTAGAGTAAGACCATAATCATTCAAAAATTTTTTTTCGTGGTCACTTTTGGAACTGAAATCAGTGTTGCCATTTTAGCCATTTTCCGGCTAGATTTAGCTCTTTTTGAACTCGTTTAGCCGGAGAAAAATGCATTTAGCTCTTAGCCGTTTTTTCAGCCATTTTCGAAATTATTTTAGCAGTTTTTTAGCCATTTTTGACTTTTTTGATTTAAAAGAAATTATTGTGTTTTTTTATGCCAAAATAAAGAAATTATTGTTTTTTTGTTAGTACAGATCAAGCAAAAGCTGCAATTCTATTTAATATAAAGTTTTAAGTTAAAAAATGTAGAAGAAATTATATTTCCAAAAATTACAGACATTTCTGGTATTCCCGTACCGGTTTCAAACACTACGGATAAAGTGTTATCAGCAGGATTTTAAATGTCGGTTTCTTTTGTTAATATGTACTTGTTTTTTCATATATCTGAATTTTAAATATTCCCAGTCTAGTATCGAAACAGGTCAGGTTTCAGTCCCTGGAGTAAAAAGTTTACCTACACTATTATTGCAGTTACTACATGACAAAATTATTGCAGTTACTACATGACGGTCATTTGTGAAGTAAGTAATAGTTGTTATTTTCAACTACTTCAGTTGTTTTTATGTGAAAAATCTCAAACAACTGTTTTTTGTAGTCGTTCTAAAAAACAAATAAAACGAAATTACTACATTGTAGTAACAGTTGCTTTATGTCGTTGTTTTTAGTCTATGAAAAAACTTATAATTTTCTAGAAATTTTTAGAAAAACGGATGTGCAGGAATTATTTCCAAAAAATTTTAACCGTTTTTGACGTTTAGAATTTTTTTTTGTTAATAAAAAAATTCAGAAAATTTGAGTTACAGTAAAAACAACTGCAATTTGAAGTAGTTTTTACAGTTTTTTGTAGTTGTTAATCAAAAGCTAAAAACAACAAAAATTTTTAGTTGATTTTACCGTAAAATGTAGTGGACGCCTAAACAACAACAAATGTAGTAGTTTTAACTGTCTTTTGTAGTGGAATCTACTGTCATAATTTTTTGAGTGTAGAATTCACGTGTTGCAAAAGCTCTAACTTTCAAAAGAAGCCAAGAAAAAATGTACGCAGTGTTTTTCTCACTTCAAAAATAAATTGCACTCAATAAAAAATTTTATAAATACTAAAAAGTTCTTCAAGTCAAAATTTTTATTTTTCATTAAAAAAATGTAAATGATTGGAAAAGTGTTTGAACTCTAGCTTTTATCTAGAATAATTAAGAACCGTACCAAATGTATAACAAAAGATCTCTTTATTTAATTTTATGTGAAAAATTAAACAAAATATAAATTTACATAAGTTTTTCTTAAAAAAGTAAAATATATGGGGCATTCCAAGCCAAATCACTCACTTTTAGACCCTACCCATTTTGATTTATTTTATTTTTGGATATGTTTTAGTATTTATTAAACGCAACTTGGACACCAATTTTCAGCTTTTTATTTCAAGATGGTGTTGAGTAATCAATTTTTCAAAATGGCGATTTTCTCAAAAAAATTAAAAAATTGAAATTTTTAATTAATTTTGACCATTAAAAAATACAGATATTTAAAAAAAATTGGACAACGTTTTGTTGGTATTTAAATGTGGTTTTAGAAAAAAAATATGAAAAAATTATTCGAAGTAATTATCACTTATTTTTTGACGTTTAAAAATTAAAATGGACTTTTTGAAAAAGTCCGAAACCTTCGATTTTTTTGTAAAAAACTATAAAAATTCTACTCTAAATTACGCAACTTTTAAGCCATAATTTGAGATGTGATCACAATTCTTTCTATTTTTTTTTTTAATTTTAAAAATTGTACCTTTTATTTTTTGGCTCTGAATTATTTTATATGGTGCTCCAAAAAAAATAAATTGGTAGATATTGACCCTAACTTACCCTAGATATATTAATTTCGAGGTAAAAATACGTCTCACAAAAACATAGAACGATAGGAAATGGGTAAGGCGTTCCTCATGGGCCTTGAAGTTTAGAAAACGGATTACAAGGAAAAATATGAATTTTTTTCTGTTTTCTCAATTTTTTTGGTATTTTAAGTTTAGTTTTAATTCAAGTGGTTACAAAATTATAATACGGAGTAAAATGCCTCTCTAATAAGGTACCAAAGACTGAAATCGGTTGAAAATCAGCCAAGTTATTACAACTTCCCCAGGCATCTAACGTATGGCAGAACACTTGATTAAGCAATATAATACGATTTTGGAAATTCATTGAAATTTTCTACTGTAATAACATTTTTTTATTCTTCAAGTTCAAATGTAATGAGATGACAAGTAGTTTTCATATTGTATTTTGCTAACATTTTTTAAATTAGTCTAAATATGCCTGCATTTTCAACACCCTTTTGAAATCTCTATTTTAAAAAAAATTTCTTTTTTTTGTTTTAAAATTTGGAAAAGCCAAAAAAATATTACACTGAAACATGAATAATGAAAATAATAATGAATAATTACAGTAGAAAATTTCAATAAATTTAAAAAAGGGACTCGTATTTTTTAATCAAGTTGTATGGCACACGCTAGATGCCTGGGGAAGTTGTAATAACTTGGCTGATTTTCAACCGATTTTAGTTTTTGGTACCTTATTAGAAAGGCATTTTGCTCCACATTATAATTCTGTAATCACTTGAATTAAAACTTAACTTAAAATACCAAAAAAATTGCGAAAACCGAAAAAAAAATATATTTTTCCTTCTAATCCGTTTTTTAAATTTCAAGGACCATGCTAAACGCCTTACCCTATTCCGATTATCCTAAATTTTTGTAAGACGTATTTTTACCTCGAAGTGAATATATCTAGGGTAAGTTAGGGTCAATCTCTATCAATTTATTTTTTTGGAGCACCATATAAAATAAATCAGAGCCAAAAAATTAAAGGTGCAATTTTAAAAATTTAAAAAAAAAATATAAAAAATTGCGATCACATCTCGAATTATGGCTTAAAAGATGCGTAATTTAGAGTAGAATTTTTATAGTTTTTTACAAAAAAATCGAAGGTTTCGGACTTTTTCAAAAAGTCGATTTTAATTTTTAAACGTCAAAAAATAAGTGATAATTACTTCGAATAATTTTTTCATATTTTTTTTCTAAAACTAAATTTAAATACCAACAAAATGTTGTCCAACTTTTTTTAAAATATCTATATTTTTTAAATGTCAAAATTAATTTAAAATTTAATTTTTTAAATTTTTTTGAAAAAATCGCCATTTTGAAAAATTGATTACTCAACACCATCTTGGAATAAAAGGCTGAAAATTGGTGTCCAAGTTGCATTTAATAAGTACTAAAGCATATTCAAAAATAAAATAAATCTAAAGGGGTCGGGTCTAAAAGTGAGTGATTTGGCCTGGAATGCCCCATATATTTTAGCCTTTTTTTTAGCCATTTTTTAGCCGTTTTTTAGCCGTTTTTTCGAATGAATTTAGCCATTTTTGACTACCAAGTTCTGGCAACACTGACTGAAATACTTGTCCGACTGAAATGAAACTTTTTGTCGTTAATAAGCTAATTAAGCTAAATTATAATAAAAAAAAAAAAAATGAAATAAAAAAAATCACTAAGCGATAGCAAAATAAAAGATCGTGTCTGATTAAAATATTTCCTTCTTGATCGTGCGTGATCATCAACAAAAAAAACTCACCCACGATCATATCTCTATTTTAAAACTTTCATAAAAGTTTATATTACTCATACGCATTCGTAATATACCCCAATCAAACATTTAAAGAATTAATTCACTTTTTCATTTAATTCGCAAAAAGATTAATTCATATTAATAAATCAAGGAATTGTAATTCTTGATGAATTAATTCAAAAGAATTAATTTTAACTATTTGTTAAAAGAATTAACTAATTTTTTGTTTAATTCTTTGTTTAAATAAAGAATTAATTCACTTGATTCAAATCAAAAAAGAATTAATTAAATTAATTCAAATCAAAAAGGTTTTAATTCAGTTGATTTAAAATTTTTTTTCTTAAATCAAAGTATTTACTTTACACACGCACACACATACTATAACATTTTTGCTTGTGCGGTAGTAGCAAGCAAAAAATCAAATCAACAGAATTTTATAGTGTACGTTTGTCGACATCGCACAAGCAGCATTTTTTAGCCTATGCCCGCGTGCATAGGAATTACAAAAATGCAAGACTCTGATTTAATATAACATTATTTATTTGCACATATGAGGCATTCCACACCAAATGTCCAGCGAAAAAAAACACGTGTACCGTAAACTTCTGAATAGTTTGTATGGATAGCCCTATATGAAACTTAGAAAATTGCTTTTTTGATTTTTCAATTTTTCTAAAACTGGGCTTAGGAGGCGTGGTCAAATATTGGAAAAATGGTCAAATTTGTGGCGAGTTGCCTTAGGTAAATACCCAGCAAAATTTGGCATTACTAGTAATGGGTTTGGTAATCCGAAACAGATATTAATAAGTAGTTAGTTATTGAATGAAACATTAATTACACCGCTCAACAAATCGAATGTTTTTGGCTCCGGTTTGAAGTTTGATATAAAATTTTTAAAGATTTTGACTCGCTGATTCCAAATTCGTGTTCCAAATTTTTCCATCACGCCTAGAATTTTAATTATTCGCGGTTGAAAATGCGAAAAAACGCGATTTTTGCATTTTTGAAAGCCTGCACAGCAGCCGCTGGGTGGAATAAAAATCTGGTATAAAGCGTGAGAGTAGAATTGAACTTTGATCTCAAAAATATGATCAAACAAATTTTAAGTTGTTGCACTATTATTGGCCAAACATGCATTTAAAAAAACACAGTCAAAAAAATTAGAAAAATCACCATTTTTAAAAGGCTCTAATACAATAACCAGATGATCAATCTTTAGGTACTGTGATGAACTCCAAATTTAGGCAAAAGTTCACTCTTTCTTATAGACTTTTAAACCCATTAACTATAGCTTCCGGTGTATACGAAAAATAACACAGAAATCTTAAATTTGTAAAATATTTATTTTTTTTTAGTTTTTCTTTAAAAAATATCAAAAAAAAACTACCTTACCTTTTTTACAAAAATGCTAATTTTAACAGTATCATTTTAAATCGCAAGTAAAGCCCAACCAAACGTAATAATTTGAAAAAAATTGTGGTCTATGTTGGAGACCATAGACAAATTATACTTTTGCGCTTTATACCAGATTTGTATTCCACTGGATGGCTGCTGTGCAGGCTTTCAAATAATGCAAAAATCGTCATTTTTCGCATTTTCAACCGTGAATAACTAAAAATCTGGACGTGATGGGAAAATTTGGAGAACAGATTTGGAATCAGGAGATCAAAGTCTACTAAAATTGATCATCAGAATTCAAACCGGAAAATGAGTGTTGAGCGGTGTTATTTTAACAAGGGCGTGAGACAAAAATAAATAGTGAAGAGTATGGAGATAAATAAATAGTTACTGACTCGGATTACTAATAAGGAGTAAAAACTAGAGATGTCGCAAATATTCGTCACTATACGGTATTCGGCATGTTTTTTTAATATTCGGTTAAATAAATATTCGTCAATAGTTTGCTGAATATTAGGCAAAATTTAAATTAATTAAAAAAACACTTTTTATTATAGTTTGCAAATAATCGAGATATTTCATAATCGCGATTACGATTAAAAAAATAGCCGCTAATCGCGATTATCGATTAATCGAGTTTTTTAAATAAATATAATTGCAATAGTGTATTTAAAAAAAAAACTCTTTTAAAATTTATGTGTAATGTACGAAAATACAAAAATAAATACAGTCGAACTCGGTTATAACGAACTAATTCTAAAGTCCCGACGTTTTGGCAACAATTTACACACAAAATACTTCTTTTATAACGAAGTCGGTTATAACGAATCCTTGGTTAAAACGAACTACTTATTATGGTCCTACGAAGGCAATTTCATGTAAGTATATTTACCTTTTTATAACGAACTCCAACAAATATTTTAAAATTTGCGGCAATTATGTTTACCAAACTCATAAATGGTTAGATCAAATTTATTTATATTTTTAATGTTTTCTTCTCAATAAGTTGTTTACTTTCAAAAAAACGTCAAATAAAACAAAACAAAACAAAATTGGAAAATTTTTTTTTGTTAATTCGTCCAGTGTTATAATAACACTGTGCTACAGTGAAAAAATACTTCTGATGTGACATAGTATAGGCTGTTGGTCTTGTCGAGTAGATCACAAAAATGCCCATTAAACTTGCCAGACACCCTCAAATTTTAGAGTTATGGTCAAAAAACGTTTCTTTGGGACTTTTCTCACTAAACCTTTTGTAATTCAGAAAATTTTCAACCGATTTTAAATTTTTTAACTGTTTTTGATAGAAGAAGGATGGGGCTTTCCATGTGTGTGAATTTGTCTATACATATAAGAAAGATATTTATTGATTTTTTCTATAAAATCTAGTTTTTTTGTTATTTTTTGAAAATTTTTCGAGTTTATCGATTTTTTTCTGCTATAGTTCATTTAACAACCTTTATATTTATAAAAGTATTTTTAAAGAAAATTTGATTCTGAATACGAAAGGCTTTATCCTGAAGAAATCGGATAACAATTGACAGAGTTGTGATAATTTTTCTAAAAAAGAAAATTAAGATTTTGCAGGAAATCGCCGTTCAGATATCCCAGGCAAAAAAAATTATTTTATCATAAGAGGTCATGTACAATATTTTTAAAGGTTTTTGGCGCTCTGAATCCAAATCTGGCCTTTAAATTGCTCTATCTCGTCATGTTTTTGAGATATTTAACATAAACTGATATATCAAAAACTCAAAAAGATAGCGCAATTTAAAGGTCAAATTCGAATTCAGGAGGCAAAAAACCTTTAAAATAATGATACGCGACCTCTTAGTATGGTCGTTTATTTTTTTTTTTTTGCCTGGGTTATCCGAACGGCAATTTCAAGCAAAATCTTAATTTTCTTTTTTAGAAAAATTATCACAACTCTGTCAATTGTAATCCGATATTTTCGGCATAAAGCTCATCGTATTCACAATTAAATTTTATTTTAGAATACGCTTGTAAATATAAATGTTGTTGACCGAACTATAGCAGAAAAAAATCGATAAACTCAAAAAATTTTCAAAAAATAACATAAAAATTAGATATTGTTGAAAAAATCCATACATATCTTTCTTATATGTATAGACCAATTCTCACACATAAAAAGCCCTATCCTTCTTCTATCCAAAACAGTTGAAAAATTGAAAATCGGTTGAAAAATGTTTAAGTTACACGTGGTTTAGTGAAAAAAGTGCAAAAAAATCGTTTTTTGACAATAACTTTAAAATTTGAGGGTGTCTGGCAAGTTTGATGGGCATTTTTGTGATCTTTTCAACGAGACCTACAACCTTAACTACCTCATTTCAAAAGTATATTCGATTTTGTGATTTTTGTAGCACAGTGTAATTAAACCAATAAAATTAAAACTATGCCAAAAGAAATAAAATAAAATAAAATAAAATAAAATAAAATAAAATAAAATAAAATAAAATAAAATAAAATAAAATAAAATAAAATAAAATAAAATAAAATAAAATAAAATAAAATAAAATAAAATAAAATAAAATAAAATAAAATAAAATAAAATAAAATAAAATAAAATAAAATAAAATAAAATAAAATAAAATAAAATAAAATAAAATAAAATAAAATAAAATAAAATAAAATAAAATAAAATAAAATAAAATAAAATAAAATAAAATAAAATAAAATAAAATAAAATAAAATAAAATAAAATAAAATAAAATAAAATAAAATAAAATAAAATAAAATAAAATAAAATAAAATAAAATAAAATAAAATAAAATAAAATAAAATAAAATAAAATAAAATAAAATAAAATAAAATAAAATAAAATAAAATAAAATAAAATAAAATAAAATAAAATAAAATAAAATAAAATAAAATAAAATAAAATAAAATAAAATAAAATAAAATAAAATAAAATAAAATAAAATAAAATAAAATAAAATAAAATAAAATAAAATAAAATAAAATAAAATAAAATAAAATAAAATAAAATAAAATAAAATAAAATAAAATAAAATAAAATAAAATAAAATAAAATAAAATAAAATAAAATAAAATAAAATAAAATAAAATAAAATAAAATAAAATAAAATAAAATAAAATAAAATAAAATAAAATAAAATAAAATAAAATAAAATAAAATAAAATAAAATAAAATAAAATAAAATAAAATAAAATAAAATAAAATAAAATAAAATAAAATAAAATAAAATAAAATAAAATAAAATAAAATAAAATAAAATAAAATAAAATAAAATAAAATAAAATAAAATAAAATAAAATAAAATAAAATAAAATAAAATAAAATAAAATAAAATAAAATAAAATAAAATAAAATAAAATAAAATAAAATAAAATAAAATAAAATAAAATAAAATAAAATAAAATAAAATAAAATAAAATAAAATAAAATAAAATAAAATAAAATAAAATAAAATAAAATAAAATAAAATAAAATAAAATAAAATAAAATAAAATAAAATAAAATAAAATAAAATAAAATAAAATAAAATAAAATAAAATAAAATAAAATAAAATAAAATAAAATAAAATAAAATAAAATAAAATAAAATAAAATAAAATAAAATAAAATAAAATAAAATAAAATAAAATAAAATAAAATAAAATAAAATAAAATAAAATAAAATAAAATAAAATAAAATAAAATAAAATAAAATAAAATAAAATAAAATAAAATAAAATAAAATAAAATAAAATAAAATAAAATAAAATAAAATAAAATAAAATAAAATAAAATAAAATAAAATAAAATAAAATAAAATAAAATAAAATAAAATAAAATAAAATAAAATAAAATAAAATAAAATAAAATAAAATAAAATAAAATAAAATAAAATAAAATAAAATAAAATAAAATAAAATAAAATAAAATAAAATAAAATAAAATAAAATAAAATAAAATAAAATAAAATAAAATAAAATAAAATAAAATAAAATAAAATAAAATAAAGTAAAATAAAATAAACCACAAATTGCAATAAAAAAAAAAAAAAACCAACTTAAATTATAAAAAAAAACTCCAAACAAAATTCTCAAAAACAAAAAATGCAATAAACCAAAAAAAAAAAAAATAACAATAGTGCCGAAAATAAAAAAAAAATCCCGTTCCCCCGTTACATTAACTTACATTTAAACTTTAAGACAAACAAGCAAAAGAAATAGAAAATTAAATAATAATAATAAAACAACAACAATTAACAACTAAAATAAAATTACAACACACATCACAACATAAACTAACTACAGCATCAATAATAAATAAAATAAAACAAACAAAAATACCAAATAAAACATATTGGAAACTACACCAATCCCTCGATTGACACATATTTTGTGCAATCCTATTTACAATGACCACACAAAGGGCTTTTATGCCTTTAATATCAGTGTCATTGTTGTTGTCCTTCTCTCTTAGTTTTTTCTTTTAGATATTTTACTGGCGGCTTGGTATCGCATTGTTGTTGTGCAACTTAGTGACGAAGGTATATACACTGGTCACTATTTAGCAATTATAACAACAATTCCGGTACTAGGCCACCTGTATTATTATCAGGAACATTAATTTGAATTTTTCCTAATTATGGCTGACAGATTTCGTTTAGATTTCTGTAACATACGTGGGCTGAGGGCAAATTTCATCTTTGTATATGCTCACATTTGCTTTCATCGGCCGGATATTTTCGCCTTAAGTGAAACCCAGGTAGGAGGAGATGCTGATCCACAGGATTTCCAAATACCTGGGTATCAATTGCCATCCCTTTTTATTCCTCATCGGGGCCTTGCGTTGTACATTCGTGAAAATGTTGTGTACCAACTACAGCCACATCTGGGCTGTAGTGATGCGGAATTTAACTCGCTTTGGGTTAAATTCCAAATCAGGACACACATTTTGCACTTCGGGTTCGTCTATAGGAGCCCAAATTTGGACACGGCGAACTCCTACGACCATTTTGACTCCGTATCTGATTCTATCACTGGAATCCTTGGGGTCTGTCCGAGTAGTGAAATAGTCGTTGCCGGAGTGCTTCAAAACCAGCAACGAAGCGCTCTATTTTTGTATATGAAAAGGCTCGTTGGGCTGAGCTTAACGAGTTCTTCCAGCATTTCAATTGGAAACTCTGTTTTCTTGATGACAATGTTATTGCTGCGGCAGAAATGATAGTAAATGTGATAATGCTTGGAATGAAATTATTCATTCCATCAAAGCAAATTTGGACTAAACCAAAACATAAGTATTGGTTTAACCAGACGTTCCGGAATGCAGTCAGATCCAGAGAGGATGCGTTCAGTAATTGGCGTAATGACAAAAACTCAGTTACTGACACGTTACGTAAACAGGCGAGAAATGAATGTGCCAGAGTAATGAGAAGTGAAAAGCTTCTTTACGAACAACGTCTGCGTGTTAAGGTCCTTGCTGCTCCGCGGGGTAGTAAGACCTTTTGGTCATTTGTTAAAAGGGTAAAGAATAATACTAGTTCGTTTATTCCAACCCTTATAATGAATGACCAAATATTCACAGACCCGGTTGATAAGGCCAACCTTTTTTCTGACATGTTTGCAAGAAATGCGTACTTTCCGGAAAGCAATCAACCACCGCCCGAGCTCGAATGGGTATCCTTTACTATGTACAAGATATTTTTTCGAGCGCGTGCAGTTAAAAAGGTCCTTGAGGATCTCAACATAAACAAGTCCCCGGGGCCGGATGGTATTACGGCTGTGGTCCTGAAACGTTGTGCTTTGTCCTTGTGTCGTCCTTTGGCAACATTATTTAGATACTCATACCGGGTAGGAGTTTTTACCTCTTGCTGGAAGGTGGCCAACGTCCAGCCAATTCCAAAAAAGGGAGAGGCTACAAACCCTGAAAACTACCGCCCAATAGCAATTTGCTCTACGCTCTCGAAAGTCATAGAGAGCATGATGAATTACCAGTTGGTAAATTATTTGGAGTTCAATTCACTTTTGTGCGATCGACAGTATGGCTTTCGTAGAGGTCGTTCTACGGGAGACCTGTTAGCGTTTCTTTCGGAACGCTGGAGTCGTTTTATTCACCAATTTGGTGAGAGCAAGGTGGTTGCTCTAGATATTTCTAAGGCGTTAGATCGTGTGTGGCACGGTGCACTCGTTTCGAAGCTTATTGCGTTTGGTGCCGGTAGTGATTTCTCTCGATTTATATCGAGCTTTTTTTAGTGACCGCTCTATACGTGTTGTTATAGATTGGTTCTCATCGGATGAGTTTCATCTGAATTCAGGGGTACCGCAAGGTTTTGCTCTATCTCCTACACTTTTTCTTATTTTTCTTAACGACCTTCTGGGTCTAACTTCCAATCCTATCTATTCTTTTGCAGCGACAGCAACATTTGTCATTCATTTTCCTTTTATCGTAGACCAAGCCTTACTGAGGTTGATGCTATGAGGCAGAATATGAATGACACACTCAATCATGACCTTACGAAAATCTCCGAGTGGGGTCTTTCAAATCAGGTCGATTTTAATGCTCGTAAAACCCAATGTTGTATGCTGACCCACAGACGTCTTGTAGAATCAGCGTCATCTGTATCCATGGGTGGTATAGCTATTGAGGACTCAGACACTCTTGATGTTCTAGGCATGAAAATCCAATGTGATGTTCGATGGAACCAACATGTTTTCCAGGTGTCGAAAGAAGCATTCAAGTGTCTTGGTTTAAAACGGTGCAAGAATTACTTCACCCCGTCTGATCTTCTCACTATTTACCGCCTATATCCGACCGAAAATGGAATACAACTCCCATATCTGGGCAGGTGCTTCAAGGTCTATCTTAAAGCTTCTGGACCGGGTGCAAAGGAGTGCGTTGAAGCTCATCAATGACAGTAGGGTATCCAGCTCTATTGATTCATTGGAGCATCGTCGGAATGTGGGTTATGCGTCATTGTTCTATCGATATTACCACGGTAAGTGCTCAGCTGAGATGGGTGAACTCATCCTTGAGACGCGGGTGCATACTCGTAGTACTCGCCTTTCCAGCAACTCACATCCGTTTGTTGTCGATTGTCCAATGTATCGCACAACGCATGTGGAATAAACTCCCCGCAGAAATCTTTCCAGTAGGCTATAATTTAGAAAAGTTCAAATTAAATGTCCACAAACACTACTCCCTCTTTCCTTCTCCTCATAACCTATTTTCCTAATACCAACACAATGCATTGCATTAGTAGGGGCATCCCCTGAGTGTTGGCTCAAAGTAAAAAAAAATAAAACAAAAGAACATTGCCTTTTCGGTTTTTAAATTTTTTAAAAACTGGGCTAATGAGGCGTGGTTAAATATTGGAAAAATTGTGTCGAGTTCCCTTGATTAAATATTTATCAAATTTACGAAATGCCCCACTATCGCAAAAATTAACATTTTTAATTTTAATTTTTTTTTTAATTTTTTATTTTGGAAAATTTTTAGAAACCGTTCTGAAAGTTTTTAATTTTTTAAAAAAGTCAATTTATCAAAAATCCGGCCATATTTTTTTTAAGTTTCGATGTTTGTCTATTCACACGAAAAAATTTATTTTTAGATTTCATAAAAATTCTATAATTCTCTTGTATTTTATTGTGTCAACACCGCGTATGAGTAACGAAAATGCATTAGTTTCGCAAATAGTCGTTACTCATACGCGGTGTTGACACAATAAAATACACGAGAATTATAGATTTTTTTCTGAAATCCAATATTCAAATGCGATTTTCTCGAAAAATACGAAAAATGCCCTCCTGAATTTTTTATGTGGATAGACAAACATCTAAACTAAACAAAAAAAAAATAAAAAATGTGGCCGTGTTTTTGATAAATTGTTAAGGGGACAAAAAGGGGTAAAGTTTGGAATACAGGATCCTTTGGTAAAAAAACCCGTCTGAAAAAAAGTACTTGTTGTAAATTTAATTTCTTAGGGTCGTAAAGTTGGTAAAAAAGTGTACTTTTTGTCCTTTTCATATTTTATGAAATAACGATCCTAGACTCTTGAAATTTGTAATAAAGGATCCTTTTGTAAAAAAAAAAATCCACAAAAATTACTTTTATGTGTATATATTTGGGCGTCCCAAAAATTATAATCTTGCGAATTTTGTGTCAGAATACCTGCCGATGGCCACTGAAGAGCTGATTGTGTGAAAATTTATAAGCAAATATAGAAAGAGCGTCTTCAGTCCGCAACTAGAAAAAAAAATTGCGTTTTTTGATAAAACTTTATGGCTAAACTAGCTGTTTTGCACCCGGCGTTGCCCGGGTTGAAAAACATATATAAAAAAAGAAAAAATATTTTTTAATTTAATACAAAGGGGTGCTGCATTTTAAGCCCCTTGGCCCGATCGACACGGTAAATACCATCTATGGTGAAAATTGTTTTTAAATTTGTTTCACCGTTAACGCGTGACTACGGATCAGACAAAAATAAATTGTCTATAGTTTCCGCCTCAATAAGTACTAAATAGCTGTGGTAAAAATTATAATAACATCGGGTTCGCCGTTTAAGCGTGATTACGTAAATGCAGAATAAACTTTCAGTACATTGCAAAAGACGTTGCAGTTGATACAGACTAAAGTTCCCGCCTCTGTTAGTACTGCCTTTGGAAAATGTTTTGTTAAAATCGGCTTAGTAGTTTAAGCGTTATTAAGGAACAGACCTAATCTAATAAAATAAAAAGGGGCGTGCTATATTATTTTTTATTTAAATCGGTATAGTCGCTTAAGCATGATTACGGAACATTCCGAAAAACGTTCAGTATAGTACAAAGGGGCGTGTCAAAGAGGCGTGACATTTTCCGCCTCTTTGTGCAAATGCGCTCTATTTATAATCTATAGTTTTCTCTTCGGTTAGTACTATCATTGGTAAAAATTTCACTAAAATCGGTTCAGCCGTTAATGCGTGATTACGGAACAGGAAGAAATAACGTTCAATGTAATACAAAGGGGCGTGCCATTTTACGCCTTCTTTTTTGATCGCCCTCTATTGTGGCTCATAGTTTTCGCTTCGGTTAATACTATCTGTGGTGAAAATTTCATGAAAAACAGCTCAGCCGTTTAAGCGTAATTGCGGAAAAGCAAGAAATAACTTGCAGTGTAATAAAAAGGGGCGTGACATTTTACGCCCCTTGTTTTCATCGCCCTCTATTGTGGCTCATAGCTTTCGCCTCGGTTAGTACTATCTGTGGTAAAAACTTCAGTGAAATCGGTAAAATCGCTTTTCAGTGATTGCGGAACAGGCAGACATAGTTTCTGTATAGTACAAAGGGGCGTGGCATTTTACACCCATTTTTTCCGATCGCGGATTTTTCTATCTCTGGTGAAAATTTCATGAAAATCGATTCAGCCGTTTTTCTGTTGTTGTCGGACAGGCAGATATAGCTTTAACATGGTACAAAGGGGCGTGGCATTTTACGCCCCTTTGTCCGATCGCGGTCGCTTATGGCCTATAGTTCCGGCCTCGGTTAGTACTATCTGTGGTGAAAATTTCATGAAAATGGGTCAAGCCGTTCTTTACTTATTGCGGAACAGGCAGATATAGCTTTAGCACGGTACAAATGGGTATGGCATTTTACCCCCATTTTTTCCGATCGCGGATTTTTCTACCTCTGGTGAAAATTTCATGAAAATCGATTCAGCCGTTTTTCCGTTGTTGCCGGACATGCAGATATAGCTTTAACATGGTACAAAGGGGCGTGGCATTTTACGCCCCTTTGTCCGATCGCTGTCACTTACTGCCTATAGTTCCCGCCTCGGTTAGTACTATCTGTGGTGTAAATTTCATGAAAATGCGTGAAGCCGTTCTTTACTTATTGCGGAACAGGCAGATACAGCTTCAGCATGGTACAAAGGGGCGTGGCATTTTACGCCCCATTGTCCGATCGCTGTCGCTTACTGTCTATAGTTCCCGCCTCGGTTAGTACTATCTGTGGTGAAAATTTCATGAAAATGGGTTAAGCCGTTCTTTACTTATTGCGGAACAGGCAGATACAGCTTCAGCATGGTACAAAGGGGCGTGGCATTTTACGCCCCTTTGTCCGATCGCTGTCGCTTACTGTCTATAGTTCCCGCCTCGGTTAGTACTATCTGTGGTGAAAATTTCATGAAAATGGGTTAAGCCGTTCTTTACTTATTGCGGAACAGGCAGAACAGTCTTCAGCATGGTACAAAGGGGCGTGGCATTTTACGCCCCTTTGTCCGATGGCGGTCGCTTATGGCCTATAGTTCCGCCTCGGTTAATACTATCTGTGGTGAAAATTTCATGAAAATCGGATAAGCCGTTTTTCTGTTATTGCCGGACAGGCAGATATAGCTTCAGCATGGTACAAAGGGGCGTGGCATTTTACGCCCCTTTATCCGATCGCTGTCGCTTACGGCCTATAGTTCCCGCCTCGGTTAGTACTATCTGTGGTGAAAATTTCATGAAAATGGGTTAAGCCGTTCTTTACTTATTGCGTAACAGGCAGATATAGCTTCAGCATGGTACAAAGGGGCGTGGCATTTTACGCCCCTTTGTCCGATCGCGGTCGCTTATGGCCTATAGTTCCCGCCTCGGTTAATACCATCTGGGATGAAAATTTTATGAAAATCGGTTAAGCCGTTCTTTACTTATTGCGGAACAGGCAGAACAGTCTTCAGCATGGTACAAAGGGGCGTGGCATTTTACGCCCCTTTGTCCGACCGCGGTCTCTTGTGGCCTATAGTTCCCGCCTCGGTTAGTACTATCTGTGGTGAAAATTTCATGAAAATCGGTTAAGCCGTTCTTTACTTATTGCGGAACAGACAGACAGACAGAAAGACAGACAGACAGACAAACCAACAATCAAATTTATAATATTAATAGGGATAATAGGGATTAATAGGGATTTTTTAACCAAATCCAGGCAAATCCTTTTGGATTATTTTTAAAACAAATTTGTGGGGTTACTAAGATGAAAATTTAAATGTTACTTTAAATTTAAATTACTTTTACAAGAAAAAAAGGAAAGAGAAATTGAAAATAAGGTAAATGAATCGTAGGCAAATCCTTATTAATCCTTATTAATATTATAAATCTGATTGTTGGTTTGTCTGTCTGTATGTCTGTCTTTCTGTCTGTCTGTCTGTCTGTCTGTCTGTCTGTCTGTCTGTCTGTTCCGCAATAAGTACAGAACGGCTTAACCGATTTTCATGAAATTTTCACCACAGATAGTACTAACCGAGGCGGGAACTATAAGCCATAAGCGACCGCGATCGGACAAAGGGGCGTAAAATGCCACGCCCCTTTGTACCATGCTAAAGCTATATCTGCCTGTATGACAATAACGGAAAAACGGCTAAACCGATTTTCATGAAATTTTCACTACAGACAGTACTAACCGAGGCGGGAACTATAGGTCATAAACGATCGCAATCGGAAAAAGGGGCGTGAAATGCCACGCCCCTTTGTACCATTCTAAAGCTATATCTGCCTGTCCGGCAATAACGGAAAAACGGCTGAAACGATTTTCATGAAATTTTCACCACAGATAGTATTAACCGAGGCGGGAACTAAAGGCCATAAGCGACCGCGATCGGACAAAGGGGCGTAAAATGCCACGCCCCTTTGTACCATGATTAAGCTATATTAGCCTGTCCGGCACACTGAAAAAAAAATTTACCATTTTTAAAACATGTTGAACTTAATTTAAAAAAAGAAGGGTATGCGAGGGCTCCAAAGATATTAATTCTTCTTCCAAGTATATTTTTTCCTAAAACGTAGTAATGCATTTACTTAAATATATCTTAAAAGTAAGTATAATTGTACTTAATATTAGTTTAATTGTTTTTATCCAGAGGAAAAATATTTTTTTAAAATAAGTAAAAATTTCCTTAAACTTACGGATTCTGTGGACCCTATGGAGTCCCAATGTGAGGACCCTACGGGCCCCAATATATGGGGTCCACCCATGAGTATGTGTGTACACTATGATAGGGTCACTATTGATTTTGATCCAAAATTTTGGTCAGAATCGCTCTATCTTGCTTAGTTTTCGAGATATGGGAATGGGGTCTTGAGAAATTTGAAAATGAAATAACTCGAAAACTATAACTCGGAGGGCTTTTGGGTCTTCGGCGGTCATATTCTACAAGTTAAGCACTACAAAATTGCCTTTGGAATTTTTTTCGTATCTGCAGTATTTGCAGAGTTATAGGCATTTGAAAATTCCGCTAAAATCGAAATTTGGATTTAAAGTTAGGGTCTCATGGGGTCTCCAGATGGGGCCCCCAGATGGGGTCCCCAAAATACATAAAGTATTTTTTCCTTAAGTTAAGTAAATTCTTTCTTAAACTGATGAAGATATGGATTCAAATAAAGTCAATGAAATCAATAAAATAAAGATTACTTTTTTCTTAAATAAAAACAAAATTGATTAAATTAAAGAAAATGCGTTTTGGAATTAAAGATTAGTACTTAATTGATTCAAGGTCTTGAAAATGTCTATACTATTTTTAAATAAGTAACGTACTTATTTATTTTTTTTGCACACAATTTAAATTTTTTTCTTTTAAGTACAACAAAATTTTTTAATAAACGATTTTTTTCTTAAATTCAATCAATTCGCCATAAATGTAAAGAATATTTAACTTAATTTAAAAAAACAAATTAAGGAAAACACTTGTGCTTTTTGAAGTATTTGCATGTACTATCTTCAAGTTCATTTTCTTTGTTTTAAGTAAAACCACCTTATATTAAGATAAGTTGAAGTAAATTCAAAAAAATTTATTTACTTAAATTAATAACAGTGTTTATTTAATTTCAGTATAGCTATTTTTTTCAGTGCAATAACGGAAAAACGGCTGAACCGATTTTCATGAAATTTTCACCACAGATAGTACTAACCGAGGCGAAAACTATGAGCCACAATAGAGGGCGATCAAAAAAAGGGGCGTAAAATACCACGCCCCTTTTTCTTACACTGAAAACTTATTCTGCTTTTTATGCAATTACGCTTAAACAGCTGAACTGATTTTCATCATGAAATTTTCACCAGATAGTATTAACCGAAGCGAAAAGAATAATCCAAAATAGAGGACGATCGAAGAAAGAGGGTGTATAATGCCACGCCCCTTTGTATTACATTGAAAGTTATTTCTTCCTGTTTCGCAATCACGCATAAACGGCTAAACCGATTTTAATGAAGTTTTTACCAAAGATAGTACTAACCGAAAACTAGAAATTATAATAGAAATAATGTCACGCCCCTTTTTACTATACTGAAAGTTTTTTCTGCATGTTCCGTAATCATGCTTAAAAGAAAAAAAAAAAATAGAACAAAAATAAATAATAACATATATAAAAAACAGTTTTCATTAACAAGACAAACCGACATTTAAAATCCTACTGATGATGACACTAACTGGAGTGTTTGAAACCGGTATAGGAAATACCAGAAATGTCTATAATTTTTAGAAATTCAATTTTTCTTCTGTATTTTTTCAACTTGAACCCTTATAGCACGCCCCTTTTTATTTATTTGAACGCTATTTCTGTCTGTTCCGTAATATAGCATAAACTGCTAAACCGATAAGAATGAAATTTTTACCACAGATAGTAAGTACTTACAGAGGCTGGAACTATAGATTAAAATAGAGCGCGTTCGGACAAAGGGGCGTAAGTTGACACGCGCCTTTGTACTATACTGAAAGTGTTTCTGTCTGTTCCTTAATAACGCTTAAACGACTAAACCGATTTTAACAAACTTTTTTCCATAGATAGTACTAACAGAGGCGGGCACTTTAGTATGTATCAACTGCCACGCCTTTTGCAATGTACATTCTGCCTTTCCGTAATCACGTTTTAAACGGTTATTTTAATTTTCACCACAGTTAGTACTTATTTATATGCTATTTACATACACCCCGAAATCCATATAAATTTGGATTTCAAATCCAATTAAAATCTATACCGTTTACATATGCTTTTTTTGACATTTATCGGGATTTTGTTTGTACTAACTCTGTACTTTCTTTTGATTTGTGTACAGGGTTGTTAGTGGGAAAATTACCCAATTTTATAAATATTTCTAAAAACAATGATTTTTCTTTGCCGGAGCCAATATTTTCAATCCCATTAGTATATGTTGGGACCGCAATATCAAAAAATGTGTTTTTATGTAGAGCTGCTTCTTTAAATGCAAGAAAATTAACATTTTTGCCAAGTTTGGGGCCGCCACCATTGAGTGTTTTTCTTTGTTAGGAAGACCAAATTGGTCAACTAAATTGTGCGTTTACCATTTGCAATGGTAAATTTTAAATGAAACATTGTTAAACATTGTTTTTATTAATCTTTTAATAGTTTTTGAAAAAATAAATTTTAATTGTTTTTTTACTTTATAAAAAACAACAACAGCTGATAAAAAAAATCGTGTGCAGCGTTGCAAAAAGGCATTAGGGATGATTATTTTGTGAAAAACCATAGTTGTACAATTAAGTAGTATAATTTTTTTGGGATTTTGAATTGTGATTTTACGATTTCACCAAAATCCAAGTTTTTTTATATGGGATTTGACATTTGAAATCCAAAAAAGTAATAGGATTTACTTGGATTTTCATTGAAATCCCATTTTTTCTGCACCTTAAAATGACGCACCCCTTTGTATTAACTTTAAAAAAAATATTTTTTCCTGTTGAACGATATGCCATATTAGCCCGCGATTAGACAAATGGGTGTAAAATGCCACGTCAATTTGTAATATACAGAACGGTATTTCTGGCTTATTTGCTATAATGCAAAAACGACTTAACCAATTCCTTTAAACACTACTGTTAGAACTAACTGAATGCGAACTATTTGCTATATCAGAACCTGAAAACAGTTGAGCTGATTTCAATGAAATTTCCAACACAAATAGTGATATAGCCAATATTAAACAGCGATTGATAAAAAGGCATATATTGACACGCCCCTTTGTACTTTAGCGTGAGTTATGTCTGCTGAGTAAATTTAATTGCAATTTTCTTCACGTGCTAACTAATAGGGGAACTATAGGTCACATGAGACCAAAATTGAACTAAATGCGTTAAATGCCACACCCACTTGAACTACAATGAAAGTTATGTCTTTATTGATGCTTTCACTACATAAAGTGCTAACCGAGGATGGAACTATAGGTTCCTTTTAAAAGCCATTAAACAAATACATTAATATTAGGTTTGTTCCCATGACGGAGGAAAACGTACACACCATGTTCCCGACGCTAAGCGAAATCAAAAAAAGTCTACCAAACCTCATGAATAGGTTTATATTCACCAATGAAAAGCTACGAAGAAGTAGATAAATTGACTAATAAAAAACTCATTCATTACATAATATTTTTTTCAACCCGGGCAACGCCGGGTGCAAAACAGCTAGTATAATATATTTTAAAATCGTTATAAAAACAGTGTATTTCATATAAAATGATTAATCGTAATCGCATGATTTTTTTTGTCGATTACGATTAATTGGTGCGATTAACCGCGATTACGATTACCATTTTAATCGTTTTGTAAACTCTACTTTTTACTAACGTTTGTCTTTTTTTTGTAGTCATTTCATCTTGTTTTTTTACAAAAAAACTTAAGCACTTAATTAAAATTCGAATTGTTATGGTTCTAGAAAAAATAGTGTCAACAACAGCGTTGTTGTCTTTTTGTCTGGTACTTTTTTTAATATTTTACATTGGTAAAATACAGGCGTATGAATTATTAAATTATTCGGCAAATATTCGTATTCGGTTCAAACCGAATACCGAATAGTAAATATTCGGTAAAATGCCGTATACACTATTCGCGACATCCCTAGTAAAAACCCATTACCAATAAGAAGTAAAATAATGCTGCGTGATAAAACTAACCACTATTTTAGAAAACAAGAGGTACGACCATCATTTCCATATATTTCGGATATGCTGAATCGAATGGCGTACTCTGTTTTTCGATGTATGGTACAGTTTTCTTGTAAAATGTCATTAAAGATTTGGTGATTTTCAGCTGCTTTTTGAACAAAAAAAAATCCAAAGCTAATGATTTTTAAATTGTATGGCATGGAAAACATTGTAGAAATATTTCTAATATAAATTTGGTTTAAAGCTTTTCATCTTAAGCTCTTAAATTCGCGGATTTCTTCTTTTTTTAAGTTTTCGCGAAATTAACCGCTAAATTGGTCTCTGATAAAAAAACTTGCATTTTGTGGATCATAAAGGCGTCCATGACACTATGAATAGTGGACAAAAAACATCCATGTTATATGAACCATCATGATGAAAATCGCGAAACACCGTTTTTTTTTTGTATATGGCAGCATCACTTTAGGAGATGATTTGAGGCTTCATCTTTTAGTATATAATGTAGGAACCTTAAACAATGAGCTGTCTTAAAATTTGTCCAAAAAAGTTTTCATTTGCAAAAGTTATCTTAACAAAAACTATAATTATTGTATCGCAAACAATGAAATAATAGTTTTTGTTAAGATAACTTTTGGAAATGAAATCTTTTTTGGCCGAATTTTTGGTCAGTTAGTTGTTTAAGGTTCCAACATTATATACTAAAAGATGGAACCTTAAATCATCACGTAAAGTGATGCTGGCATACACAAAAAAACGGTTTTTCGCGATTTTCATCATTATGGTCCATGTAACATAGCTCTTTTTTGTCCACTATTCGTATTGTTAGGGATGCATTTTTGATTCATTAAAAGCAAGTTTTTTATCAAAGACCAATTTGGCTGTTTATTTCGCGAAAACCTTAAAAAATGAAGAAATTCGCGAATTTAAGGGCTTAAATTGAAAAGCTTTAAACCAAATTTGCATAAGAAATGTTGCTACAAGTCATATCTTTGTTTTCCATGTCATAAAATTTATAAACAATTTACTTTGCAAGTTTTTTTGTTAAAAAACTGGCTGGAAATCAGCAAAACTTTAACGACATTTTGCTAGAAAACTGTACCATGCATCGAAAAACGGAGTACGCCATTCGAATCAGCATGTTCGAAATATATAGAAATCATGGTCGTTACTCTTGTTTATTTTTTAGCGTTCCGCAGTGTAATAAGTTAATTAAAACATTTAAAATTTAACTTGTTTTTACTAAAACTTAAAAATTGTGTAAATTTTATTAAGTTTTTAAGTACTTTTTAAGTTAATTTAATTGTAAAGGTTAAAAACTGCAAGTGCAAGGAAATATTATTACTTTGAAGTAATTTTATAACATACTACTGAAAAGTATTTACTTTTGGGCTTGAAATAATGTTAATGGTAATGGGTACTCATTATAAATAATGTATTTGGTAATGATTACTTTTCACAACTCATTAGCATGTTTTTGTTGGGTATTTATCACATTAAAACGGAATGCAACACAATGTTAAAAATTAACAGAACAGAACTGAGCGTATGAGTAATATTTATGCAATTAATATTACTAATTCGCAACGTTAAACCAAGAAATAAAAGCAAATTACAAAATTGTTGAGAAATATAAAATTCAAATGCGATTTTCTCAAAAACAAACATCTAAGTCCAAATATTCATAAAAAATAGAAGTGTTTAATAACAGGTTTATTAATCGAATTTCCATACAAAATTTGTTTTATAAACATCTTATAAGCCTCTTTTAACTTTTATAAATTTGAAGACTAAACTTTAAAAAAATTAAAAAGTGGCCGGATTTTTGATAAATTTACTTTTTTAAAAAATGGAAAATTTCAGAACAGGTTCTGAAAATTTAAAAAAAAAAAAAAATATAATCGATAGCTAATACTTAACTTTATAAGAATGTAAATTTTTGAGATTGTGGTGCATTCCGTTTTAATGTGATAAATATTTAATCAAGGCAACTTGCCACAAATTTCACAATTTTTCCAATATTTGACCACGCCTTCAAAGCCCAGTTTTTAAAAATTAGAAAAACCAAAAAACACTTTTCTTTGTTCCATATAGGGCTATCCAAACAACCTATTCAGAAATTTACAGGACACATTTTTTTCTGTAGCGGGACATTTGGTGTGGAATGACTCATATGTAAAACTATTTTAAATTTTTTTTTCTAAGTTATAAACTTTTTCTAAAGAAAAAATTCTCAGAATCTGAGACCTTTTTATGTGAAAAATAGAGTTTTTCACGGGAATTCCCGGGATCCCGAAAATAGAGCGGGAATTCCCGGGAATTTTAGTTTCTTTGAAATTGTGGATTTTTTGATTTCTGCTAATTATTTTGTATGTGATTTTTTTAGATTTTATTAAAATTCTTGATAATTGATGACAAAAACGTACGCAGGGACAAGGAGGACCTTCTAACTAAAAAATTTCATAAAATCTGAGACTTACGAAATGAAAAAAGTCTCACAATATCTAAATCTTCGATAGGATACAATTACACAGTGATACAAAATCTAACTTTCCTAATCGGAATGGGATGAAACAAAAGCAAATGAAAGCTTACATTTTACATAACAAAACCCTCAAAACGTTTTTTAATTCAGGGCTAGATTATTTTTTACACGCATTTAAAGTTGGTGATTTTAAAGCCTTTAAAGCTTTTGTTTACTAAACATGTCCTACATTAGGAGCCCCAGGTGGGGCACTTATTGGACATGTGGGGTCCAGCGTCTAAACTTAAGCTCGAAATTACGTTAGCTATATCCGGTATGAATTTCACTGCAATCGCTCTCGTACCTACTTACTGAAGAGCCAAATTATTAAAAATAATCCACTGTTAACCGTTGCGTATGATTGTTATTTAAAGGCAATTACGAAATTAATCATACGCCTTATACAATTTTCAAGCAATTATTATTATAATTATAATAAAAGTTCGCCAACTTCAAATGCGTGTAAAAAATCTAGCACTGAGCCAAAAAAAGTGTCGAGTGTTTTGTTATGCTTTCATTTGCTTTTAGTTTCATTCCATTCCGATTTTGGTTGTTGCTTTGTGTTATCAGAACCTAATATTTTTTTTCAGAAGCTGAGAAATTTTCTTTCTGAGACCTGCATTAGAAAAATTTGCAGTATGATTATTTGTTTCTATAGAAAATATTTAATACTCTCTGGATTCTTTTTAAATCGATAAATTGATATCAAATCTGTGTAAGGAATGACTCTGAAATTAGCGGGTTTTTCTTTTAGAAACCAGAATTTTGAATATTTTTTGGGGTAAATTTTCTTATAATTTCATTTCTCTAAAACAGTTACATTCAGTTTCGGAGATATAATTGAGATATTCCTCTGAATAAGTTTTATTTTGTTTTTTAGAGGCAAAGCGCTGAGAACCAATTGTAAAAATTAACTGATATGAATTAAAATAAATGATGAATTTTTATTATTACAACAGAAAAAGCGATGTGAAATACCATATTCCCTTAAAAATACTTTTAAATGACTTCGACATATTTGGGCCGTTTTTTTATAAAAAACTGGGTAACAAAAATTGTTTTTTTTTCTTCGAAACTTTTTTTGTTTTAAAGGTACTAAATACGATTTTTATGGTGTTAATAAACAATAATTGTGTAATCGCATTCATAAGGTTTATATGTATTTTCTGACAAAAAATTTGGGTTTTTAGTTTTTGCGGGAATTCCCGGGATCCCGGGAAATTTAAAAATGAATCCCGCTTTCCCGGGAAATGAAAAATTCCCGGAAAAAGGTCTCAAAACTTATTTATAGGAAAAAGGTCGCAGAAGAATTTTTCTATGGGAGAAAAGTCTCAGAATTTCTAAATTTGAGACTTATTTTAAGGAAAAAGGTTTCAGAATCTGAGTTTATTTTAAAAAGATAAAAGGTCTCATTTTCTGAATCCAAAAAATTTTATAGGAATAAGGTCTCAGAAAAATGTCTCAGAATCTCAAACTTTTTCTATAGGAAACAGGTTTCAGAATCTACGACCTTTCTATAGGAAAAGGTCTTAAAGTCTGAGATGTTTTCTATAGGAAAAACATTTCCGAATCTGGGACTTTTTCTTTAGGAAAGGGCCACAGAATCTCCGACTTTTTCTACAGGAAAAGTGTCTTAGAATCGGAAAAGATTTCAGAATCAGTATAAAGTCTCAGAATCTGTCACTTCTTCTTTAGAGAAAAAGTGACAGAATTTTAAACTTTTTCTATATGAGAAAAAGCTCTCAGAGTCTAGGACTTTTTCTTTAGGAAAAAGGTGTTAGAATCTGAGCCTTTTTCTTTAGGAATAAGATCTCAGAATTTAAAACTTTTTCGTTAGGAAATGGTCTTAGAATCTGAAATTTTTTCTATTGGAAAAAGGTCGAAGAATCCAAGTCTTTTTCTAAAGAAAAAGTTCTAAGGATCTAAAATTTTTTTCAGTACGAAACACATCTATTAATCAGAGACCTCTCTATAGGAAAATTGTCTCAATAATGTTTTAAAATATGAGACTTTTTCTAAAATGTCTCAGAATCTGAGACTTTTTCTGTGGAAAAAAATTTTTAGAATCTGAAATTTTTCTATACGAAATAAGTGTCAGATTCTTAGACATTTTTCGTAAAGAAGAAGTCTTATATTCTGAGACATTTTCCCTTTAAAAAAAAAAATACGAAAAATTTCGCAAAACTTGATATTTTCTATTTAGGAAGAATTTCTTCTATTAAAAGTTCTCAGATTTATGTTCTTCTTATGTATATGAAAAATATACAAGTTTTCTTAAAATTTCTTTTAAAAATCTGAAAATTTTTCTATACGAAAATAGTCTCAAATTCTGAGACATTTTTCGTAAAGAAAAGTCTTATATTCTGAGACATTTTTCCTATAAAAAATATTTTTTTTTCACGAAAAATGTCTCAACATCTGATGTTTTTTATGTAGGGAGAATTTTTTCTAATAAAAAATTCTCTTCTTATGTATATAAAAAATATACAATTTTCTTTTTAAATAAATTAAAAAAAAATATCTAAATGAAATATGATCTTGAAAAACAAACCTCCTTCGGCAAAAACTAATAAAGTTGATGATTTTATAGCTCATTTTTTTGTAAAAAAAAAACTTATTCCTTTTTTTGCTCGTCAACAAATTTTTTTTTTTCGAAGTAAAAAAAATTACCCCCCCCCCCCCCAAACCCAAAAGCTGTAAACGCACACTATGGTTTTTCTTTAGTGGTACAGTTGGTGTGGAATGCCTCATAAACATCATAAGCATGAAATATTCAAAAAAGTATAGGTATCCCCTGATTCAATTTATTTTTGGAACTTTATAAGTTGTGCAGATTTCAATCGCAATTAAAAACAAGTAGAAAAGTTAAATTCGACTTTGCCGACTCTACGAATACCCTCCACAATGCATTTTTTAAAGGGTAGTACATTTTTTAACGTGAAAAAATTAACAATTTTGAATAGAAATATTTGATTTTGAGTAAAAAACTCTTTTTAAGTCATATTTTTTTTAAAAAAGAAAAATTACTAATTTTATTTTTTGAGTGTAAAATTTTTTTCGAGTGTAATGTTTTTTTACTGCAAAAATATTTCTGAGTGAATGCACGTATGTATGTACACAAAATATTGTAATTTTTGTAAAAATAAAACAAACTAAATTTTTTTTTTGTGTAATTTTTTTTTTTGAGTGTAACATTTTTTTTGAGTGTAAAATTTTTTTTGAGTGTAAAATTTTTTTCGAGTGTAATTTTTAAGTTACCAATGTTTTTAAAACTAACAAGTTTAAAAAGCATTGCTTTAAAATTAAACAAGTTTGAAAAGCATTGTTTAGTTACCACCAATGCTTTTAAAACTTGTTAAAACACGTGGCATTTTAGATGAAAATAATCTGAAATTCAGGGTTTTGCTTATAACTTTTGAACCACTGGACCGATTGAGCTGAAATTTAATACCAAATAGACCCGGGGAACGGCAAAGATACATGCCAAGCTTCAGTAGTCTCATTATTGTCTTTCGAAAGTTATCGTGTTTTTTATCTCGTAAATTCGCGAAACACCCTTGCCGAAATTTACTCTTTTGCTCATAACTTTTGAACCACTGGACCGATTTGGCTGGATTGCAATACCAACCTGATCAGGTAAATGACAAACATATATGCCAAACTTCAGTAGCCTCTGTAAAGTCTTTCAAAAGTTAGCGTGTTTTCTACGGACGGACAGACAGACAGACAGACGGACGGACGGACGGACATCGCTAGATCGACTCAAAATCGATCGAGGATCATAAATATATATACTTTATGGGGTCCTAGACCAATATTTCGAGGTGTTACAAACGGAATGACAAACTTATATATACCCTTTATCACTAGAGTGGAGGGTATAAAAATTTTGAATCCGCCTTTTTGAATTTTGAAAATCTAATGTCAGATTCATATTTAGTGAATCATAAAACTACAGGGTATAGAATTTAACATAATTTTGAATATTTAAAATTTAATTATCCTCCATATTGGATCCGCCATTTTGTAAACTCAATGAATATTCGAAATAAGCGTCTCTATGAACACTTGGATAACAAGTTTGAAGCAAATCGTAATTAAATAATAAATAAAATAAACTTCATATTGACCGTATATTTTTTAAAATCTTAAATTTTGAATTTTAAAAATCTGAAATCAGAATCCTTTTTAGTAACCCATAAAACACCCTGGTACCGAGTTTTATTTCAATGCGATCACCTTGAAAAAATCATCCGCGATATTGGATCCGCCATTTCGAGTTTTTAAAATCCGAATTTAAATTCGAAATCAGCTTCCCAATGAACCCCACGATACCAAATATCCGATAACTCCTTCATTAGTTTCCTGCTTATACCGAATGGGGTATACCGATTCGCGCCACATATTGGCTTACTTACTATTAGGTTCAACTACCGCCGCGTAGCTTTCAAAAGTACACAACATTAGCTTAATTTTAAGCCATAATTAAGTTCTCTACGACCAATCGAATTTTAGTGGACTTCAACCTACCCTATGGAATTCAACCTACCCGAATTGTCATATGAGATCCTCTGCGTAAGTTTTTTGTTTACTTTTGTAGCACTGTGTTTTTGAAGAAGTTATACGTAAAAAAAGTTAAGCTAAAGGAACATGCACCGAATTTTAAAAATTCGATATCTTTTGAACAGGTCTTAAAAGATTCTTAAATCCACCACTGTGTTTTATAACACCCAGTGACGTTTACAAAGTTTTTTTTTTTTTCATTTTTCATTTCTTGATTAATATTACAGCCGATTTATAAAATAGAAAAAAAAATACGAATATGCTGTGTAAAAAAGTACGTATTTCATTTTATAAATAACAATTTTAAACGTCCAGTTTAGGTTTTATGTAATATGAAATTATTCACTAAAATTTATACAAAATAAACCTACCAAATATATTAGCAGTCGATGATTACAATGAATTGCATAACCAAAATATGGCTTTTGCTACAAAAACTCATAAAGTCTACTTATAGATAAACAAGCAAATGGACCACCAAAATGTTGTTAAAAATTTTACAATTTTATGTTAAAAATTTATATTTAGAACTTAAAAACACTGAAGAAAATAACTTTACTAGATTTCTCTTATCGTTTTGTGCAGTTGCATAGTTTTACGACAATGCCTTTGCTTTACAAGAAAAGGAATGGGTTTTTTTTCAATAGTCACTACTAGATATGCCAATCCAGACTTATATTTGCAATTCCTGGGATCGTGGTTGTAGAAGCAAACTCCCGGGATATATCGGAATATTTTGTAAAGGTTTATTGGTGTTTTAACCTATCGTATCCAGGAATTTTTTTTATAGGGCCACACAAATTTTATTTTTTTTTTTAAACATATCAGCACATATTTTGGAGATGGTCTCCGAACGTCTTACTTTGAACTAAATATAAGTGAATCAGATAAATCAGATTCCCGAAAAATATATGTAGATATTTTAAACAATTTCTGAGAGATGTTAGTCATTATACACATTAAAAAAACCTCTGATATCTCAGAATCTGAAACATTTTTCTTTAGAAAAGTACCACATTCTGTTAAATTCTAATATTCTAACAAATTTTCCCTATTGAAAATCTTAGATTCTTACACATTTTTACTATCAAACAAGTAATAAAATTATAGTAAAAAAAAGTTTTGATGAAACGCCCTAGGGTATACTAATTTTTTCAGGAGTCCAAATGCAACAGGGGAGGATACCATTAATGGCTTTGACACTTTGTCTGATAACATCACCGAAATACTTGCGAGTTGTCCGAGCGCTGAAGTAGTCGTCGCTGGGGACTTCAACGTTCACAATTCTTCTTGGCTACGCCATTCCAGCCATACCACTCCCGATGGCCAATACGTTGAGCTTTTCGCAGCGCACAACCACCTGACGCAACTAGTGGACGAACCAACACACAATGCGTGTGTTGAAGGGCAACAGCAAAATACTCTCGACCTTTTTCTTACTTCACACCCTGAAAAGTATGAAGTAAAAGTACTTGATCCTCTTGGTAACTCAGATCATAGCACTATTTCAGCATCCTTTTCGTACTCGGCACTTCAGAGCGTTTTTCGACCGGCTACTAAACGCTCGGTTTACATTTACGAAAAGGCTCGTTGGGTAGAACTTAACGAATTTTTCCGGCAATTCAACTGGAAACTCTGTTTCCTTGACGGTAACGTCGATGCCGCGGCCGAAATGGTGGGTAATGTGATAATGCTTGGAGTGAAGAAATTTATTCCATCAAAGCTAATTTCGGTTAAGTCAAAGGATAAGTGTTGGTTTAACCAGACTTGCAGGAATGCAGTTAGATCTAAAGAGGAAGCATTCAGAAATTGGCTTGACGACAAAAACGACAATTCTGATATGCTGCGCAAGCAGGCGAGAACAAATTGTGCCAGGGTACTGAGACGCGAGAAGCTTTTCTACGAACAGCGTCTCCGTGCTAAAGTTCTTTCTGCCCCTCGGGGTAGTAAGAGCTTTTGGTCATTCGTAAAGAGAGTAAGGGACAATGCTAGTTCTTCTATCCCGACCCTTATAAAGGATGACCAAGTGTTCACTGACCCGGTTGATAAGGCTAACCTTTTCGCTGATTTATTTGCAAGAAATTCGTTCTTGCCGGAAGGCGATCAACCACTGCCAGAACTTGAAAGAGTATCCAGTACTATGCCCAAGATATTTTTCCGAGCTCGTGCAGTTAAAAGGGTTCTTGAAGATCTCAACGTAAATAAGTCACCGGGACCCGATGGCATTCCAGCACTGGTTTTAAAGCAGTGCTCATCGGCGTTAGCCCGTCCATTGGCAAACCTTTTTAGCTTTTCGTTACGTAAGGGTACCTACCCCTCCTGCTGGAAAGTGGCTAACGTTCAACCGATCCCTAAGAAAGGTGCGTCTTCAAACCCCGAGAACTATCGCCCCATATCTATTTGTTCTACGCTCTCGAAGGTGATGGAGAGCATGGTAAATCACCATCTTGTTGACTATTTAGAGTCAAACTCACTTTTCAATGACCGACAGTATGGCTTCCGTAAACGTCGCTCTACGGGAGACTTGATGGCGTTTCTTTCGGAACGTTGGAGTCGTTCTATCCACCAATTTGGTGAAAGTAAGGTGGTTGCTTTGGATATTTCCAAGGCTTTCGATCGTGTGTGGCACGACGCACTTATATCTAAACTCATTGCCTTTGGTGTAGGCAGTGATTTCTCTCGATTTATATTGAGTTTCCTCCGAGACCGAAGTATACGTGTTGTTGTTGATGGGGTGTCATCGCATAGGTTTCGACTTAACTCTGGAGTACCGCAAGGTTCCGTTCTTTCTCCTACTCTTTTTCTTATCTTTATTAATGACCTTCTTAGTCAAACTTTCAACCCTATCTACTCTTTTGCAGACGACAGCAACATTTTTCATTCATTTTCCTTCGATCATAGGCCAAGCCTTGTAGAGGTTGGGCGCGTGCGGCAGATTATGAATGACACTCTCAATCAGGACCTGTTGACAATCTCTGAATGGGGTCTTGCGAATAGGGTCGATTTTAATGCACGCAAGACCCAATGTTGTATGTTGACCCATAGACGTATTGTGGAACCAACATTGTCGTCTGTATCTATTGGTGGTATCGATATTGAGGAATCAGATTCTCTTGATGTTCTGGGCATGAAAATCCAGTGTGATGTCCGTTGGAATAAACATGTTTTTCAAGTGTCGAAAGAAGCATTCAAGTGTCTTGGTTTCTTAAAACGGTGCAAGAACTACTTCACTCCTACTGATCTCCTTAATATTTATACCACCTATATCCGGCCGAAGATGGAATACAACTCCCATATATGGGCAGGGGCTTCAGAGTCTATTCTGAAGCTTCTGGACCGTGTTCAAAGGAGGGCGTCGAAGCTAATCAATGACAGTAGGGTATCCAACTCTATTGACTCTTTGGAGCATCGTCGGAATGTGGGTTGTGTAACACTGTTCTATCGATATTATCATGGTAAGTGTTGTGTTCTGCTGAAATAAGCGAACTTATTCCCCGAGCACGGGTTTTTGTTCGGAATACTCGCTTGTCTAGTAGGGCTCATCCAATTGTTGTCGATTGCCCAGTGTACCGCACAACGCATTACAGAGAAAATTCATTTATAAGCCGAACTATCTGTATGTGGAATATACTTACTGCAGAGGTCTTCCCTGTCAACTACAATTTGGAAAAGTTCAAATCAAATATCCACAAACACTACTCCCTCTATCCTCCCTCCCATAACCTATTTTCCTAATTATCAACACAATGCACTGCATTTATAGGGGACATCCCCTGAGTGTTGGTTAAGTCAAAAAAAAAAAAAAAAAAATGTGGCTGTAAAAAATTGCTATTGCATTTGAGCGATGTCTGTTTAGCAGTTTAAAAGTTATAAACGAAATGACACCTCGAAAATTATGGTACATTCCATATTACTAAAATTATTGTATGGTTAATTTCGGCTTAATGCTTTAATTTACGTTTAATTTGGAACCCAAATTTTTTTTCCAAACATTTTTTCGCTTATCTTTTGTTTACACCAACAATTTTTTGTCTACGGATTTTTTTTTGCGAAATTTTTTTTTCTTAAATTTTTTTTTTTATCAATATTTTTTCAATAACCTTTTTTTCGGCAAGGCCGAATTAGGCTTTTTTACTTGTTTTTTTATTTCCTTGTAAAAGCTAATTGGGTTTTTACGAGTGTATTATGCCTATTAGCGTTAAAAATGAAAACAAGTGTGTTTGGCATATAATTTTGAGGGTATTTGTTTTGTAAAATATTGATGTTTCATGCAAATACTGGTATTTGCTCAGCAATTAGCAGGTGGAGGCCCTCAAAATATGAACTTTACAAATTTAGATAGAAATTTTGTTAATGAAAACTAAAGGTAATATGTGCGAACGATATAAATACATACATAATACATAAGTAGGTAAATGAGAATTCTATAACAAAACGCTGGTATAATTAAAATTTTACGTTTTCTATAACCCAGACTGGCATTAAATGGTTGGTTTTTTTGGACAGAACTAAAGAAATGTGCTAACTAAATAAAAAACTAAAGTTTTTAAATACCTTGAACCGAAAAAAATATATTAAATTTAAAGCAAGTTAAATTTATTTAAGGAAATTCGGGAAAAATACTTATAAAACATTAAATATTTCAGCCTTTTTGTACAATTTTAGTACAGAAAATAAAAATTGGAAATAGGAGATTTCAAAACAATGCTGAAAAATTCAGGCATTTTTAGCATTACTTTAAAACATGTTAGCAAAACACAATTTAAAAAATACTTATCACCTTATTACATTTGAGAATAAAACAAGTAGGAAAGTTATAGTCGGTCAAGACCGACCATATGATACCCTACACCAGTGTTTTCCGGAAAATGCGTCCCAAGTCCAAATATGGACCGATTGTATCTATCTTTTGTTAGATCTTTATTTAGTGTAAAAAACACACTCACAAGGGAAGTCTCCCTGGTGTCACCCCCCGATCTTCATGAAATTTGGATATGTTGTTAAGAACGAAAATTAATTCGACACGTATTTTTTTTTTAGCGGCCCAAACTCATTTTTAGGGGGGTCGATTTGTATGGGGGGAAATTGACCTTTTTCAGTTTTTTACGATTTACGCCTATTTAAACAAACTTAATATAGGCATATGTGGTATCAGATTAAAGGTATTAAAAATACCTATCTCGTGGTGCTAACAACGGGCCAAAGAAGTTAATATTTTTCGACCTATTAACAAAAATGTCCTTAAATTTTGGTATTTTACTCAATATGACGAAAAGTTGTGCATGTTTGGACACATTCTTAGCGGGTATTAAATTGTTATTAAAGTACAAAATGTTATTAAAGTACAAAATGTTATTAAAGTACAAAATGTTAATAAATTTCAATATTGGGACTCGTATTCCTTTATCAAGTGTTATGCAATACGTTAGAAGCCTGGGAAGTTGTAATAACTTGGTTGATTTTAAGCCGATTTTAGTACCTTTAGGGATATTTTACTCCAAATCATAATTCTCTAACCATTTGAATTCAAGCTCATCTTAAAATACCAAAAAAAATTTAGAAAACAGAAAAAATCATATTTTCTATTGTAATTTTTTTTTTCAAATTTCATGGCCGATGCGGCACAACATACCCATTTCCGATCATCCTAAAATTTTGTTAGACGTATTTCTACACTCAAATGAATATATCTTAATGGAATAACGGTCAATATATAACAACAAACAAGGAAGGTCTTTCACAGGGCACCAGCCGACTGTCCTGAAATTTGCATATAGGAAAGAGGGGCTATTTTTTTTAAAGAGAGTTATATTTTATAGCTGCCCAATCTCACATTTAGCGGGTCAAAGGGGAGGAGGAAAAACGGGATTTTTTTGTTTTTGAGGATTTTTCCCATTTCTTCAAAAGAAACTATTTGAACGTTTTATACAGGTTGAAAGGTTATTTGAAGACCTATCCAATGGAGTATCGGTCGTGTACAAATTCGGCTTCGTTAAGTTCGTTATTGTCAAAAATGTATACACTCAAAAAATTATGTCAATAACTGTTTGTAGTTTATTTAAAAAGTTTTCCGTTTAGTCGTTTTTAAAAGAAAAAACATTTGTTTGATGTTCAGTTTTTATTAATGACTACTTCAGTCCTTTGTTTCAAAAATAACACACTAAAAAATAAAGACTTTCATTAACATTTAATTTTTACAGTCATTTATTTTTGGTCTGTAAGTAAAAACTACTGATTATTCTTTTGATTTTTAATGATTTGTGTAACTAACTTTTTTTTAAATTGTTGGTATTTTTTAATGAAATATCATTAGTTTTTACCTACACAAGTCAGTTATTTTTTTGTAGAAAAAAAAAATAAAAAAACAATTTATAGAAATATAAAAACATGTTTGTATCAAGTGACTTTGGCACGATGGGTAGAATGTCTGGCCAGAATGTAGTTGATTGCGGGATCGATTCCCCAAAAATTTTATTAAAAATTTTTAAAAAAATATTTCAATAAAAAATTTTAAAAAATTACCTACGAAATCATTAATTTTTATTGTTTTCGTAGGTTATTTTTTTGAAATTTGTTGGTAAAAATAACAGAACTGGGCTATTCCAAAAAATTTAGCTCAAATTTTAGTCATTTTTGGAAATGGTGTCTCAGATTAATTTGAACCTTGACACATAGATAGCCCTCATAAATATGATATATGTACCATATATCGTTTTTTTACATTTGGTGTATTTAACGAATTATGGCGGGTCAAAGATTGACTTTATAAGCAAAAGTAAGAAAAATACATCACGTTTAAAGAGCTGTAACTTCTTAACCAATGACCCGATTTTCACAAATTTAGCCTCATTTGAAAGCTGGGGTTCTTCTTTTAGAAAATATTTTAAAAATAACACAGTTTTTTTTTTACAGAAATGATGCAAAAATGCAAAAACATTTTTTCTTTTCGAATATTTAAAAAAACACATCTTCGATTTTTTTTTAAAAAATTCTGGTGAAAAATAACAATGTTTTTGTATAACATATTCAAAACTCAGAGTGGGATGTCCATGGGATCAAAAAATATTCTGTTTTAAGTACGAGGTTCTCATATTTTTCCCTTAGAAAATTGAAATTTCTAATGTTTTGAATGTTTTCAAAATTTTAATAGTATAATTTTCTTCGAAAATTTAAATTTTTATATTGAAGAAACATAAAATTTTAATTTTCTAAGGTAAAATTTAAGAACTTCGTACTAAAACCAGAATACTTTTTGATCCCATTGGGATCCCACTCTGAATTTTGGATATGTTGTACAAAACAGTATTGTTTATCACCAAAATTTTTTTTAAAAAAATCGAAGATGTGTTTTTTTAAATATTCGCAAAAAAAAAGTTTTTGAATTTTTGCAACACTTCTGAAAAAACCCCGTATTCTTTTGAAAATATTTCCTAAAAGAAGAAGAATTAAGCTTTCATATGAGCCATTACTTGTGATAATCGGATTACTAGTTAACTTTTGACTTTTGCTAAAAAAGTCGAACTTTGACCCGCGATAATTTGAAAACTACAGCAAATTTTGAAAATCCAAAAATGCAACATATCTCATATAAACGTGGATATCTATGAGCCAAATTCTCAGTGGCGTCCAAAGGCATGTTTCCGAACAGTGGGGCGAAAATTTTTGGAATTACCCAACTATCATTAATTTTTAATGTTTTCGTAGGTTATTTTTTTCGAATTTGTTGGTAAAAAAGAGTGAAAAAAAACGTAATTTTTTAATATTTAATGTTATTTATTTTAGAAAATTTTGTCAACAGTAGAAAATAAATGTTGATGTTTGTTAAAACAAATGAATAATTACTGGGATGGTTTTCAATTGTTTATTCACTGGTTTTAAGTGTGTTTTTCATTTGTTTTTGCCTACAAAATATTTTGAGTGTAATCTTTGGAGTAGTTTATATGGAGATGTATGTACGTACGACCGCCAAAATCATAATCATAAATAATCTCTATCAAAATTAAGCAGACCCGTATATTTTCGTTTGGCGAAATTCCTAGCTCGGCTTTTATACGGATTTTCCCGAAAGCCCTTAATTTTTTATTAGGTGGTAACCCTTTTTTAAATTTGAAATTGGGCAGCTATAAAAAAAGAGGTAACTCTTATTTTTTCCCCCTCATTCCCATATTAAAGTTTCAGGACAATCGGTTGGTGCCCTGTGAAAGACCTTCCTTGTTAGTTTTTCTGGATTACCATATTAAATAAATCAGAGTAAAAAATGATACAATTATTAAAATTTCCAAAAATCCAAACGAGTTGTGATTGCCTCTTGAATTAAAGTTTCAAAGTTGCGTAATATAAGGCAGAACTTTTAGATTAAACAAAAATCGATGGTTTTGGACTTTTTTAAAAAGTCGATTTTAATTTTTAAACTTTAAAAATTAAGTGATAATTACTTTTAATAATTTTTTCATATTTTATTTCTAAACTACACTCAAAATAATAACTCTGTAAAATACTCTGTAAAATGACTGTAATCTGAATTCAACAGATATTTTACAGAGTTTTTTGTTAAAATACAGGTTTAAAGAAAATACTTTGTACTTTGTTGTGACAAAAAAACAAAGTTTCCTCTGTTATATTACTTTTTACTTTGTAATCTTAATTTTACAGATAATTAACAGAGTTTTCTGCTAAAATACAGATTTAAGCAAAATACTTCGTATTTTTTTATAACCAAAACAGCTTTCTGTTCTGAGTAGTTTTTGTTGCCAAACATCAACATTTTTGAGAAAAAGTTGAAAAAGTAGCAAAAAAGTTATAAAAAAAATCTTTTCAAAAATCTTATAGAAATTTTACAAAATAACATGCATTTAACTAAACTCTGTAAATTTACAGAGTTTTTTTCTGTAATTTTTTTTTTTAATCAAATGCATTTTACAAATATATGTAAATTTACATAGTTTTCTTCGCTAAATGCTGGTTTGTTTAACCAATATTTTACTAGAAACTCTGTAAATTAACAGTTTTTTTTTTTTACCAAATCATTTTACAGAGTTTTAAAGTAAAATTATAGAGTTTTCTCTGTCAAAAATCTTTCATATTTAACCAATATTTTACTATAAACTCTGTAAATTAACAGTTTTTTTTGTCAAAATCATTTTACAGAGGTTTTTAGTAAAATTACCAAGAAATATTGTTAGCTGGAAAAGTATGGTGTATTCTGTTAAATTAGCAGAGTTTTTCTGTAATTTAACAGAGTTATTATTTTGAGTGTACATTTAAATACCCCGTAGGCTAGTTGGTAGCGTGCTAGCCTTTCAACTTAGGGGTCGTTGTTTCGATTCCCACCGGAACCCTTGGTTTTTTTCGCTACAACGAGACGACGGTCATTGAGCGTGTTCAGCAGAGACACCTGCTACTCAACAGTTGAGATGAAGCATATTTAGATAAGTTGACTCTGCTGAACGCATTTTTTTATGAATGTTTTAAAATATTGGAATAAATTATTATTTTTTTATATTTTCATTTATTTTTTCTGTGGAAAATACTTTTTTATTATTTTTTTGTTTATTTCATTGAATAACGTCAAAAAAAATAAATAATTTATATTAACAGCTTATTTATCAGTTTGTGATCAAATGTAGCATAATTTTTGTACGCTACCAGTGATGAGAAGCGCTCACTCAACATGTTGACTGAAATGTCAAAAATTAAACCGTTCAGCAGAATGTTGGGGAGCAGCTGAGTAGCAGCTTTCTCTGCTGAACGTACCCATTGTAACCAGTTCTCTGTTAGGTTAAATTTATTAAAATTGAGTTTTAAATAAATAGAAAGAATAAATAAAAATAATTGATCATGTGATCAAAACTATTATATTAAAAAAAATATCAACAAAATGTTTTACAACTTTTTTTTGAAATAACGATATTTTTTACTTGTTCAAATTAATTGAACATTTTAATTTCTTAACTTTTAAAAAAAAATCGCAATTTTGAAAAATTGATTACTCAAAACTGACTTGGAATAAAAGGCTGAAAATTGGTATGCAAGTTGCATTCAATAAAACATATACAAAAATGAGCGAAATTGGGGGTCTGCATTTAAACTAAACATATACAAAAGTTAAGGAAATTGGGGGTCGGGTCTGAAAGTGTGTGATTTGGCATTGAAAGCGCCATACACTAAGAAAATTATGTCATTAACTGTTTGTAGGTTATTTTAAAAAGTAATCAGTAAAGTTATTTTAAAAGAAAAATCATTAATTTTATTATGGACTTCTTATTTTCTACTGTTTCTGTAGTTTAAAAAAATTATTTACTGTATTAAAAACGAATTTTCTGTTACATTTAATATCGTCAGTAAAAAATTTCTTTTATAGTTTTACTGTTTTTCAATACAAAATAACTGAATATTAACTAGTTTTTTAATGTTTTGGTTAGTCATTAAACTAACATTTAAAAATGACTGTATTGTGTTTTTATTTTAAAAGAAAAAACACTGGAATGGTTTTTAAATAAGAGTTCATTTGTTTTAAGTGAATATTCACTGGAATTTACCTACATTATTTTTTAAGTGTACACATATCGCTCATTTACTTGCATAGTGTCACAACTCAAAATTTTTGATCTTACAGAAACTGATTTTCCATTGAAAAAGGTCTGTGCAAAGAAATGGAAATTATTGCGTGTTCTCTTCTTTAACGAAGAGTTTAAAAGACATTAATAATAATATTTGTATCATTAAAAATCACGTTTTTTGAGTTGTGTTTGATGAGCGATTTGTAGTTCATTAAAAACTTGCATTTCTTTTTTGTTCTTTAAGAGAATAAAATGTATAAATTTTTCTTTTTGTAATCTAAAAGCCATATAAATGAATTCAACTTTCTTATCATCACTTTTTGTTTAATTTTGTTTTTACTTTGAAATTAACAATTTCCCACCTTAATAACACAAAAAAACTTATCAAGTGTTTTTTTTTTTATTCTGCATATATTGACATTTTTATTATTTGACATTTAATTCAGCTTAAAATGCGTGTGCGAAAAAATAAGGAATAAGTTTGGTAAGAGCATTATTAGAAAGAATAATGTTAAGAAATAAAAACTTAAAATAAAACTTTTCACATTTGCGTTGAAACAATAAAAGTTTTGTAATTTTAACCTTGACTTAAAAAAGTTTGTTAACACCTACACGAAAATACAAACGAAAGAAAAACCATAAAAATTGTTTCAACTTTAGTAATGGTCGTCGTCATATACTGCAATGACAATATATAGACATATGGGGAATTACTTTGCAAAAACCACTATAAAAAAATTTAAAAAAAATGGATGTGTACAACCAATAATGAGGTATTGGGTCTCAATCAGAGCTTCGAAGGATTTCATTCCTTAATTCGATTTGTCATTCTGATTGAAAATTTAGTGATTGCATTCACCAATCACATTTTAGCGAATTGAATGAATTCACTTTAGACTCATTCGATTTATAAATATCAAATGCACTCGTTTTATTTTTCATTCGACTTTCAAAAATCGAATGCATTCGATTTTTTTCATTCGACTTTTAAAAATCGAATGCATTCACTTGCGAATGCAATCGATTTTCTTTTCACTCAATTTGAAAAATCGAATGGCTTATTCATTCATTGCATAAAAAACTTAAAAAAAAAACTAACCAAGATAGAGCCAAACGGAGCCAATTTTTTGCCCATAGTATCGCTAACACTCTTCACATTTTTTTGTCGTATAGGCAGTGCATTTTTTAAATTTTCGAGAACACCAATTTTTTGGATTCAAAATTAGAGCCCATCAGGGTCATCGTATGTAAAGAGAGTAGGCGATGCTATGGACCAAAACTTGGCTCCGTTTTGTTCTATATATTCAAAAAATCGATTGCATTCGCTGTGGAATGACAAAAAAATCGATTGCATTCGATTTTTCTAAATCGAATGAACAAGAAATCGAATGCATTAATTTTTGTTCATTCAATCGAATGAATTCCAAGGACTGCATTCAATGTTGATTTATGAAATCGAATGCATTCACTGACTATGAAAATTGAATGGATTTTTTTGAGAATTCATTCGAAAAGGATTTCATTCTTCGAAGCTCTGGTCTCAATAAACCGACACTATTTTTTATACTAAAAAACTGTTTGTGACACGAGGTCTGATCATCATTTCTATATAATTAAGGCACAAAACCTTGGCAATGGGTGGTGATTATACAACACATTACCAGGTAATAGGTATCCTTTATTAAAAGCATGACTTTGGTATCTCACGAAACACCTGTATAATAATATTCTATTTCAAAATGAATAATTATGACTTACTTAAGATGTATTACATAATGTATTACAAGTACACAAAAAAATCATAAACATTAAGAAATAATTTAAAAGAGTTCATTTCTCTCTTTAGAGATCAAGTCTGATCTATTACGAAGTAAATAAAAGGTCCTTAAAAAAAATCTGTTGAAAAATGCAAAAGCTGCGTGCATTTGAGTAAAAATGCAATATTAAGTTTTATACAAATACAGTTATATTTGTGTGCTTTTACATTCGGCAGACCCAAAATAAACAAGTAAGAAAGTTATATTCGGTCAAGACCGACCATATGATACCCTACACCAGTCCTTTCCGATAATTGGATCCCAGGTCCAAAAATGGACCGATTGGATCTGTCATTTGTTAGATCTTTATTTAGAGTAGAAAACACACTCACAAGGGAAGTATCTACAACCCTTATGAACCGATTTGCCTGAAACTTAAAATATATATAAAAGAGACGATTTTAAGGTTGGGGTGTCTCGGCTTATCGGCCACTTTGTTATAAAACAAAGTGGAACCTCGGGGAAATTTCGATAACTCCCGAGCTGATAGGAATATCCTCTAGGGCAAAAATACGTGTCGACTTAAATTTAATAAAGATTATTTCATATTCATATGGACATCGTAGGTCTATGTCTTCATATAAATACCACCCAAAATTTACATATTTTCGTGCAAAAAGTATTTAAGAAAGCATTAAAAAAACCTTTTTTCCCATATGTCATCATCATCATCTTTTGGTGTTACAGCCCGGGGTGGGCCTTAACCTTGTCCACTTTCTTCTTCCATTCGGATCTATCTTGCGCATAGTGTTTCCAGTTGTTAATGCTAACTTTTCTACAATCTTCTTCAACTCCATCTAGCCATCTTGATCTCGGCTTTCCTCTCGCTCTTGTGTTGTAGGGTATGGCATTCATTATTCTTTGTTGAGGTATATTCGGAGGCATTCTTGCTACATGTCCTGCCCAGCTCAGTCTTTGCTCTTTTATAAATTTTACAACATCTTTACCTTCGATTATATTATCGATCTCAAGGTTATTTCGTCTTTGGTAACTACCGTCGTCATTTATTTTTGGGCCATATATTTTTCTTATAATTTTTCTTTCAAATACACGAAGCTTTTCTTCATCTGAGAGTGTCAAGGCCCAAGTTTCACAACCGTATGTTAGTACCGGCAGCACTACTGTTTTATACAGCCGTACCTTAAGTGAGCGAGCTGTTAGTCGGGACTTAAAAAGTTTGAGTTGGGCATAAAATGCTTTTTGGGCAGCTTGAATTCGATCGTTTATCGATAGATGCATATCGTTAGAGCTGTTGATTAATGCACCTAGACATTTGAAGCTCGTGACTTTTTCGAATGTGTAGTTGAGAAACGTTATAGATTGCTGTGTGTTTATGGGTTGAGTATGTACTTGGTCTTATTCTCATTTATTAATAAACCAAGCTTTTTCGTTTCATTTTCCAAGATTGCAAAATTTTGTTCTAATTCGCGCACACTGTGTGATATGAGCGCTATATCGTCTGCATATGCACACATTATTGTTGACCGCGCGAAAATGTGTCCTCCTCTATCAAGCGATGATATTGCATGGTTTAGTGTAAGATTAAAAATTGTTGTTGATAGAGCATCACCTTGTCTTACACCTGATGTAATATTAAATTCTGAACTAAGATTGTTCTGTACAGCAACCTTACAAGTTGTTTTTTTAAGTGTGCGTATCACCATTCTTGTTAATTTGTTTGGTATCACCATGTTAATGAAAATTGGTTTCAAAATGTTTCTATTTATAGAGTCGAAGGCTTGCTTAAAGTCAACCATGAGCATATGTAAATCTTTTTTGTACTCAAAGCCTTTCTCCATTGTTTGCCTTAATAGGAAAATTTGATCAACAGTGGATCGGTTAGGCCTGAAACCGCACTGGTATTCTCCAATGATAGATTCCGCAACTTCTTTAAGTCTGTTGTTAATGACATTCGACAGTATTTTGTACAGTGTGTTTAGTAATGTGATTCCTCTATAGCTCTCACAGCTCATTTTGTTTTCATTTTTGTGTATTGGTATTATAATGCCACGGTGCCAATCGTTAGGAATCGTTTCTGTGTGCCATATTGTGCAGATCAATCTATGCATCTGAAACCGTAGTTTGTTGCCTGCATTCTTGTTGTTCTTAATTTGTCCTACCGCTTTATCAACCTCTTGTATTGTAGGTAGGTTGTCATATGTTGAAGAGGATTCAACTGGAATACTATTTTCACCGTCCAATTCGTTGTGTTGCAGAGGTACGTTACTCAGTTCATTGAAGAGTTCTTGCCATCTCTTCAGTATTGCACCGTCTTCACTGAGAACGTTACCGTCTTTATCTAGACAGTTGTTTAACCTTGGCTGGAAACCGTTTTTCATGTTTTTAATACCTTGATAGAAAGCTTTCGAGTTAGCAGAGTCGAAGTCGTCACAAATTTTCTCTATTTTTCTTTTTTGGGCGTCTTTTTTTACGTTTTATTAGTTTTTTTAGCATCAGACTTCTTATATGTAAACATCATATAGTTTCTTAGAAAAAAATAGCTGAAAAATCCAAAAAACCTTTTTTTTGCCATTTTTTGACCCATGTTTTGAACCCTTAAATCCCCAATATGGCCGATAAGCCGAGACACCCCAACCTTAGAAAAATCCCTTTTATATATATTTTACGTTTCATGCAAATCGGTTCATATGGGTTGAGATACTTCCCTTGTCAGATCAGTGGAATTAGTTTATTTTTTGTCAATAGACCGATTTAACTGAACATCGGTCGAAATTTTTATATGGGGGACTAGTTAAAAAATGGTCCAAATTTATTAAGTTACTAAAGTACACGTTTAACACCTAAAAATATTTTTTTTATCAAATATTTCCATTTTTATGAATTTTGAGGGAATTATGTGAATATCGGGAGGACGGTTTGTATGGAGACTACCAGAAGGACTGACCTGATTCCTTTGAAATTTTGAATGGTGGTTTGTGCATATAAAATTTGATTACCTGCTAAATTTCGAAGCGATATCTACTATAACACGGTTATAAGAGTTATTTAAGCCGAACCCAAAGGGGGCGTTTGTATGGGGGCTAGGTCTAAACATGGACCGATTTCAATAAGCTTTGTCCTTGGTCCAAAAGATGCTTAAGTTTTAAATTTCAGGTCAATTGATTGAAAATTGCGACCTGTATCGTGCTTAAACCGATAGATGGACAGACGGACGGACGGACAGACGGACGGATGGACAGACGGACGGACAGACGGACGGACGGACGGACGGACGGACAGACGATCGGACGGACAGACAGATCGGACGGACAGACGATCGGACAGACGGACGGACAGACAATCGACTCAAAAAGTAGATCTGAGTCGATCGGTATACTTGACGGTAGATCTAGGCCCAATATTTCGGGTAGTTACAAACATCAGCACACAGAGAAAAATAAATTTCCAACTGAATTTTTCAGTTGTTGCAATTCAAAATTCGGTTGCTGCTACTAAATTTCACTGTGGCAGACGATTTTTTTAGTTGTTTCAATTAAAATACTGTTGTATTAACAAAATTTAGTTGTAACTACCGATATTAAGTTGTTTTAATATTAATACAAATGCATCAACCGAATTTTTGTTGCAACAACTGAATTTCAGTTGGAAATTAGCAAATTTGTTTTCTGTGTGCACAAACTCATTATACCCTGTACCACAGAGTGGTGTAAAGTATAAAAAATACAACTGTTTTTGTATAAAACTGAATTTGTGTATTTCTGTTCAAATGTATGTAACTTCTACAATTTTTGACGTGTTTTATTAAAAAAAACAATTTTTTTCTTCCTAATGAATCAGACTTAAACTTTACTTTCAGAAATAAAATTTAAACTTGTGAGTAAAATTAACAATATAATTTACTTTTTCTTTCTAAATTTCGAGTAAATTGAAGTAAAATTGGAGATATTTAAAAAACTATCGATAAATCAAAAACCATTCTGATTTTGAATTTTTTGACTTCGTTTTCGGATTCAGCGAGCGATTTTTCATGTAAAATCGGTGTTAAATATCGTGAATCAAAATTTGTAAACTGGTGCTACACCTAAACTAAAAATGTATAAAAACTAAATTTCTGCATATTTACTCAATTGCATATAACTTGTACAATTTTCAAGGGATTTTTTTTAAACCATCATGATTTCTTCACATTACATCATGCTTAAACTGAAAAACGAAACCCAATTTAAAAAAAAAATAAAATTCTTTGTGAAATTTACAATTTGCTAAATTTGCTAAAATTTTGTTTTTCGGTCACAAGAAAATACAAAGATTTTCTTAAAAACTTTGTCAAATATCTGTCGAATTGAGATTACAGTCATTTTACATAGTGTTTAACAGAGTAATTATTTTAAGTGTAAAAACAAAAAAAATATACATAAAAGAATTTTGCGGTTTGAGTAAATATTTGTCATTGTTGATAGTTTCAAAGGGCAACTCAATTATATTATTATTGCCTGAAGCAACACACTAAGTGTTTTATAGAATAAAGTTTTTTTTTACAAAGAATTTCTTTGAATCACCTTGGGGTCATATATGAGGCATTGCACACCAAATGTGAAAAAAAAACATGTGTCTCATGAGTTTCTGAATAGTATTGATAGATTTAAATGGAACTACGAAAATTGGGTTTTGTTTTTTTTTTTTAATTTTAATTTTTTCATAACTGGGCTTAGGAGGCGTGGCTAAGTATTGATAGAAATGGTAAAATTTGTGTCGAGTTGCATTGATTAAATATTTATCATATTAAAACGGAATGCACAGCAATTCCAATTTTTTTTTTGTATACCTTTTTTATGGGCTTTCGATTAAACTTTTTTAAGAATTTTCGGAACCCGTTCTGAAATTTTAAATTTTTTAAAAAGTTAATTTATCAAAAATCTTCTTTTGGGATTTTTCATTTTTTTTAAGATAGTAAATTGCCTTTTTTAAAAAATTGGAACATTTTATAAATTTTTAATGTGTGATCCTAGAAAAAACGTTTTTTTATACCCTCCACTCTAGTGATAGAGGGTATATATAAGTTTGTCATTCCGTCTGTAACACATCGATATATTGGTCAAGGACCCCATAAAGTATATATATTCATGATCCTCGATCGATTTTAAGTCGATCTAGCGATGTCCGTCCGTCCTTCCGTCTGTCTGTGCGTAGAAAACACGCTAACTTTTGAAAGACTATACAGAGGCTACTGAAGTTTGGCATATATGTTGGCCATTTACCTAGTCAGGTTGGTATTGCAATCCAGCCAAAGCGGTCAAGTGGTTCAAAAGTTATGAGCAAAAGAGTAAATTTCGGCAAGGGTGATTCGCGAATTTAAGAGATAAAAAACACGATAACTTTCGAAAGACAATCATGAGACTACTGAAGCTTGACATGTACCTTTGCCGTTCTCCAGGTCTGTTTGGTACTAAATTTCAGCTCAATCGGTCCAGTGGTTCAAAAGTTATAAGCAAAACCCTGAATTTCAGATTAGATTCATCCCACGTGTTTAACAAGTTTTAAAAGCATTGGTGGTAACTTTACAATGCTTTTTAAACTTGTTTCGTTCTTAAAGCATTGGTAACTTAAAAATTACACTAGAAAAAAATTGTACACTCAAAAAAAAAATTTACACTCAAAAAAGATTTTACACTCAAAAACAACTTAGTTTTTTTTTCAAAAATTACAATATTTTGTGTACATACGTACATGCATTCACTCAGAAATATTTTTGCAGTTAAAAAAACATTACACTCGAAAAAAAATTTACACTTAAAACAAAAATTAGTATTTTTTTTTTTTTTTTTTAAATGACACAAAAAGAGTTTTTAACTCAAAAAAAAATATTTCTATTTAAAATTGTTAATTTTTTCACTTTCAAAAATTAACTATTCTTTAAAAAATGCATTGTGTAGGGTATTCATAGATTCGGCAAAGTCGAATTTAACTTTTCTACTTGTTTTTTTTTTTTTTAATTTCAGAAAAATGTCTACAAATAATTTCATTTCCAGATCGACCCTTGTAGCACATTTATTATTTACAATGGGGAAAATGGACTTTTTTGTCCGATTTTGCCTACAGGCAAAATCCTCATCGGTCTGTCATGGTGGATTTCTAAAAATCGTTTTTGTTTTATTTGAATATCTTTTAAAGTTTGGAAAATATTAACTTTTTTAGAATTTTTGCTCTAAAAAATTTAATAGGCAGGGGACGAATAAGCTGTATGTACAAAATTAAAGATTTTTAAACCCCTTATAAGTGACATTAATAGCTTTTGTTAATTTTGTATTATTTTGGTTTTTATAAACATATGAAAACTTTAAAGTGTTCGCTTTTAAGTACTAATATCATTTAAAATAATGTACCAATTTCAATGAAATTATTTTAGATTAAAGCTTGTTATATTGGTAAATAAAGTATTTTTGCAAAACTGTTAAACTCCTTTTTTCGAATTTACAATGTAACAACTTTTTTTTTGTTTGTGATTTTTGCCTGAAGAAGAAAATTGTGTCTTCTAAAGATTAAACAGACTAAAAAATATTAAAAACAGACTAAAAAATAATTTTAAAATTCCAAAAAATCATAAGGCAAAATTTAAGCAAAAAACCATATATATGTTTTTTTAATTTTGTGTACCAATTATGACTAAGCAAAACAAAAGCTTTAATCTAAAACAGATTTCATTGAAATTGGTATATCATTTTTAAAGATATAGGCTTTTAAAAGTGAAAATTCTTGAATTTTTGTCTGGTTATAAAAATCAAAATAATAACATATTTTCAAATACTAATCACGTCGTTGATTAGGGGTTCCAATACCTTTAATTTTGTCTTTAACGCATATTCGTCCCATACCTTATACATTTTTTATTGCAAAACTACTGAAAAAATTAAAATTTTCTGAACTTTAGGAAAATATAAAAAGTAATCCGATTTTTTTCAAAAATCCACCATGACAGATCGATGCGGAATTTTATTAGCTAAAATACAAAAAAAAAAGGAAATCCAAAATCGGTTAAGAATTGCGACCTGTAGGCAAAATTGGACAAAAAAAGTCCATTTTTCCTCACTATGCGGTATCAAGCATAAATTAAAGCTTAATGAATTACCTACATTACATTTTTAAAACTTATACTCGTTTGATAATAATAACTTTGATTGATGTTGACTTTGTCTTTAACAAATTGCATATGCTAAAGAAACGTTTCTAATTAGTTAACAACCAGTATAAGAACCTAAAAATTTTTCTGATGGAAAATATTTTCGAATCTGATTTTTTTTTTTTTAAGGAAATGTCTGAGAATCTGAACAGTGTTTTCTCAGAATTTATGTGAAAAACATTTCAGAATCTAAAGTTTATTGCGCACAGCAATTGGTTCCAATTGTAAATAAAATGTAGCAAATTTTAAGAAATTTTCCTTATAACATATATATGAGGCATTCCACACCAAATGTCCCGCTACAGGAAAACATGTGTCCCATAAATTCCTGAATAGGTTGTATTTTAGCCCTATACAGAAATTAGAAAATTGCGTTTTTTGGTTTTAAAATTTTTCAAAACCTGGGCTTAGATTTAATATATATCAAGTTAAAACGAAATGCACCATAGTCTCAAAAATAAGCATACTTGTACACTTTTTTTATGGATTTAAAATTTTTATTTTGAAAAATCTTCAGAACCCATTCCAAAATTTCACATTTTTTAAAAAAGTCAATTTATCAAATATCCTTCAACTTTATTTTCTTTTTTTTTAAGTTGAGATAATTGTCTATCCACACAAAAAAATTCAGACGCGCTTTTTTCTTTTGTTTTTCGAGAAACTCGCATTTGAATATTAAATTTCATAACATTATTGTAATTTGCTTGTATTTTGTTGGTGCAACATTGCGTATGAGTTACACATCAACTAATTTCACAAATAATATATCTCATACGCTACGTTGAACTTCAATTTCATTCAAGGGTCATTCTTAGTGAAATCAATCAAAAATAGCTAAAAAAATTTTTGACCCCCTCCGATTTTGATGAAATTTGGTTTAGTTGTAACACTATGATAAACTGACGTACACTTATTTTCAGCCCTCTAAGTAAACAGTGGACCAAAACACGGAGGGTCAAAATTTCCCCCAAAATATCCCAGTCGCGACACTTTGCACCTTAAAAACTTAATGTCGTTGGTTCTAGTATAGCTAGAAAGTCCATTTTTAATTTGTTATTAAAATCTTTTCAAAATATTTTTAAATCCACTCCGCGGTTCTAGTTGGCGAGTTGGCGATATATTATATTATAATATTATTAATTTTTTCTAGATGCGAAAAGTTTTCGCAAGTTGCAGAACATGGGCACTGAACACAAAATTTTTCGACATATTTATTTGCGTTTTAGAGTAAAAAAAATCATTAAAAATAAAGTTTTCCTTATTTTTTCCCCTTAAATTAAGTTAAAAGTTCTTAACATTTATTGCAAATTGATTTCATTTAAGTAAAAAAGTGTGTATTTAATTTTTTTTTTACATGAAAAAAAAAAAAAAAAAAATTGTGTTGAAATAAATGAGTACGTTACTTACTTAAAAATAGTATACACATTTAAGAGACCATATCGCTCATTTACTTGTATAGTGTCTTAACTAAAATTATGTCGTTTTTGGGTAAACGATACAGAATTATTTGCTCTATATTGTGTCCAAAAATCATATTAATATCTTTTAAACTCACCGTTTGAGAAGAGAACACGCCATTATAACATTTTCTATGTACGGGCCTTTTGCAATGTAAACCAACTTTTAATTGTAAACTTCAAACAGGTTTTCTGTACAATCCAACATTTTGAGTTATTACACTATACAAGTAAATGAGCGATATATAAAGAACGTGCTCTTATTTAATTCCTAAACGCAGTTTCTTTAATTTAAAATATTTTTGTTTTAATTACAAAAAAAAATCTTTATTTTATAATTTCAATGACTTTACTTGAATCCATATCTTCATTAGTTTGAGAAATAATTAACTAAATTTAAGAAACAAAAATTCTTCTGATCTTTTTACTTACTTTTAGGAACTCCATAAGGACTCCATAGGGTCTTAACTAAGAATCCAAATTACAAAGTTCGTGGAACTTTTAAATACCTATAGCTCTGCAAACACTGCAGATACTAAAACAAGTCCAAAGTTATTACATGATCAAATTTCTCGAGACCCTGTTCCCGAATCTCGAAAACTAATCAAGGTAGAGCAAAACTTACCAACATGTTGTATTACCAACATAATACAAAAGTTTGACCCGTTTCTTACACTCAAATAAAAAACTCTTTCAATAAATCTGTAAAACGAAAACTATCAGCAGATGTTTCTGCTAAAATTTATATTTTTGATAAGACCTCTGTTAGTGAGGTTTACAAATAAACTGAAATTTAATTGTGTTTTTACTGAATTGTTTTTTTTTTTTTTTTACTTTGAGCCAACACTCAGGGGATGCCCCCTACTAGTGCAATGCATTGTGTTGGTATTAGGAAAATAGGTTATGAGGAGAAGGAAAGAGGGAGTAGTGTTTGTGGACATTTAATGTGAACTTTTCTAAATTATAGCCTACTGGAAAGATTTCTGCGGGGAGTTTATTCCACATACGACTAGTTAGACCGAGAAAGGAATTTTCTCTGTAATGCGTTGTGCGATGCATTGGACAATCGACAACAAACGGATGTGAGTTGCTGGAAAGGCGAGTACTACGAGTATGCACCCGCGTCTCAAGGATGAGTTCACCCATCTCAGCTGAGCACTTACCGTGGTAATATCGATAGAACAATGACGCATAACCCACATTCCGACGATGCTCCAATGAATCAATAGAGCTGGATACCCTACTGTCATTGATGAGCTTCAACGCACTCCTTTGCACCCGGTCCAGAAGCTTTAAGATAGACCTTGAAGCACCTGCCCAGATATGGGAGTTGTATTCCATTTTCGGTCGGATATAGGCGGTAAATAGTGAGAATATCAGACGGGGTGAAGTAATTCTTGCACCGTTTTAAACCAAGACACTTGAATGCTTCTTTCGACACCTGAAAAACATGTTGGTTCCATCGAACATCACATTGGATTTTCATGCCTAGAACATCAAGAGTGTCTGATTTCTCAATAGCTATACCACCCATGGATACAGATGACGCTGATTCTACAAGACGTCTGTGGGTCAGCATACAACATTGGGTTTTACGAGCATTAAAATCGACCTGATTCGAAAGACCCCACTCGGAGATTTTCGTAAGGTCATGATTGAGTGTGTCATTCATATTCTGCCTCATAGCATCAACCTCAGTAAGGCTTGGTCTACGATAAAAGGAAAATGAATGACAAATGTTGCTGTCGCTGCAAAAGAATAGATAGGATTGGAAGTTAGACCCAGAAGGTCGTTAAGAAAAATAAGAGAAAGTGTAGGAGATAGAGCAAAACCTTGCGGTACCCCTGAATTCAGATGAAACTCATCCGATGAGAACCAATCTATAACAACACGTATAGAGCGGTCACTAAAAAAAGCTCGATATAAATCGAGAGAAATCACTACCGACACCAAACGCAATAAGCTTCGAAACGAGTGCACCGTGCCACACACGATCTAACGCCTTAGAAATATCTAGAGCAACCACCTTGCTCTCACCAAATTGGTGAATAAAACGACTCCAGCGTTCCGGAAGAAACGCTAACAGGTCTCCCGTAGAACGACCTCTACGAAAGCCATACTGTCGATCGCACAAAAGTGAATTGAACTCCAAATAATTTACCAACTGGTAATTCATCATACTCTCTATGACTTTCGAGAGCGTAGAGCAAATTGCTATTGGGCGGTAGTTTTCAGGGTTTGTAGCCTCTCCCTTTTTTGGAATTGGCTGGACGTTGGCCACCTTCCAGCAAGAGGGAAAAACTCCTACCCGGTACGAGTATCTAAATAATGTTGACGACACAAGGACAAAGCACAACGTTTCAGGACCACGGCCCCGGGGACTTGTTTATGTTGAGATCCTCAAGGACCTTTTTAACTGCACGCGCTCGAAAAAATATCTTGTGCATAGTAAAGGATACCCTTTCGAGCTCGGGCGGTGTTTGATTGCTTTCCGGCAAGTACGCATTTCTTGCAAACATGTCAGAAAAAAGGTTGGCCTTATCAACCGGGTCTGTGAATATTTGGTCATTCATTATAAGGGTTGGAATGAATGAACTAGTATTATTCTTTACCCTTTTAACAAATGACCAAAAGGTCTTACTACCCCGCGGAGCAGCAAGGACCTTAGCACGCAGACGTTGTTCGTAAAGAAGCTTTTCACTTCTCATTACTCTGGCACATTCATTTCTCGCCTGTTTACGTAACGTGTCAGTAACTGAGCTTTTGTCATTACGCCAATTACTGAACGCATCCTGTCTGGATCTGACTGCATTCCGGAACGTCTGATTAAACCAGCACTTATGTTTTGGTTTAGTCGAAATTTGCTTTGATGGAATGAATAATTTCATTCCAAGCATTATCACATTTACTATCATTTCTGCCGCAGCAATAACATTGTCATCAAGAAAACAGAGTTTCCAATTGAAATGCTGGAAGAACTCGTTAAGCTCAGCCCAACGAGCCTTTTCATATACAAAAATAGAGCGCTTCGTTGCTGGTTTTGAAGCACTATGAAGGTCAGAAAATGAAAAGGATACAGAAATGATGTTATGATCCGAGTTTCCGAGAGGCGCAAGGATCTCGACTTCATATTTGTCAGGATGCGAAGTGAGAAAAAGGTCGAGGGTATTACGAAACTGATCATATTACCGAAAACCAGATCGACCATTTTGCGACAAGCAGGATGTGGAGAGGGTCACTGCAGGACGTTAGGAACAAAAGAGGTGCCGATGTCGGTAGTGATCATCACCTGATGATTGCTGAAGTCCAACTTAAGTTAAAAGCTACAAAACGTAAACCAGCTCTGAGCAGAAGAAGATTCGACGTAAACAAATTAAACAATCAGGAGGTCTCTGTTCAGTTCTCTAATTCTTTGAGGAACAGGGCAGATCTTCTATCAATTTCCCCTCAACAAAACATAGATGCTTACTGGAATGATGTAAAATCCACATTTATCGACTCGGCTAAAAGCGAAATTGGATATGCTAGAAAATCCAACAAGCCCTGGATATCTGACAATACTTGGAGAATTATTGAATCTAGAAAACAAGTTAAAAATAAAATAAATGATGCTAAAACCCCACAAGCCAAACAAGAAGAACAACGTAAATATCAAGAGGAAAACCGAAAAGTTAAACGCAGTGCAAGGAAAGATAAGCGGAAGTGGGCTGATAATTTAGCCATAGACGCACAAAAAGCCAGTGAGACGGGTCGAACCAAAGACCTTTACCGTATTACGAAGGAGATTTCATGTCATAACCACCACAACATTAAACCGCTGAGGAATGATCAGGGCGAATTGATCTATGCTAAAGATCAACAAATGGAGTTGTGGGAGAAGTATTATACTAACCTGTTATCTGTCAATCCGACGGAACTTACAAGAATATGTGATTGCGATCCAATGCATCATGTAAATAACATAAGAACTGATATAAGCATCGCAACACCTTCATCCGATGAAATAACAGCTGCAATAAAACGTCTGAAGTCCGGTAAATCTGCAGGCCCTGACGGAATACCTCCCGAGATTCTGAAAACAGACATCACGCTCACAACGAAGTTACTAGAACCGATAATATCCAATTTTTGGTCAACTGGAGAAATCCCTGATGATGTTAGAGAAGGACTCATAATCAAACTTCCAAAAAAGGGGAACTTACAAGATTGCTCCAACTGGAGGGGTATAACTCTTTTGAACATGGTCAACAAAATCATAGCCCACATCCTGCACAATCGCATCTCAACCATTATTGAACCACATCTAAGACGAGAACAAGCGGGCTTTAGGCCAAATAAGTCATGTATTGATCATATCAACAGCTTGAGAGTAATTGTGGAACAGTCGGTTGAATGGCGCTCACCCCTTTATTTAGTGTTCGTAGACTTCAAACGAGCCTTTGATACGCTACAACACAATGCAATCTGGGAAGCTCTAAGATGCAAGGGAGTCCCCGAGAAGTTAATTAACCTTATAATGCAGCTCTACAACAAAGCGTATTGTTCTATACTTCACGAGGGCTCATCAAGCAAACCCATCAGAGTAAACGTAGGAGTTCGTCAAGGCTGTGTTCTGTCACCACTATTGTTTAATATAGTACTTGATGTAGTCATGAACCAATCCATGGACTCGCATCATGGTATCTCATGGGGCCTCCATGACAGGTTAGACGATATCGACTATGCAGATGACGTCTGTCTTTTATCTCACCGCTTCTCTAGCATGCAAACCAAGATCCAGTCCTTTGCTACTTGTGCAGCTAAAGCTGGCTTACAAATTAATATTCACAAAACAAAGTCAATGCGCATAAATTCATCATGCACCACGATCTTCCAGCTTTCTGGCCAACCCATTGATGATGTTGAAAGCTTTTGCTATCTTGGGAGTATAATTTCAAAAAGTGGGGGTAGCAAGGAAGATATACAGAATAGACTTTGTAAAGCAAGGCAAGCGTATGGTTCACTTAATAAATTCTGGAGATCGCAAAATATTTCAAATTACACCAAAGTCAAGATTTTTAACAGCAACGTGAAATCTGTGCTGCTATTTGGCTGTGAAACGTGGAATATATCATGTCGCGAAATGAGTAGCTTGCAAGCTTTTGTAAACCGATGTCTCAGGCGTATACATAGAATATTTTGGCCAGCTACTATATCAAACCAAGATCTGTGGAACCTAACTAATCAAGTTCCCTTGAGTATAAATATACGTTCGCGTAAATTTAGTTGGTTAGGACATACAATGAGAAAGCCAGCGAATGATATAACCCGACAGTCAGTTGAATTTAACCCTCAAGGATCCAGGAGACCTGGCAGGCCTGCAAATACTTGGAGGCGACAAATTGAGAACGAGCTGCATGAGCATGGTGTATCCTGGAGTGAAATGAAATCGATGTCTAATGATAAAATACGATGGAAAGCATTTGTTGCGGCCCTATGTTCCACAGGGAATTAAAGGATTAAATATATATTACGAAACTGCCCATCAACACACGGAATATGTGTTGGTTCATTCACAAGTTGCACAAGGTGGTTGTGTGCAGCAAAAAGCACAACATATAAGCCCTCGGGAGTCGCATGGCTAGAATGTCGAAGCCATGAAAGTTTTTTAAGTTTTTTTTTCAAAGTGTATTTTTTTTTTTTTTTTTGTAACATATTTTTGAACATATTTTTAGCAGATTATATTATTTTGTACTTTTACATAAATAGTTTGATGTCATCCTTTTTCAAGAAAACTTTCTTAAGTTAAGAAAACTTTCTTAAGTTAAGTTAAGTTAAGTTTTCAAAATGTTATTTTTTTTTTCTTTTTTTGTACAATTAAAACTAGTGAGACTAATAATTGACAACACTAAAAAATTCAGTTAATTATATTACCAATTTTATAAAAAAAACTATTGAAGTTTTCATGAAAACATGTTTTTTGCATTCGATTAAGGTTATTATTAACCTTATTTTATTATAAAAATGGATATAATCTGGCCAAACAATTTTTTTTATTTTTTTCTGAATCTTCATCCTATTAAAAATAATAAAAAGAAAATATAAGCAAGCTAAAGTAAAAATGTAAAGAATAAAAAAAAAATCTAGTTAAATCCTAGGATTAAATCGGATTTAATTATACCATTCTATATTTTGCACAACGCTTAATTTTGTGTGCTGTTTATATTTACTAACTGTATGTAGATTAAGGGTGGGATAGTGTTGTGTGAGATTTTAAGCAGCAATATTTGGAAGCGCTAGAACCGCTCATTTTGTGAGGTTGGTAAAAAAAGTGTATGAGCCAAAAAATGGGGGAGGTCGGATAGGATCTAGGGGTCGCTCATCGGGGTCAAAGTTGGGCGTAAAGGGGAAAAAATCCACAAAAAGCCCCAAAACTCCCCTGGTTTTGCTCCTAGAGGGGTCAAATGTGAGACCGGCCCCCATTATTTTTTCCCCCTGAACACTTTTGCTAAACATACCTAAGCCCTATCTCCAATCCCTAAGGGGGGTCCCATACAAAGGTTCAATTTTTAAAAAATCTTGCTCCTACCGCTCTAGCTGTCCTAGAAGTCACCCTAGAGGAATCAAATGTATGACCGACCCCCAATATTTTTTCAACCCCAACATTTTCTTAGAACATACCTTCTTCTATCTTCAATCCTTAGGGTGGTCCCCATGCATTTTTTTTTTATTTTTTCTTAAATTGTCATATTAAATCAGCTCCTACCGGTCCAATGGTGCCTCCTAGAGGGGTCATTATCAAGACCAACCCCCATTAATTTTTAGCCCCCAAAACTTCTTCTAAACATACCAATTCCATATCTCCAATTCCTAAGGGGTCTCCCACACAAAACGACATTTTTGTAAATCCTGCTCCCACCGCTCTAACTATCGCAGGGGTAACCCTAGAGAAGTTAAATGTGTGACCGACCCCCAATATTTTTTCAGCCCCAACATTTTCCCCAAACAAACCTACCCTCTATTTTTAAGCCTTAAGGGTGTCCCCACACAATTTTTTTTTTATTTTTTTTATAAAATTTGCGCCTACCGCTCCCACTGTGCCTTTTAGGGACGAGAAATGCAGACAGACCCCCATTAATTTTTGCCCCCTACATTTTTTCTGAACATACCTACGCCGTATTTACAATTTGTAGGGGTGCTCCCCTGGGGAAAACTAAATTAGTAATGTATGTAGAGAAGTCAAATGCATGACCTGCCCATATATTTTTTTAGCCAAAACATTTTCTTCAAACATACTTACCCTCTATCTTCAAGGTGTTACCCCACAATTTTTTATTTATTTTATCGAGAAAGCCGAGGTCTTTAATTTGTAATTTAATAGTAACTTTTGTTAAGCGTAAAAAAAAATATTTTTTTTAACTTGAAAATAATAAAAAATGATAAATAATATAACTATAAATCAAATTAATTTATTTTTATCGTGTGATGGATATTGTTTCCGATTTTCGGCCACGACCTGAAGCAAAACTATTTTTTTCTCCTCGTTACGGCACAACACGTTGTTATAGTCTTCTATTAATTTTACGCCTCTTTCGGCAGCGTCGTTGACAACATGTAATTTACGTAATATTTGCAGCGCTCGCTAGTAGTCCTGACGATTTTCCCAAGTATTTGGATCGGAAGCAATAAAATGGTTGTTATTCCGAAGCGTGCAAAAAAAGTTGGAGTTTCCGGTGTGACGTAGTGGCTTAAATCAGTTTTCATGAGTTCTTGATTCACTTGTTTCGATGCCATGTTAATTCTTTTCACACCTTCGAATCCAACAACATGTACTGCAGGATTACAATCCTTGTTGCCACTGTCGCCGCTATCCTCTGAGGCATCTTCTTTCCCGATAACATCGTCTTCTTATTCCTCGCTGTCTTCGTTAGACGATTCGTCCATCTCATCGTCAGATAACTCTTCCTCCAATTCCTCTTTCTCTTCTTCAAATATACGAATTGCATTCGACATTTTTCGTTTTATTTCACAAGAGATATTCGAATCAAATAGTGCGAGAGCAACATCTTTGCCACTGAGATACCAGAGATGTCCACAGAATCTCTTGACCAATCGTTGCGACAGAATCTTATCAATTGAAGCATAATTGGCAATCGCTTTTAAAAAAATTTAAATCATTATTTGGAGCTTCTATTGCTTTGGTAGCGCTAAACCAAGCTTTTACGTTAATTGTTATGATGAAAACGGTCACATCAAGAAGTGCATTTAATTCTTTTTTGGCCAAACCGATATATTTTCGGAACAAAAACATTTTTAGGCAATATATGCCTTTTGCCATCCATCGAGCATGACTGATGGGTCCTGGTGGGCTAAAATGCTTATTAGGAATAATTTCGCCAAGGTATAATAAAACAATTTCAAGAAACTCCTTGTAGTCGTTTCTGGGTTGCTTTTCTTTTATTTGAGCCCAACAAAACAACTTGAAGTCAATTTGGACTTGAGCTGGTATGTTGCCTGCCACTTCCTTTCACCAAGACTGTACGGTTTGTCTTTTATATTTTCCCACTGCTCTTTAAAACGCGCAAACATTAGCACTCCTGGTCCAGACGTTTTGCCGAGTTTGGTTTCAAACACTTAGTTTTCCCCAGGGGAGCACCCCTACAAATTGTAAATACGGCGTAGGTATGTTCAGAAAAAATGTAGGGGGCAAAAATTAATTGGGGTCAGTCTGCATTTCCCGTCCCTAAAAGGCACAGTGGGAGCGGTAGGCGCAAATTTTATAAAAAAAATTAAAAAAAAAAAAATTGTGTGGGGACACCCTTAAGACTTAAAAATAGAGGGTAGGTTTGTTTGGGGAAAATGTTGGGGCTGAAAAAATATTGGGGGTCGGTCACACATTTAACTTCTCTAGGGTCACCCCTGCGATAGTTAGAGCGGTGGGAGCAAGATTTACAAAAATGTCGTTTTGTGTGGGAGACCCCTTAGGAATTGGAGATATGGAATTGGTATGTTTTAAAGAAGTGTTGGGGGCTAAAAATGAATAGGGGTTGGTCTTGATAATTACCCCTCTAGGAGGCACCATTGGACCGGTAGGAGCTGATTTAATATGACAATTTAAGAAAAAATTTAAAAAAATGCATGGGGACCACCCTAAGGATTGAAAATAGGGGGTAGGTGTGTTCTAAGAAAATGTTGGGGTTGAAAAAATATTGGGGGTCGGTCAAACATTTGATTCCTCTAGGGTGACTTCTAGGACAGCTAGAGCGGTAGGAGCAAGATTTTTTTAAAATTGAACCTTTGTATGGGACCCCCCTTAGGGATTGGAGATAGGGCTTAGGTATGGTTGGCAAAAGTGTTCAGGGGGAAAAAATACTGGGGTCCGGTCTCACATTTGACCCCTCTAGGAGCAAAACCAGGGGAGTTTTGGGCCTTTTTGTGGATTTTTTCCCCTCTACGCCCAACTTTGACCCCGATGAGCGACCCCTAGATCCTATCCGATCTGCCCCATTTTTTGGCCCATGCGTTTTTTTTACGAACCTCACAAAATAAGCGGTTCTAGCGTGTCGAAATCGAAAACTCGTCCACTATCCCACCCCTAATGTAGATTCAGAAAAAAAATTATAAAAAAAAAAATTCAGTACTTGATTTGACCCATTTTTTAATTTAAATTAAGCTAATCCTAGTCTTCATCCGGTCTGCAAAAACAAGCTAATGATTTAGCAGATTTCTCTGCAGTTTTGACAGATTTCTCTGCTGATTTCACTTAGATAATCATGAGGGATTTTCAGCAAACCGTGTCTGCTAAAATCAGCATTTTTCTCATATGGCTCAAAATGGGTGTATTTTCAGCAGATTTTTCTGCTGATTGGACGAAGAATTTATTTTAAGTGTAAGATATCTTTAAAAAAATATCTTCTGTTTAGCGTAAAGAAAAACTTGTGTCGTAAGGTGTTATTTTATAGTTCGACATCATTATTGATTGAATTCTGTCAAATTAAAAACCTTTAATTTATTCGTAATTTTAACTTAATCTATATAAATAAAAATCAATTGTCGTTCGTTGGTAACCGCATCAGTTGAGAACGGCTGGACCGATTTGGACAATTTTTTTTATTGAAATGTTCGCCATAGTCCAACTTAGGTTTTTACGTTCAGAAAAATAGGCCACGCCCACTTTAACTCCCACTTTTTCGATTTATCTAATATCGGAAAACGGCTGCACCGACGTGGCTTATTTTTTACTTAAATGTTCGTAGTAACACAGTTTAAGTTTATACAGAGAGAAAATTCGACCACGCCCACTTTAGCGCCCACTTTTTCGATTTATCTAAAATCTGTGAACGTCTGGACTGATTTGACTTAATTTTTTAAATGAATTTTGACCATAATCTTTCTTTGATTTTTACGAAAAGAAGAAATTGACCACACCCACTTTTACGCCCTAAATTTTGTTGAAAATATTCGTCAAAGTTCAGCTAAGGTTGTTACGAAAACGAAAATTGCCCACGCCTACTTTTTCTGTGTATCGAAAAAACTAGAACAACTAGGCCGATTTGATTATAGTCCGCAAAAGATTTTTAAGGAAAGAAAAATTGGATACGTCTACTTTTATGCTCACTTTTTCCGAAATGTATATTTTAAATCGTAGAACGGCTGGATCAATTTGGCTGATTTTGTTTTTAATGTTCATCATAAGGTTTTTCGGAAGGAACAATATTCCATTTCCAGGCCCCCTTTTGATATATAAAAAATCGCATCACTTGAGAATGAATGACTGAATTGGTTAAATTCAAATGAGTTTTACCTTAAAAAAAATTTGTTTACCAGCTATTTTTTCGATATATCTAAAATTCGATCTTTAGGAAAATAAATATTATTCGGTGGTAATCGCATCACTTGAGAACGGCTGTACCGATTTGGACAATATTTTGTTTAAATGTTCGTGTTAGGTTTTTGCGGAAAAAAATTAACCACGCCCACTTTTACGCCTCCTTTTTCGATGGATCTCAAATCGGAAAGCGTTTTAAAAGGAGGCGTAAAAGTGGGCGTGGTTAATTTTTTTTCCGCAAAAACCTAACACGAACATTTAAACAAAATATTGTCCAAATCGGTACAGCCGTTCTCAAGTGATTTGGCTAAACTTTTTTTTTAAAATGTTCGTCATAGTCCAACTTAGGTTTTTACGGAAAGAAAAATTCGCAACGCCCAATTTTACGCCCAATTTTTTGATATATATTAAATCTGAGAACGTCTGCATCGATTTGGCTAAACTTTTTTTAAATATTCGTCACAATCCAACTTAAGTTTAAACGGAAATAAACATTTTTCACGCCCACTTTTTTTCCCCATATTCGTATTTAAAATAGAAAATCGGCAAAACCGATTTGGCTATTTTTTGTAAACATTCGTCACAGTTCAACTAAGATTTTTACGGAAACCTTAGAACGACTGGTCTTTGGTAATTTTTTTCTTTAATGATCATAGTCCAAGTAAGGTTTTTGAGGAAATAATTATTGTTCTCGACCTCTTAAATGTTCACATTTTCAATATCTTTAAAATTTTTTACACTTGAGAACGCCCGGACCGATTTTGAATTTTTTTTTAATGTTCGCAATAGTCTATATGGTTGTTCGTAAAGAAAAATAGTCCTTTTCCACTTTTTTTCGATATATCTGAAACTCATATTTACTCCAATTCGGTATATTTAAAAAAAAAAATCTTTATAGATTCCGCTTAAACTTGGTACAATTGATTTCAAATCCTTGGGTATTATTATGTACAAGTTTAACTTACCACACAAATTTAAGTGTCAACTTTGGTCTAAATATGTGAAATCGATTTAAGTCGAACACTTATGACCGGATCGATTTTTTATGTTAGTAATAGTTCTACTTAGGTTTTTAAGGAAAGATATACGTGAAAAGTGTACCAGAAAACTGGAAAATTCGGATAAATTATAAATGTTTGTGGTATTTTGTATGAACTCTAGATTACTCAAGAAAATATCTCACGATAAGAACGAAGGATATGCGTAATTTTATTTTTGTGTGGTTCGTAATGATGTCTTTAGTAAGACATTTTAAATTTGTACAGTTCGCAAAGTCGAAGACATGGTAATCTGCCTTTAAAAAACACCGGGTCTTAAATACCACGCCCACAAATTTTTCTAAGCCAAGAAATTCATTACATTTTTGCAGTGCTTTATATTTAAAGCGAAACTACCCAGCAAAACTTACCTTACCATATAAGGTATAAAATAAGGTATAAGATCTCTTATTTTATACATTGCAGCATTGATGATTTTAACAGGCGATGAGACTAAAAGTAATGCATATACATTATCACAAAGAATACCAGTAAGGTATAAAATAAGTCATAAATTTATAACAAAGAATACGAGTAAGGTGTAAAATATATGATATTTTATAGGTTACGAGTAAGGTATATAATATAGCATACCAGAACGTAATATATAAGGTGTTACGAGTAGTGAAAAAGTAATTTTGTATTATATTTACTCACGTGATTGTAAGCGAGATAAAATATACTACTGGGTGAGCGTGTGTCATTAACAAATTTCTGTCGTGAATCCATCTCTAGTTTAAACTTATGCATTTTTTTATAAAATATTTATTTTTTATGTTATTGTAATGCATTATGTATTCAATTATAAATAATGCATTATTTCAAACTTTGAAATAATACATAATGTAACCAAATATAAGTCATCCATGATTTAATGTTTAGAAATAATAAATATGAAATACATTTTTTCCAATAATCATGCATTACGTAGCTAATTATTAGTAATGTATTATTTTTCACTTTAAAATAATACGTTGTGGAACAAATGTTTGGTAAGACATCATAAAATAATGCTACAAATAAGATATATACATTACCTGGTAATGTGTTATATAATCACCACCCATTACCAAAGTTTTGCTGGGTAAATATAAACACTGATCTTATTTATATTTGGGCCAGCAACGCGGACCGGGCCAGCTAGTTATTTTTAAAAAAGCATTTAACATAAATTATGCACAAATTTACAATAATAGAGTGGCTCAAAAATGTATGGAATGTGCAGATGTAATTTTTTTTTTTTCCACAAGTCCACTCTTCTTCTATTTATTAAAAAAAGTGTGCCCACCAAAAATTGGAACAATCGGACCACTCTTAGAGATCATTAGAAATTTGGACTTTTAGGTTTGTGTATCAAGTTACACACATTTTATAGTGTAGTACTATGTTACTAATTTGTTCAGTAGAGGGGTCCTTAAAAAACATCGATAACTATTTTATCCCTGGTATAGTTTTATGGTTTCTAAAAATAAAAGAGTAGTATCTAAAAATAAACAAATCATAATTTGGAGATAATCGGATAAAAATAACTTGCGGCGAAAAATAATTGAAGTTTTGGACATTTTTAGACGAACGAAAATTAATTTTTTCCAAGTTTGTGGAAAATATTGGTAATTTTTCCACAAACTTTAAAATATGTAATAAGCATAAAATTACCTTTTCAAATAGCTAAAACAAATTAAAATCGAAAAATTAGCATTAAAGGCATACATGCCCAAGGCCATTGCACACAGTACCAAAATGATCCAATTCCGGCCAAAAGTCTTAATCATTGTTGGATCAGGCACAAAAATACCTTCTAAAATACTTTTGTGGCTACAAATATCTTTTAAAACGTGTTAAGCGTTTTGTCCAACACGTGAATTCGGAAAAAAATCAATCTTAATTTCACGGTTATGTTCATAACTTCGTAACTGCTGTGCCAATTTCGCTAAAATTCAGGATAATAACAAAAGTTGTTGTATAGGCATTTTTAAGTCAAAGTTCCTGTAAGAAAACTTTAAATTCTAAATATTTTTTCTTTTCAAATAGTAACATATTTCAGAATAAAAAATTTTAAAATTTATTTTAAGAATCTAAGAATTTTATTTTCAGAAACCAATTTTTCTAAAAAATCTCTCAGAATATCATTTCTTTAAGAAAATAATACTTTTTTTACAAGAAATTGTGGATCGGTTTTAGATTATGTTAAAGTTTTTGAAATGATTTTTTTGAAAAAATGTGGGTGAAAATAAAAAAGTGCAATATATATGAATATATGCAAAAATTTGCATTTATACCAAAATATGCAACTACAAATCAATGCCATTTTATTGTAAAACTAGCTGTTTTGCACCCGGCGTTGCCCGGGTTGAAAAAATAGAGTATAATGAATTATAGTTTGCAATGACCTATGGCTACATCCTTGGTTAGCACTACGTCTGTTGAAAATTTCAATTTTGCATCATTTTACCACACCTCTATCCGATCGCGCGCTGATATAGCCCATTGTTACCGCCCCGATTTTTAAGCGTTATTACCGAATAGGCAGAAATAACTTTCTATATATTACAGAGGGGTGTGGCAATTTACGTCCATTTGTTCGATCGCACGCTGATATGGCCCCGCATCGGTTAGCCAGTTAGTTGAAATCGGCTCAGCCATTTTCGCGTGATTGCGGAACTGCTAAAAATAATTTTCAAAAAATGCAATAATGCATTTTACATCGCCTTTGCCCAATCACGCGCTAATATGGAATATTGCTCCCGCCTCCGTTAGTACTATATGTGAAAGTTTTGTTAAAATCAGTTAAGGCGCTTAAGCGTAATTACGGAACAGACAGAAAAAACTTTCAGTGCGATGCAAATGGGCGTGGCAACTTACGCCCCGTGGTCGAAACGCCCGCTATTATGGTTTATAGTTTCCGCTTCGGAAGTATTATATGTGGTGAAAATTCCATTTAATTCGGTTAGAAAGACAAAAGGCAGAAATAACTTTTAATGTAATACAAAAGAGCGTGGGATTTTACTCCCCTTTCTCAATTCGCACTCTTTTACAGCCTATAGATCCCGCCTCGGTTAGTACTATCTGTAGTGGAAATTTCTTCAAAATCAGTTTAGCCGAATAAGCGTGATTGCGAAAAGGGCGGAAAGAACGTGCAATAAATTTAACAGGGCGTGTCATTTTATGCCCCTTTGTCCGATCGCTCATTTT